>OX451740.1:1114714944-1115314944 GCA_948472305.1 Vicia faba
AGACAAGCGCGGGTCATCGTTATGGTCATAGAAGGCAACATATAGGGATACCTTAGCAGTTCGAATGGACTGTCATCATATATTCGTAGGCAACATCGAGGGACAAAATCATTTCTCGTAGGCAACTCGAGGGACATTGAGGGACTATGTTCTTTATGATGACTTTAACCGAGGGTCTTTGCTAAGGGTATCCCTATGTTCGAGGAACATGACCATTGTTTTTCTGAAGGCAGCAAGTGACGTTATCCTAGAGGTGCGAGTGTGCAAATGATTAATTCAATTATTTATCTTGAAATTAGGGTTTTCTATCGTTCATTTTTATCTTTCCATACAATCCTATTAATCTAAGTATTGCATAAAATATAGTAGCTGAAGGTAAAGGCGGAAATGTAAATCTAGGCTATTACAGAGCTTTGGGACAGTTACATAATAGTGAAGAGTTCGGAAAAGAAATCCTAAAACTATTACATCTCGGAAGCAATTACCTGATAACGATTTAAAAAACAAGCGAGAAAAATAATGCTACGCTATTACAGTTGCATGCGCCTTATACACTTTATCTAGGAAAATAAAAATAAGATGAAAATAGCAAAGAAAATGTTTTGGTGATTTTTTATGAAAAAAAAATGATTTATGATAATTAATTAAATAAACCTAAAAAACCTAATTAATTTTAATTAATAAAAAATGTTAATTTTGAAAAAAGTTAATTAAAATACCTAAAACCTAATTAATTTTAATTAATAAAAAAAGGTTAATTTTGAAAAAAAAAAGTTAATTAAAAAAAACCTAAAACCTAATTAATTTTAATTAAAAAAAATGTTTTAAAAAAAAAGCTTATGTTTAATGATTAACAAAAAAGGATTAAGTTTGCCAAAAAAATAGATAGAGGAAGAAGCATCAATGAAAAATAGGGTTAGAAAATACAAATAATGCAAATTTCAGGGGTAGGTGTTGAACCAAAAATTAATTTAAAACCTAAGATTAAATTTTAAAAAAAACAAAATTAATTATTCGAGTTTATTATGAAAAATCAAAGGTTTGTGAAAAATGTTAGGTTTTATAAAAAAGGTTTTAAACAGAAAGAATGAAAATAGGTAAAAGGATAAATATAATGGAAGAAAATCAAAACCAATAGGGGTAGGTGTTGAATCCACGCCCTTAGCCTCCTCAGAGTGCCTGCCTTGCCATGAGCCATACATTGGTTGTTGTTCTGTTTTGGCCTCAGCGTTTTGTAATAAACTTGCATGGGACCATCTAATAAACCTGCATGGGACCATTAGATGGTCCAAACCTGTAGTGTTGAATCTCATGAACACATTAAACAAATTAGTATACAATGAAATACGAAGAAAATAAATATATGAAATTTTGTAATGTTAAAACCGGTATGGCATGTATGAATGCTTCTACACCCTTTTGATCATGGAGATCAAACCAGCCTTACCCTTACTGGAGAATGAGATGTCTTGTTTGTAGTGAGATGGGGATTTGTAACAAGGATTTCAAGATTTCTATGGTTCTTGAAAGGATTTGATATTTTGACAAGGTTGTGGAAAAGGTTTTTTCCGTCTTGTTTGTGTAAAAAAAACGAGATTATATAATGGAAATTAGAGAAAAGATATGGGCTTTGGATATGCAATTGGGCCTTCAATAACCACAAACAATAGTGCAGATTTTTATTCACTTGAGTCTGACACGTTTCAGGCTAAATCGCATGAACTTAAGTGAAATTTTTGAAGTTTAAATGTGAAAACATAATGTTGCCTACATCGGTAACAAACTTTTGTCCGAAAAGGGGCTCAATCGGATAAACGATGAATTAGTTATGAATTTTTGAAGTTTTGCCTCAGACAAATTTATTTTGGGCTCCAGTGTCAACTCTGACACGTTCTTAAATAAAAACCTGGTATTAATCGGAGCAAAACCCGGTCTCGACTTTGAAATAAAAGTTGTAAATCTATGACTCAGTGACCTTGTGTAAAAAGATGGGTCTGATCAGATAAAATTGACCGAGTTATGAATTTTCGAAGTTTCGACCCAGATGAAATAATATTCAGCATTCGGGATTTTCGGTGCGTCACGCGCACTATGGGCAAAATAATAAGGCCTTTTGGATACCGTTTGAACTTGATACCTCCTGAGAAAACGTATCCAACTCAATTTGTAAAATTTTGGCACCGGAACCAGCTCGATATGATGAAAATTGACCAAGTTATGATTTTATGAACATGACGCAAATAAACTTCTGTCACAAATTTTCTGTATGAAAATAGTTGATAAATCCGCATTTTTGAAGACCTTCTGATCGAAATTAGCTTCCAACCGTGAGAATGAAAACATAGATGATGTCAAGAAGGATTTGGCCACCGGAACGGATTCAAAACGAGCCACGATCTTTAAGTTATGAATTTTTTAGTGTGTAAAAACTGCATTTTCAGCACACTTTTTCAGCATATTTCTTTGAGAAAACTCACACATTCGAAGACCTTATTTAATAAATTGGCTCTTGAGCCAAACCTGAGTTTGAGAATATGTTATCGGGGATGTTTTGGTGAAAGAACACCTGAATATGACGCGCCGGGTTAGACTTGTGAATCTTTGAATCTCGAATCACTATGAAACAGCGAACCGATCTTCAACACGAAAAATACTCTGAGAACATTCATTGGCGAAATAAACGTCACTTGTAACTTAACGAAGCTTGCTAAATATACCTTGATCCCATAACCATAGAACCAATGATATGTGTGTATACAATTATGAAATGTAAGCCAAACAAGTCGAAATAAAGAGGGTAAATTTTGGGGTACAACAGCTGCCCCTGTTCAATCTTCTTAAACCTAAAGATTTAGATTGGCTTGTCTGCCTTTCGTGTTCTAAAGGTGGAAGATGATTGAATACTAGAGTTCCCAGAAATTTTCACTCGCATGAAGTAACGCCGTTGGTTGATGATGTCCAAAATGGGCTTACAGATGCCATTTGGAGAAGATGACTGAGAGTTGTTGAAGATGGGCTTAACGATGCCATCCAAAGTAGATGTTGATTTCCTAAGAGGTCTCTTCATGGGGATTCCTGTTCCTGTTTTCTGAGGAGGAGTCCATTGGGGAATGTGGGTTTCTAAAGTTCTCCTGCTTGAGGGAACTCTGTGGAGAATAGAGTCTAGGAACTTCAGTTGTGCATTACTCTACTGGGGAAGCTATCTCTTGACATGGAGAGATGAAAGTTTGTTGTTTTCTGGTCGAAATCCAGGTTTCACAGTAACTTGATGAGGATAACAAAAATTGATTGTTATCTGGTCGTATTCCAGGCTTCACATCAATCTATTAGGGAATATGAAATTAAACTGTTATTTGATCGTACTTCAGGCTTCACAGTAACTCAAACTGTTATCTGGTCGGAATCCAAGCTTCAGTGACTTGAACTGTTATCTGGTCGTGTCCAGGCTTTAGTGATTTGAAGAGATTAAGTTGTTATCTGGTCGGATCCAGGCTTCAACTTGACTTTGAGGTATGCTATTATCTGGTTGAGTCCAGGCTCCAAAGTAATTGATAGAGTAAACTGCTATGTGGTCGGATTCCAGGCTTCACAGCACCTTATACTGCTATATGGTCGGATTCCAAGCTTCACGGAAAATGAAGTTAAACTGTTATCTGGTCGTATTCCAGGCTTCGCAGTAACTTAAATTATTATCTGGTCAAAATCCAAGCTTCACAGTAATTGAAGAAGTGAACTACTCTCTGGTCGGATTCCAGGCTTCGTAGCAACTTAAACTGTTATCTGGTCGAAATCCATGCTTTACAGTGATTGAAGAAGTTAATTGTTATCTGGTCGTATTCTAGGCTTCATAGCAACTTAAACTATTATCTGGTTGAATTCCAGGCTTTACAGTAATTGAAGAAGTGAACTACTCTCTGGTCAGTTTCCAGGCTTCGTAGCTACTTAAATTGTTATCTGGTCGAAATCTAGGCTTCATAGTAATTGAAGAAGTGAACTACTCTCTGGTCGGATTCCAGGCTTCGTAGCAACTTAAAATGTTATCTGGTCAAAATCCAGGCTTCGCAGTAATTGAAGAAGTTAACTATTATCTGGTCGTATTCTAGGCTTCACGGCAACTTAAACTGTTACCTGGTCGAAATCCATGCTTCACAGTAATTTGAGTTGTTATCTCAGATAGCTTCCCTGTCTTATTTCGGGAATTAATCTTTGACCTATTGTGTAAGTTAATAGTGTTTGTCTTTCTGCAAACTCAACCTGGAAAGGTAAAGTCAGTTTCATGCGATGTCATGATGTATGAATTGCATAACGCTCTCAAAATAAATGAGATTGTGATATATGCATTTGTGTTGTATATGCTATGATGTTTGTAGAATGATGCATGAATGCAATGTATGAACATATCAGTTGTTCTATTGCAGTATTGTTGAACCAGGGAAAATAAATCTCTGATTGTTGTTGGGTGTGAAGAATGTAGGGTCTTAAATATGTTGAAGTTAAAACGCTGGGAGATGAACTTTCGTTGCTAGAGAAATAAACTCTGTTGGGGAAGGTAAACTTTGTGAACTGAACTATTTCTAGAAGATAGTATGGAATAAGTATCAGGATGATATCCGTCTCTAGATTGTACCTGAACCATTTCTAGAAGATGATCTGAATAAGTATCAGGATGATATCCGTCTCTGGATCGTACCCGAACCGTTTCTAGATAAGAATCTGGAATAAGTGTCAAGATGACATCCATATTTGGATCGTACCTGAACCGTTTCTAGATGGGAATCTTGAGTAAGTGTCAGGATGACATCTGTCTCTGGATCGTACCTGAACTGTTTCTAGATGAAAATCTGCTTTATTTAGAATGTTTCCGCTGGGGTATGTGAACATCTGATACCATTAGGCTGCATGCTGAGAATATGGAGGTGACCTTGTAGTAGAATTCCCCTGTCTCGATACCTGTTGTAGAAAATATCAACCGGGGATTTTGTAGATGGTTTGACTGTTATCCCAACTCTTGGAGTCCTTGGTGAATGCAGATCGGGGTAATAAACCATCTACTGATTAGACAAGTGACGAGATGACGGGACGTAGTCATACGCTTTGATCCCTAACTTTTTCCTGAACTGTCTTTTCAAATTTTCAGTCCATCGGGATACCCTTTTTTTCTCAAGCCGCCTTTTTAGGTTTTCGACTTGCTGGGTGTACAGATTTTTTTCATATGTATATCCCTAATTTTTTTCCCAAACTCCTTTTGGTTTGTCGGGATGCCCTTATTTTTTCCCAGGCCAGTCAACCTAGCGGGTCTTTGCTCATGCGCAGTATTTTCCGACTATGTCCATGTTCACCGGGTATGGAGAATTGTCACTATCCATAGTATTAAGTGTTGTCACACTGCCAGAAGATGTTTGTTTGATCATACGGGATTTGTTGTTGGAATTCATGTCCAATGCCTCAAGTGATTCAGATAGAGATCTGCCCCTGGCTATTTGGCATTTTTGAGAGATTCCTTGAACCTTGACTTGACAGCCCCAGATCAGTTGGACACCATGCTATGCCCCTTGATTATGAAAGGACTATCACTGGAATGTCTTTCCATCTGAGGTGATTCTATCCACTCAGAGAATTTATGTTCATCGAATATTCGTCGTGCGAATTTCTCTACTGTTGAACAAATAGTCATATGCAAACAATGGTATTCGAAGAATGCAACGCTTATGTTTGTCTTGAAGTTTGAAAATTCATTTTTTTAGTAAAACAAATTTTTTTTGTAAAAGTGTGATGTTAGCTCAGGATTTATAGCGAACCCTGCAGGAGTCAGGATACCTTTTGTAACAGTATACTTTTGAACTAACCCATGCTTCAGCTAGGACTTTTAAGGGTTATAACGTGGCCTGGTTCACGGTTTAAGAATCTTATTTTTCAAGGCCCAACATCATTCGTATCATGTCCATGACTATCGGAATGGTAGGCACATATTGCATAAGGATTGAAGCTAGGGGAAGAATTTTTGGGGTTTGGATGAGGTCTTATCAACATAACAAAATTCACCCTCAACATATGTTGCAATGCCTGAGACAATGGTATGTTGATTTTGGTAAACTGCCTCTTGGGCTTATCTTGTCTTTGCTGATTACCCCGTCGTTGTTAGCGAGGTTGTGGTTGGGCTTGTGACATAGCAGCAATTTGGAAAGCTATACTCTCCAAGCCAACTTTTTGTCCCATCAGGGGTTGATGAATAACTTGATCCCCAACCTCGATTATTTGCCTCATATGGTTGCATCCGTCTTGATGAAGCTTGTTGACAATGCCTCTTAGCTCTTCTTGCCCCCGGGCTAGGCCTTGGATAAGAGCCATTTGCCCCAGCATCTGGATTCTCATTGCTTCTACCTCGGCTTGCAGTTGTTCCAACTGTTCATCCTTGTCGTTATCAGGATGTTTCTTGGTCAGATTCCTGATGAGGAATGTTTTCAATTCTTCTTGCCCCTTGGCTAGATTCAGGAACATTCCTTTGAATTGATCATCGTGAGTTTGGAGATACTTTATTGTCTGTTTAAGAGCCATTTCTTATTGCTGAAATAAACAGCAATGGGATAAGAAGCTTGTCCTTGGAAAACTTGTTATGAAATGGCATGCATGAAATGTTTTCAAGGATCTCGCGATGTAAACAAGAAAATGTTGGAAGTTGAAATTTGCAGCTTTGATTGAAGAACTTTCGTATCGCTGAAGGTCCTTCTACAAGAATCAAGCTCACCATATCGAGTGGATCATAGCCTCTGACTCAAGTTGTCTTGTCTTGGTCCTTTGACGGCATTTGCTAGAGGAAAATAAATCCCCTTGCTCCTTGCTAGACGCCTGTGATACGGTGGGAGAACTGACTTAAAGGTTTTGCGTTTGATTGCAAATGTTGGTGTTAGCAAGAATCGCCACCGACTTTTCTTTAATCCAAAAGGAAAGGTAAAAAAGCACAGGAAAGACCTTTAGAGATGTTTTCTTGAGTTCGGGGGGTAGATTATGAAAAGGGAAGGTGTTAGCACCCTTTTCATCCATGGTTTTCCATGGGCTCTTAGTTGCTCGCTAAATCACTTGCTTTTGTTTGAATGTGCTTGTGGTGTTGGTTTTGAAAGTATTTTGAAAACGTCTTTGTAATGGTTCTCGTCTCTATAAGAACGTGTACAAAGTATTGTTTTGAAAATAGTTCAAAAAGATGTTTGTGAAATGTGTTTTTTGAAAGTGATTTTGAAAAGGGTTTTCTTTGTAATGGCTCTCGTTTTCTATTAGAACGTGTACAAAGTGTTTTTATTTTGAAAATATTTCAAATGAAAGTGTAGGTGTATAAAAATGTTTTTGTTGTGAGCAAGCGAGCAACTAGGACCGAACCTACCTACTCAAAAGGTCTTAGATGTTCTTTTCCTCTTCCATTAGATGTTGCTATCTTACCATTGATTTGGTAAGAAGCCCCATAGTTGGATGTTTAAGGGACGAGTGTGGGTCATTTGTATATTCATAGAAGGAAACTTATGGGACGTTTTAGCAATATCGTTTTAGAGACTAGATCGTTTACCGGAGGCAGCATCGAGGGTCATCGAGCGACTACGATCTTTTATCGAGGGTCTTTTGCTAAAACGCCCATGTTCGAGGGACATGACTATTTTTCGATAGGCCACAAAGTGGGATTACCCTAAGGGTGTTAGTGTGCAAGTGTGTTTGTTTGCATACATTTTAGTCTTGATTAGGGTGATCTATTTGTAAATTTCATATCTTGCCATACACACCCTAGTTACTAACAATGTATGAAAGCAATAAAAGTGCGGAAAGTAAGGATTCTACGCTATTACAATCATTAGGGGGATGGGGTGTACAAATTTATGAATGGGGGTTTGCAAGAAAACAAATCCTAATTATTTATTACAACCATATTGAAATAATAATGCAAGAAAGAAAAGGGACCTTGTTTAAAAAAAGGTTTTTTTGTGTTGATGAATAAAAAAGGGGAATGAATTAGCTTAGTAAAAAAAGAAATATTTTTATGCCTTTTTATATTGATGAAAAGAGTTTTAATGTTTAAAGTGATAAAAAGGAAAATAAATGAGATATAAGACCAGCGTGCTGCTACAAGCAAAACAAACGGAATCAGAAGTTCTGGAGTCAGGAGCGCTGTGACTCAGCAGGAAACGTCAGTGGGTATCAGATGTTCTGAGTTGGTAAACTTTGAGGTCCTGCAAGAAACGTTAGAGGGAAAACACAAAAATTCTGGGTGGTATTCAGACAGTGAGCCAAAAGTCGGAGGTTTTTAATTAAACTAAAACAGTGAGTAAACATCAGGAATTTAGTATATTGTCAGCATGTGAAAATTAGAAACTCTGAGTGTTTAAAACAGCAAGGGGAAGCATCAGAAGTTCAGTGTGTTTAACATGTAGGGAGAACTCGGAAGTTCTGTGTTATGTTAGAACAGTGAGTGAATCATGGAAGTCCTATGTTTTAGAATGGTGAGTGAAAAACAGAAGTTCTATGTGTTAGAATGGTGAGTGAAAAACAGAAGTTATGTGTTACATTTCAACTCTTTCCTTATATCAATCAGCACAACGATAACTTATTCAGTTTTCAGCAAACAGCAAATCAGAAGGATAAATAAATTATGATGAGATTTATCAAATCAGAAACCCTGCCATGTGAAACTCTGCATCATTTCTTAATTCTGGATCAGAAGTTCAGCTTCAGTGTAGCTTATAATAGACATCCAATCTTCTGATCCTTGTATCTCCTGGTTCCAGCATGTTCTGAAGGAGCTCTCAGACTTTCCAGGAAGCTTGCAGCATCCTTTGTAACCTTTTTTGACTTACCCTTGCAAACTCTCACTGATCCTTTGTGAAAACTGGCCCATAAGTTCTGACCAAACTCTGTCTTGAAGGTGTCCAGAATTTGCTGAGTGCTTTAGTCTTATGGACGTGTCTTCAAGGACTTATAACTTGAAATCTCAGCATTTCTAAGAGAAGTTTTGTTCTGCAATGTTTTAGATCTCATTGAAATCTATAACTATTGAATCAGAAGTTCTTCCAGAATCAGCTTGCATCATGGTGAAAATCTGACCAGAAATTCTGAGCTTGTCTTATTTCTTAAACACTTAGAAAAATTCTAAGTATTTAGAAATTTGACTTTTCCAAAGTAACTTTTGATTTTTGAATTTCTAGATGAAACAAACTTCATATTTTAACATGTCTTGCTGAAATATGAATCTTGAAACTTGATTTTGATCCAAAAGTCAAACTTTGACTTTTCAGTGTGCAAACGACCATTTTGCCCTTGTGGATGATTTTCGTGGAAAATTTGTAATTCAAAGCTTGCAATTGGACGGGAACAAACCTGAGGGTTCAGGGTGGTCCTTTGAGAAATGAGAGGGTAAAGTTTAGGGTACAATAGTTGCCTCTGTTCAATCTTCTTAAGCCTGAGGATGTAGATTAGCTGGCCAGCCTTTTATGATCTGAAGGTGGAAGAGATTGGACATTAGAGTGCCCAGAAATTTTCACTCGATGATGTGATGACTGAGGGTATAGGGAATGGGCTAAAAGACGCCATTTGGAAAGCGACGGGGAACCGTCGGAGATGGGCTTAAAGATGCCATCCGGAAAAAATTGGTTGCATAAGAGATTTCTTGGCAAGAATTCCTGTACCTGCCGTTGAGGGCGACTTTGTCGGGGAATGTTGATTTATGCACTGGGAAGTAAGGTCTAGGAGCTTTGGTTGTCCATTACTCTACTAGGAATTAAATCTTGATTGAAGAGGTGAAAGTAGAATGTACACCTGGTCAGGGTCCAAGCTGTACAACGACTTACTGGGGAAATATGGAATCGGCCGTATCTGGTCGGGTCCAGGACTCACAGTGTTGTAAACTGTTTTCTAGAGACAAGGGAGAAGGAACCTGGATAGTAGGGTTACTTCGAGATGAAAGCCTGGACAGTAGGGCTTGTGGGAAGAAACCTGGGTAGTAAGGTTACTTCGAAATGGAAGCCTGTGTAGTAGGGCTTGTGGGAAGAAACCCGGGTGGTAGGGTTACTTCGAAATGAAAGCCTGGGCAGTAGGGCTTGTAGGAAGAAACCTGGGTAGTAGGGTTACTTCGAAATGAAAGCTTGGGTAGTAGGGCTTGTAGGAAGAAACTTGGATAGTAGGGTTACTTCAAAATGAAAGCCTGGGTAGTAGGGCTTGTGAGAAGGAACCTGGATAGTAGGGTTACTTCGAAATGAAAGCCTGGGTAGTAGGGCTTGTGGGAAAGAACCTGGATAGTAGGGTTACTTCGAAATGAAATCCTGGGTAGTAGGGCTTGTTTGGTTTCGGGAACTGATTTTCCCTTGATTGCTTGCAGATATGACATGTATAAATGCTGGAATTGTTGGTGATGATTATCTTTCCTGAAAAGATAACAGGGTTGGTCAAATGCAATGCATGAAATGCGTTGTGAGATGATGTTCTCAAAATAAACGAGATTATGTTGTATGTGATATGTATATGCATGTCATGATGTATGTATATGAAATGTTGTTGGGACGTGTCTGAGCCCTGAAAATAAATCCCTGACCGCTGCTGGAGAGTATAGCATTCCTGATTGTTGTAGAGAATCGTGGTTCTTCTACTTCTGCTGGGGATGATGGATGGAAATGATTGTGCTGGAGATTTGTTCTTTGTCGTCTGTGCATATTCTACCAAGGAGAGACTTATTCGGGAATAGCTCTGCGGGGGAACATCTTGGAAGGTGAATTTCTGTAGCTGAAGTAATGGGCTCTGTCGGGGATTGAGCTCCTGTATCCAGAGAAATAAACTCTGCTTGGGAGATTAGAAATTCAAGATGGTCCATTCGTGATTACGAAATTTGGCTGGGGGATAAAGATGTCAGGTTCCCGGACGACCCTGGCTAGGGAGATTACTTCTCGTTCTGAGAGAACTGATATCGAGGCTATGATTACTTCTACTCTCTGGGAAATACATATGTTACAAGGTCACATGCATTGATGACTGTGCTCTGAGGCTGTCTCTGTCCCGGTACCTACTAGACGGGGTAACTATCGGGTTTGATATTTTAGTTTTTTCGTCCCTGTTTCTTAAATTATGAGCAATTATCTTTTTTTTTATACAAATATTTGTGAATATCAATAATATTCAAGTGCATATGTCAAGAATGAATCATTGGACGTTCTATCAAAAACAAAACAAAACAAAACAAAAAAACAAATAGTTTTTGTAAAGATGACTTGTATTAATTTTTGAAGTTGACCTATAACAGGTGTTTTTGTACAAGGAAGTCGACGCTCTAGTAAGAGAACGTCGCCGTAAAAATGAAAGATTTAGAGTATTGTGTACAACAGAAAGAAAACAGTTATGTCCGACAATCCCATTGGGTTTCAAATCAGCTATTGCCACTATGCCTTCGAGCGTCCCCTCACTTTGCTATTTGTCCGGAGCTGCTTAGATTGATTGATGCCATTTGAGTTTGATAGTTGATACTGAGGTCAGATCGCGGGGTGATCCAGTGGGACATAGTGATACGCTTTTCATCCCTAACTTTTTCCTATACCGCCCTTTCGGGTTTTCGGTCCACCGGGATACCCTTTTTTTCCTAAGTCGCCTTTTCAGGTTTTCGACTTGCCGGGTGTACAGATTTTTTCATTTTCATCCCTTATTTTTTCCCGAACCCTTTTGGTTCACAGGGAAGCCCTTATTTTTTCCTAGGTTGGTCGACCTAGCGGGTCTTTTATCATGCGTAGTATCTTTTCATGATGTCCGCATTGACAAGGTGAGGGAGGTCGTTACCGTCCATGGTGGTCAGAATCATGGCCCCACCCGAGAAAATGTTTTCAACCGCAAATGGCCCTTCGTAAGTTGGGGTCCATTTGCCCCTGGGATCACCTTGCGGCAGTATGATGCGTTTGATTACTAGATCCCCAACTTGATATTCTTGACGCCTGATTTTCTTGTTAAAAGCCTTGATCATTCGCTTTTGATACGTCTGACCATGGCAGATAGCAGTAAGTCTCTTTTCATCGATTAAATTCAGTTGATCAAGTCGAGTCTGGACCCAGTCGTCTTTGTTTAAACCTGCATATTTCATAATCCTTAAAGAAGGGATCTGGACCTCAATGGGTAGGACTGCCTCCATGCCATATACCAGAGAGTAAGGTGGTACCCCTGTTGATGTTCGTGCTGAGGTACGGTACCCATGAAGAGCGAATGATAGCATCTCATGCCAGTCTTTGTATGTCACCATCATCTTCTATATAATCTTCTTGATGTTCTTGTTAGCCGCTTCAACAGCGCCATTCATCTTCGGCCGGTAGGGAGAAGAGTTGTGATGCTGTATCTTGAACTGCTTACAGAGTTCGGTGACCATCTTGCTATTGAGATTTGTACCATTATCCGTGATGATTCTCTATGGTACACCATATCGATAGATCAGATTGTGTCGGATGAACCGTGCCACGATATTCTTGGTTACTGTAGAAAAAGAGGCTGCTTCAACCCACTTTGTAAAGTAATCAATGGCTACTAAGATGAAATTATGCCCGTTGGATGCAGTAGGTCTGATATCTCCGATCATGTTGATGCCCCACATTGCAAAAGGCCAAGGATCTGTCAGGATGTTCAGAGGAACCTGAGGTACGTGCACCTTATCAGCATAGATTTGGCATTTATGACAAGTGCGAGAGTGCTGATAACAATCGGCCTCCATGGTGGACCAGTAATATCCTGCCCGTAGGATCTTCTTAGCCATGGTATGTCACTTAGAATGGGTTCCGAAGGTGCCTTCATGTAGATCTGTCATGATCCTCTCTGCTTCGCTCTTGTCTACATACCGTAATAGTGTGGAGGCATGGTTGTGTTTATAGAGGATTTCATTACTGAGGAGGAATTTTGCAGCGAACCTTCTCAGAAACTTCTTATCATTGACAGATTCCCCTTCGGGATACTCTTGAGCCTCGAGATACCTTTTGACTTCGTGAAACCAAGGTTTGTCTGCTACCTCTTCAGTATCTATCTCGCAGCAGTGTGTTGGTTCATCCAATCTCTCAATGGTGATTCGGGGAGCTTCGTTGTCCCACTGGATTTTGAACATAGAAGACATTGTGGCTAGCGCGTCCGCTAAATGATTCTCCTGTCGTGGGAAATGTTCAAAGGTTATTTTCTCAAAGTGTGGGATCAATGTTAGTACGTGCTCTTTGTAAGGAATGAGATTCGGGTGCTTCAAATCCCACTCACCTTTGATCTGACTTATCACCAGGGCGGAATCCCCGAATACACTTAAGAACTTAATCTTCTGGTCAATAGCAGCTCGAAGACCCATGATGCAGGCTTCATATTTCGCCATATTATTAGTGCAGTTGAAACACAATCGGGCAGTGAAAGGAGTATGACACCCTTCAGGAGATATGATCACGGTGTCAATGCCATTACCGAGTGCGTTCGAGGCTCCATTGAAATACATAGACCATCGAGATCCTTCCTTGGGTTCTTCGTCTAGTCCAGGTTCTTTGTAGTCAGTCACCAGCATAATATTCTCATCCGGGAACTAAAATTTCATGGACTGGTAGTCATCCACGACCTGATGGGCCAAATGATCATCCAATACACTCCCCTTTATTTCTTTTTGGGTTGTATATTGTATGTCGTATTCAGTTAAGATCATTTGCCATCTTGCTATCCTTCCGAAGAGAGCAAGCTTCTCGAAAATGTACTTGATCGGCTCCATCTTTGATATCAACAAGGTAGTGTGAGTCAGCATATACTGTCTTAGTCGACGAGCAGCCCATGCCAAAGCGTAACAAGTTTTCTCGAGCAGTGAGTATCGTGTCTCACATTCGGTAAACTTTTTGCTAAGGTAATAAATGGTGTGCTCTTTTCGACCAGACTCGTCATGCTTCCCCGGCACACACCCCATTAAATTATCTAGCACTGTCAGGTACAATATCAAAGGTCTTCCTTCAACTAGAGGCATCAGAATTGGTGGTTCTTGAAGGTATTCCTTGATTCTTTTGAAAGAGGTTTGGCATTCATCATTCCACTTTAACACTTGATCTTTCTTCAGCAGCTTGAAGATCAACTCACAAGTAGCAGTCAGATGTGAAATGAACCTGGCGATATAATTCAAGCATCCCAAGAAACCTCTAACTTCCTTCTCCATACGGGGAGCTGGCATTTCTTGTATAGACTTTACCTTTGCGGGGTCTACCTTAATACCTTTGTCACTGACGATGAAACCCAGAAGTTTACCAGACCTTACCCCGAAGGTGCACTTGTTCGGATTCAACCTCAACTTGTATATTTTCAACCTGTCGAACAGCTTTTGGAGATGATCAAGGTGATCTTCCTCAGTCTGAGACTTGGCTATCATGTCATCGACATAAACTTCGATCTCATGGTGAATCATATCATGGAACAAAGCGACCATGGCACGCTGATAAGTTGCCCCAGCATTCTTCAACCCAAAAGGCATCACTTTGTAACAGAAGGTGCCCCCCTGTGTGACAAAGGTTGTTTTCTCCATGTCTTCAGGAGCCATCTTGATCTGGTTGTAGCCAAAGAAACCATCCATGAAGGAGAATATTTTGTGTTGTGCGGTGTTGTCAACCAGAACATCAATATGGGGGAGCGGGAAGTTATCCTTGGGGCTTTCCCTGTTCAGATCTCTATAATCCACACACATCCTTACCTTGCCGTCCTTTTTAGGTACCGGAACGATGTTAGCAACCCACTGCAGATAAGAGGTGACAACTAAGAACCCTGCATCGAACTGTTTCATGACCTCTGCCTTGATTTTCTCTGACATTTCAGGGTGCATACAGCGGACCTTTTGTTTAACCGGAGGACAACCTTCTTTAGTTGGAAGACGGTGTACCAAGATGTTAGTGTCTAAACCAGGCATGTCTTCATAGGACCAGACAAAGATTTCAATGTAGTCGTGCAACATCTGTATTAGTTGCTGTTTGATCTTAGTCTCTAGATTCACGCCGATCTTGACTTCTTTTCTGTCCATTTTTGTGGCCAAGTTTATTGTCTCAACTGGCTCTTCATGAGATTGTATATCCCTCTCTTCCTGTTGTAGCAGTCTAGCAAGTTCTCCAGGTACCTTCACAATCGTCCTCACCTTCATCCTCGGCTTGTTTGATCGGATTTTCGAAGTCATAACTGGCAATAGCAGGATTGTTATCAATGGGATCCAGAGTGGATATGGATCTGCAGTTTGATATGTGAGTGTGTGTAAGATCATGGATGTATTGATAAAGTAAAGACAGAGAAGAAAAAACAGAGAGTGCAAAATTTGTATGCAAAGAATGTCCAATGCTTCATTGATGATATATGAGATGACATATAATAACCCTCACAGATAGAAACATTGTGCTTTGGGCAAGACACAAGGCCATAAAGTTCAAATTGTTCATTACAAACTTAGAAAACAAGTAAGACAATTACTATGGAATAAAAGAAACTGGTATGAAATCTCTGGTCGTCCAATTACTCGGTCCACCATTGGTAGTTGGGTAAATCTAGTTGACAGTATCAAAATCTTCCTCACTGTCTTCAATAGCATTGACCTCTCGATTGCTGATGCATAGGGGAGGTCCTCCAACTCGAGCACGCCGAACACCCCTCTGAGCCCCTTCTTCAACTACTGCTTTAGCGTCCTTGAGAGAAGCCATCTTTAAAGGAGGTTTGGTGCTGGTAGTGGTCTCAGCTGACGCCAAGATCTGGGGAACTTCTTCATAGTTTTGACAAGGAGTCTCTATAAATTCTCCGTCCATCTCTACGTACCTGAAGGAGTTCAAGTGGCTCACCATATACTCTTCTTCTCCATGTACAGTGACTATCTTCCCTTTTACCAGATAATTCAATACTTGGTGTAGGGTAGAAGTAACAGCCCCAGCTTTGTGGATCCAAGGACGTCCTAACAAACAAGAGTACGAGGGCCTAATGTCCATCACATAGAAAGTGGACTCAAAAGTCTGAGAGCCTACCTTGACAGGGATATTTACTTCCCCGTGCACCATTCTTTTCGATCCGTCAAAAGCCCTTACCACAATGTTACTGGGTTTTAAGGTCAAACCCTCACAATCTAGTCGATTGAGAGCCTTCTTAGGCAGAACATTCAGCAAAGACCCGGTATCCACCAACACATGAGCCATAGTGGTGCCCCTGCATTTAATTGAGACATGCAGAGCATCATTATGCTTTCTTCCCTTTGGTGTCAAGTCTGCATCTGAAAAACCCAGCCCATTGTCAGCAGGCAGGCTAGCCACACAATCTTTAAATTGATCAGTTGAAGTCTCTTGCGGCACATGCGCATTCTTGAGAAATGCAATCAAAGCCTTTGCATGGGCTTCAGAACACAACAGCAAAGACAACATGGATATCTTTGATGGGGTCTGCCACAGCTGCTCGACCATATTGTAGTCGCTCTTCTTAATGATTTTCAGTATTTCCTCTATCTCTTGCTTAGAGGCTTCCACAATAATTTTTCTAGGTGCTTCCGTCTGGGTAGGCTCACGTACAACTTCTTTGCCTCGAGTCCCAGATGACTTATCCGTAGGGGTAACAGTCGGGGTAAGAACATGAATAGTAATTGAAGTACTAGCGGGTGCAGAAGATGAAATAACGACATGCTTAGTGACAGTCTTCGGGGAGATCTCAAGAGAGAAAACCCTTCCACTTCTAGTAATCTTGCTGGTCCCGACAATGTTACCAACATCAGGATCAGCTTCTTCAGTCTTCAAGTTTTGTTTAACGCCATGATAGTAAACATCGGCACCATAATGCCAGGGGACAACTTTGTCCGAGACATACGGGACAGGACCAGGACATGTGATTATCAATGAAGCGATTCTTAGAGCAGATGTAATCCTAACAGGTCTTCTTGAGGAGACTTTGGAAGGATTGGCGGAAATTATTATAATAGTAATATCTTCATATGGAACATTTTGAATTAAAGTCTTTTCAAACAGAATTTCTCTGTTGTCCATCAGGCATTGGACACCTGACCTCAGCAAATGGCAACCGGAAGGTAGAAATGAACACATGTGGAAACCTTTACCACAACCCGGAAATAAACCGGCCAACAGCAAATTCTTCTTAACAGTCACAAGAGGAGTAGAAACTTCGTCCACTGAGGTTACGAATAGATCGGTGTCAACGGTGTTAACTCCATGGTTGTGTTTAGGCATGGGAGCAGTTATGACATTGGGCTTTTCCAAGGCGTCGAACTCAATATCCTTGGCTTCAATCAAATCTTGTACTTTGTTTCTTAGAGCCCAACAGTCATTTGTATCATGACCAGGACTCTCAGAATGATAGGCACACCGAGCGTTTGGGTTGTATCGAGGAGAGGAGGTATTAGGATTCTTGGGAGCCTCCTTCAAGGTTGCCAAATTAGATCTCAACAGGTGGGGTAAAACCTCTGTTAATGTCATATTAATCCGAGTGAACCGCCTTTGTGGTCTTTCTACCCTTTGTTGATTGTTGCGCTGTGGGGCAACTGCCGGTCTCAGTATCATCACAGCACCTACTATTGAACGGTAGTTAGTTCGACTTTGACCTCTTGGGTTATAAATGGCATTGACCTCCTTCTTAGCAGTAAAAGGCTTCTTTACTGAACTTGACGAGGTATCTTTCTGTATTTTACCACTCCGAATCCCAGCTTCTACCCTCATTCCAGTTAATATCAGCTCAGTAAAACCAACCAATGAGATACCAATCAAATGGTTGAAGAATGGATCAGACAACATTCCAAGAAACATGTCAACCAACTCCCGGTCAGATAATGAGGGTTGAACTCTCCCAGCCAAGTCTCTCCACTTTTGTGTGTAGTCCTTAAAGCCTTCACATACACCCATGGACATATTCTGGAGTTGAGTACGAGTAGGGGCCAAGTCGGCATTGTATTGATACTGCTTGTAAAAAGAGTCATCCAAATCCTCCTAGTTTCGGACATTGGTTCCCTCCAATTGGTATAACCATTCGAGCTGAGTCCCTGACAGGCTATCTTGAAAGAAATGAACCCACAAGTTTCTATCAGCGGTGTGGGGTTGGATCTTCCTTACATATGAACAGAGATGGAGTTTTGGACAAGACACCCCATCATACTTTGCGAAGACTAGAGCGTTAAATTTTCGTGAGATGACCACCCCGGACACTAAACCCAGTTCTTCAAAATCCAGCCCTGGTATTCTCTGGACTTCCATAGCACTTAACCGATCCTTTAACTGTTTGTACCTATCCTCAGTGGGAGGATACTGCTCATCATTATAGTCGGTATCTGATAATGAGAAATCGTATCAAATAATTGCTACCTTTTTAATCGATTTTCATACTGCATTAACCCATTTAACTCCTGATTGTTCCGAGTTTTTATGTCTTTTCACAGGTACAACATGTTTCAAATCAAATTAGTGAAAAAAAGATCACATGAAGAAAGCTAACATAAAATACAGAAGAAAAAGAACTAATCTGCAAAATTCTGCAAAGTTTGATGTTGTGACGGTCGTCACACCTCCATTATGAGCGTAACGCGCTCACAACCTGAAGAACGCTCGTCACACATCATTGACGAACGTAACGTGCTATTTAAGCGCATTACGGCCGTCACCCCCTTCATTACGACCGTCACACGCGTAATTCAATGTAATGCAGAACAGGAGACATGGGCAACGTAACGGAAGGATCTTTTCAAACTCCTACAAATTCTCAACTTCAGCAACGACCAGTCCGGGTCTTCCTCCACTCAAGCAGTGCAAGTCCACGTTCCTAAATTTTCTTAACTGCAAAAATCCTCTTCTATAAATAGGAGATATTTTAATGGAACGAGAGAGTTGTTTTTGCTACATAATTTTCTTGCAGAAGCCATGCCAAAATTACAATCCACTTGCAATTATTTTTGTTCTTGCTTTATTTTCCCTTTTTCCAATTAATAGCTATTTCCAACATTAGGAAATTGCTATTGTAGTCAGAATTTATTTTTAGCCTCAGAATTTCTTTCAAGTTCCGATTCCGAAGTTCCAATCTTGACGACTTGTGGAAGAGGGAGCTTGAGGAATAATATTGTTATTCAGGTTTTTAATCGCATTTAATTTAATTTTAATACGATTTGTTTACGTTTATTTATTTATTATTTTATCATGAATGTTTTATTCTTTCCCAGTTATATTTTCTGTATGTCTATTTCGAGTATTATGACTAGCTAATTTTCTAGAGTCAGGATGTGATAATAGTAACCAAATGGATTAAATTGTGCCTAAGCTAAAAACTAAATTAACATAATTTCTGGCTGTGACTTTTTATAATTAAAATTAATCTTTTTGTTACAAGAGTAAAAAAAAGGTGGAATAGGTTAGGATCGAGACCACGGGAGTGTGAGGTTTTAACCGGATAGCTAAAGTTAGGCATTTGATTTAAATACAGCGAGAGCGCTTTGAAACGAATTAGATTTTATTAAGTTTTCAAAAAGTATTTTATAAACACTTATGGGCTAGCGAGAGAGGGCATAGGGCTTTAGGGGTATAATCCGAGATACGACCACGAGAGTGTGAGTTGAGGGTTTTTAAACTGATAATTTCTACAGAACCATCTAAGTTAAACATCTTTATATGCTTAGGTTCAATTAGATCCACTTAGGTTCACTATATTACATACCGACCATTTTATTACTATTATTCCCTTAATTCGATTTACTTTTCCCCTACCTTAACCTCTAAAAACCAAACGTGACAACATCCTCCTTAGCTAAACTAGCAAACCTTTATAGCACTAGAGTGATTATAAAGTCCCTGTGGGTTCGACATCTTTTTATTACTACCGTGATAGGCTGAGCACTTGCAGTTAAGATACCGTTAGACACATTAGGTCGATCGCACATCAAGTTTTTGGCGTCGTTGCCGGGGACTTTGATTTAGTCACTAGTGCACTCATAAAGTAGTACTGTATAGACTAAGGAAACTATTTATTTTTCCCTCTGTTGTATGCCAAATACTCGCTCCCGAAGCGAGCCTTTGCATTTACAAATGAACGATATCGAGCGTTATCTCAGAGTAAGACGTCGAGTTCAAGAATACCGTGATCTCAACAATCTTCCTCCAACTAAGCTCCCTAATATCTCAATCCCTGAATTAATTGAAGAATCTAAGATGGCTGACGTACCAAATCCACTTCGTGCTCTTAAGGATTACGCAGTTCCTTCTCAAGCGGAGCCTCACAACAGCATTGCCGCTCCTACTATCGCTCGAAACGATTTCGAGCTGAAACCTTCGCTTCTATCCATCGTTCAGCAGAACCAATTTTTTGGATCTCCTACTGACGACCCAAACCTACATCTGTCAGTGTTTATGCAGTACGCAGACACTGTAAAAGCGAATGGTGTAAACCCCGAGGCGATATGATTGCGCCTATTTCCCTTTTCTTTAAGAGACAGGGCTCGAGAATGGCTCCAATCTCTTCCTTCAAACTCAATCACCACATGGGATGAGTTGAAAAAAGTCTTTTTAGCTAGATATTTCCCACCAAGAAAAACCGCTATGCTCAGAGCCAACATCAATGGTTTCAGACAAAAAGATAACGAATCGCTTTTCGAAGCATGGGAACGCTATAAGGACATGATCAGACTCTGTCCTCATCATGGTTTAGAAGAATGGCTGATCATTCATACGTTCTATAACGGTCTCTTGTACAACACAAGAACTACTATAGACGCTGCTGATGGTGGCGCATTGATGGGTAAGCCGTATACCAATGCAAATCAACTCATCGAAAGCATGGCTCAAAACCATTATCAATGGGGAAGCGAAAGGGCTAATATGGAAAAAACTCAAACAAAAGGTGGCATGATTGAAGTGAATAGTCTGGATCAAGTCAACACTAAAGTAGAAGCCCTTACCCAAAAGCTAGAAAATCTTACTACCGCACCCGCAGCTACCGTGGCTGCAGTAGCTCAAGCTTGCGATCTATGTGGTCTTCAATCACATCCTGCTCCAGAATGCCCACTTCTAACAGGAGTTACAGCTGAACAAGCGAATTACATGCAGGGAAACCCTTATAGCAATACCTATAACCCTGGTTGGAAGAATCATCCAAACTTTTCATATAAAAGCAACAACGCATTATACGCACCTGGACAAGCTCCTGCCACACCACCTGGCTATCCAAAAGCTGCCCCAAATCTCCCCAATAACGGACCTAATACATCCAATGCCCCTAGGAAGTCTAATCTAGAAATCATGATAGAACATTTCATTGATTCCCAATCTCACACTAATAAAGATGTTCTAAATCAAAATTTACATACTAATGAGCAGATTAAACAATTATCTAGTAAAGTTGACGCTTTGGCTACCCATAATAAGATGCTTGAAACTCAAATTTCACAAGTGGCTCAACAACAAGCATCTACTGCTGCCTCAGCTGGATTTTTCCCTGGTCAACCACAACCTAACCCAAAAGGACAATCTAACGCTGTAATATTGAGAAGTGGAAAAGAACTTGACGGACATGTTGATCCAAGACTTGAAAATCCAGCCATGTACCAAAAGCAGAACAAACCAACTGAAATTGAGATGAACCAAAGGAAAAGGAAAATGAGAACCAAGAGGCAGTAGTGAAAGAAAAGCCTTATGTGCCTCCACCACCCTATAAACCGCCGATTTCGTACCCTCAGAGACTTACCAATTCCAAAACAATGGGTCAATTCAAGAAATTCGTTGAACTTCTGAAACAACTAAATATCACAATACCGTTTACAGAAGCTATCACTCAGATGCCCTCGTATGCTAAATTTATCAAGGAAATCCTATCTAACAAGAAAAAGATAAAAGACAACGGAACAGTTACACTTACTGCTGAGTGTAGCGCTATTATTCAAAACGATATGCCCCCTAAGTTAAAAGATCCAGGTAGTTTCTCTATACCTTGTAACATTGGAAAGTTTGTCATAGACAAAGCTCTATGCGACTTGGGAGCAAGTATCAGTGTCATGCCCTTATCCATTTGCAAAAAGCTAGAAATGGGAGAACTTAGACCCACAAAAATGTCAGTTTAATTAGCTGACCGATCAGTAAAATACCCTGTAGGTATACTGAAAAACGTCCCAGTTATAATAGGTCAATTCTATATCCCGACCGATTTCATAATCATGGACATTACTGAGGACTCAGTTACTCCTATCATATTAGGAAGACCCTTCCTAGCCACTACTGGAGCTATAATTTATGTAAAGAAGGGCATACTGACATTCGAAGTTGGAGAGGAAAAAGTGGAATTCATCCTCACTCAATTCTTACAAGCACCAGCCATGAATGACACATGTTATCTAATCGACGTTATAGACGAGTGTGTAAGAGAGATGGAAGTGGAACAGACCACATACTCTGAAATAATGAAAAACCAAACCCCTCTGATATTCGAAGACGACAATTAACGTGAACCATACCAAGATGATAGTCTAAGCAAAATTCTAGCACTTACACCTGATCATATGCCATGTCCGAAGAAACCAGGTTTAGAATTAAAAACCTTACCCAGGAACCTAAGATACGAATTCCTAGATACCAAATGTACACGACCAGCGATAATCAATTCCAGTTTAGGAACGCTCGAAACTGAGAAACTTTTAGACGTCCTAAGAAAGTACCTGACTGCATTAGGTTATAACATATCCGACCTAAAAGGAATATGTCCTTCAATTTGTATGCATCATATTATGCTAGAAGAAGATTGCAAAACCTCTAGAGAACCCCAAAGAAGGATTAACCCAATCCTTAGCCCTGTAGTCAGAGATGAAATTAAGAAGCTATTGGAAGCAGGAATCATATGTCTGATCTCCGACAGTAAATGGGTCATCCCAGTACACGTCGTACCAAAGAAAGGAGGTATCACTATTGTGAAGAACGCAAAAGGCGAATCGATAACGCAAAGAGTAGTAAATGGGCATAGAGTGTGCATTGATTATAGGAAACTAAACAAAGCTACTCGAAAAGACCATTTTCCTCTACCCTTCATAGATCAAATGTTAGAACGACTAGCCAAACATTCCTACTTCTGCTGTCTAGATGGTTATTCCGGATTTTTCCAAATTCCTATTCACCCTGATGATCAAGAGAAGACTACATTTACATGTCCCTATAGAACATTCGCTTATAGACGAATGCCCTTAGGATTGTGCAATGCCCTAGCAACCTTTCAACGATGTATGATGTCAATCTTTGCGGATTCCATCGATAACATCATGGAAGTGTTCATGGACGACTTATCTGTGTGCGGACAAAGTTTTGAAGGATGCCTATCAAACCTAGAAAATATTTTAGAAAGATGTGTGAAAGTAAACCTCGTGCTTAACTGGGAAAAATGCCATTTCATGGTCAGAGAAGGAATCATACTAGGACATGTTATATCTAACAAAGGAATTGAAGTTGATAAAGCCAAGATAGAAGTCATAAAAGAACTTCAACCACCAAAGACCGTTCGAGAAATATGAAGTTTTTTAGGACACGCCGGTTTCTACCGATGATTTATCAAGGATTTCTCAAAGATCACTAAACCACTTACTGAAGAAGTGAAAAATACAAGAAGGGGGGTTGAATTGTTTAAACTTGAAATCAAATGCAGACAACACGATATTTTTATACTGGTTCGTTTGATCTCAAACTACTCCAGTCCACCCGTCAAGGTGATTTCGCCTCTCTCCAACGAGGACTTAATTCACTATATTCAACTGAATATTACAACTGCTTTAACAACTGCTAAAGCCTTCTTGAGTCTAAACCACAGACCAGTTTCTCAAGGAAATTCTTTCTTACAGATAAATGAACAATATGTGTGTTGAATGTTTTCTGAAAAACTATATATCACAACTGTGATACTACACAAATTAAGCTTATGTGAAACTAGAATGCTAGAACTATAGAGTGAGCAATTTGAGAGCTTTAGCAAACTGTATGAGTGAGGATGAAGATGATTTGCTTTAGGCGAGTAGAGAGTTGTAGAGCATTAGCCAATTCACTTCTCACTGATTTGTTTAAATACTGCTTGGAAAAGATACGTTGATGCCAATAATTCCATTTCAATGCTCATTACGTTCTTTCCATATTGAGAAGATCTTTGTCTTGGAATAAAGCCGTTGGTAATAAATCTGCCTTGAATGCAGTACCGTTAACTCTTCAGAATGTTCTACTTGATTAGGATCAGAGCGTTCTTGGCTTTAGCTTATTCTGATTGCTTTTGAGTGCTGATGACATTGATAAGATCCTGATCAGAATCAGAGTGTGTTGAGCGCAGATTTTGTTCATCAGACTTCAGCGTAAGCATATGTACTGATCTTCTGGTTGACATCTTCTGATGTTGATGTTGATATTCTGATGTTGATTCCATCAGAGTTTCCTGTAAATAAACAGCATAATTTTAAGTAGCATCTATGTCAAATATAAAACTCATAATTCATTTAATCTTGTATTTTTTTATCATCAAAACTCTAACTGAGGGTTATAGAATCAAACTATGTTCTAACAATCTCCCCCTTTTTGATGATGACAAAAACTAGATTTTTTCAATTGAAATAAAGTGCTGAAAGTAACAGAGTTTAAGAATAGAAAGGAAACAGTATCAGAGCTAATCAGATAATGAGAAAAAGTTATCAGAGCCGAGAGGTTAAGAAATAAAAAGTATCAAAGTAAAGATGAGAAAAACTCCCCCTGAGTTGATTATT
The DNA here is from genome assembly GCA_948472305.1 of Vicia faba. Lineage (NCBI taxonomy): Eukaryota > Viridiplantae > Streptophyta > Magnoliopsida > Fabales > Fabaceae > Vicia > Vicia faba. The sequence continues at coordinate 1,114,739,657 of OX451740.1, forward strand.
TGCTTTTGATTCCTTGAGTATCAGACTTTATTGAACCTTTCTTGAAGCATCAGAATTTTGCTTTATCAGAGTTCTACAGATTCTTGTACCTGTAAGCTTTTCAGAACAAAGAACTTAAAATATATAATAATGTTAGAATGTTTGAGACTTTTGTCTCAGTAAACCGTTATTGAAAAATATCGTTCTTTCTCCCCCTTTTTGTCAGCGATCAAAAAGCATAATTAATCAGAGTTAAAAAACATTAGAGCAAAACACGTTTGTATTGAACAGAAGCAATGATAGTTTGGAGCAAGTAGAAATATTATAGACAAACATAAGAAAACAAGGAAAGCATAAGAAAAATCTAAAAAGAAGGACGAAGTCGTGTGAACAGCGCTTCCAACATGCTCTTGATTTGTTCGCTGGTTTCATTCTGCTTGGCTACCATGCTTGCTATAGATTCAATCTTCATATCCTTCTTGTCCATCCGTTCATTCATCAGCATATCTGATCTCTTCAAATCCTCCAGAGCTTGCCTGCCAACAGAGGAAGCTTGAGGATCTTCAGATACAGACTGCTTCTCAGAGCTTTCTATAGCTTCTTCTGCTTGACCCAAGTCTTCAGCTTGAATAACCTGTTCTTCTGCAGCTTGAACTTGAGATGCTGGACGCTTTTCAGACCAAGGCTCACTGTCTAGATGCAGAACTTCTTCCTTCAGCACTTTGCTCAGAACTGGACCTTCCATTTCCTTCAGCAGATTGCTGAAGTTCTGCTGAACCTGTCCATAGCTCTGGCCTTGTAGTTTGAAGGTTTCAGCGCATACCCATCTTCTGAATTGAGTCCAGAGATGATCTGATACAGCAGGATCAACAACTTCCAGAGTTGCTTGTTTCAAAGAAGATATCCATATTTGCATATCTGTTTCAAAATTCAAAATGCTGCTACCAACATCTGGTTGTTTCGGTTTGGGGATAGCAGTTTTCTGGTTTATTGCAGCAAGGCATTCAAGGATTGTTAGATCAATGACTGTCTTGTTGTGGTTTTCTGTATTTTTCTTGGGTGAGGGAGGAGGAGAATCAGAAATAACGATTGGACTATGTGGGGAGTTTAGAGGAGTTGTTTCTGGTGAGGATGGTAGTTGAGACATGTTCACAGTTGTACCACAAGGTAATTGAATGGCCAAGGGTTGTGGTTCAAGAGACTCAGAGGTTTGAGCCTCAGAGTTTTGTGTCTCAGGTTGTGGAGTTTGTGCATGTGGAGGAGATGGTGGATTATTTTCTGGTTGAGGAGAGGGTGGTTGTGGAATTTCTGGTTCTGGTATTGGAGTGAGGGGAGTTTCTGGAATGGGTGAAAGTGGAATGTCAGGTTGTGGAGAAATGGGAATTTCATAGTTTGGATTTGGATTTTCTGTATGGGGAGCGGAAGAGTGTTGTTCTATATCAGACAGAACTTGTGCAAGTTCTGGTTCTGGTATGGTTGTAGTGTTTGGATTTTGTGGTTTGTAGCGGGATCTTCTGAGAGTTAATGACTAAGAAGGGTCAAAGTCTTTAAAATATTCAAAGGAATTGGGTAATGGGATATCAGATGGAATTGGAGTAGGAATAGGAATAGGAATAGATGAGGAAACAGCACTTGAACTTAAAACAGATACAGAAACAGGATTAACTCTTTTCTTTGGAGTCTGTTGTGATGATCCTTCTGGAGTAGCTTTTCTCTTCTTAGTCTTCTTCAGAGCAACCTCTGGTGCCTTCTGTTGAAGATCTTGAATGTTTAGATTAGGAGTTGTTCCATCAGCTTTGCACGCATCCAAGTATCTCAGAACTATTTGAGGCTTGGAGTCAATCTCTGAGAATAGAGGGAAGTCGTCCAGAGGAATTCTTCTGCTGGAGATTTCAGCAAGAGGAGTAACGCTGGGCTCCTTCTTAATGTTCTCTATCAGCTTCATCTTTTTGAGATTCTTGGCATTCAGCTGCTTGCCAACAGATGGTTCCATGGTGCTGATCTCTTGTGCCTCTGTCAAGTGCTCAATCAGCCTATTTTCAGTCAGAATATCTGATATCAATCTGCCCAGGGGTATCCAATCCCTTTTAGTCCGTTCTTCTTCTCTAGTCTCCTTGACTCTGGTTCTCAAATGGTTGAACAGAAGATGAGCTAGATTAATCTTTACCTTCTGATTAATAAAATATATCAGAAACTGCTGATCTATGTTTATGTAATCAGGAGAGCTTGCGGGCTTCCTATGATTGAAACAGCCCAGAATAATCTTTGCCCAAATTTTGTGCTTATCTTTCAGATCCCTTATCTTGCTGGAGGGAAGCCCCAGCGTGAAAATCTACCTTGCTATAACAACAACATCTGAGCACCTTTCAGCCATGTCTATACAGCGAATGCCACCACCATTGTATCCAATCAATTTTCCAATTAGGTCTTCAGTAATCACAATTTTCTTCCCTATTATATAAGAAGTGACTTGGTGATTTGAGGAAGAGGCGTGAATCCAGAATTCCTTAACCAAAATAGGGAAAGTTGGACCCACCAACCTGTCAAAGTATCTCTCCCATCCTTGAGCTTGAATCTCTTCTGATAAATCAAAACCATTTTCCTTCAAACTGTTGAAATTCACTATAATCTCTGACAGAACTTCCAGGTTCTTGACTGGAGTGAGTAGCGTTTTGAGAGGAACCTCATATTGCTCAGCTGATGTGTCTTTCTGGGAACCTGAAGAGATATTGTTGGAAGACGCCATTGTTCACACGAGGTTTTGAGAGAGAAAAAAATTGAAAGGGTTTTCTTGAGCAGTAAGAACACAAACTCAGATATCAGAGAAATTGATTGAAAACGAAAGTAAGGGTAAACGTTGTGATTGTGTGTTAGTGGTGTTTAAATAGATTTTGAAAAAATTTTGAAAACATAAACGCTTAAGAGAGAGAAATAAATCATGATTAATAGCATTAATTGATTGCTGGTTTTAGGGGATTTAGGAAAGATACTTAAACGGTTACCAGTGACATGTGTCTCAATGCAACCAATCAGCGCGTTGCCTTTTCAGAAGCGTGAACGCGTGTTCAGCCTCAAGAACCAGTTAATGACTGGATGACACTTGTTTTCTTTGAGTGAACATCACTTCTATCCTTGAACTGAAGAGCTCAGAGCTTCATGGATAGATCTGATACAATCTGCATTTCTGAATACTCTGATAGAAGATTGATTAGAAGTTCACAGAGTAATAAACATGATTCTGAAGGTTAATATATAAAATTAAAACAGTTTTATTCTGGACAGAGCTTCATGCTGAGATGATTCAGAATGAAGTTGAACCTATCTTCAGAAAGTGGTTTTGTAAAGATATCAGCCCATTGATGGTTTGTATCAATAAATTTTAAGTTTAAAATGCCTTTCTGAATATAGTCCCTAATAAAATGATGTTTTATTTCTATATGCTTAGCCCTAGAATGCAAAATTGGATTTCTACTTAAGCAAATGGCAGAAGTATTGTCATAGAGTATAGGAATGTTACTCTCATAAATCTGGAAGTCCTCAAGTTGACTTTTCATCCAGAGCATTTGTGTGCTGCATCCAGCTGCTGCTATGTATTCAGCTTCTGTTGTTGATAGAGCAATGGTGGATTGTCTTTTGCTGGACCACGAGATCAGATTTTCTCCCAGAAACTGGCAGCTTCCAGAAGTGCTTTTACGTTCAACTCTCTTCTCTTTCCAGAATGCACGTGGGATGCATTGTAATCTTTGATGGCTTACATTCTGAGAGATCAAATTTCTTCAGAAGTTCTCTGACATATTTGCTCTGATGAATGTAAGTTCCTTCTGGGGTTTGATTGATCTGGATGCCCAGAAAGAATTTTAGTTCCCCCATCAGGCTCATCTCAAATTATGCCTGCATACACTTAGCAAATTCTCTTCCCAGAGAGGGTTTAGTAGATCCAAATATTAAATCGTCAACATAAATCTGACAGACTAAAATGTCATTCTTAATTGTCTTACAGAATAAGGTTGTGTCCACCTTCCCTCTAGTGAATTCCTTTTCTAACAGGAAGTTACTTAGTCTTTCATACCAAGCTCTGGGAGCTTGTTTCAGACCATATAGTGACTTCTTTAGTTTGAAAACATATTCTGGATTTTTTTGAGCTTTCAAAACCAGGGGGTTGGTGCACATATACCTCTTCTTCTATATAGCCATTTAAGAATGCACTTTTGACATCCATCTGATACAGAGTGATGCCTTTATTAACAGCAAAAGAAATTAAAAGTCTGATAGATTCTAACCTGGCGACTGGAGCAAAGGTTTCTGTATAGTCTATCCCCTCTTGCTGACTATAACCTTGTGCTACCAATCGTGCCTTGTTTCTGACAACTTCACCTTGTTCATTCAGCTTGTTTCTGAACACCCATTTTGTTCCAATGACGTTGAATCCTTTTGGTTTAGGAACCAGATCCCATACGTCATTCCTGGTGAATTGATTCAGCTCCTCTTGCATTGCTAGAATCCAGTCGTTGTCCAGAAGTGCTTCATTAATTGAAGATGGTTCAATCAGAGAGATAAGTCCCATGAGGGATTCTTCAGAGTTTCTGAAGCTGGCTCTTATTCTGATTGGATCTTCCTTTCTTCCTAAGATAGTTTCTTCTGGGTGATCCATGCTGCTTCTGGATGGTCTTTTCTGAGGTTGATCAACAGAAGATGTTGGATTGCTTGCAGTGCCTCTTTCTGATGTTGAGGGAGAGTCTCTGTTAAGAGCTTCTTATGACTTGTCTTCAGAGCCTGTGAACTCAATTTCCATACCTGCAAATACTTCATTCTGCTTTGACTTTTCAGAGTCAAGCTTATCATCAAAATGAACACTGATTGATTCTTCCACAATCTGTGTTTCTGTATTGTATACTTTGTACCCTCTTGAGCGTTCAGAGTATCCTAACATAATACACTTCTGTGCTTTAGAGTCAAACTTGTTCAAATAATTTTTAGTATTCAAAATAAAGCAAGTACATCCAAATGGATGAAAATATGAAATGTTGGGCTTTCTGTTCTTCCACAATTCATATGGAGTCTTTTCCAGAATAGGTCTTATGGAGATTCTATTCTGAATGTAGCACGCTGTGTTTATTGCCTCTGCCCAGAAGATCTTAGCAACGTTAGTCTCGTTGATCATGGTTCTGGCCATTTCTTGCAATGTTCTGTTCTTTTGTTCTACAACTCCATTTTGCTGGGGAATTCTAGGACAAGAGAAATCATGCAGAATGCCTTTGTCATTAAAAAATGATTCAAAATCTTTGTTTTCAAACTCTCCACCATGATCACTTATGACTTTTATGATTCTAAGATCCTTTTCATTCTGAACTTGGTTACAGAAGGTGACAAACACAGAGTGTGACTCGTCCTTGTGTCTTAAGAACTTTACCCATGTCCATCTGCTATAGTCATCTACGATTACTAACCCATACTTCTTGCTACTGACTGAAGCAGTTTTAACTGGTCCAAATAAGTCAATATGCAGAAGTTCTAATGGCTTAGAGGTAGAAACAACGTTTTTAGATTTAAAAGCAGGTTTTGCAAACTTGCCTTTCTGACATGTTTCACACAGAGCATCTGAATTGAACTTCAAATTAGGAAGTCCTCTGACCAGATTGAGTTTGTTAATCTGAGATATTCTTCTCATACTAACATGCCCAAATCTTATGTGCCAGATCCATTGCTCGTTGTTAACAGACAAAAGACACTTTACATTCTGACTTTTCAGTTCAGAAAGTTTGATTTTGTAAATGTTGTTTCTCCTCTTTCCATTAAACAGGATAGTCCCATCTTTCTGAATAACAGCTTTACATGAATTTTGATTAAAGATTATATCATAACCGTTATCACTTAATTGACTTATGGATAACAGGTTATGCATTAATCCATCTACTAATAATACATTACTGATAGAGGGAAGATTTATGTTACCTACTGTTCCAGAGCCAATGATCTCTCCCCTCTGATTGCCTCCAAAGCCTACATGGCCTCCAGGCTTAAGTTCCAGGCTTTGGAACATATGCCTTCTTCCCGTCATGTGTCGCGAGCAGCCAGAGTCCAGGTACCATGACTGGTGTTTCTGCTTTGCTGCTAAAGATATCTGCGACACGTATTATTTTATCCTTAGGTACCCATATTTTCTTGGGTCCTGATTTGTTAGTTTTACCAAAACTCTGGTTGAATTTTGGTTTGACAGAATAATTGCTACTGGTATATTTGATGTCGTGTGTGTGCCCATATACAAAGTGTGACTTAAGAGGAGTTCGTTTAATAACTAAATCCATGGCATTCTTTGGTGTAGGTACCTTACTTTGGTATCATATTCCCTTTCTGCCATTTCTGCTAACTCCATAGATCATTGAAGCCATTTTGCTTCTATCTATGCTTTTAGCAAGAAACTTCTGAAAGTTGTGATCATACTCCTTGATGATCTCATCAGCACTACTGGGAGTTTCAGGAATTGTTTCCTTCTGAGAGTTTTGTAAAAGATTTTCTAATTTTGAAACTTTATTTTTCAACTCAGAATTTTCCAATTTGAGACTCTCAGTTTTATCAGAGTCAGAAGCAAGATCCCTTTTCAAGTTTCTGAATTTGACTCTGATCTGCTGATATCGTTCCAGAATCTCATTTAGGCTTTCAGCTAATTCAGCCTTAGTAAAATTAATAGCAAAGTCAGGAAATACCTCTTCTGTGTCTGATTCAGAGTCTGATTCAGAAGCTTCACTGTCTTCTGATATGTTTGCCATGAGAGCTATGTTTTCTCTCTCATCATCTGATTCTGAGTCAGCTTCAGATGTTTCAGAGTCATCCCATGTAGCCATGAGAATTTTCTTCTTTTCCTTGCCAAACTTTCTTCTGGGCTTTTCCTTCTAAAGCTTTGGGCAGTCACTCTTGTAGTGTCCTTGCTCGTTGCATTCATAGCAGATGATGTCCTTGTTGTTTGGCTTTCTGCTTCCTGAAGAGCCTTTAGATCTTTTGTATCCAGAGGTAGGTTCTGACCTTCTGTATCTGGAGGAGGATTCGTTCTGGTTCTCAGATCTTCTGGGAGTCCTGAACTTTCTTTGCCTCTGCTTCCACAGTTGGTTAACCCTTCTGGAGAGGAGAGACAGTTCATCTTCTTCTGATGAGGACCCATCAGAGGTTTCTTCAACAGCCTGCAAAACCTTAGAGTCATATTTTCTGTTAGATTTTAGAGCTAAAGGCTTACCTTGCTTTTGAGCTTCATCAGCTTCCAGCTCTATCTCGTGACTCCTGAGGGAGCTGACAAGTTCCTCCAGAGAGATTTTGTTGAGATCCTTAACTAGCTTCAGCGCTGTGACCATTGGCCTCCACTGTTTTGGCAAGCTTCTGATGATCTTCTTGACATGATCAGCAGTAGAATACCCTTTGTCCAGAACTTTGAGACCAGCAACCAGAATTTGAAATCTTGAGAACATTGTTTCAATGGATTCACTTTCTTCCATCTTGAATGCCTCATACTTCTGAATGAGCGCAAGAGCTTTAGTTTCTTTCACTTAAAGGTTTCCTTCATGCGTCATTCTGAGAGAGTCAAACATGTTCTTGGCAGTGTCTCTGTTTGAAATCTTTTCATATTCAGAGTATGAGATAGCACTGAGAAGAATAGTTCTGGCCTTATGATGGTTTTTGAAATCACGCTTTTGTTGATCAGACATTTCTTTCCTGTCAATCTTCTGACCATTTGCATTCACTGGGTGCGTGTATCCATCTGTCACCATATCCCACAGATCAGCATCGTGGGCTAGAAAGAAGCTTTCAATTCTGTCTTTCCAGTAATCAAAGTTCTCTCCATCAAAGACTGGAGGCTTTCCACTGAATCTGTCTCTTTCTTCGTTGTTGTCATTGCTGATGTTGTGATGAGTTCCTGCCATAGTGTTTTTCAACGCTGGATCTTGTACTGACACGGTTAAGTGTTATGAACTCAGAACCAGGCGCTCTGATGCCAATTGAAGAAGTGAAAAACACAAGAAGGGGGGTTAAATTGTTTAAACTTGAAATCAAATGCAGACAACACGATATTTTTATACTGGTTCGTTTGATCTCAAACTACTCCAGTCCACCCGTCAAGGTGATTTCCCCTCTCTCCAACGAGGACTTCATTCACTATATTCAACTGAATATTACAACTGCTTTAACAACTGCTAAAGCCTTCTTGAGTCTAAACCACAGACCGGTTTCTCAAGGAAATTATTTCTTACAGATAAATGAACAATATGTGTGTTGAATGTTTTCTGAAAAACTATATATCACAACTGTGATACTACACAAATTAAGCTTATGTGAAACTAGAATGCTAGAACTATAGAGTGAGCAATTTGAGAGCTTTAGCAAACTGTATGAGTGAGGATGAAGATGATTTTCTTTAGGCGAGTAGAGAGTTGTAGAGCATTAGCCAATTCACTTCTCACTGATTTGTTTAAATACTGCTTGGAAAAGATACGTTGATGCCAATAATTCCATTTCAATGCTCATTACGTTCTTTCCATATTGAGAAGATCTTTGTCTTGGAATAAAGCCGTTGGTAATAAATATGCCTTGAATGCAGTACCGTTAACTCTTCAGAATGTTCTGCTTGATTAGGATCAGAGTGTTCTTGGCTTTAGCTTATTCTGATTGCTTCTGAGTGCTGATGACATTGATAAGATCTTGATCAGAATCAGAGTGTGTTGAGCGCAGATTTTGTTCATCAGACTTCAGCGTAAGCATATGTACTGATCTTCTGGTTGACATCTTCTGATGCTGATGTTGATATTCTGATGCTGATTCCATCAGAGTTTCCTGTAAATAAACAGCATAATTTTAAGTAGCATCTATGTCAAATATAAAACTCATAATTCATTTAATCTTGTATGTTGTTATCATCAAAACTCTAACTGAGGGTTGTAGAATCAAACTATGTTCTAACACTTACCGGTCTATTAATGAAAGACGCTTAGTTCATATTCGACGAAGATTGTCTTAAAGCGTTTGAAACTCTAAAATCAGCCCTCATCACCGCACCAATCATGCAACCACCGGATTGGAGATTACCTTTTGAAATCATGTGCGATGAGAGCGACTACGCCATAGGCGCAGTTCTTGGACAAAGGAAGGACAAGAAACTTCACGCAATCTACTACGCTAGTAGAACTCTAGACTCAGCTCAAATGAACTACGCCACAACGGAGAAAGAGCTGTTAGCATTTGTCTTTGCGCTTGATAAATTTCGTTCTTACCTAGTAGGAGCAAAGATAATCATCTACATAGACCATGCTGCTATCAGATATCTACTAACTAAGAAGGATGCAAAACCATAACTCCTCAGATGGATCCTACTTTTGCAAGAATTTGATCTAGAAATTAAGGATAAGAAAGGAACGGAAAACATCGTAGCAGACCACTTGTCAAGATTAGAAGGTATAAAACCCGAACAAGTACCGATTAACGATGATTTTCCGTATGAACAGCTAATAGCACAAATAAGAAGCGATCTAGCTGTTGGCTCCTAAATTCGACACCTTTGTTTTGATTGATGTCAGCCATTAAAGCTGAAGGATGTCTTCGACTAGTTGAGTTTGTCGAAGTGCCCGTCGAAAGATGGCAAAGTACTTAGAAGATTTCTTCCAAGGAAGAAGGCTGGTTGCCTTCGACGTCGAAGGAGTTTCTCGTCGAAGATGTCTCTTGACGAAAGTGTTCGATGGTTCAGAGTGGAGCAGTTTGAAATTCAAGCTTTTGGAGGGAAAACGGTTTCCAGCAGTTACCACGTGCAAACGTGCAAGGATCTGGAGCGTCGAGCATGGAGAACGTGCCAAGTGGATTGATCTCGAAGCAGTGTAACTGCCCGACGGTTACTTGGGATGTTTTAGTATAAATAGGAGTAGACATGTAGTTTCTCGCGTGTGTTCACAATTCTATACAAAGTCACTCATATAGATTCGATTACCCAGCGTGTGAGAAAGAATTGTTGAGAAATGTATGTGTGAAACACCAATTTTATCAATTAAAGTCATTTACTTTTCCAGAATTTTACTTGCTTTTCTCTTTACATTTCCTGTCGAAACCCTTTACTTTAAGCCTTGTTTATTTTACCAAATCTTTCCTTCATGCAATTTACTTGAAACCTTTTTATTTAAAGCCTTTTTACATTTCCTGTCGAAACCCTTTACTTTAAGCCTTGTTTATTTTACCAAATCTTTCCTTCATGCAATTTACTTGAAACCTTTTTATTTAAAGCCTTATCCAATTTAATCAAACTTCAAAATCAACCTATGTCCTAGGATCAATCTGATCGATCCTGCGAGTAACCAAATAAGTAACCATTTGGAGGATCAGCGGTTGTTTACCAAAACCCAAGGTAAACAAATTGGCACACCCGGTGGGACTGTGTGTTGATTGTTGAAAATAATCTCATCTTTTCGAGTTGTATGTTATTGAGGAGTGGTAGAATATACACTAACGATAACAATACTGCCAGAAGAAGGGAAGAGATGGCGAATCCGCCAAACAATAACGAAATCCCACAAACGAGTGTGGGAGCAACGGTTAGTATGACCGTAAGTGAAGCGACAAACGTTGGTTCGACACCAGCAGTGTCGGTCACAACCACGGGGCCAATACCTTCGTCAACAGGCCCCAGGATACCTTTGGGAACTCCCCCACCAAGGGGAAATTTAGGCACAAGGCCTTTGGTTCCCCCAGGATTTATTCCATTCTATGGTATGCCAACTTCTGAAGTGGCAAGCCTGACGAATGCTGCGTCCACTTTTTCAGACCCTTTCGTGAGTGCCTCTTCGCCACTCCAAGGCTCTGGAGTAGGCATGGCGAATAGAAATAGGACCCAACTCTTAGGAGGAACGTCCCAAGTAGCCCATGGCCTTACAAATGCCTCGACAGCAGTCTTGAGGCAACAGATGGACGAAAGCAACCATGATATGGTGCAAATGTTGGCACAAACTTTGAGTACAGTGCTAAACCCTCTAATACAAAACACTACTCAATCGAATCAGCAAGTGACAGCGCAAATGACGCGTTTGGCTGACTTCTTTGGAGTACCCCAACCTGTTCGACAGCCCCAAAGGGCGCAAATAAGGGGAAATCAGGGGATATTTTTAGAGGAAGAAACCACCATTAACCAGGCTCAACAGCCTGTCGAAGAAAACCTTAGGGCACGATTAGAACAAACTGTCGAAGAACCTAGGGTAATAGCCCCAGAGGTAAGGTTAGTTAACAGAAACCAAAATGCTGACGAAGTGGTTCAGCATATCCAATACCAAAACATGGGTTTGGAAAACAATCTGGCAACCATGATCGAAAGGATCATGACTCAGAATGGGATGAACATGGGCTTTCGAAGGCCCAACTTTACATCTCCATTGTCAGAATACGTGTTACAAACGGACTTACCTCCTAGATGCAAAGTCCCCAAATTTACTAAGTTCTCTGGGGACACGACAGAATCTACTGTCGAGCATGTGGCGAGATATTTGATCGAAGCGGGAGACATTTCGAATAACGAAAACCTAAGGATCAAGTACTTCCCAAGTTCTTTAACCAAGAACGCTTTTACTTGGTTTACAACTCTTCCCCCCAATTCGATCCATCATTGGACCCAGTTGGAAAGATTGTTCCATGAACAATTCTACATGGGGCAGACCAAGATAAGCCTGAAAGAACTGGCCAGTGTGAAGAGACGTTTCACTGAACCTATAGACGAATATCTGAATAGGTTTAGGTTGCTCAAGGCGAGATGTTTTACACAAGTGCCAGAACATGAGTTGGTCGAAATAGCCGCAGGCGGTTTAGATTATTCCATTAGGAAGAAGCTAGACACCCAATACCTAAGAGACATGGCCCAACTGGCCGATAGAGTTCGACAGGTAGAACGCCTTAAAGCTGAAAAAGCTAAGGCAACGAAAACTCACAAGAGAGAGAGAATAGCGTACGTTGAGATGGATGACGAAGATCTAGAATCCTTCGACGATAGTTTAACTGTCGAAGAAGGAGAAGTCGATTTAGCAGAACTAAAACAAGGGCCACCATACTCTTGTAAACTGTTAGTCCCCTCAAATGGGAAAAATCCCATTGGTCCAGAAAGGACCAACGATAGGTTCCCAAAAAAGACTTATAGTTTTGACATCACAAAGTGTGATGAAATATTCGACTTACTAGTTAAAGATGGCCAAATGATAATACCCCCAGGGGTAAAAGTACCTCCTCTTGATCAAAGAAAGAAGAGAGGTTTTTGCAAATATCATAATTTTTTGGGCCATAAAACTTCTCAATGTTTTCTTTTCAGGAATCTTGTGCAAGACGCTATTGAGGAAGGGAGATTAAAGTTTGCAGACAAATCCCCCATGGCTATCGACTCCAATCCACTGAAGGCTGAAGCCCACTATGCTGAACCCTCTGAGGTGAACATGATAGAGGCAACCAGGATCCAGTCGAAGAAGCCAGGAATTACCATGGTCGAAGTCTCAAAGGACCACATCAACATGCCAATCTTTGGCAGTTTTTCTGGAAATTTATCCAGGAAGACAATTGAAGCTGTCCAGAAAGCGGTCGAGAACCCGAAGTCGGAGACTGCTGAAGCACAAAAAACTGGATCAAAGCCCAGTTCCCACTTAGCCACCGTTCAAGGCCAGACGGAGAATCTGGAGATACAAATGAAGCAGTTAACTCTTGCTAACAAAGATACAATGAATATCAACATGGTCGAACTCTCTGACCCAAAAGCATCAGAAGAGGCCATGAGGCAAGAACAGGCTAATAAGACTGCTTTCCCTCGGGAAAATGAAAACTTGGCAGATTTTTTGCAAAGATGCCAGAAAAAGAAATCAGAGGTGATGCTGTGTCCAAGATGCAGTTCGATCTTTGATAAAAAAGCTGCTGAGCACATTCAGGGCGTAAGAGCAGCGAATAAAAGAAGGGAGAATGCTGACCTTCGACATGATCCCAGAAGGGGTTCTAACCAAGAAAAGAGGCCATTAACTTTTAGGCCTCCAACAAATGTGCCAGTAGACACTTGGTACAAGACCTCTGGCCGGAAAAGGCCAAGTGAAGAGAAATGGCATTCTTTCGATGTGCCAAGAGGTTCCTCTTTGACTCAAAAGAAAGAGCCTCAAGTTGCTGCACCTAAGGTTGCACAAGTGTCCAGCAACTACAAGGGTAAAAATCCTATGTCTCGATCTCAATGGAGGAGATATCAAAGGAGACGAAAAGCTGAAAGGGAGGCTGCCAACGAACCTAAGGCAGAAACTAGTTCGAATGTTCCTCAAAGGAAACAAAGGAAGCCTCTAGAGAGAGAGCCAGTTACCAACAGGCTAGTTTGGCCTAACCAAAGTGAAGTCGAAGACGAAGACGATGCTGAGTCCGACGATACTTTGGACATAATGGTGAATATCGTTTCAGTGCTGCCCAGAGAATTCAATCGACAGGTAGAAGTCGAAGCAAGTGACTGGGAAGTGGAACAAGAAATGGCCAAACATAGGCCAGTGTGCTATTTTGTCATGGACAATGGCACTACTGAGGAACAAAATGGCTTCTTCGAGCCACCTACTGAGGCGATGAAAAACCACCTCAAGCCTTTATTCGTAAGGGCTAAACTCGAAGAAACTACTGTGAATAAAATATTGGTCGATTGTGGGGTAACCATCAATATTATCCCTCACTCTATGCTAAGGAAGATTGGCAAAAGAGATGAGGACATTAAACCTCACAACATGGTCCTGTCGAACTATGAGGGCGGCATAGGGACCACCATGGGAGTGATCCAGCTAGATATCAAAGTGGGATCGATCCTTCGACCAACGATGTTCATGGTCATATCGGCCAAACCTAACTACAACCTTTTGTTGGGCCGTGAATGGATTCATGGTGTTGGCGCTGTGCCTTCATCGATGCACCAAAGGCTGCTGCTATGGCGTCCAGATGGGATGGTCGAAAACATAGAGGCAGATCAAAGCTACTACCTTGGCAAAGTAAATCACCTGGGTTTGGCAGATTTCGACAAAAACTTGGCTCACATAGGGCCATGTCCGACACCTGACTTCGACATGGCGCCAGCGCCAAACACCTTTTGCTCCCTATACCTGCATCCTGAGCATGGTTTCCAATGGGACAGAGAAGACTTGTCCCACATAGACTTCAGTGGGTTAACTGATATCCAACCAACTGGTTGGGGAAGTGAATTCAGTGATAATGACTGAGTCACAATCTTTGAAGCGAATTTCGGCTTATGTAGCCGAAACCAAGATGATAACGGCTCTCGAAGCCGAAGTAAAGTACATGGCCACACAGGCCAATGATCAACAAATATCTGCTGTAGGCCCAGGAAAGGATTTCGATCCAAAACCTCCTGATATCATGCCAGAAGAAATGCAGGAACAGAGGCTCGACGCCATCTATGACGATGAGCCTTTGGGCTTCGAAAAGGATCCCTTGGCGAACAACATTAAAATGTTAGCACAAGACCCTTTAGAAGAAATCAACTTAGGCGAAGGATCAGAAAAAAGGCCAACTTACATCAGCGCCAAAATCGATCCAGAACTTAGGTTGGAAGTAATCCAATTGCTGAAAGAGTTTAAAGACTGTTTTGCATGGGATTATGACGAAATGCCTGGTCTCGACAGAGGATTGGTAGAACTTCAGTTGCCAATCAAACCTGGGAAGAAGCCAATCAAGCAAAATCCAAGGCGCTTCGCTCCAGAAATACTGTCGAAGATCAAAACGGAGGTCGAAAGACTTCTGAAATGCAAATTCATCCGTGTTACAAGGTATGTCGAATGGATTGCAAATATTGTGCCAGTAATTAAGAAAAATGGCACATTAAGGGTGTGCATAGATTTCAGAGATTTGAATGCTGCCACCCCCAAAGATGAATATCCTATGCCTGTGGCGGAAATGCTAGTCGATTCTGCCGCTGGTTATGAATACCTGAGTATGCTCGATGGTTATTCAGGATATAATCAAATATTCATTGCTGAAGAGGATGTGTCGAAAACAGCTTTTCGATGTCCTGGGGCCTTAGGCACTTACGAATGGGTAGTGATTCCTTTTGGCCTAAAGAACGCTGGGGCAACGTACCAGCGAGCAATGAATACCATCTTCCATGATTTTATTAACACTTTTATGCAAGTATATATTGATGATATTGTTATAAAATCTGTTTCCAGGAAGAATCACATTGACCACCTTCGACAATCATTCGAAAGAATGAGAGAACATGGTCTGAAGATGAACCCTTTGAAGTGTGCGTTCTGTGTGAAAGCTGGAGATTTCTTGGGCTTCGTTGTCCACAAGAAAGGAATCGAAATCAACCAGAACAAGACGAAGGCAATTCTGGAAGCGAAAGCGCCATCGAATAAGAAGGAATTGCAATCTCTCTTAGGCAAGATAAATTTCTTAAGGAGGTTTATATCTAATCTAAGTGGGAAAGCTCAGGCCTTTTCACCCTTACTTCGACTGAATAAAGAGGGGTTCGAATGGGGGCAAGAGCAACAAGAAGCCTTCGACAAAATCAAAGGGTACCTCACTAAGCCACCTATTTTGGTGCCTCCTTGTAGCAATAGGAGTATGAGATTGTACATAGCTGCATCTGACAAAACTCTGGGAAGTATGTTAGCCCAAGAGGATGAGAATGGAGTCGAAAGACCCATTTACTATCTCAGTCGAGTTTTGAATGAAGCAGAAACTAGATATAGCGAAGTTGAAAAATTATGTCTATGTCTGTATTTTTCTTGTACAAAACTCAAGCAATATATAAAACCAGTTGATGTTTATGTTTCGTCTCATTTTGATGTTTTCAAATATATGTTGTCAAAACCTATCTTGCATAGTAGAATTGGCAAATGGGCATTAGCATTAACTGAATACTCCTTGACCTTTATGCCTCTTAAGGCAGTAAAAGGACAAGTGGTTGCAGATTTCATAGTCGACCACTCAATTCAAGTCGAGGATATTAATTATGTGGAGATAGAACCTTGGAAATTCTACTTCGATGGTTCCAGTCATAAAGATGGAACAGGGGTAGGAGTCTTGATTATTTCTCCAGATAAAATTCCAACAACATTCAAGTACAAAATATCAGGTTCTTGTTCGAACAATGAGGCTGAGTATGAAGCTCTAATTACTGGCCTTGAGATATTGTTGGAATTGGGGGCAACTCGAGTCGAAATAATGGGAGACTCAGAGTTAGTCATCAAGCAAGTCACGAAGGAATATAAATGCATAAGAGAGAATCTCATTATGTACTTTGTGATAGCAAATCGTTTATTGAAACAATTTGAAACGATCAATATTCGACACATACCCAGGGTCGAAAATCAAATAGCCAATGACTTGGCACAAATTGCATCTGGGTATAAGATTTCAAAAACGAGATTACAAAGAGCAATCGAAGTTCGAGAAAAGATAAAAGCAACTTGTCTATCACCATCAGATTTGGAATCGACGAGACTAGGATATGCTGATCACAGTAACTTCGAGATTTCGTTCATTGATAATTTGTCAGAGCAAGATTGGAGGAAACCTATTGTGGACTATCTTCAAAATCCAGGAGCTTCGACAGAACGAAAAACAAAATACAGGGCGTTGAGTTTTGTACTCATGGGTAATGAGTTATTCAAGAAGACGCCTGAAGGGGTGTTGCTGAAATGTTTAAGTGAGACTGAAGCATACATAGCCCTTTCGACTACGCATGCTGGGGCATGTGGGGCTCACCAAGCAGGCCATAAGATGAAATGGTTGTTGTTTCGACAAGGACTATATTGGCCCACTATGCTGAAAGATTGTGTTGAGTTCGCCAAGGGTTGTCAAGAGTGTCAAGTTCATACAGGCATCCAACATGTACCAGCAAGCGAACTTCACTCGATAGTGAAGCCTTGGCCCTTTAGAGGATGGGCGTTGGACCTCATTGGAGAGATTCAACCAGCATCATCAAAGAGTCAGAAATACATATTGGTAGGCATTGATTATTTTACTAAGTGGATCGAAGCTGTCCCTTTAGTCAATGTGGACCAAGAAAATGTCATTGAATTTATTCAAAAGAACATTATCTTTAGATATGGAATCCCTGAGACGATAACAACTGATCAAGGGTCAGTTTTCACTGGTCGAAAGATGCAGGAATTTGCTCAGGAAACAGGTTTCAAACTCCTAACATCAACGCCTTATTATGCACAGGCGAATGGTCAAGTCGAAGCAGCTAACAAAGTGGTGATTGGCTTGATAAAGAAACATGTTGGGAAGAAACCAAAGAATTGGCATAAGACGTTAGACCAGATTTTATGGGCTTGTCGAACGTCCCCAAAAGAAGCCACTGGTACAACACCGTATAGGCTAACTTTTGGCCATGATGCAGTGTTACCAGCAGAAATTTGTCTTCAATCTGCAAGGGTTCAGAGGCATTATGATATTCCTTCTGAAGTTTATTGGAACATGATGTTAGATGAACTGGTGGATTTAGACGAAGAGAGATTACACGCTCTCGACCTACTCAGGCTTCAGAAGAAAAGAGTAGAAGACTCTTATAATAGAAAGGTAAAACCTAAGGTATTTTTGCCTGAAGAACTAGTTTGGAAGGTAATTCTTCCCATGGATCGAAGGGATCGAAGCATGGGGAAATGGTCACCCAAATGGGAAGGACCCTTCAGAGTTATCCAAACTTTTTCTGGTGGAGCCTATGAAGTCGAAGAGTTAAGTGGAGATAAAAGGCTCTTGAGAGTAAATGGTAAATATTTGAAAAAATACAAACCTATACTTCAAGAGATAAAAATAAAATAATAAAAGAACAAGTCTAAATTAACCATAAAAATGCCAAAATAGAAATTTTATTAAATTTCAGCCAAGATGGCAATTGTTGTCGAATAACGATTACAGAATATGGTTACAAAAGAGAATCAATCAAAAGGTAAGAGAGTTCTTGAGTCGAAGATACTTGGCGTGCTGCAGCTCCAACCTCTTCTTGCACCAGGAGTTTTCCTGCACTAGTTTGGCAATTTGAGCGTCGAGGCTTTGGGCCCTCTCAGCAAATTCCAGGCCTTGTTTGATCTCAGTCTGGCTCTCGGTGTCTGAGATAGTCGAAAGAAGTTCCTCCTTGAGTACAGTGTTGGCGTTTATCTTCGCCTCTATTTCTGCGATTTGCGCCCGGAAGGAAGCATTCTCTCGATCAATGGCATCGACCCTTTCCTGCGCAGACGCTTTTTGTTTCGACAACTCCGCAATTCGGGAAGTCGAATCTGAGACAGCAGTCCACGCAGAGGAGCTTTTGCCATACAACACCTCAAGCTGATTGTTAAACCCTCTTTGGCGCCTGTAATCTGCTGAGACTTGATCAATCATAGAGTGTAACTCCATGATCAAGTCTGAGACTTCTGGGGCTACAGCTTCAAAGTCGACAGCATTCAAGACCTCTTTCAAGCATGATGGAGCACTGGGGTCCCCCTCTAAAGCCTTCATCAAGTCCCTCTTGAAGAACTGGGCCTTAACCTTCGCCAAAGCATCATCAAGAAGAGAAGTTTCAGTAGACTTCCCCGACAGGGTAGGAACTTCCTGACTCGCGTCAGACGAACTCTTGCTCTCGATGATTGCGTTGAGGTAGCTAACAGGGTCAGTTTCTTTCAAGAGTTCCAAGTCCTCTTTCGACCTGTGCTTCGTTGAGGTAACCCTTGCAACAGTATTGTCTTGAGTTTGAGGTTCTTGGGTGTTAGGTGCCTCGATTGGTTGCTCTTCGACTCGGACTGGGGCAGTACCAGCGTCGACTTGTGGTTCTTCGCTAGCATCACCCTGGGGCCCTTCGCCAGCGTCATCTTGGTGTTCTTCGCTAGCGTCACCCTGGTGTCCTTCGCCAGTGCCACCTTGTTTCTCTTCGTCGGCAGCATTTTGATTTTCTTCGACATCATTGCCTTGGTCCCTTTCTTCATGATTCTCTTCTGACAAATCCACCACCAGAACCGTTTCTGGCTGTTGTTCCTCCACCAGAGGTTCCTCTGTTGGTTTCTCCACTGTTTCAGCATTGGTCTCATTCTCAGTATGGGCTTCGTCATTGCCCAAGCCTTTTTCCTGAGGCCTGCTAAGGTCAGCAGATTCCAACGTTTCTGAGGTCCTTGGCGGAGAACTTTCAGTAGTGTCCTGAAAAGGGAAAGAAGACAAATCTTCAGAGATCGAAAGAGACACAATCGAATATGGGTATCTATACCTAAGTTATAAAAGGGTCTAAAAGATTACCTGTGGATTAGTTTCAGCCCCAGGGCTGGAATTGTCGCTTTCGACAGGCTTGTTAAGAAGAATGTTTAGTTCCTCCTCAGTTGGCTCCTCGATGATCACTGGAGGTGGCCTAGGCTTTCTCACAGCAACCTTTATTCTGACAGTTCGACCTTCAGGAGCAGGAGCAGGAACGGAAGCATCCTTCGTCAACTTTCGCCTCTTCAGAGGGGCAGGAGGGGAATCACTTTCTTCATCACTCCCAGATTCGACCACCAGTCCTGGCCGTTTCTTGGGCGAAGGTGCCTAGAAAACCAATAGGAATTTGATTGAATAACTGCATCGAAAATCAAAAATCGAAAGCCAGAAGGAAAATGAAGAAAGTCTGGTTACCGATATAGAAGGCTTCTTCGAAGGGCCTTCCCCCTGTTGGTTGCTTGTGGTCTTCGCCGGCGCTGTAGTTTTCGCCGGCGGTGGAGGTTTTGTTGAAGGGCCTCCTCCTTGTTGGCCTTCTGTAGCCTTCTTGGCTACAGGCTTTCGAACAACTGAAAACAAGTAAAAAGTTAACAGGCTAGCAGTCGAAAAGAAAGACAAAAGTAATGTGAGAACATGAACTTACATTTCTTTATTTTGTCCAACACAAGGACAAAAGACTTCTGCAGCTCATCCATGAAGTCCTTCTCATCGAAGAAGTACTCAGCATAATAGCTTTTCCACCACTCCTCGAAGGATGGTGAGAAAAGGAAATTGAGCTGGTAGTCAAACAGCGAGAGGACTATTCGACCAGCATATCTTCCGATATGCTTGATGGCAGCTTCTTCTGTATAATCGTTGCAGAAGTACAACATTGACTTCTCTCTTTGAAAAATCGGAGAAGGTAGGGTTTGGATAATACCAAACTGGCGAGATACCAGGTTTGGTTGATAGGCAATCAGACTCAAATGAGTCTTTGAGCTCTTGAATCGAAGAGGCATGATCCTTGGTGTAAGGAACGCCTCCCAAAGTATTGTATGCTCATCGACATTGGGACCACTCGACGCCCTTGGATGTGGCCTTGTGAACCATGCTGGGCCCACCCTCCGTTGAGTAAATGGAGCCATAGTTGAAACAAACTCCTTCCTTCGAGCAAACATTAGGATGAAGTTGGTGAAGGTTTGCTGAAACTCCAGTCCATCTTCTGTAGGTGTCAGCAGAGCCAGCCTGGTTCCTTCGATGCGTCTATTCGCTATCGCTGGAGCCTGTTCATTTACCTGAACCTTCTTGGGCAAGAAAGATTCGAAAGTGGCGTTGAGCCACAGTTGGAGTAGCCAAAAAGGCCCAGCGAGTAGCAAACTGGCCCTGTCCTCGATATGTTTCAGAAGAGTTGCCCCATTGCTGATCGAATCATAGAGGCTAGCCAGAATCAGTTCTGCCAAACAGATGTTTTGGCGGTGATGCAGTTGAGTAGCAAGAGTGACCATCTTTTTGGTCACTTGTAGAGACTTCGAGCAAAACACAAAGCGAGTCAGCCATAAGGCTAGAAACGCTATGTGTTCGACATCCGACACAGCATCTGTCGACCTGTCGTGATAATGGTTGATGAAAGTGGTGTATGTTGGCTTGGTCTCAGAGAAGCCAATTTGGTCCTCCGACATCTCCTCTGGATCGAAGTAATCCCCGGTGGGTCGAAGGCCAGTAATAGCGGCCACATCGAAGAGTGTGGGGGTTAGCATCCCACAGGGAAGATGAAAAGTGAAGTGGGAGTAGTCCCAGAACAACAGTGAAGCTATCAGCATCTCCGGGGAGTAGTTCAAACCCGTCTTCGACAGCATCACCAGGTCGAAGATTCCCATATCCTTCCAGATCGAAGTTTGGTGCTTCTCCAACTTTGTTAGCCAAGCAACATAATCGGAGGTAAGGTTAGGGCAAGACCTGAAGACCCTAACACCTCTGTTGAAGAAGCGGAGGTCGATTTTTTCACGTGCAGGGTCTTCATTGTCTTCTGCGTCTTTCTTGGCGCATGCTACTGGTTTGAGTTTCTCGACTATTGGGAAATAGCTCTTGATCTTCAGAGCTTCAGAGATACTTGGATTCATGGGGCCAGACATTACAAAGATCTGGTTGGAGTATCCAACCGGGATCATCAAGTGGCGTGAGTAGGCGTCGCGAACGGCGATGTCAGAAGGTTCAGGAACCCTTCGTTTGCCTGTAGAGTTTACTACCGGGGCAGTGACGAAAACCTTGGGTTTAGCATGTTCAGTTGGTGCGTTAGCACTGGGAGCAGTAGAAGCAGAGGCCATTGTTTGAAATGAGGTTGAAGATGAAGTGAAAGAGGAAGAGTTTCTGCAAAGATAACAAGCTTGTATGAAAACAGAGAAGTTTGGAAGGCTAGATGGCGTAAAAAGTCCCACAATGGGATATTCACTGCTATTTATAGTAGTGGGAAAAATCCCCAATAACGAGGACATTAAATGCCATTTAATGCTGCAGGAGTTAGTGGGACGCGTGGCAGCCTCCTGTTGTTTTGGCCGTTTCTGCAGAAATAGAGGGACGCAGCGTGCGTCCTCGTTTTTGGGAATTGTCATAATGACAAATTCTGAAATGACGTTTGGTACTGCACGCCGTACCGAAAGTGACGTCCTAGGATCAAATCAATGATGGTTTTCTTGGGATTGCCAATAGTTGGTAAAAAGCAACAAAAAGTGCACAAGTTAATTTGTGACTAAGCGTGGAAAGACAGGTGTCGAATGGCGTTTCAAAGAATTCCTTTTTCTTTCAGAGTCGAAATAAGGCATTCTTGGGGGGCAATTTGTTGGTTCCTAAATTCGACACCTTTGTTTTGATTGATGTCAGCCATTAAAGCTGAAGGATGTCTTCGACTAGTTGAGTTTGTCGAAGTGCCCGTCGAAAGATGGCAAAGTACTTAGAAGATTTCTTCCAAGGAAGAAGGCTGGTTGCCTTCGACGTCGAAGGAGTTTCTCGTCGAAGATGTCTCTTGACGAAAGTGTTCGATGGTTCAGAGTGGAGCAGTTTGAAATTCAAGCTTTTGGAGGGAAAACGGTTTCCAGCAGTTACCACGTGCAAACGTGCAAGGATCTGGAGCGTCGAGCATGGAGAACGTGCCAAGTGGATTGATCTCGAAGCAGTGTAACTGCCCGACAGTTACTTGGGATGTTTTAGTATAAATAGGAGTAGACATGTAGTTTCTCGCGTGTGTTCACAATTCTATACAAAGTCACTCATATAGATTCGAGTACCCAGCGTGTGAGAAAGAATTGTTGAGAAATGTATGTGTGAAACACCAATTTTATTTATCAAAGTCATTTACTTTCCCAGAAATTTACTTGCTTTCTCCTTTACATTTTTGTCGAACCTTTTACTTTAAGCCTTGTTTATTTTACCAAGTTTTTCCTTTATGCAATTCATTTAAAGCCAATTTATTTAAAGCCTTATCCAATTCAATCAAACTTCAAAATCAACCTATGTCCTAGGATCAATCTGATCGATCCTGCGAGTAACCAAATAAGTAACCATTTGGAGGATCAGCGGTTGTTTACCAAAACCCAAGGTAAACAAATTGGCACAGGAATTTGATTGAATAACTGCATCGAAAATCAAAAATCGAAAGCCAGAAGGAAAATGAAGAAAGTCTGGTTACCGATATAGAAGGCTTCTTCGAAGGGCCTTCCCCCTGTTGGTTGCTTGTGGTCTTCGCCGGCGCTGTAGTTTTCGCCGGCGGTGGAGGTTTTGTTGAAGGGCCTCCTCCTTGTTGGCCTTCTGTAGCCTTCTTGGCTACAGGCTTTCGAACAACTGAAAACAAGTAAAAAGTTAACAGGCTAGCAGTCGAAAAGAAAGACAAAAGTAATGTGAGAACATGAACTTACATTTCTTTATTTTGTCCAACACAAGGACAAAAGACTTCTGCAGCTCATCCATGAAGTCCTTCTCATCGAAGAAGTACTCAGCATAATAGCTTTTCCACCACTCCTCGAAGGATGGTGAGCAAAGGAAATTGAGCTGGTAGTCAAACAGCGAGAGGACTGTTCGACCAGCATATCTTCCGATATGCTTGATGGCAGCTTCTTCTGTATAATCGTTGCAGAAGTACAACATTGACTTCTCTCTTTGAAAAATCGGAGAAGGTAGGGTTTGGATAATACCAAACTGGCGAGATACCAGGTTTGGTTGATAGGCAATCAGACTCAAATGAGTCTTTGAGCTCTTGAATCGAAGAGGCATGATCCTTGGTGTAAGGAACGCCTCCCAAAGTATTGTATGCTCATCGACATTGGGACCACTCGACGCCCTTGGATGTGGCCTTGTGAACCATGCTGGGCCCACCCTCCGTTGAGCAAATGGAGCCATAGTTGAAACAAACTCCTTCCTTCGAGCAAACATTAGGACGAAGTTGGTGAAGGTTTGCTGAAACTCCAGTCCATCTTCTGTAGGTGTCAGCAGAGCCAGCCTGGTTCCTTCGATGCGTCTATTCACTATCGCTGGAGCCTGTTAATTTACCTGAACCTTCTTGGGCAAGAAAGATTCGAAAGTGGCGTTGAGCCACAGTTGGAGTAGCCAAAAAGGCCCAGCGAGTAGCAAACTGGCCCTGTCCTCGATATGTTTCAGAAGAGTTGCCCCATTGCTGATCGAATCATAGAGGCTAGCCAGAATCAGTTCTGCCAAACAGATGTTTTGGCGGTGATGCAGTTGAGTAGCAAGAGTGACCATCTTTTTGGTCACTTGTAGAGACTTCGAGCAAAACACAAAGCGAGTCAGCCATAAGGCTAGAAACGCTATGTGTTCGACATCCGACACAGCATCTGTCGACCTGTCGTGATAATGGTTGATGAAAGTGGTGTATGTTGGCTTGGTCTCAGAGAAGCCAATTTGGTCCTCCGACATCTCCTCCGGATCGAAGTAATCCCCGGTGGGTCGAAGGCCAGTAATAGCGGCCACATCGAAGAGTGTGGGGGTTAGCATCCCACAGGGAAGATGAAAAGTGAAGTGGGAGTAGTCCCAGAACAACAGTGAAGCTATCAGCATCTCCGGGGAGTAGTTCAAACCCGTCTTCGACAGCATCACCAGGTCGAAGATTCCCATATCCTTCCAGATCGAAGTTTGGTGCTTCTCCAACTTTGTTAGCCAAGCAACATAATCGGAGGTAAGGTTAGGGCAAGACCTGAAGACCCTAACACCTCTGTTGAAGAAGCGGAGGTCGATTTTTTCACGTGCAGGGTCTTCATTGTCTTCTGCGTCTTTCTTGGCGCATGCTACTGGTTTGAGTTTCTCGACTATTGGGAAATAGCTCTTGATCTTCAGAGCTTCAGAGATACTTGGATTCATGGGGCCAGACATTGCAAAGATCTGGTTGGAGTATCCAACCGGGATCATCAAGTGGCGTGAGTAGGCGTCGCGAACGGCGATGTCAGAAGGTTCAGGAACCCTTCGTTTGCCTGTAGAGTTTACTACCGGGGCAGTGACGAAAACCTTGGGTTTAGCATGTTCAGTTGGTACGTTAGCACTGGGAGCAGTAGAAGCAGAGGCCATTGTTTGAAATGAGGTTGAAGATGAAGTGAAAGAGGAAGAGTTTCTGCAAAGATAACAAGCTTGTATGAAAACAGAGAAGTTTGGAAGGCTAGATGGCGTAAAAAGTCCCACAATGGGATATTCACTGCTATTTATAGTAGTGGGAAAAATCCCCAAAAACGAGGACATTAAATGCCATTTAATGCTGCAGGAGTTAGTGGGACGCGTGGCAGCCTCCTGTTGTTTTGGCCGTTTCTGCAGAAATAGAGGGACGCAGCGTGCGTCCTCGTTTTTGGGAATTGTCATAATGACAAATTCTGAAATGACGTTTGGTACTGCACGCCGTACCGAAAGTGACGTCCTAGGATCAAATCAATGATGGTTTTCTTGGGATTGCCAATAGTTGGTAAAAAGCAACAAAAAGTGCACAAGTTAATTTGTGACTAAGCGTGGAAAGACAGGTGTCGAATGGCGTTTCAAAGAATGCCTTTTTCTTTCAGAGTCGAAATAAGGCATTCTTGGGGGGCAATTTGTTGGCTCCTAAATTCGACACCTTTGTTTTGATTGATGTCAGCCATTAAAGCTGAAGGATGTCTTCGACTAGTTGAGTTTGTCGAAGTGCCCGTCGAAAGATGGCAAAGTACTTAGAAGATTTCTTCCAAGGAAGAAGGCTGGTTGCCTTCGACGTCGAAGGAGTTTCTCGTCGAAGATGTCTCTTGACGAAAGTGTTCGATGGTTCAGAGTGGAGCAGTTTGAAATTCAAGCTTTTGGAGGGAAAATGGTTTCCAGCAGTTACCACGTGCAAACGTGCAAGGATCTGGAGCGTCGAGCATGGAGAACGTGCCAAGTGGATTGATCTCGAAGCAGTGTAACTGCCCGACAGTTACTTGGGATGTTTTAGTATAAATAGGAGTAGACATGTAGTTTCTCATGTGTGTTCACAATTCTATACAAAGTCACTCATATAGATTCGAGTACCCAGCGTGTGAGAAAGAATTGTTGAGAAATGTATGTGTGAAACACCAATTTTATTTATCAAAGTCATTTACTTTCCCAGAAATTTACTTGCTTTCTCCTTTACATTTTTGTCGAACCTTTTACTTTAAGCCTTGTTTATTTTACCAAGTTTTTCCTTTATGCAATTCATTTAAAGCCAATTTATTTAAAGCCTTATCCAATTCAATCAAACTTCAAAATCAACCTATGTCCTAGGATCAATCTGATCGATCCTGCGAGTAACCAAATAAGTAACCATTTGGAGGATCAGCGGTTGTTTACCAAAACCCAAGGTAAACAAATTGGCACAGGAATTCGATTGAATAACTGCATCGAAAATCAAAAATCGAAAGCCAGAAGGAAAATGAAGAAAGTCTGGTTACCGATATAGAAGGCTTCTTCGAAGGGCCTTCCCCCTGTTGGTTGCTTGTGGTCTTCGCCGGCGCTGTAGTTTTCGCCGGCGGTGGAGGTTTTGTTGAAGGGCCTCCTCCTTGTTGGCGTTCTGTAGCATTCTTGGCTACAGGCTTTCGAACAACTGAAAACAAGTAAAAAGTTAACAGGCTAGCAGTCGAAAAGAAAGACAAAAGTAATGTGAGAACATGAACTTACATTTCTTTATTTTGTCCAACACAAGGACAAAAGACTTCTGCAGCTCATCCATGAAGTCCTTCTCATCGAAGAAGTACTCAGCATAATAGCTTTTCCACCACTCCTCGAAGGATGGTGAGCAAAGGAAATTGAGCTGGTAGTCAAACAGCGAGAGGACTGTTCGACCAGCATATCTTCCGATATGCTTGATGGCAGCTTCTTCTGTATAATCGTTGCAGAAGTACAACATTGACTTCTCTCTTTGAAAAATCGGAGAAGGTAGGGTTTGGATAATACCAAACTGGCGAGATACCAGGTTTGGTTGATAGGCAATCAGACTCAAATGAGTCTTTGAGCTCTTGAATCGAAGAGGCATGATCCTTGGTGTAAGGAACGCCTCCCAAAGTATTGTATGCTCATCGACATTGGGACCACTCGACGCCCTTGGATGTGGCCTTGTGAACCATGCTGGGCCCACCCTCCGTTGAGCAAATGGAGCCATAGTTGAAACAAACTCCTTCCTTCGAGCAAACATTAGGACGAAGTTGGTGAAGGTTTGCTGAAACTCCAGTCCATCTTCTGTAGGTGTCAGCAGAGCCAGCCTGGTTCCTTCGATGCGTCTATTCGCTATCGCTGGAGCCTGTTCATTTACCTGAACCTTCTTGGGCAAGAAAGATTCGAAAGTGGCGTTGAGCCACAGTTGGAGTAGCCAAAAAGGCCCAGCGAGTAGCAAACTGGCCCTGTCCTCGATATGTTTCAGAAGAGTTGCCCCATTGCTGATCGAATCATAGAGGCTAGCCAGAATCAGTTCTGCCAAACAGATGTTTTGGCGGTGATGCAGTTGAGTAGCAAGAGTGACCATCTTTTTGGTCACTTGTAGAGACTTCGAGCAAAACACAAAGCGAGTCATCCATAAGGCTAGAAACGCTATGTGTTCGACATCCGACACAGCATCTGTCGACCTGTCGTGATAATGGTTGATGAAAGTGGTGTATGTTGGCTTGGTCTCAGAGAAGCCAATTTGGTCCTCCGACATCTCCTCCGGATCGAAGTAATCCCCGGTGGGTCGAAGGCCAGTAATAGCGGCCACATCGAAGAGTGTGGGGGTTAGCATCCCACAGGGAAGATGAAAAGTGAAGTGGGAGTAGTCCCAGAACAACAGTGAAGCTATCAGCATCTCCGGGGAGTAGTTCAAACCCGTCTTCGACAGCATCACCAGGTCGAAGATTCCCATATCCTTCCAGATCGAAGTTTGGTGCTTCTCCAACTTTGTTAGCCAAGCAACATAATCGGAAGGTAAGGTTAGGGCAAGACCTGAAGACCCTAACACCTCTGTTGAAGAAGCGGAGGTCGATTTTTTCACGTGCAGGGTCTTCATTGTCTTCTGCGTCTTTCTTGGCGCATGCTACTGGTTTGAGTTTCTCGACTATTGGGAAATAGCTCTTGATCTTCAGAGCTTCAGAGATACTTGGATTCATGGGGCCAGACATTGCAAAGATCTGGTTGGAGTATCCAACCGGGATCATCAAGTGGCGTGAGTAGGCGTCGCGAACGGCGATGTCAGAAGGTTCAGGAACCCTTCGTTTGCCTGTAGAGTTTACTACCGGGGCAGTGACGAAAACCTTGGGTTTAGCATGTTCAGTTGGTGCGTTAGCACTGGGAGCAGTAGAAGCAGAGGCCATTGTTTGAAATGAGGTTGAAGATGAAGTGAAAGAGGAAGAGTTTCTGCAAAGATAACAAGCTTGTATGAAAACAGAGAAGTTTGGAAGGCTAGATGGCGTAAAAAGTCCCACAATGGGATATTCACTGCTATTTATAGTAGTGGGAAAAATCCCCAATAACGAGGACATTAAATGCCATTTAATGCTGCAGGAGTTAGTGGGACGCGTGGCAGCCTCCTGTTGTTTTGGCCGTTTCTGCAGAAATAGAGGGACGCAGCGTGCGTCCTCGTTTTTGGGAATTGTCATAATGACAAATTCTGAAATGACGTTTGGTACTGCACGCCGTACCGAAAGTGACGTCCTAGGATCAAATCAATGATGGTTTTCTTGGGATTGCCAATAGTTGGTAAAAAGCAACAAAAAGTGCACAAGTTAATTTGTGACTAAGCGTGGAAAGACAGGTGTCGAATGGCGTTTCAAAGAATTCCTTTTTCTTTCAGAGTCGAAATAAGGCATTCTTGGGGGGCAATTTGTTGGCTCCTAAATTCGACACCTTTGTTTTGATTGATGTCAGCCATTAAAGCTGAAGGATGTCTTCGACTAGTTGAGTTTGTCGAAGTGCCCGTCGAAAGATGGCAAAGTACTTAGAAGATTTCTTCCAAGGAAGAAGGCTGGTTGCCTTCGACGTCGAAGGAGTTTCTCGTCGAAGATGTCTCTTGACGAAAGTGTTCGATGGTTCAGAGTGGAGCAGTTTGAAATTCAAGCTTTTGGAGGGAAAACGGTTTCCAGCAGTTACCACGTGCAAACGTGCAAGGATCTGGAGCGTCGAGCATGGAGAACGTGCCAAGTGGATTGATCTCGAAGCAGTGTAACTGCCCGACAGTTACTTGGGATGTTTTAGTATAAATAGGAGTAGACATGTAGTTTCTCGCGTGTGTTCACAATTCTATACAAAGTCACTCATATAGATTCGAGTACCCAGCGTGTGAGAAAGAATTGTTGAGAAATGTATGTGTGAAACACCAATTTTATTTATCAAAGTCATTTACTTTCCCAGAAATTTACTTGCTTTCTCCTTTACATTTTTGTCGAACCTTTTACTTTAAGCCTTGTTTATTTTACCAAGTTTTTCCTTTATGCAATTCATTTAAAGCCAATTTATTTAAAGCCTTATCCAATTCAATCAAACTTCAAAATCAACCTATGTCCTAGGATCAATCTGATCGATCCTGCGAGTAACCAAATAAGTAACCATTTGGAGGATCAGCGGTTGTTTACCAAAACCCAAGGTAAACAAATTGGCACAGGAATTCGATTGAATAACTGCATCGAAAATCAAAAATCGAAAGCCAGAAGGAAAATGAAGAAAGTCTGGTTACCGATATAGAAGGCTTCTTCGAAGGGCCTTCCCCCTGTTGGTTGCTTGTGGTCTTCGCCGGCGCTGTAGTTTTCGCCGGCGGTGGAGGTTTTGTTGAAGGGCCTCCTCCTTGTTGGCCTTCTGTAGCCTTCTTGGCTACAGGCTTTCGAACAACTGAAAACAAGTAAAAAGTTAACAGGCTAGCAGTCGAAAAGAAAGACAAAAGTAATGTGAGAACATGAACTTACATTTCTTTATTTTGTCCAACACAAGGACAAAAGACTTCTGCAGCTCATCCATGAAGTCCTTCTCATCGAAGAAGTACTCAGCATAATAGCTTTTCCACCACTCCTCGAAGGATGGTGAGCAAAGGAAATTGAGCTGGTAGTCAAACAGCGAGAGGACTGTTCGACCAGCATATCTTCCGATATGCTTGATGGCAGCTTCTTCTGTATAATCGTTGCAGAAGTACAACATTGACTTCTCTCTTTGAAAAATCGGAGAAGGTAGGGTTTGGATAATACCAAACTGGCGAGATACCAGGTTTGGTTGATAGGCAATCAGACTCAAATGAGTCTTTGAGCTCTTGAATCGAAGAGGCATGATCCTTGGTGTAAGGAACGCCTCCCAAAGTATTGTATGCTCATCGACATTGGGACCACTCGACGCCCTTGGATGTGGCCTTGTGAACCATGCTGGGCCCACCCTCCGTTGAGCAAATGGAGCCATAGTTGAAACAAACTCCTTCCTTCGAGCAAACATTAGGACGAAGTTGGTGAAGGTTTGCTGAAACTCCAGTCCATCTTCTGTAGGTGTCAGCAGAGCCAGCCTGGTTCCTTCGATGCGTCTATTCGCTATCGCTGGAGCCTGTTCATTTACCTGAACCTTCTTGGGCAAGAAAGATTCGAAAGTGGCGTTGAGCCACAGTTGGAGTAGCCAAAAAGGCCCAGCGAGTAGCAAACTGGCCCTGTCCTCGATATGTTTCAGAAGAGTTGCCCCATTGCTGATCGAATCATAGAGGCTAGCCAGAATCAGTTCTGCCAAACAGATGTTTTGGCGGTGATGCAGTTGAGTAGCAAGAGTGACCATCTTTTTGGTCACTTGTAGAGACTTCGAGCAAAACACAAAGCGAGTCAGCCATAAGGCTAGAAACGCTATGTGTTCGACATCCGACACAGCATCTGTCGACCTGTCGTGATAATGGTTGATGAAAGTGGTGTATGTTGGCTTGGTCTCAGAGAAGCCAATTTGGTCCTCCGACATCTCCTCCGGATCGAAGTAATCCCCGGTGGGTCGAAGGCCAGTAATAGCGGCCACATCGAAGAGTGTGGGGGTTAGCATCCCACAGGGAAGATGAAAAGTGAAGTGGGAGTAGTCCCAGAACAACAGTGAAGCTATCAGCATCTCCGGGGAGTAGTTCAAACCCGTCTTCGACAGCATCACCAGGTCGAAGATTCCCATATCCTTCCAGATCGAAGTTTGGTGCTTCTCCAACTTTGTTAGCCAAGCAACATAATCGGAGGTAAGGTTAGGGCAAGACCTGAAGACCCTAACACCTCTGTTGAAGAAGCGGAGGTCGATTTTTTCACGTGCAGGGTCTTCATTGTCTTCTGCGTCTTTCTTGGCGCATGCTACTGGTTTGAGTTTCTCGACTATTGGGAAATAGCTCTTGATCTTCAGAGCTTCAGAGATACTTGGATTCATGGGGCCAGACATTGCAAAGATCTGGTTGGAGTATCCAACCGGGATCATCAAGTGGCGTGAGTAGGCGTCGCGAACGGCGATGTCAGAAGGTTCAGGAACCCTTCGTTTGCCTGTAGAGTTTACTACCGGGGCAGTGACGAAAACCTTGGGTTTAGCATGTTCAGTTGGTGCGTTAGCACTGGGAGCAGTAGAAGCAGAGGCCATTGTTTGAAATGAGGTTGAAGATGAAGTGAAAGAGGAAGAGTTTCTGCAAAGATAACAAGCTTGTATGAAAACAGAGAAGTTTGGAAGGCTAGATGGCGTAAAAAGTCCCACAATGGGATATTCACTGCTATTTATAGTAGTGGGAAAAATCCCCAATAACGAGGACATTAAATGCCATTTAATGCTGCAGGAGTTAGTGGGACGCGTGGCAGCCTCCTGTTGTTTTGGCCGTTTCTGCAGAAATAGAGGGACGCAGCGTGCGTCCTCGTTTTTGGGAATTGTCATAATGACAAATTCTGAAATGACGTTTGGTACTGCACGCCGTACCGAAAGTGACGTCCTAGGATCAAATCAATGATGGTTTTCTTGGGATTGCCAATAGTTGGTAAAAAGCAACAAAAAGTGCACAAGTTAATTTGTGACTAAGCGTGGAAAGACAGGTGTCGAATGGCGTTTCAAAGAATTCCTTTTTCTTTCAGAGTCGAAATAAGGCATTCTTGGGGGGCAATTTGTTGGCTCCTAAATTCGACACCTTTGTTTTGATTGATGTCAGCCATTAAAGCTGAAGGATGTCTTCGACTAGTTGAGTTTGTCGAAGTGCCCGTCGAAAGATGGCAAAGTACTTAGAAGATTTCTTCCAAGGAAGAAGGCTGGTTGCCTTCGACGTCGAAGGAGTTTCTCGTCGAAGATGTCTCTTGACGAAAGTGTTCGATGGTTCAGAGTGGAGCAGTTTGAAATTCAAGCTTTTGGAGGGAAAACGGTTTCCAGCAGTTACCACGTGCAAACGTGCAAGGATCTGGAGCGTCGAGCATGGAGAACGTGCCAAGTGGATTGATCTCGAAGCAGTGTAACTGCCCGACAGTTACTTGGGATGTTTTAGTATAAATAGGAGTAGACATGTAGTTTCTCGCGTGTGTTCACAATTCTATACAAAGTCACTCATATAGATTCGAGTACCCAGCGTGTGAGAAAGAATTGTTGAGAAATGTATGTGTGAAACACCAATTTTATTTATCAAAGTCATTTACTTTCCCAGAAATTTACTTGCTTTCTCCTTTACATTTTTGTCGAACCTTTTACTTTAAGCCTTGTTTATTTTACCAAGTTTTTCCTTTATGCAATTCATTTAAAGCCAATTTATTTAAAGCCTTATCCAATTCAATCAAACTTCAAAATCAACCTATGTCCTAGGATCAATCTGATCGATCCTGCGAGTAACCAAATAAGTAACCATTTGGAGGATCAGCGGTTGTTTACCAAAACCCAAGGTAAACAAATTGGCACAGGAATTCGATTGAATAACTGCATCGAAAATCAAAAATCGAAAGCCAGAAGGAAAATGAAGAAAGTCTGGTTACCGATATAGAAGGCTTCTTCGAAGGGCCTTCCCCCTGTTGGTTGCTTGTGGTCTTCGCCGGCGCTGTAGTTTTCGCCGGCGGTGGAGGTTTTGTTGAAGGGCCTCCTCCTTGTTGGCCTTCTGTAGCCTTCTTGGCTACAGGCTTTCAAACAACTGAAAACAAGTAAAAAGTTAACAGGCTAGCAGTCGAAAAGAAAGACAAAAGTAATGTGAGAACATGAACTTACATTTCTTTATTTTGTCCAACACAAGGACAAAAGACTTCTGCAGCTCATCCATGAAGTCCTTCTCATCGAAGAAGTACTCAGCATAATAGCTTTTCCACCACTCCTCGAAGGATGGTGAGCAAAGGAAATTGAGCTGGTAGTCAAACAGCGAGAGGACTGTTCGACCAGCATATCTTCCGATATGCTTGATGGCAGCTTCTTCTGTATAATCGTTGCAGAAGTACAACATTGACTTCTCTCTTTGAAAAATCGGAGAAGGTAGGGTTTGGATAATACCAAACTGGCGAGATACCAGGTTTGGTTGATAGGCAATCAGACTCAAATGAGTCTTTGAGCTCTTGAATCGAAGAGGCATGATCCTTGGTGTAAGGAACGCCTCCCAAAGTATTGTATGCTCATCGACATTGGGACCACTCGACGCCCTTGGATGTGGCCTTGTGAACCATGCTGGGCCCACCCTCCGTTGAGCAAATGGAGCCATAGTTGAAACAAACTCCTTCCTTCGAGCAAACATTAGGACGAAGTTGGTGAAGGTTTGCTGAAACTCCAGTCCATCTTCTGTAGGTGTCAGCAGAGCCAGCCTGGTTCCTTCGATGCGTCTATTCGCTATCGCTGGAGCCTGTTCATTTACCTGAACCTTCTTGGGCAAGAAAGATTCGAAAGTGGCGTTGAGCCACAGTTGGAGTAGCCAAAAAGGCCCAGCGAGTAGCAAACTGGCCCTGTCCTCGATATGTTTCAGAAGAGTTGCCCCATTGCTGATCGAATCATAGAGGCTAGCCAGAATCAGTTCTGCCAAACAGATGTTTTGGCGGTGATGCAGTTGAGTAGCAAGAGTGACCATCTTTTTGGTCACTTGTAGAGACTTCGAGCAAAACACAAAGCGAGTCAGCCATAAGGCTAGAAACGCTATGTGTTCGACATCCGACACAGCATCTGTCGACCTGTCGTGATAATGGTTGATGAAAGTGGTGTATGTTGGCTTGGTCTCAGAGAAGCCAATTTGGTCCTCCGACATCTCCTCCGGATCGAAGTAATCCCCGGTGGGTCGAAGGCCAGTAATAGCGGCCACATCGAAGAGTGTGGGGGTTAGCATCCCACAGGGAAGATGAAAAGTGAAGTGGGAGTAGTCCCAGAACAACAGTGAAGCTATCAGCATCTCCGGGGAGTAGTTCAAACCCGTCTTCGACAGCATCACCAGGTCGAAGATTCCCATATCCTTCCAGATCGAAGTTTGGTGCTTCTCCAACTTTGTTAGCCAAGCAACATAATCGGAGGTAAGGTTAGGGCAAGACCTGAAGACCCTAACACCTCTGTTGAAGAAGCGGAGGTCGATTTTTTCACGTGCAGGGTCTTCATTGTCTTCTGCGTCTTTCTTGGCGCATGCTACTGGTTTGAGTTTCTCGACTATTGGGAAATAGCTCTTGATCTTCAGAGCTTCAGAGATACTTGGATTCATGGGGCCAGACATTGCAAAGATCTGGTTGGAGTATCCAACCGGGATCATCAAGTGGCGTGAGTAGGCGTCGCGAACGGCGATGTCAGAAGGTTCAGGAACCCTTCGTTTGCCTGTAGAGTTTACTACCGGGGCAGTGACGAAAACCTTGGGTTTAGCATGTTCAGTTGGTGCGTTAGCACTGGGAGCAGTAGAAGCAGAGGCCATTGTTTGAAATGAGGTTGAAGATGAAGTGAAAGAGGAAGAGTTTCTGCAAAGATAACAAGCTTGTATGAAAACAGAGAAGTTTGGAAGGCTAGATGGCGTAAAAAGTCCCACAATGGGATATTCACTGCTATTTATAGTAGTGGGAAAAATCCCCAATAACGAGGACATTAAATGCCATTTAATGCTGCAGGAGTTAGTGGGACGCGTGGCAGCCTCCTGTTGTTTTGGCCGTTTCTGCAGAAATAGAGGGACGCAGCGTGCGTCCTCGTTTTTGGGAATTGTCATAATGACAAATTCTGAAATGACGTTTGGTACTGCACGCCGTACCGAAAGTGACGTCCTAGGATCAAATCAATGATGGTTTTCTTGGGATTGCCAATAGTTGGTAAAAAGCAACAAAAAGTGCACAAGTTAATTTGTGACTAAGCGTGGAAAGACAGGTGTCGAATGGCGTTTCAAAGAATTCCTTTTTCTTTCAGAGTCGAAATAAGGCATTCTTGGGGGGCAATTTGTTGGCTCCTAAATTCGACACCTTTGTTTTGATTGATGTCAGCCATTAAAGCTGAAGGATGTCTTCGACTAGTTGAGTTTGTCGAAGTGCCCGTCGAAAGATGGCAAAGTACTTAGAAGATTTCTTCCAAGGAAGAAGGCTGGTTGCCTTCGACGTCGAAGGAGTTTCTCGTCGAAGATGTCTCTTGACGAAAGTGTTCGATGGTTCAGAGTGGAGCAGTTTGAAATTCAAGCTTTTGGAGGGAAAACGGTTTCCAGCAGTTACCACGTGCAAACGTGCAAGGATCTGGAGCGTCGAGCATGGAGAACGTGCCAAGTGGATTGATCTCGAAGCAGTGTAACTGCCCGACAGTTACTTGGGATGTTTTAGTATAAATAGGAGTAGACATGTAGTTTCTCGCGTGTGTTCACAATTCTATACAAAGTCACTCATATAGATTCGAGTACCCAGCGTGTGAGAAAGAATTGTTGAGAAATGTATGTGTGAAACACCAATTTTATTTATCAAAGTCATTTACTTTCCCAGAAATTTACTTGCTTTCTCCTTTACATTTTTGTCGAACCTTTTACTTTAAGCCTTGTTTATTTTACCAAGTTTTTCCTTTATGCAATTCATTTAAAGCCAATTTATTTAAAGCCTTATCCAATTCAATCAAACTTCAAAATCAACCTATGTCCTAGGATCAATCTGATCGATCCTGCGAGTAACCAAATAAGTAACCATTTGGAGGATCAGCGGTTGTTTACCAAAACCCAAGGTAAACAAATTGGCACAGGAATTCGATTGAATAACTGCATCGAAAATCAAAAATCGAAAGCCAGAAGGAAAATGAAGAAAGTCTGGTTACCGATATAGAAGGCTTCTTCGAAGGGCCTTCCCCCTGTTGGTTGCTTGTGGTCTTCGCCGGCGCTGTAGTTTTCGCCGGCGGTGGAGGTTTTGTTGAAGGGCCTCCTCCTTGTTGGCCTTCTGTAGCCTTCTTGGCTACAGGCTTTCGAACAACTGAAAACAAGTAAAAAGTTAACAGGCTAGCAGTCGAAAAGAAAGACAAAAGTAATGTTAGAACATGAACTTACATTTCTTTATTTTGTCCAACACAAGGACAAAAGACTTCTGCAGCTCATCCATGAAGTCCTTCTCATCGAAGAAGTACTCAGCATAATAGCTTTTCCACCACTCCTCGAAGGATGGTGAGCAAAGGAAATTGAGCTGGTAGTCAAACAGCGAGAGGACTGTTCGACCAGCATATCTTCCGATATGCTTGATGGCAGCTTCTTCTGTATAATCATTGCAGAAGTACAACATTGACTTCTCTCTTTGAAAAATCGGAGAAGGTAGGGTTTGGATAATACCAAACTGGCGAGATACCAGGTTTGGTTGATAGGCAATCAGACTCAAATGAGTCTTTGAGCTCTTGAATCGAAGAGGCATGATCCTTGGTGTAAGGAACGCCTCCCAAAGTATTGTATGCTCATCGACATTGGGACCACTCGACGCCCTTGGATGTGGCCTTGTGAACCATGCTGGGCCCACCCTCCGTTGAGCAAATGGAGCCATAGTTGAAACAAACTCCTTCCTTCGAGCAAACATTAGGACGAAGTTGGTGAAGGTTTGCTGAAACTCCAGTCCATCTTCTGTTGGTGTCAGCAGAGCCAGCCTGGTTCCTTCGATGCGTCTATTCGCTATCGCTGGAGCCTGTTCATTTACCTGAACCTTCTTGGGCAAGAAAGATTCGAAAGTGGCGTTGAGCCACAGTTGGAGTAGCCAAAAAGGCCCAGCGAGTAGCAAACTGGCCCTGTCCTCGATATGTTTCAGAAGAGTTGCCCCATTGCTGATCGAATCATAGAGGCTAGCCAGAATCAGTTCTGCCAAACAGATGTTTTGGCGGTGATGCAGTTGAGTAGCAAGAGTGACCATCTTTTTGGTCACTTGTAGAGACTTCGAGCAAAACACAAAGCGAGTCAGCCATAAGGCTAGAAACGCTATGTGTTCGACATCCGACACAGCATCTGTCGACCTGTCGTGATAATGGTTGATGAAAGTGGTGTATGTTGGCTTGGTCTCAGAGAAGCCAATTTGGTCCTCCGACATCTCCTCCGGATCGAAGTAATCCCCGGTGGGTCGAAGGCCAGTAATAGCGGCCACATCGAAGAGTGTGGGGGTTAGCATCCCACAGGGAAGATGAAAAGTGAAGTGGGAGTAGTCCCAGAACAACAGTGAAGCTATCAGCATCTCCGGGGAGTAGTTCAAACCCGTCTTCGACAGCATCACCAGGTCGAAGATTCCCATATCCTTCCAGATCGAAGTTTGGTGCTTCTCCAACTTTGTTAGCCAAGCAACATAATCGGAGGTAAGGTTAGGGCAAGACCTGAACACCCTAACACCTCTGTTGAAGAAGCGGAGGTCGATTTTTTCACGTGCAGGGTCTTCATTGTCTTCTGCGTCTTTCTTGGCGCATGCTACTGGTTTGAGTTTCTCGACTATTGGGAAATAGCTCTTGATCTTCAGAGCTTCAGAGATACTTGGATTCATGGGGCCAGACATTGCAAAGATCTGGTTGGAGTATCCAACCGGGATCATCAAGTGGCGTGAGTAGGCGTCGCGAACGGCGATGTCAGAAGGTTCAGGAACCCTTCGTTTGCCTGTAGAGTTTACTACCGGGGCAGTGACGAAAACCTTGGGTTTAGCATGTTCAGTTGGTATGTTAGCACTGGGAGCAGTAGAAGCAGAGGCCATTGTTTGAAATGAGGTTGAAGATGAAGTGAAAGAGGAAGAGTTTCTGCAAAGATAACAAGCTTGTATGAAAACAGAGAAGTTTGGAAGGCTAGATGGCGTAAAAAGTCCCACAATGGGATATTCACTGCTATTTATAGTAGTGGGAAAAATCCCCAATAACGAGGACATTAAATGCCATTTAATGCTGCAGGAGTTAGTGGGACGCGTGGCAGCCTCCTGTTGTTTTGGCCGTTTCTGCAGAAATAGAGGGACGCAGCGTGCGTCCTCGTTTTTGGGAATTGTCATAATGACAAATTCTGAAATGACGTTTGGTACTGCACGCCGTACCGAAAGTGACGTCCTAGGATCAAATCAATGATGGTTTTCTTGGGATTGCCAATAGTTGGTAAAAAGCAACAAAAAGTGCACAAGTTAATTTGTGACTAAGCGTGGAAAGACAGGTGTCGAATGGCGTTTCAAAGAATGCCTTTTTCTTTCAGAGTCGAAATAAGGCATTCTTGGGGGGCAATTTGTTGGCTCCTAAATTCGACACCTTTGTTTTGATTGATGTCAGCCATTAAAGCTGAAGGATGTCTTCGACTAATTGAGTTTGTCGAAGTGCCCGTCGAAAGATGGCAAAGTACTTAGAAGATTTCTTCCAAGGAAGAAGGCTGGTTGCCTTCGACGTCGAAGGAGTTTCTCGTCGAAGATGTCTCTTGACGAAAGTGTTCGATGGTTCAGAGTGGAGCAGTTTGAAATTCAAGCTTTTGGAGGGAAAACGGTTTCCAGCAGTTACCACGTGCAAACGTGCAAGGATCTGGAGCGTCGAGCATGGAGAACGTGCCAAGTGGATTGATCTCGAAGAAGTGTAACTGCCCGACAGTTACTTGGGATGTTTTAGTATAAATAGGAGTAGACATGTAGTTTCTCGCGTGTGTTCACAATTCTATACAAAGTCACTCATATAGATTCGAGTACCCAGCGTGTGAGAAAGAATTGTTGAGAAATGTATGTGTGAAACACCAATTTTATTTATCAAAGTCATTTACTTTCCCAGAAATTTACTTGCTTTCTCCTTTACATTTTTGTCGAACCTTTTACTTTAAGCCTTGTTTATTTTACCAAGTTTTTCCTTTATGCAATTCATTTAAAGCCAATTTATTTAAAGCCTTATCCAATTCAATCAAACTTCAAAATCAACCTATGTCCTAGGATCAATCTGATCGATCCTGCGAGTAACCAAATAAGTAACCATTTGGAGGATCAGCGGTTGTTTACCAAAACCCAAGGTAAACAAATTGGCACAGGAATTCGATTGAATAACTGCATCGAAAATCAAAAATCGAAAGCCAGAAGGAAAATGAAGAAAGTCTGGTTACCGATATAGAAGGCTTCTTCGAAGGGCCTTCCCCCTGTTGGTTGCTTGTGGTCTTCGCCGGCGCTGTAGTTTTCGCCGGCGGTGGAGGTTTTGTTGAAGGGCCTCCTCCTTGTTGGCCTTCTGTAGCCTTCTTGGCTACAGGCTTTCGAACAACTGAAAACAAGTAAAAAGTTAACAGGCTAGCAGTCGAAAAGAAAGACAAAAGTAATGTGAGAACATGAACTTACATTTCTTTATTTTGTCCAACACAAGGACAAAAGACTTCTGCAGCTCATCCATGAAGTCCTTCTCATCGAAGAAGTACTCAGCATAATAGCTTTTCCACCACTCCTCGAAGGATGGTGAGCAAAGGAAATTGAGCTGGTAGTCAAACAGCGAGAGGACTGTTCGACCAGCATATCTTCCGATATGCTTGATGGCAGCTTCTTCTGTATAATCGTTGCAGAAGTACAACATTGACTTCTCTCTTTGAAAAATCGGAGAAGGTAGGGTTTGGATAATACCAAACTGGCGAGATACCAGGTTTGGTTGATAGGCAATCAGACTCAAATGAGTCTTTGAGCTCTTGAATCGAAGAGGCATGATCCTTGGTGTAAGGAACGCCTCCCAAAGTATTGTATGCTCATCGACATTGGGACCACTCGACGCCCTTGGATGTGGCCTTGTGAACCATGCTGGGCCCACCCTCCGTTGAGCAAATGGAGCCATAGTTGAAACAAACTCCTTCCTTCGAGCAAACATTAGGACGAAGTTGGTGAAGGTTTGCTGAAACTCCAGTCCATCTTCTGTAGGTGTCAGCAGAGCCAGCCTGGTTCCTTCGATGCGTCTATTCGCTATCGCTGGAGCCTGTTCATTTACCTGAACCTTCTTGGGCAAGAAAGATTCGAAAGTGGCGTTGAGCCACAGTTGGAGTAGCCAAAAAGGCCCAACGAGTAGCAAACTGGCCCTGTCCTCGATATGTTTCAGAAGAGTTGCCCCATTGCTGATCGAATCATAGAGGCTAGCCAGAATCAGTTCTGCCAAACAGATGTTTTGGCGGTGATGCAGTTGAGTAGCAAGAGTGACCATCTTTTTGGTCACTTGTAGAGACTTCGAGCAAAACACAAAGCGAGTCAGCCATAAGGCTAGAAACGCTATGTGTTCGACATCCGACACAGCATCTGTCGACCTGTCGTGATAATGGTTGATGAAAGTGGTGTATGTTGGCTTGGTCTCAGAGAAGCCAATTTGGTCCTCCGACATCTCCTCCGGATCGAAGTAATCCCCGGTGGGTCGAAGGCCAGTAATAGCGGCCACATCGAAGAGTGTGGGGGTTAGCATCCCACAGGGAAGATGAAAAGTGAAGTGGGAGTAGTCCCAGAACAACAGTGAAGCTATCAGCATCTCCGGGGAGTAGTTCAAACCCGTCTTCGACAGCATCACCAGGTCGAAGATTCCCATATCCTTCCAGATCGAAGTTTGGTGCTTCTCCAACTTTGTTAGCCAAGCAACATAATCGGAGGTAAGGTTAGGGCAAGACCTGAAGACCCTAACACCTCTGTTGAAGAAGCGGAGGTCGATTTTTTCACGTGCAGGGTCTTCATTGTCTTCTGCGTCTTTCTTGGCGCATGCTACTGGTTTGAGTTTCTCGACTATTGGGAAATAGCTCTTGATCTTCAGAGCTTCAGAGATACTTGGATTCATGGGGCCAGACATTGCAAAGATCTGGTTGGAGTATCCAACCGGGATCATCAAGTGGCGTGAGTAGGCGTCGCGAACGGCGATGTCAGAAGGTTCAGGAACCCTTCGTTTGCCTGTAGAGTTTACTACCGGGGCAGTGACGAAAACCTTGGGTTTAGCATGTTCAGTTGGTACGTTAGCACTGGGAGCAGTAGAAGCAGAGGCCATTGTTTGAAATGAGGTTGAAGATGAAGTGAAAGAGGAAGAGTTTCTGCAAAGATAACAAGCTTGTATGAAAACAGAGAAGTTTGGAAGGCTAGATGGCGTAAAAAGTCCCACAATGGGATATTCACTGCTATTTATAGTAGTGGGAAAAATCCCCAATAACGAGGACATTAAATGCCATTTAATGCTGCAGGAGTTAGTGGGACGCGTGGCAGCCTCCTGTTGTTTTGGCCGTTTCTGCAGAAATAGAGGGACGCAGCGTGCGTCCTCGTTTTTGGGAATTGTCATAATGACAAATTCTGAAATGACGTTTGGTACTGCACGCCGTACCGAAAGTGACGTCCTAGGATCAAATCAATGATGGTTTTCTTGGGATTGCCAATAGTTGGTAAAAAGCAACAAAAAGTGCACAAGTTAATTTGTGACTAAGCGTGGAAAGACAGGTGTCGAATGGCGTTTCAAAGAATGCCTTTTTCTTTCAGAGTCGAAATAAGGCATTCTTGGGGGGCAATTTGTTGGCTCCTAAATTCGACACCTTTGTTTTGATTGATGTCAGCCATTAAAGCTGAAGGATGTCTTCGACTAGTTGAGTTTGTCGAAGTGCCCGTCGAAAGATGGCAAAGTACTTAGAAGATTTCTTCCAAGGAAGAAGGCTGGTTGCCTTCGACGTCGAAGGAGTTTCTCGTCGAAGATGTCTCTTGACGAAAGTGTTCGATGGTTCAGAGTGGAGCAGTTTGAAATTCAAGCTTTTGGAGGGAAAACGGTTTCCAACAGTTACCACGTGCAAACGTGCAAGGATCTGAAGCGTCGAGCATGGAGAACGTGCCAAGTGGATTGATCTCGAAGCAGTGTAACTGCCCGACGGTTACTTGGGATGTTTTAGTATAAATAGGAGTAGACATGTAGTTTCTCGCGTGTGTTCACAATTCTATACAAAGTCACTCATATAGATTCGAGTACCCAGCGTGTGAGAAAGAATTGTTGAGAAATGTATGTGTGAAACACCAATTTTATCAATTAAAGTCATTTACTTTTCCAGAATTTTACTTGCTTTTCTCTTTACATTTCCTGTCGAAACCCTTTACTTTAAGCCTTGTTTATTTTACCAAATCTTTCCTTCATGCAATTTACTTGAAACCTTTTTATTTAAAGCCTTTTTACATTTCCTGTCGAAACCCTTTACTTTAAGCCTTGTTTATTTTACCAAATCTTTCCTTCATGCAATTTACTTGAAACCTTTTTATTTAAAGCCTTATCCAATTTAATCAAACTTCAAAATCAACCTATGTCCTAGGATCAATCTGATCGATCCTGCGAGTAACCAAATAAGTAACCATTTGGAGGATCAGCGGTTGTTTACCAAAACCCAAGGTAAACACTAGCTCAATTGGACCAAAACAAACCAAAAGCCAAAGAAGTCGTGGAAGCAATCCATACAACCATGGAACTGCCATGGTATGCTGACATAGTCAACTACTTAGCTGAAGGCGCGCTCCCACCAGACTTAACCTACCAACAGAAAAAGAAATTCTTCCATGATCTCAAGTATTATTATTAGTATGTACCTTTATTATTTAAAAGAGGACCGGATGGAATTTTCCGCCGATGCGTACCTGAAGAAGAAATGAAAGATGTTATCTCTCACTGTCATTCGCCTCCCTATGGAGGACATGCCAGCACTTCCAAAACTTGTGCAAAGATCCTACAAGCCGGCCTATTTTGGCCTAATCTATGGAAGGATGTCCACATCACTGTTAAAAACTGCGATCGGTGCCAACGCACCGGTAATATTTCAAGACGCGATGAAATTCCTCAAAGAGGAATACTAGAAGTAGAAATCTTTGATGTCTAGGGAATCGATTTCATGGGACCTTTCCCATCTTCTTTCGGAAACAAGTATATACTCGTAGCCGTCGATTATGTTTCAAAATGGATTGAGGCTATGGCCTCTCCTACAAATGACACACGAGTAGTAATTAAGATCTTTAAAAATACAATCTTTCCAAGATTTGGTGTGCCTAGACATGTCATTAGTTACGGTGGCTCCAATTTCATTTCAAAAATATTCGACAAATTGTTATCTAAGTATGGAGTCAAACACCGAGTAACAACACTGTATCATCCACAAACCAGTGGACAGGTCGAAGTCTCGAACAGAGAAATTAAACAAATCCTAGAGAAAAATGTCGCCATATCTAGGAAAGATTGATCATCTAAGCTTAACGAGGCTTTAAGGGCTTATAGGATAGCCTACAAGACCTCTATAGGAACTACACCCTTCAAACTTGTGTACGAAAAGTCATGTCATCTCCCGGTAGAATTAGAACACAAGGCATATTGGGAAATCAAAACGCTTAACATAAACTACACAGCTGCTGGAGAAAAATGAATCCTCGACTAGAATGAATTAGAAGAATTGAGATTAGACGCTTATGAAAATGCTAAGATATATAGAGAAAGAACCAAAAGATGGCACGATAAGCGTTTATCCCGGAAGGAATTCAGTATAGGAGACGTCGTGCTATTATTTAACTCTAGACTTAGGCTTTTTCCTGGGAAATTGAAATCCAGATGGTTTGGTCCTTTTGAAGTAACAAAAATATTCCCTAGCGGAGCAATAGAAATTAAGGGTAGGAATAGTGACCCGTTCATAGTGAACGGGAAGCGATTAAAACAATATCATCATATTGAGAATAGAAATTATGCGAATAGTCTAAAACTCTTAGAATTACCCACTATTTCCCCTGAATGATCTACTGATAGGCACTATGCCAGGCTTATGACGTTAAAAACAGCGCTTAGTGGGAGGCAACCCACCTATTTGTTTTTGTTATTATTTCCGTTTGTTTTTATTTTTCATTTTTTTTATTTTCTTTTCCATTTCTACATTTATTTCTTTTAAAGCCTTATTTTCATTATTTTCTTTTTCATTTTTCCTAAAAATCTTTATACAACTGCTGCTGATTTTCAAACAACTTTATTCACTACAGGTTTTCTGAAAAAGTCTTTTTCTATCCTACCTTCTCCCCTGATTTGCTTCCCCCATTTACTATTTACTATGGAAACCACTTTTAGAGGAAGGAACCAAATGAGGAGGTTTGAGGAATTATCACACAGGAATATTGGTATGACCTTATATTATGATGAACCAACAATGGACACTTTAGGCATTAAGGATAGTGTCCTTTATCTGTTTAACCAACTGGGATGGGAAAAAGCCCACATTAAATCTAGGTTTGTTACATACCGCGAGCTTACCCTTGAATTTTTGAGCTCCTTAGTTCATATACATGAGCGTGGTTTCGGAACTAGAAAGGGATTTATAGCTTTCAGGTTATTTGGTATTGAATTTGCTTATAACCATAAAGAATTAGCCGACCTTCTAGGATTCCCTAACGGACCTTTTGCTTTTTCTATCACCCAGGCAGAATTAATGGATTTTGAGCTAGACTACTTTTGGGGGACTTTAACTGGAAACTACCACCCTGAGCCAGATAGCATGGACAATAATGAAATATACAACCCCGCTATCCGCTATTTCCATAAGATTCTAGCCCATACCATATTCGGAAAAGAACAGAACCGTACTGCAGTATCTAAAGATGAGATGTTTTTACTGCAATGTATGACCCAAGGCCGACCTGTTAATGCAGTGCC
The DNA here is from genome assembly GCA_948472305.1 of Vicia faba. Lineage (NCBI taxonomy): Eukaryota > Viridiplantae > Streptophyta > Magnoliopsida > Fabales > Fabaceae > Vicia > Vicia faba. Next base: position 1,114,784,249 of record OX451740.1, read on the forward strand.
ATTCTTGATGCAGACCTTTTCTCGCGTTGCTCAGAACCCTAATGAACCAATCATCATAGGAGGCCTAGTCACCATGATTGCCAACGCCCTCGGACTTAGATACCAACTGCACAGGTGTACACAATTTGGTTCAATCCGCCCTATGAATATTGATTTTTGTTTCCACCTACAAATAATAGGTAATCTAGGTACTGCACCCTTCGAATACCTGATAAGGGATGAAGTAGTCACGGTATTTACACTTCCTAACCATGCCAAAGTAAGTGCCCACAATCGCGACAATTGGCTGTATGAGCTTAACCCTCCCGACCATCCTTCAACACCTGAGACACCACAATCCTACCAAGTTAATGATACCACAATGTCTGATGAGAGTGATCCCGAGACCCCTCCTGGTTACCATGATGGTAACAACATCGTAGAAGATGTTGATGCCCCTGCAATAACAAAAGGAGAATATGCTGAAAATTTGAATAAAATCTTTTCTACACTGGATGTTTATCAGACGGACATTAATGGAATCAAGAACGAGTTGAAGAGCATGTGTATGGACGTGATAGGCTTAACTGATATAACTGTGGAGCAGTTTTATCACATAAATGCAGCTTTTGAAGATTTGAAAACGCGACTGGGATGAAGCAGCAAAATCAGCATTTATTTTTACTTTGTGTTTTATGTTTCTAGGCAGTTTAAGATTTCATTTTAAACAAGTTTACTTTCTACAGTTTTTAAAGTTCTGTTAGAAACAGATATTTATTTTAATTTCAGTTTATTTTCATTTTTATTAAAATTACTGCGTGTTACATCAAATATTAAATTCATTGTTCATATTATCATTTTGCAAGAATTTTGTTATAAGATGTGTGTTGGAAATACTCTGCATGTTTATTGTGTTGAATTAATGTGTTATAAGGTCTTGGAATTAAACTGTTTCGTTCATTTCATAAATATAATTCTTTGAATCTGTAACGATCGTAACGTCCCCATGACGAGCGTAACACGCGTTTCACCGTGTTACGTCTGTCAGCCCACTGTGACGGTCGTCACGCGCGCTCAATAGCATATTCTGCTATTACAGGAGTCGTTCCACTTCCCATTCCTTCTTTCCTTTTTCCCAAAACCGTAACAGCACCCATTCAAATTTTCTCTTAAATTCCATCACTCCAACACTTAAATTCCATCACCCTACTACTTAATCCACATTTCAAACCCTTTCACGATTCAATCTCTTGCATGCACCATGGCCAACAAATAGCAAATCCCAAATCTCACTTTCAGAGCCGGCGAGCAAGGTGAAACCCAACGACTAAAATTCCAGAAATTCCAACGCCGCGGTCTCCAACCTACTCGGTATGTTGACCTTTATTGTCTGAGGAATTTGGGACTGCAAGACAGCGTCCGACAACTTTTGCAGAATGTGAACTTATGGAACTTGTGCCGCCAACCGCAACCCATCTACGAAACTCTCACCTTGGAGTTTCTGAGTTCCTTTGCATACATTACTCCCACTGGAGCCACAAACCAACTCTCAGGCGTGGCCAAATTCCTTATGTTTGGCACTGAGCATCATCTGTCCCAAACTGATATCGCACGGCTGCTCAGTTTCAGTTCTGACGAAGGTGTCCACCTCCGGGTGCTAGAAAATTTCGGCGAGGAAGCTTTTAATTTATGGCACAGTATGACAAACATTTGTGCCAGATATTATGACCACCTCAACGCCACACATATTCATAATCCGGCTATCTGATACTTTCACTGCATCCTCTGCAACACCATCTTCGCCCGAGACAGCAACCACAAGCTCAACTCCAAGGAGCTCTTCTTTATGCACTGCGCATTCACCGGCCAGAAGATCAACGCTGCCCCATTTTTATTGGCCCATATTCACTCCATTTGTGCTAGAGGCGGAAAACCCTTCTATTTCGGAGGGATTGTCACTTTTCTTGCCATAACCCTGAATTATGATGCCGCTCTCACAGATATGCCTTCTATGGCACCGGCATTGCTGACTCTGGACCATTGCAAGGCGGCACACCTCATTTATGAGCGGGAGGATGGCAGATTCCATCCTGTGATCCGAAACATTGTTTATCATAACATTACTTTGCCTTGCAGGGACCGAATCGACCCACAAAACAGAGCCAACTGGTTATTCGATCCTACAGCTCCCGAGGGCCGTGTTCCTATTCATGAAGACCAGCCTAATGCCCCCACAGACGAGATGCAAGAAGAGTTGGACAGTGCTACCCCCGTTCATGACATTCCAGGACCTTCATCCGCACCACCTCCTATTACTCTTGAAGAAATTCTCCGCGCCATCCATAAGCAAAATCAAATGAGTGCCGCACTTGAAAGAAGAAAGCAGGAGCAATATGACTATTTATGTGCACAAAACGGTCAGATTCTGACTGGCCAGCGGAGCATGAATGAGAGGTTGGACGAGGCTCTGTCTGAACTTAACGCCTTAAGGTTGGACGTCAGCACTCTTGGCTACCAGGACACTGATACCGAAGCCACGCCTACCAGGCGATCACGCACCAGGAGTAGAGGACGTGGCCATCAGTAGTTTTTTATTTTATTTTCTAAGTAGTTTACTTTTTCTGTTTCTTTTTCTTTCTGTTTGTTTCTGTACTTGTATTTCCCCGCCTTTATACTGCAACATTGAGGACAATGTCGGATTTATTGTGGGAGAGGTACCTTTCCATTTTCTATAAACAAGTAATTTTTATGATATTTATCAATTTAAATTTTTCCCCACTTTATTTAGCCATATCAAAAAATTTTGCTTTATCTTCGCATTAGCCCGACATACCTATCTTAACGAAATCCTAGTTAAGGAAGCCGAGAACGATTCAACAAGATCGATACGGTTATGACACGTTAGACTTCCTACTTACGCGATTCGTTTCAATAACCGTTATACCCATATCTTGAGTTTTAGTTCTAAAGTAACCCCTAGTAGTTTATACTAGCAGTCAGCATCTTCTTGACACAAACCACGTGGGGAGCCGATAAATATAAGTGTTTGATGCTTGATCAATGAAATATCCTTCTTATCTTGCTGCTAAAAAAGAAAAAAATTGCACCAAAATACAGGGTCGCATATAAGAGATGAGCAAATGATGAAGGAGTCCATTGTTGGTTGGTTCAGAGGTATCTGGTTCTGAACTTGGTAGGGCGTGCTACGGCTCGATCCCGCACAACCTCCAATTTAGATAATATATGTAGGGTTGCCACATTCGTGTACCAGACCCCGTGCAAAAAGGATCAAAGTCACTAACCGGTTACTCCACTACGTACGTGCTAAGACAAAGGGCTTAATGTGATTGCGCTAGAACAAAACCGGGTGAAATAGATACAAGAAACTCTGGGCAGAATTATAGCGGAACTATTGGACAGTCTGTTTGAAATGGAAGTCCATGACTTAGCTTATTGCTTGTGTCATTAGCGTATCGTTAGTGTTTCACTTAAGTATCGGTCAAACTGACGAGGATTTCCCGTAATTGCTTTAAAAATCAAAGGTATGTCATGCGTGTGCGCCTGATAAAAATTGTCCGATCTTTCTAAATGATTATTTGCTTGAGGACAAGCAAAGGTTTAAGTATGGGGGAATTTGATAATAAGAAATCGTATCATATAATTGCTACCTTTTTAATCGATTTTCATACTGAATTAACCCATTTAACTCCTGATTGTTCCGAGTTTTTATGTCTTTTCACAGGTACAACATGTTTCAAATCAAATTAGTGAAAAAAAGATCACATGAAGAAAGCTAACATAAAAGACAGAAGAAAAAGAACTAATCTGCAAAATTCTGCAAAGTTTGATGTTGTGACGGTCGTCACACCTCCATTACGAGCGTAACGTGCTCACAACCTGAAGAACGCTCGTCACACATCATTGACGAATGTAATGCGCTATTTAAGCGCATTACGACCGTCACCCCTTCATTACGACCGTCACACGCGTAATTCAATGTAATGCAGAACAGGAGACGTGGGCAACGTAATGGAAGGATCTTTTCAAACTCCTACAAATTCTCAACTTCAGCAACGACCAGTCCGGGTCTTCCTCCACTCAAGCAGTGCAAGTCCACGTTCCTAAATTTTCTTAACTGCAAAAATCCTCTTCTATAAATAGGAGATATTTTAATGGAACAAGAGAGTTGTTTTTGCTACATAATTTTCTTGCGGAAGCCCTGCCAAAATTACAATCCACTTGCAATTATTTTTGTTCTTGCTTTATTTTCCCTTTTTCCAATTAATAGCTATTTCCAACATTAGGAAATTGCTATTGTAGTCAGAATTTATTTTTAGCCTCAGAATTTCTTTCAAGTTTCGATTCCTAAGTTCCAATCTTACCGACTTGTGGAAGAGGGAGCTTGAGGAATAATATTGTTATTCAGGTTTTTAATCGCATTTAATTTAATTTTAATACGATTTGTTTATGTTTATTTATTTATTATTTTATCATGAATGTTTTATTCTTTCCCGATTATATTTTCGGTATGTCTGTTTCGAGTACTATGACTAGCTAATTTTCTAGAGTCGGGATGTGATAATAGTAACCAAATGGATTAAATTGTGTCTAAGCTAAAATCTAAATTAACTTAATTTCTGGCTGTGACTTTTTATAATTAAAATCAATCTTTTTGTTACGAGAGTAAAAAAAGGTGGAATAGGTTAGGATTGAGACCACTAGAGTGTGAGGTTTTAACCGGATAGCTAAAGTTAGGCATTTGATTTAAATACAGCGAGAGCGCTTTGAAACGAATTAGATTTTATTAAGTTTTCAAAAATTATTTTCTAAACACTTATGGGCTAGCGAGAGCGGGAATAGGGCTTTAGGGGTATAATCCGAGATAAGACCACGAGAGTGTGAGTTGAGGGTTTTTAAACTGATAATTTCTACAGAACCATCTAAGTTAAACATCTTTATATGCTTAGGTTCGATTAGATCCACTTAGGTTCACTATATTACATACCGACTGTTTTATTACTATTATTCCCTTAATTCGATTTACTTTTCCCCTACCTTAACCTCTAAAAACCAAACGTGACAACATCCGCCTTAGCTAAACTAGCAAGCCTTTATAGCACTAGAGTGATTACAAAGTTCTTGTGGGTTCGACATCTTTTTATTACTACCGCGATAGGCTGTGCACTTGCAGTTAAGATACTGTTAGACACATTAGGTCGATCGCACATCAGTATAATTGTCAGAGACTTCAGGACTGGGGTCCTCTTCCCTTGTCTGTCTCTCTTGATTTTCCCCCTCTTTAGATGAGGAAGTCACATCAATTGATTGCTTTAGTGGCCCCCCGAATCTTCTGCCTATATTGAGGGTAAAGACGCGCTTCTTCTTCTTCTTCTTCTCTTACTCTTTCAGGATGAGGGCCTTCAGATCTTCCTGATCTTTTGCCAGAGTTATGAACATCTGTTGAAATTTGGAATTTTGTGCCTGAAGATCTTTGATGCTTTATTCAGAAGACATATCTGCTTGAAATAAACAGCAGAGGAGATGAGAAACCCGTAACAGTACCCGTTTATGCAATGTCATGGATGGTATGCGTATGCAATGATTTCAAGGATTCTTAAAAGCTCAAGTTTACTTAAACAAAAAGGAAACACACGTTAATTGTATTAATGAGTTTGAATCGTTACAAAAAATGCCTTTTAGGCTTACAGTTTAAACAAAACAAAACACAAAGCAAAAAGAAACTAGGTTTCCCAGGAGCGCATCCTCTTTGGTGCAATGTAGGTGTTTATGTTCCTTTCTTCATGGAGTAGCCTAGTGAGCTCCAGGACCTTCTTCTCACTGGCATAAAACTAAGCTTCAAACGTGTCCCGCTCCTCTTTAAGTTGAACCCTGGATTTCTGCAACTCCTCGTGATCGGTTGGTATGTCAGGATGATGAATAAGGGAAGCTGTATCTCTCTCAGCAACTGGTTCCATAATTATTGGTAGGACAGCAGGGTAAGGCATCATAAGACTTTGAGCGTGGGCTCGTACCCATCGGAGATAGGGCTCAAGAGGGATGGAATTCTTGCGTCCCAGCGTCTTGCTGTCAATTCTATGTACCATGCCCCAAGCTTTCATGAACCTTTTGCGGTAACCCTGAGCATCATTCTCATAGTTGAAGGAGATTCCTTGGATAAGCGTATCATGAGGACCATCTCTCCTTGCATAACCAAACTGACGCAAGGCCAAACAAGGGTTGTAAGTGATTCCTCCCCTAATGCCTAAGAGAGGGACATTAGGGAATTCACCACAGTGATCGATAATGGTGATATCCTCCGAGAACCACGAACACCAATGAATGTCCGAATGCTTAAGGGATATCAGCCTACGAGACCATTTCAGACCCTGCTCATTCTTCAAAACAGACCTGAGTAGGTGAGAAATAAACCACCTAGCCAAAAGAGGAGTGCAACACAGGAGGGTCCCCCTTCTTTTTAGAGTGCGAGTATGTAAAGAGTGCAGAATATCCCCGAGTAATGTAGGTACTGGATTATGAGACAGGAAAACCTTGATAGTGCTCACATCTACGAGTTGATCAGTATTAGGGAAAAGTACCATCCCATAAATGAGAAGTGCCAGCACCTCTTCGAGAGCTTGTAAATCTAAGGTATCCCAAGAATGGTAGGCCTTTTCGAACAGAAACTTAACCGGAATCCCTTGGACGCTCCCTCTAGTCTCCCAATTTGCCACTATGTTAGACCGTTGTAAAGACAGAGCTCTAGCAATTTCTTCAGGCTTTGGATGTTTTTCAATACCGTTGAACGGTAGCTGGTCCAGAATAGGTACCCCTAATAACTGAGAAAATTCCTCCATAGTAGGTACTAGCTGGTAATCCGGGAAGGTGAAACAATGGTGCACAGGATCGAAGAACTGGAACAACACTTTTAATAATTCTTCATCAGGTTTGGCAGTGACCAAGTTGAGCAATTGACCATGCTTTTTAGTGAAATGAGAGCTTTCAAGAACCCTTAATTCCAGATCCTTCAGTTGGAGGGAAACTTTCACGAGGTTGATCTATATAGTGTTCCTACGGGTGAATGCCATGTCTTACAAAACAAAGCAAAGATGAGCCCTAGAAACCCTTGAAATGATTAGTCAATGATATGTCATGTTTATGATGTTTATGATGTCATGATAAATCACATGTATAGCAAACACAGACAAATCACACCAAGTCCTTAGGTTTAAGGCCTGCTTGAGTTTTAAGGTCATACCCTCTTGAAGTTGGATTGGTTCAACCTGTCCTATAAATATGTAACTGGGTTCTAAAGGGATCTTAATGTCACTGATCTTTCCCCCGGCTTCGTCCAATAGGCGATTGACTCACAACCAAATGAAACTAAAGAGTCAAACCTCAATGAGTGTAGCATCGAGTATCTGTCGACCATGGGAATACACCAAGGCCGACCACCTCACTACGTCCTACTGGCCAAGTTGTGCAATTTAAGGGTTCTAAGGTCAGTTTATGTTTTATGACACCATGCGGCGACCCTGTAATCTCCCTGATTGACTCAAGGGTTACCAGTACCAACCAAAGTGCCACATCAACATAGCTACTGCTTCAACCGTGTCGGTATACCCTGCACAGTTCCCTCATAGTTTATTTCTACTTACCTAAAAGGTGTCCCAAAATCCGGGTGTAGGATTTTTTAACATTTACCCAAACAAGGACCCAAAAAGTAAAGCATACAAGTCAAACAATGAAAGGAAGTAGATGGGATCTATCCCTAAGGTAACCCCACTTTAGAATTATGATATTCCCCGGCAGAGTCGCCAATTCTGTGATACGGTGGGAGAACTGACTTGAAGGTTTTGCGTTTGATCACAAATGTTGCGGTTAGCAAGAGTCGCCACCGACTTTTCCTTTATCCAAAAGGAAAGGTAAAAAAGCACAGGAAAGACCTTTAGAGATGTTTTCTTGAGTTCGGTGGGTAGATTATGAAAAGGGAAGGTGTTAGCACCCTTTTCATCCATGGTTTTCCATGGGCTCTTAGTTGCTCGCTAGATCACTTGCTTTTGTTTGAATGTGCTTGTGGTGTTGGTTCTGAAAGTATTTTGAAAATGTCTTTGTAATGGTTCTCATCTCTATAAGAACGCGTACAAAGTGTTGTTTTGAAAATAGTTCAAAAAGATGTTTGTGAAATGTGTTTTTTGAAAGTGATTTTGAAAAGGGTTTTCTTTGTAATGGCTCTCGTTTTCTATAAGAACGCGTACAAAGTGTTTTTCTTTTGAAAATATTTCAAATGAAAGTGTGGGTGTATAAAAATGTTTTTGTTGTGATCAAGCGAGCAACTAGCAGCGAACCTAAATACTCAAAAGGTCTTAGATGTTCTTTTCCTCTTCCTTTAGATGTTTCTATCTTACCATTGATTTGGTAAGAAGCCCCATAGTTGGATGTTTAAGGGACGAGTGTGGGTCATTTGTATAGTCATAGAAGGCAACCTATGGTACGTTTTAGCAATATCGTTTTAGGGACTAGATCGTTTACCGGAGGCAACATCAAGGGTCATCGAGGGACTACGATCTTTTATCGAGGGTCTTTTGCTAAAACGCCCATGTTCGAGGAACATGACTATTTTTAGATAGGCCACAAAGTGGGATTACCCTAAGGGTGTTAGTGTGCAAGTGTGTTTGTTTGCATACATTTTAGTCTTGATTAGGGTGATCTATTTGTCAATTTCATATCTTGCCATACACACCCTAGTTACTAACAATGTATGAAAGCAATAAAAGTGCGGAAAGTAAGGATTCTACGCTATTACAATCATTAGGGAGATGGGGTGTACAAATTTACGAATGGGGGTTTTCAAGAAAATAAATCCTAATTATTTATTACAACCATATTGAAATAATAATGCAAGAAAGAAAAGGGCCCTTGTTTAAAAAAGGTTTTTTTGTGTTGATGAATAAAAAAGGGGAATGAATTAGCTTAGTAAAAAAAGAAATATTTTTATGCCTTTTTATATTGATGAAAAGAGTTTTAATGTTGAAAGTGATAAAAAGGAAAATAAATGAGATATAAGACCAGCGTGCTGCTACAAGCAAAACAAACAGAATCAAAAGTTCTTGAGTCAGGAGCGTTGTGACGCAGCAGGAAACATCAGTGGATATCAGAAGTTCTGAGTTGGTAAACTCTGAGGTCCTGCAAGAAACGTTAGAGGGAAAACACAGAAATTCTGGGTGGTATTCAGACAGTGAGCCAAAAGTCAGAGGTTCTGTATTACACTAAAATAGTGAGTAAACATCAGGAATTCAGTGTATTGTTAGCATGTGAAAATCAGAAACTCTGAGTGTTTAAAACAGCAAGGGGAAGCATCAGAAGTTCAGTGTGTTTGACATGTAGGGAGAACTCAGAAGTTTTGTGCTGTGTTAGAACAGTGAGTGAATCATGGAAGTCCTATGTGTTATAATGGTAAGTGAAAAACAAAAGTTCTATGTGTTAGAATGGTGAGTGAAAAACAGAAGTTTTATGTTACATTTCAACTCTTTCCTTATATCAATCAGCACAACGATAACTTATTCAGTTTTCAGCAAACAGCAAATCAGAAGGATAAAAACACAATAATTTATAGAAGTTCTGATCCTGATCCTGAGTCTAGCCTTAATCAGGAAGTTCTGATCCACAGTCTTTCTACTTACGCAGTGATATGGACAACATCAATACTGTTATATTTACATGTTTAATGATGTTCTGAATGAGAAGATGCAGAGTCAGGGAGACTTACCTTGAACCTGGAGCGTGTGTTTTGGACTTGAGCTGCTGCCTTCAGATATTCTGGAGTCAGCAAGAGCAACAAAAGAGAAAATACCAAGTTCTTTTACTTCAAGGGAAGAACAAGGTTTTTAGTTTTCTGTTTAGGAATTCTGGATTTTTTTATGGAGGTATCACAGCTTTCTTTTCTCTCTTTTGACAATCCCCTCTCCAAAAGCCAACAGGTTTTTTTTTGTATTTTTTTTGTTTGCAGTTTTAGGACTATTGAATTTTTGGCAGGGGTTCAAGGTTTTTTTTCTTTCTCAAATTTTCTGACCTCTTTACAGTTGCCAATGGAGTTCAATTTATAGGCAAAGATTTTGTATTTTTTTTAGAGGTCAAGTGGCACCAACATCATATGCTAGGCGCTGACTTGCTCTTGAAGTAAGTTTAAACAAACATGGTTCAAGGCACAAAGTAGGATGGCTAGCAGGTTTAGCAGCACCTAAGCTGGATTTGTCAGCCAAAAATAAGGAAAAGCAAAAGCAACACATGGGCCTAGCACCCTTTTGCATAAAAGTTTACTTTCCCAAGACAGTAGAGGTACACGTGGGGGAAATCCTTTGGATAAAGACTTAAAAGTGTTTGTGAGCATTAAATGATGATGAGATTTATCAAATCAGAAACCATGCCATGTGAAACTCTGCATCATTGCTTAATTCTGGATCAGAAGTTCAGCTTCAGCGTAGCTTATAATAGACATCCAATCTTCTGATCCTTGTATCTCCTATTTCTAGCATGTTCTGAAGGAGCTCTCAGACTTTCCAGGAAGCTTGCAGCATGCTTTGTAACCTTCTTTGACTTACCCTTGCAAACTCTAACTGATCCTTTGTGAAAACTGGCCCAGAAGTTCTGACCAAACTCTGTCTTGAAGGTGTCCAGAATTTGCTGAGTGCTTTAGTCTTATGGACGTGTCTTCAAGGATTTATAACTTGAAATATCAACATTTCTAGGAGAAGTTCTGTTCTGCAATGTTTTAGATCTCATTGAAATCTATAACTATTGAATCATAAGTTCTTCCAGAATCAGCTTGCATCATGGTGAAAATTTGACCAGAAGTTCTGAGCTTGTCCTATTTCTTAAACGCTTAGAAAAATTCTAAGTATTTAGAAATTTGACTTTTCCAAAGTAACTTTTTATTTTTGAATTTCTAGATGAAACAAACTTCATATTTTAACATGTCTTGCTGAAATATGAATCTTGAAACTTGATTTTGATCCAAAAGTCGAAGTTTGACTTTTCAGTGTGCAAATGACCATTTTCCCTTGTGGATGATTTTCTTGTAAAATTTGTAATTCAAAGCTTGCAATTGGACAGGAACAAACCTGAGGGTTCAAGGTGATCCTTTGAGAAATGAGAGGGAAAATTTTAGGGTACAACAACGCCTAACTTGCATCACAGACTCTTGAGATCCTTGAAATAATTACAGAAATACTATGGTATGATGTTATGATGTGTATGCTATGCGTCAAGAAAAAGTGTAAGGTGATAAAGATGAGTGAGTCTTAGAAGTCCAGGTTACTGAATAATGACTGTAAACAAACCCTGTAAAGAGTTCAAGTCGTTAAATAGTGAAAGAAAGCAAGTCATACAAATAGCCTTAGGTTCAGGCTTGCATGAGTTCCATAGGTAAGTACCCTCTTGAAGTTTAGTGGGCTCAACCTGTCCTATCAATAGTAATCGGGTTCTAGGGAATCTCAATCATTGATTTTTCCCATAAGTTTCATTTCGATCGACAACTGACTTGCCACCAAACAAAACTCGGGAGTCAAATCTCAATGAGTGTAGTATCGAGTATCAACCGACTTAGAACTACACCAAAGACGACTATCTCACTACTTTCTAATGGCCAAGTCGTTCAAATAAAGGTTCTAAAGTTAGTTGATGCTTCATGACACCATGCAACGGCCCCGTATTCTCCTTGACTACTCAAGGGCTATCGGTACCAACCAAAGTGTCATATCAACGTAGCTATCGCTTCAACCGTATTGGTATACCCCGCACAGCCCCCGCGATTTATTGCTACTTACCTAAAAGGTGCCCCAGATCTGGGTGTAGGATCTATAATAACAACCCAAACAAACCCTCCAATGATAAAGCATACAAAGCAAACAATTAAAATAGTTTTAAAATAAACTAACTCTAAGGTAACCCCACTTTTTATAACTCTCCAGCAGAATCGCCAGTTCTGTCATACGGCGGGAGAATTCACTGTTATATTGGTTTTGCATTTGTATTCGCAAATGTTGCGGTAAGCAAGAGTCGTCACCGACTTTTCTTTTATCCAACAATGGAAAGGGTGAAAAGAACAGAAAAAAGACCTTTCGAGAGTTTTCTAATTAAGGGGGGTAAATTATGGAAAGGGAAGGTGTTAGCACCCTTTCCATCTGTAGTTTTCTACGGGCTCTTAGATGCTTAGATCATGTTTTGAAAATTGCTTGTGCTTTGTGTGTTTTGAAAATTGTTTTGAAAATACCTTAGTGCGACAATTTGCTTTGTGATAACTCTTATATCAGTCCTCAAGAGTGTTGACAAGGCGAATGTTTTTGAAAGTGTTTGAAATATTTTTGTGTAGGTGCAAAAAGTTGTTTTGAGCAAACATCTAAGAACTTATCTACTTATACTCGAAAAAGTTGTTCTTTTCTCCCTATCCTTTAGACAATGATATCCTACTAATAGTGAGTAGGTAGCCCTATCGTTGGATGTATGAGGGACAAGCGCGGGTCATCGTTATGGTCATAGAAGGCAATATATAGGGATACCTTAGCAGTTCGAAGGGACTGTTATCATATATTCATAGGCAAAATCGAGGGACAAGATCATTTCTTGTAGGCAACTCACGGGACATTGCGGGACTATGTTCTTTATGATGACTTTAACTGAGGATCTTTGCTAAGGGTATCCCTATGTTCGAGGGACATGACCATTGTTTTTCCGAAGGCAACAAGTGAGGTTACCCTAGAGGTGCGAGTGTGCAAATGATTCAGTTTAGTTATTTATCTTGAAATTAGGGTTTTCTATCGTTCATTTTTATCTTTCTATACAATCTTATTAATCTAAGCATTGCATAAAATATAGTAGCTGAAGGTAAAGGCAGAAATGTAAACCTAGGCTATTACAGAGCTTTGGGGCAGTTACATAATAGTGAAGAGTGTGGAAAAGAAATCCTAAAACTATTACATCCTGGAAGCAATTACATGATAATGATAAAAAAGCGGGAAAAATAAAGCTACGTTATTAAAGTTGAATGCGTCCTATACACTTTATCTAGGAAAATAAAAATAAGATGAAAATAGCAAAGAAAATATTTTTGTGATTTTTTATGAAAAAAATGATGTATGATAATTAATTAAATAAACCTAAAAAACCTAATTAATTTTAATTAATAAAAAATATTAATTTTGAAAAAAGTTAATTAAAATACCTAAAACCTAATTAATTTTAATTAATAATAAAAAAATGTTAATTTTGAAAAAAAGGTTAATTAAAAAAACCTAAAACCTAATTAATTTTAATTAAATAAAAGTTTTAAAAAAAAAGCTTATGTTTAATGATTAACAAAAAAGGGTTAAGTTTGCCAAAAAATAGATAGAGGAAGAAGCATCAATGAAAAATAGGGTTAGAAAATACAAATAATGCAAATGTCACGGGTGGATGTTGAACCAAAAATTAATTTAAAACCTAAGATTAAATTTTAAAAAAATGTAAAATTAATTATTCGAGTTTATTATGAAAAATCAAAGGTTTGGGGAAAATGTTAGGTTTTATAAAAAGGTTATAAACAGAAAGAATGAAAATAGGTAAAAGGATAAATAGAATGGAAGAAAACCAAAACCAATAGGGGTGGGTGTTGAACCCACGCCCTTAGCCTCCTCAGGATGCCTGCCTTGCCATAAGTCATGCATTGGTTGTTGTTTTATTTTGGCCTCAGCGTTTTGTAATAAACCTGCATGGGACCATCTAATAAACCTGCATGGGACCATTAGATGGTCCAAACCTGTAGTGTTGAATCTCATGAGCACATTAAACAAACTAGTATGCCATGAAATACAAAGAAAATAAATATATGAAGTTGTGTAATATTAAAATCGAAATGGCATGTATGAATGCTTCTACACCATTTTGATCATGGAGATCAAACCAGCCTTACCCTTACTGGAGAATAAGATGGCTTGTTTGAAGTGAGATGGGGGTTTGTAACAAGGATTTCAAGATTTCTAGGATTCTCGAAAGGATTTGATATTTTGACAAAGTTATGGCAAAGGTTTTTTTCCGTCCTGTTTGTGTGAAAAGAATGAGATTATATAATAGAAATTAGAGCAAATATATGGGCTTTAGATATGCAATTGGGCCTCCAATAACCACAAGCAATAGTGTAGATTTTTATTCACTTGAGTCTGATACGTCCCAGGCTAAATCGCATGGACTTAAGTGCAATTTTTGATATTGAAATGTGAAAAAAAAATGTAAAGGACATCGAGAAAAAACTCGTTTCCAAAAATGGGCTCAATTGGATAAACGAAGAATTAGTTATGAATTTTTGAAGTTTCACCTCAAACAAACTTATTTTGGGCTCCAGTGTCAACTCTGACACGTTCTTCAATAAAAAACTGGTATTGATCGGAGCAGAACCCGGTCTTGACTTTAGAAGTAAAGTTGTAGATCTATGAGTCAGAGACCTTGTGTAAAAATATGGGCCCATTCCGATAAAAATTGACCGAGTTATGAATTTTTTAAGTTTCGACCCAGATGAAATAATATTCAGCATTCGGGATTTTTGGCGCGTCACGCGCACTCTGGGCAAAGAGTGAAGGCCTTTTGGATACCGTTCGAACTTGATACCTCTTGAGGAAACATATTCAACTCAATTTATGAAATTTTGGCGCTGGAACCCGCTTGATACAATAAAAATCGACCAAGTTATTATTTTTTGAACATGACGCAAATAAACTTCTGTCACAAATTTTATGTACGAAAAGACTTGATAAATCCGCATTTTCGAAGACCTTCTGACCAAAATTGGCTTCCATCCATGAGAGATGAAAACATAGATGACATCAAGAAGGAATTTTGGCCACCGGAAAGAGTTCAAAACGAGCCACAATCTTCAAGTTATGAATTTTTTAGTGTGTAAAAATTGCACTTTCAGCACACTTTTTCACCATATTTCTTCGAGAAAACTCGCACATTCGAAGACCTTCTTTAAAGAATTGGCTCTCGAGACGAACCTGAATTTGAGAATATGTTATCAGGGATATCTTGGCGAAAAGAACACATGAATATGATGCGCCGGGTTGGACTTGTGAATCTTTGAACCCCGAATCGTTGTGAAACGGTAAACCGATCTTCAACACGAAAAATACTCTGAGAACATCCATTGGCGAAATAAACGTCACGTATAACCTGAAAAAGCTTGATAAATATACCTTGATCCTATAACCATAGAACCAATGATATACGTGTATATAATAATGAAATGTAAGCCAAACAGGTCGAAATAAAGAGGGTAAATTTTGGGGTACAACAGGGGTACAAATTTATGAATGGGGATGAAATACAAGCCTAATTAATTTATTACAACCATATTGAATAAATGAATAGCAATAAAAATATAAAAAAGGAAAATAGTGTACAAAGAAAGAAAAACAAACTTTATGTGTTGACACATATCCTTATGCATCGACACATGCCACTTCCTATTTCTGAAAAAAATCAAAACCAACTCAGTATGAGTCGATACATAATGGTATGTGTCGAATCATTTCTTATTTGTGTCGACACAATCGTGTTTTGTGTCGACTCATACACCTTTCTTTCCCCTGGAAATTAAAAACAACACAGTATGAGTCGACATGTAAGGGTTTGTGTCGACTCATTTCCGTTTTGTATCGACACATGCGCGTTTTGTGTCGACTCATAACCTATTTTGTGCCTAATATACATCAACTCATAGAGACATGTGTCAACTCATATTGATGTCTTTTATTTCTAACCTTGTTCTGCTACATATAAAAGTCAGTTCTCAACATATAATTGATAAAAATGAAAATCAAGCATGTGGTTAGCTTCAAGGGTATGATATCTATATTTATCTTCAAAAATGAATCACTAATGATGCTTGAAATGAAGAGATCAAAGTCAAGAAAACTTACCTTGAAACAGAAATTTGTGTTTTGAGTTTGAACACCTTTCAGGAGGTTGTGATGATCAGAATGGCTTCAGTGAACCTCCAGGAAGTTGCTCAAATCCTTACTTTATATTGAAATATGCAAGTTTGTACAGGGGTTTGAAGGTTTTTTTCTGTTTCTGTTTTCCTTTTGGTTGCTACTATTTTGTTGTTGTTGTTGTTGTTGTTGTTGTTGTTGTTTTATGGTTCAAAACAGTTTCATGTTTCAACATAGTTTCATGGTTGTTGTTGTTTTTTCTTTTCTGGTTTTACAGTGTTTTTCTTCTCTTCCTCTCAGTGTTTTTCTCTCTCTTTTCTCTACTGTCTTTTTTCTCTCTCAATATTTCTATGGTATCTCTTTCTTTTCACACCAATCTCTCCTCCCTCAATATTACTCTTGTATCTTTTTTTTCACACCAAACTCTCCTCCCTCAATATTGCTCTTGTATCCTCTCCTCTTTTCTCTGCCCATTCTATTGTTTGTATATCATCTGAGAGGTGGGAATTGGGGGGAAAGGTTGGTGAGATTTTAAACAATTTTGACATGTTGTTTCACTACTTTTCCATTACAGATTTGGGTGACTTCTATTATGTGTAATGTTTGGCATTTATTGGCAGCAGTTTTGACAGTTTTAGCAGGCTGTCTTTGCAGGTTTTTGGAATGTTATGCATGAACTATTTTGGTGTAGGAACAACAGGTTTTTGATTGATATGCTTGGACTGTTTTTGTGTAGGTTTTGGAGTGGAGTGGGCAAGTTTATGGACTGGTATGCATCAGAATGGACAGCAACAGTTTGGACAATTTTGTGGGGCTGGTTAGTGCAAGCTTTGGGATTTATACATCAGCAAATTGGACAGTATTATCATGTAGGTTTTGATAGTTTGGACTGGTTTTGAGCCTATTATATTTGGACAGTTTGGACTTGTAATGAGAAATTTCTTTGTATGGTTTCAAGTGGTCATGGTATGAATTCAAAAAATTGCAAGATAATCAATAGTGACTTAAATCTTGAATATAGTAACTTGTGATGTAAGGAATTTGTGACTTGTGAACCAAAGACATTGTATGAAATACCAATTTCCATTATTTCCAATTTGCAATCCAAATCCAAGTTTTCTTTCTCTTTCAACTTCGAATCTTTATGACAAATTCAAACCACTTTGAAAATGGTAGATGCCATCTTAGTTCAAAATTTAGTCCCTCAAGAAACTCCTCAAAGAAACTTTAACCGATATTAGAAGAATTCTTTGATTTCATCCCTTATACCTCTTGATAAGCAATTGACTTGTAGAAGGAGATAAATCTCAATGTGACCTTGAAGCAAAAATCCTAGTTTCCTGAAAACACGGTGAAACTTTAATATTGCACAACCACTGAACTCTTGGACCTCATGTGTCTTTATTCAATGAAATGCATTATATGCAAAGGAACTAGTGAAGATGATGTAGATGAAATGCGAAGTCTAAGCTAGACAAACGTAAAATAGGTAGGACAAATTTGGGGTATGACACAGTGATGCTTAAAATTTTGGATGTCGGCAGGAGGCCGTAAGTTCCTGGAGAACTGTCTCCCCGGGTTCTTCCAATATGTGATTGACTCATCGAGGAGGCTTTTGTACCAAGCCATATCCCCCTTTTGAAGAGTGGTGGGAAAAAGTTGACACTTTATGGCTCCCCATACGCCTCTATAATCGAGTAGGGAAACAATATTCTCCATGTGCTCGTCAGGATTTGTGGTTCCATCGTACATCCCCATATTCAGGGGCTTTTCCAGCCCGATAGGTGGGGGAGTCTCCGGGATTTCCCTCGATAATGGACATCGAGGATCGTCCTCGTCGCTCTGATCTGGTCACGTGGATGAAGAGTGATTGTTTATTCCTCGTCGGGGACTGTTCACTCGACAGGGAGATGCCCTCCTCAGACGATTCCTTGGCTTGGGCGAGGGCGAGCGCTGAGTTTTTGATTGTTTGTCGTGCTTCTTGATTATAGATGTCTCTTGTGTTGGACGACGGTTGGGTCGTGCTGGAGATGGGTTATGAGACCCACATTGTCGGTATCTCTGTGGAGGTGAACTTGAACGGCGCTCCTTTCCCAGTGCTCTGATCCTGTCATTCTGTTGGAGGATCAGGGCATTAGTCTGATTTATAGCAGCGAGTAAGGCTGCCATAGTTGGATCAGCATTGGTTGGCACCTGAACTGGCTGGAAGATTTCTGGTCCTTCTTCTTGGACTTTCTTAGGTTTGCAAGTTTCCAAAAACTAGACGTCGTTGTCCTCAACTTCATCGGAGGAGGGAGACACGGTGCATCCATCCCTCTTCAAGGGAATGCATTCGAGGAATGACATTTCCCCGTAAGTGTCCTTCTTATGGGCAGGCGAGAGGACGGTTTTTCTAGAGAGGTGGTTGTCATCTTGACTGGCCATGATCTGCGTCTGCAATGCTGGAAATAGGGAGGAGGTGGTGTACATGCAAGGCACTTCGATGCTCAAGTAAGTATGAGTTCAAAGGGATGCAAGAGAGAGAATATAGGGTTTTAGAGTAGAATATTGGATACTGAATACCTGACCCTCACAAGTGTGAGGGTTTATATAATGCCCCCGACGCTTGGCTATTGGTTCCTATTTTTGAGCCTGGATATTAGGTCCCCAAAAATAGGTAATTGCTAGGAATTAGCTGTTGTAACGGGCAGAGATGCTCGGAACTAGTCGTTGTCGCGAGCAGGGATGCAATCGCGAGCAGACATGGTTTTGTTATTCTTGGAACATTGCTCCGCGCGTGACGGTCAAATTGAAGACTAGTCGTTGACGCGGACAGAAGTACGGCTAAGGGAAGCGGTGGTCTTGTTGGTCCTGGGGAGTCACACGATCACGTGTCCTCGACCGAGGGGCGGAGAGAAAAAGTGTATTTTGTTTGCCCCATCTGATTGGGCCAAAGCTATTGGACCGTCTTGAACACGGAAGTGGATTGGACCATGCCTAACCATTAGGCCAGTCCAAAACACTTTCATTACTAGAAGTGTCTCACACACTAATAAAATTTATATGTTTATTTGCAAAATCATGATGAAAAACGTGAATGCACATAAATTTTCACTCTCAAAAACAATCCTCTGGTATTGTTTTAAAATGAATCAATTATTCGAATGACACATCTCATTGTGTTCACAAGTTTTTGATAAAAAAATTCATTCAAGTGTCAATTCGATATTTGTTTTTATATTAAATGTAAAATCGGAATTGTCAATCAGATAATATTTGACATAATTTTTTTAGGGTTAATAGTCATTTACCTCCTACAATGTAGGCGAGTTTTGATTTACCTCATCTTTAAAAAAAATTGATACATCCCTTAAAATGTTAAAATTCTAAGTCTTTTGCTCCCTAAGTGTAAATATTATCCCCGGTAAAAAAAATTATTTATCCCCTCATTTTTACACGCTTAGGAGACACCCAAAAAATTATTAAAAAAAATAATCAAAAAAAATTAAAAAGAATAATTCAAAACTAACCTATATTATAGAAGATAAATAATTATTAACTTTTTTTATATGAATTTGGTGACATCTGCATACATGCATAAAGACTAATAATTTAATTCGAAAAAATATATTTTATTTTTAAAAGTTAAATTCGAATCCAAAAGGTTTTATTGAACTGAAAAGAATTCTTATTATCTCAATTATTTTTGTATTAACATGAAAACATATGTGAAACACTTGTGGTAAACAAAATAAATATGTATTTTTTTTCATTAAAATTATAAATATTCAAAAGTTTTCTCCATAAATATCCATATATGTTAAAAAAGAATATATAAAAGCACTTTTTCTAACAATAAGAGAGAACTTTAAATTTGATCAATAGACTTTGGCTTGACTCTATACGGCTCAACTTGTGCTTAATAATTTTTGTTTGTTTGTAAATACTGTCATAAAAAGTCATTATCAATTTAAATTAATCATAATCAAACCCACCGTTCCTAATTTTAATTTTCTTATCTATATTTAGAAAAAGTCATTTAGCTAAATATATATATTTTATATGTAGATATTTTTTTAACAACTGTATATTAACGTGTCTAATTTTTTGATTTGGTTGGTATGTAAATGAAATTAAAAAAAACATAGTAAGTCATCAAACTAAATGTTAAATGGTTGAGATGAATTGATCTCGGAAAATTTGCAATTCAGAATATTTGATAATTGATCTAGTTTTTCTCTTATGATTTGGTTGTGGATGTTCTAACATATTAACCTCTATATAATTAATCTCTAATAGGTAGTTTAAAGAACTAATCATTTGCTAAATTATGACAAAAGGGGTGAGTAGTGGTGTATGGTGTGATACGATCTATGTTAGTGAGACTAACTAACAGGTACTAAGTTATATTAGTTAGTATCGATTCTTAAAGAATTAATGATGGGGTAATTGTTTAGTATTGACCATCTTAGTAAGTACTAATGATCTGAACTTACATGCTGGAGTATCAGACAAGACATACGGCTCTTTTGGTGTGCTTTTGTTTTAGTAGTGATATACTTATCCTGTTACTAACGGTTGAATATTTGTGTTATGCATGCCTAAATATGTGAATGATTGCATGTTAATAATTATTAATTGGTAGGATTGTATACTACTAAGTATGTGCTGACTGGGTACTTGCATGACTAAGTCTGTGAATGATTGCATGTTGGATTGTCTATTTGGTTTTGAGCAACCGAATGAATTTTGTGTAAGCATTTGATCTTGATGCTACTAACTTTTGTTGCTGCTACTGGTGGTACTTAACTCTGATAACTTGAAGATAGTTCCTGCTGCTGACTCTACTTATTCTCTTTTGAATAAGTGTTATATTTTGAAGAGTTGTTTTGCCACAATTTGCCAAAGGGAGATTACAGTTTCTTGTCGATGACTTCTTTGGATTGGCTGCATTTTACAAAACAACAACATGGAGACGTGTTTAAAGTGTTCAAGATTATTCTTGTTTGCTTAAGTTGTATGGAGGTACAGAAGGGACACATGTTGGACACGATGTCCCATCATGTTGCTATGACATCCGGGCCTTGTGCAATAGGTTATTGCTGCTTCATTTTGAAAGTATCTTTGATCAAAGACTGGATCAAATTTTATTGTTATTGATTTAACAACATAATTAGGTGATTTATTTGATAGTTGGAAGAAGATTTATTTAGATTTAAATGAAATTGTAAATTTGAATTTAAATTGAAACAAATCATGACTTGTTGGAGAGATTTATGGAACAAATAATATCCAACAAATTCTACATTAAATTGAAATTGAAATTTTGCATCAAATTTGAATTTAAATTGAAATAGTGTTTGTATTTCAAACACTTGGGCCAGTGTTTGAGAGAAAGTGAGAAGGTATCTCATATTTAGGGGGAGTCCTAAATAGAAAGCCATTGGATAATATTAGGTAAAGGCATTGAACAACATGGAGTTTGTTGTTGCTTGTAAGACTGATTGTATTAAATTACTTATAGTGAATCTCCTTTATTGGGTTGAAAGCCAACCCTCCAAACGTAGGTGCAGGTTGCATGAAACAGGGTTACCAATTAATTGTGTTCTTTATTTATTTTCTGCTTCATCATCTTGTACAAGTTAATTATGGTGATTCTGGTTTAACTTGTCAAACCAATTGTTAAGACATCACGTGCAACATTTGTCCCCAGAGGAACAAAATTTCAAGCTGAACATTCTTGCAACAATAAACAAGACTAAAAGGTCTAGGGTTAACTAGAACAAAAAGAATGGGAAAACGGAAAACCACCATGGATATAACGAACACATTTTAAGAGGGTCCTAGTCATAGACCTCAAGCGAGATTGAGAGGAACCCTCGCCAAAGAGAGAAAACTATGCAAAACTGAGTCCTAACCAACAATGCCCCATCTCTATTGACCTGTGCACAAGAAAATACATATCACTTGACCTTTTAAAGACCGGAGTGGTTCACGAAAGAGATGGTGAACCCACTTATGATGTTAAAGTTAGGCGTATAGTTTGAGTCTTGATTCTTCGGTCTAGAAATTGTAAGTGAGAGGTATTTAGGGTTAGAATAATGTGTACTTCAATTCTGACGCCTTTATTAGGCTTTATGGGGGAATTTCAAAGTTTTGAGGACCTAGAACCTTTCATTTTGACAAATATTAAAAATGACTAATGTGAGAAGATCTCTGTTGAATGCCAACTCACGACCTTGTTCTCACTGATTGCTCAAATCAAGTATCCTCCTAAGGTATACCCATTTTAGTTTTCGAAGCTTTATGAAAATATGATATTATCGACCAGCTGTCATTTATGTAACATCCTCATCGTGCAAATGTCTAATTAGACTATTTACGAGCATCTTACTACTCTTTCTCTTGATAGGTTCCACTTTGGGCTGAGACGTAGCCGTTTGGGTCTTATGACCATTATTCAAAACAATACCTACTCAACTGTTAAACCTATGGTTTTAGTTTTGGCATAAATTTTGCTAAAAAATGGTTCTACACTGATGTTGAACAAGATGTCTTAACATCTTGTACAACTGTCATGACAGGTTCTGCTGTCATGCTTATCAGACAGATGTTGAGCCAGATGTCATGACATCTTGGTTTGTTATACAGCAGGCGTTATTGTTTTATCTCTTGACAGATTTGATTTGTTTTTGATAAATTCTTTTGGATATATCTCATTATTATCCACAGGTCAAAGAGATTTATTAGGAACAAGTGAAGATTTGATTTGGAAATCTTGCAGCTGATTTAAAAAGTGAAGATTGGATTTGATTTGAAGAGTCCAAGCCCATACTACAAGAGTCTATAAATAAGTACTTGCTAAATCTAAAATAGCAAGCATTCACATATAAGAAATTGTGGGTGCAACATAAGAATTAGGGTTTTGGGAGTCTTTTAAGGTCTTTGCGTTTATGTTCTTTGTATGTCACTCATGTATCTTTTAATGCATTGAGATTGGCTGATTGTTACTTGATTTTATATCAAGTTATTATTCTCACTCATGAGATTCTAAGCAAAGAGTTGATTATTGTTCTTAGTTGAAGCTTTTAAGGAAGACTAAGTATTTTTATTGGAAGTGTAATCTTCTCTTTGGTTTTTGGTCTAGTCACAAGGTTTGTGGCTGTAGGTATCACTGTGGTGATTAGAAGTGATGGGGGGGTCTCATATCTAGTGGTATATAGGTAGAAGTTACACATGATAGTGATTAGGCGAGAAGTTATAAACTGTTGGTTTAGCTTTGAACTAATACTATCATAATGGATTTTCTTACTGGCTTGGTAGCCCCCAGAGTAGGTGACAGTGCATTGAACTTAATTAACAATTGATTGTGTTGTTTAATTTTCTGCAATTTTTTTTCTGCACAATCTCCAATTTTAGCAAGTTTTATGTCAATAGATATTATAACATTTATCTTGACATTGTGTGTTTTTTGGACATCAGTCTTAAACATCTATTTTACAAGTGCCAAAATTTCAATTGGTATCAGAGCAGGAACTCTGTTCTGTCTATTGGGTGAGCTCCAGGGAAAATATTTCTGGTACTATGGATAAAGAAGAAGGATACAACAATAAACCACTTTTGTTATATGGTTCAAATTATGATTGGTGGAAGGTTAGAATGGTGGTTTTTCTAAAGTCCACGGACAATAAAGCTTGAAAGGCTATTTTGAAAGGATGGGAACATCCTGTTAAGAAAGACAAATATGGGAATGTGAATTTGAAGCCTTGAATTCTTTATTCAATGATAAGAATGTGTTATTCAATTAGCTCTTGGAAATTCCAATGTCTTGAATGCGTTATTCAATGGAGTAGACAAGAATATGTTCAGGTTGATTAATACATGTACTATAACCAAGGATGCTTGGGAAATTCTCAGAACAACTCATGAAGGTACACCCAAAGTAAAAATGTCAAGACTTCAACTTATCACTACAAAATTTTAGAACCTAAAGATGAATGATGATGAGACCATCCAGAAATATCATATGAAGTTTCTTGAAATAGAAAATTCATCCAGTGCTTTGGGAGAAAAGATGTCTGAACAAAAGCTTGTTAGAAAGATCCTTAGGTTTTTAACTAGGAAATTTGACATGTAGGTAACTACTATTGAAGAAGCTCAAGACATCAACACCATGAGAGTTGATGAACTTGTTAGGTCACTTCAAACTTTTGAATTGTCTATTAGTGACAATTCTGAGAAAAAGAAAAAGAGCTTAGCTTTTGTTTCTAATGTTGAAGATGAAGAGAGTCAAGATGATCTAGATATTGATGTAGGATTGTCCAATACCATTGTTTTACTTGGAAATTAATATAAAGGAATTCTGAAAAGAATGGACAGAAGAAGAAGACCATATGTTAGGAACATCTCATCTGACATCAGGAATGATGAAGATTTTTAGAAAAATACCAAAACTAAGGACAAGTCAAATAAAAGAAAAGGAATTCAATGTTATGAATGTGAGGGTTTTGGTCACATTAAACCAGAATGTCCCACTTTTCTCAAGAAGCACAAAAATGGATTTATTGTATCTTGGTCTGATGATGATGAGTCAGAAGGTGATATTAACAATGAAAATGCAAAACTTGTGATGGCTCTTTCTAGAAGATGGCAGATGAAGTGGAAGCTTATGATAAAATTTTCCTCTATGAAGACCTTGATGTATCCTATAAGGACACATGTGACAGGTGTTAAGAAAGTCTTAAGAAAGTAAACGAACAGATAAAGATCATAGGTGAATTGGAGAATAAAAATAATAAGCTTATGTGTTCTTTTTCACGTCTTCAAAGTGAGGTAACTCTCTTAAATTACAAGCTTAATAACATGTCAGATTCCTTGAAGGAGATGAAAAGTAGAGCTGATATGGTGAGAGAGGGTGGAGATACTGAAGTTGTTTATCAATCTGATAACAAACAAAGAAGATTATATGAAGAGGAATCCTTTTCTTATGAAAAGAAAAGAATGATCAACATGTCCAATCAAATGTTACAGCATCCTGGCAGACATGATGCAAATTCATCTAAAACTCAGTACTCAACTTGCAGGTGTCATTATTATGGTGAGCATGGTCATCTAAAGCCTTTTTGTTACAAATTGTATGGAGATCAAAAATCTTTTGTTTATTCTAAGGATGGTCAAGTGAGCAGAAAGAGAAGTGTTGAAAATATGGATATTAACCTTATTGCTCATACTTCCTTAAGAGACTCAAATGAAGAAGATTGGTACTTTGACAGTGGATGTTCTAGACACATGACAGGGGTTCAGAAGTTATTGGTGAATATTAGACCTTATCCCACAGGTTTTGTCAGATATGGTGATGGTTTTAAAAGTGAAATAAGGAATTGGAAATTTTATGTGTGCTGGTTCTCCTAGTTTAGAAGATGTTTTTTTGTGAAAGGATTAACTGCTAATATCATTAGCATTAGTCTATTTGTGACCAAGGTCTATTGGTCTACTTCTCAAAGTTAGAATGTCTAGTCAAAGATGAGAAAGATGTTATTTTGATGAAGGGCATTAGGTCTAAAGACAACTGTTATCTATGAGAATCTATGATAACTTCTTATTCTTCCACATGTTAGATAGACTATGAAGAAGAAGTAAAAATGTGGCACCAAAAGCTTGGACACCTTGATCTAAAAGAATTTAAGGAGATCTTATCTGAAGGAGCTATCAAGGGAATTCAAAGCTCAAAATTGGAGAAGTTAAAGTCTGTGATGAGTGTGAAAGTAAAAAAAGCAAACCATGATGTCACACCCAATGTTGCAACATCAGACTACATCCAAAGTGCTGGAACTTCTTCATATATAGTTAATGGGACCAATGCATATAGAAAGCTTAGGTGGAAAGAGGTATGTTTATGTGGTTATAGATGACTTTTCTGGGTAAACTTGGATGAACTTTCTTAGAGAAAATCAGATATTTTTGAAGTCTTCAAACATCTGTGTCAAAGTATACAAGAGGAGAAAAAGAGTGTGATTGTGAAGGTTAGAAGCTACCATGAAAAGGATTTTAAGAATGCAAAATTCTCTGAATTTTGTGCTTTTGAAAATATCAGTCTTGAATCTTCTGTTTCCATCACTTCTCAACAAGATGGACTTGTTGAGAAAAAGACCATGGGCATACAAGAATCAACAATAGTTATAATTAATGCTAATCAATTACCATTGAAGTTTTGGGCTGAAGCTATAAATATTGTATGATACACTCATAATAGAGTCACTTTAAGAGGAGGTACTCCAACTACTTTCTATGAAATATGGAAAGGAAATAAGCCTACAGTCAAATATTTTCATACCTTTGGAAGTAAATTCTATGTCTTGGTGAACAAAGAGAAAAAGGATAAGAATGATCTTATAAGGAATGTAGGGATATTTACGGGTTACTCTTCAAACAGAAGAGCATAGAGTTTTTAACTCCAGAACTAAAGATGTTATGGAATTAATAAGTGTGATGATTGATGATTCATTCACGAACAAGGAGAAGGATATTGCAAATAATGTTGAAACATCGTCTGTGAAGATTGAGGAGTCGAGAAAAGAAGTAACATGTGAGTCCACAAGTGTTAATCCAGATAACTCTGAAGTTAGAGTTTAGACAGATCATCTCAAAGAGATTAATACAAGATACTCTAATGAATCAGACATCACATAATTCTATGAGGAAATATCAAATTCTTAGCTTATTTCTAAGCTTAAACCAAGGATGTATTCTATTGTTAAAGAAAGGATGATCTTAAACTATATCATTGGATCACGGTGGGTTAGTAGGTATTTGTATCTAAGAAATAGTCTAATTTATGGCTCTGAAAATACTACTGAATCTGAGTATGGTGGTGTGATATGGTGGGAGAGAACTGACTGTTTTTTGGAATGCTGGTTTGCATTTTGCGTTTGTGTTCGCAAAATGTCGCGGTAAGCAAGAGTCGCCACCATCTTTTATTTTATCCAACTAGGAAAGGAAAAAAGCACAGAAAAAATTCCTTTTTCGAGATGTTTCTCGGGTTCGGGGGGTAGATTATAGATTGGGAAGGCATTAGCACCCTTTCTATTCGTGGTTATCCACAGGCTCTTAGGTACTTGCTCAAAGTGTTTTCAAAATTTGCTTTCTTTGTGTTTGTGAGTTTGAAAAAGTTTTTGTTTGAAAGGTGTAAGTGTGAAAAGTTTTTATTTTTCAAAGAGAAAGTACTTAAGAACCATCTACCTACTCGAAAAAGGAATCGTTCTATGCTATCTTATTTTAGACAATGTTATCCCACTATGAATGAGTAGGTAGTATCGCCGTTGGAGTTTTAAGGGTCAATTCGATTAAGGGACGTGCGGTCACTAAAGCAATGTCAGGACGCCTTAGCGGTAACCCTAATGTCTTAGATCATTTTTTCCGTGGCAACCGTTTCGAGGCAACTGTGATCTTTGGACAAGAGAGCGACCTCTAAAATTTCCTATGCTCAATGACCGCGTGCGAAGGCAACCAAGTGGGGTGTACCCTAAGAGTGCGCATGTGCGAGTGTGTCGTTTTCAGTTAATTTTATCTTTGTACATATTAAGGGTGATCTATGTTGATTTTAGGTTAAACATTCATTCTTGTCATGCATTCCCTATTACCAAACATCTAACAGTTTATAAATTGCGGAAATTAAATTGTGGAAATTAAACTAACTATTACAAGGCGTCGGGTATTTACATCGCCAAAAGCAACCCTTGAAATTAAAATGCTGAAAATAAATAAAGCAGTAAAAATATTTAAAGTCCTATTAAGCTATTACATTCCGGAAAAAGATACAATATTGAATAAAATGGACCGCGTGCGGGAAATTAAATCGGGCGCAAGTTTTAGAGTTTTGACCCTTTAATTACTAAAGAAAGGATTTTTTTGTTTGTTTTTTAATTAAGAAAGAAATTAGACTAAATTCATTATTAAATAAACTAATTAATTAATTAATGAAAATAATATTTTTTGGATTTTTGTGTTATTTAGAGAAATAAAAATAAATTTAGTCAATGTTAATAAAAAACTAATTGTCTAAGTTAATTTTAATTATTGCAAAAAATATTAAAGTTATTCCTAATTAAAACTAAATTAATTAAATTGATTTTGCTAATAAAAAAAGAAAATACTGAAATTTAATTTTAAAAAAATAAAATATTTTTTGGTTTTAATTTTATGAAGAAAAAAAGTTTGGTTGGTTGATTGACAATAAAAATAATTAAACAAACAAATAAATAAAATAAATAGAAAATAGAAAGAGTTAGAGGTTTGGGCCTGGTTTTGGAGGTCTTGATAGCAATTCTGAGGCCCATCACAAGCTGGCCTCGTTTGACTTTTTTGGATCCCCTGTGCATTGGTTGACTGGATCCCATGGTAGGCTTTCATTCTGGATCACCAGATCTGGCCTGGGGCCATTTGGCAAGCGATTGAGTGAGGGAGCATGATGTACCACGCACTTGGATTTGCACTAGATCACCTGGAAGAAAAATATAACAAATAATATGGGGACCTGGGATTCGAACCCAGTTCCTGTTGGTACTTGAAGGCACGTCACTACCACTCAGCCACTATGTCTCAATTGTCAATAGATTAATCAACAATAATAATATGGGAAAACACGCTAATATGCCAGAATAAAAAAAATAACGCACGAATATTTGAACCAGCCATAGGGGGAGTGCCACGTTGGTCGTCCCTGACCTTCAAACCCTATAAATTTACCTACGGATTTAGATCCGCAACTAAATTCGCATGTCATTCCCAAAATCGATTCTAGGCCATGAAAACAACCCCCAAGACCATGGTTGTGCTCGTCTACCTCCTCCGGTCACGTCTATGTCCATCAATGGCACTAATTTTGCTTGTAAAAGAAATTCCAAAAAACAAACTACAAAACCCTAGGTTCGGTTATAGGGTTACAGTCCATATAAATGCAATCAAACAATGCCAAAAGTTCAGAAATTTCATAAGCATCACAAATATATCAAAGATTGGCCAGAAAGATGCAAAAATATAGAGTTGCGATTTTGAATACAGGGCCATGAAACGTGATGCTTACAGCGCGTTTTAATGGCTGTGAGAGCTTGCTTTGGATTGATTCTAACTCAGTGATTGTCCAGCAAGCGATTGGTGTTGAGTTTTGCTTCTGAAAATGCCTCTAAGTGTGATTTTGGTTTCACACTTTTTCCACCTTTTTTCAAGTTTTGTTCTTGGTGTTCTTGCAGTCTCTAGGTTTGGATTTCGTGCCTTTGCCTTGTATATGTATGATGGAGTGTATTAGGTCAACTTTTGTGGATTGAATCTTTGCACATTATGGCTATGGGATTGGATTTGATTCACCATTGATAACTTGCCTAATTTGCCAAAACCTCAATCTTTTTGCACATGGAATGCTTGATACGAATTTGATACACTTGATGATGATGATTAAGTCCTGAAAATAGAAAAAGATCTCATGTAATCAAGTTTTGTGATTTTATTTGATTTAAATTGATTTAAAATGAAATAATTCAATAAAAAATCAAATAAAATAATAAAATTGATAAATGGACACAAGGCTGAAGCTAGGACACGTGTGTAATGTGGCAAGACCAAATCAAGTGGAAAAGAATGGGCCCATTTGAAAAAATTTGAAGTTTTGGGGATAGTTGACTTTTGGCAATTTTTCAAAAATGCCCAACTTCAACAATGAATAACTTCTTCAATTTTGAACTTTTGGAGGTGTTATTGGACTTTTTAGAAAGCTTGATACTTCCTCTAACCAACCCTTTTTGTCTAATCTCATTTTGATATTTCATGCTCAAGTTATAAGCTTTGGAAAAAAAGGTGTTTTTGTTGACTTTCAAAAATGACCTATAATGTCCAAATTTATAACTTCTTGTGAGTGCATTTTATTATCTTGGGGTATGAATATGGATTGTAGGAAATTGCATCCTATTCAAAATGAGATTTGGATGGGTCGTTTCTCATAAAGTATGAGAAAGTTATGCTTGGTCAAAGTTGAGTTGACTTTTCCTACAAAACTCTAATTTAGCAACTTTTGAGTTTTGATGAATTTTGAGAAATCCTTGATGAATCATGATCAACCCTTGATAAAATGATGAAATATCCTTCAAAATGAGAATGTTGACAAAAAATCTTGAAGTTTGACTGTTTATAGGTCACAGTTGACTTTTGCCCTAGCACAGTCGATTTTTGGACCCCTTGAGCAATTGACTGAGCAAACTTCCTCTGTAAGGCTTGAAATTTGGCATGGATGATCTTGAGAGAATATTAGGACGTTGGGGAGAACTTGAGATCATTTGGATGCAAGGACCTTGATGCAACACAAAACCCTAATTTGAGATTTGACTGCCTTATGAGATAGCTTGATTGTCCAACTCTTGAGCAATCTTGAGCCACTTGGAGATTTTTCTTACAATGTTTTGAGAAATATGAGAGGGCAAATTTTGGGGTACAACAGCTTCCCCTGTTCAATCTTCTTAAACCTGAGGATGTAGATTGGCTTCCGTGCCTTTCGTGATCCGAAGGTGGAAGATGATTGAACACTAGAGTGCCCAGAAATTTGCACTCGCATGAAGTGGTATCAGCCTTGTGATGTAGGGAATGAGCTTACAGATGCCATTTGGGGATTGTTGATAGGTGGTCTGAACTTCGGCTGGAATAGGAATCAGGTAGATCTTAGCGTCGACCTAACTGAACCAGAGAAGGTCTTGGATTAACTTTGGTTGGATAAGAATCAGAAAAATCTTCGAATCGATTTAGCTGAACCAGACGAAAGTCTTGGAATATCTTCAACTGTAATATGAATCAGGGAGATCTTATCGTCGATCTGAATGAACCAGAGAAGGTCTTGGATTAACTTTGGTTGGATAAGAATCAAAAAAATCTTAGGATCGATTTAACTGAACCAGACGAAAGTCTTGGAATATCTTCAACCGGAATACGAATCAGGGAGATCTTAGCGTCGATCTGACTGAACCAGAGAAGGTCTTGGATTAACTTTGACTGGATAAGAATTAGAAAAATCTTAGGATCGATTTAACTGAACCAGACGAAACTCTTGGACTATCTTCAACTGGAATACGAATCAGGGAGATCTTAGCGTCGATCTGACTGAACCAGAGAAGGTCTTGGATTAACTTTGACTGGATAAGAATCAGAAAAATCTTAGGATCGATTTAACTGAACCAGACGAAAGTCTTGGAATATCTTCAACTGGAATACGAATCAGGGAGATCTTAGCGTCGATCTGACTGGACCAGAGAAGGTCTTGGATTAACTTTGGCTGGATAAGAATCAGAAAAATCTTTGAATCGATTTAGCTGAACCAGACGAAAGTCTTGGAATATCTTCAACTGGAATATGAATCAGGGAGATCTTAGCGTCGATCTGACTGAACCAGAGAAGGTCTTGGATTAACTTTGACTGGATAAGAATCAGAAAAATCTTATGATCGATTTAACTGAACTAGACGAAAGTCTTGGAATATCTTCAACTGGAATACAAATCAGGGAGATCTTAGCATCGATCTGACTGAACCAGAGAAGGTCTTGGATTAACTTTGACTAGATAAGAATCAGAAAAATCTTTGGACTGATTTAACTGAACCAGACGAAAGTCTTGGAATATCTTCAACTGGACTATGAATCAGGGAGATCTTAACGTCGATCTGACTGAACCAGAGAAGGTCTTGGATTAACTTTGACTGGATAAGAATCAGAAAAATCTTAGGATCGATTTAACTGAACCATATGAAAGTCTTGGAATATCTTCAACTGGAATACGAATCAGGGAGATCTTAGCATCAATCTGACTGAACCAGAGAAGGTCTTGGATTAACTTTGACTGGATAAGAATCAGAAAAATCTTAGGATCGATTTAAATGAACCAGAAGAAAGTCTTCCATAGATGTAATTTTCTTTTGAGGGGACTACCAGGCCATATGAGTAGTCAACGGTGTTTACTGATTCGTCTTTCCATGAAACGGTAAAGGGTCAGTCATATGCAATGTCATGATGCATGATATATATCAAGCAATGATGCTCTCAACATAAATGAGATTGTACAGTATGATGCGTATATGCATGTATCATGATGTATGGAAATGTAATGTTTTAGCTGGGGATAATAAATCCCAGACAGCTGCTGGAAACAAGAGTTGCATTCTTCGCTTCCGCTGGGGATGGTGAACGAAGGTGATTGCAAGAATAAACCTGCAGGAGAAGATAACTCTGTTGGGGAATAAACTGATGAGGGGATTACTCTGTGGGGAAGAGATGCTCTGCTGAGGATTCCACTGATAAATTCCGTCGGGATGAATTATCGTTGTTGGTGATATTGAATCTGTTGAGGATTGAATTCCTGTTTGTGAAAGGAAAGAACTCCGATGGGGATGATCTTTCAGTTGCGACTTCACTGGGGGTAACCTGCTATACTTTTGTAGGGATAATCCTCTGAGTCCTACTGGGAATGATCCTTTGAACTCGGTTGGGGAGATTTATTTTTGTACTCTACTGGGGATAAACTTCCAGAGTCTACTGGGGAAATTTTGGCTCCACTGGGGGTATCTTGTATTCTGTCGGGGAACATTCTTATACTCCGCTAGGGAATATTAAGACTGCCGGGGATATCAAGCCTTTTTAGTGCTGATGGTAGATCAACTCTGCTTGGGGAGAATATTGCTGATTCGTTCATAGTTGCAAGTCCCAGTTGAGGGAGAGCTACCATTACTGCCTTACTCTGCGGGGAGTGAGGGTATCTTAGCCATATTCTTCAGATGAATTTATCCGGTACCTGGTGGACAAAGCAACTATACAGTTTGGACAATTTTTATTGCCCCTGTTTCTGATATTATCCGTAATCGTCTTTTGTTTCGCATGTAAATATTCATGAGCAGCCATTAATGTCAAATGCATATATCAAGAATGAACATTGGACGTTCTTTGCAAAACAAAACAGATAAAGGAAAAACAGTTTGAAATTTCTTTGAAAATGAATTGTATTGATTTTGAAGTTTGGCCTGTAAATAGGCGTTTTTGTACAAGAGGCTGACGTCCTAGTAAGAGAACACCGCCGAGCAGATAGAATTTACACAAATTATGAAAAACAAAACAACTATGTGAACAATCCCACTGGGTTCCAACTCTGATATTGCCTTTATGTCCTCGAGCATCTCATCACTTTGCTACTTGGTTGAAGGTAGATCAGATTGATTAGTGTCGTCCGAGCTTGATAGTCGATACCGAAGTCTGGATGCAAGGTGATCCAATGAGACATAGTGTTACACTTTGATCCCTAATTTTTTCCTGGACCTCCCTTTCGGGTTTTCAGTCTACCGGGATACCCTTTTTTGCCCAAGCTGCCTTTTCAGGTTTTCGACTTGCCGGGTGTACAATTTTTTCATTTTCATCCCTTATTTTTGCCCGAACCCTTTTGGTTCGTCGGGAAGCCCTTATTTTTGCCTAGGTCAGTCAGCCTAGCGGGTCTTTAATTATGCGTAGTATCTTTTCACTATGTCTGCATTGATGGGGTGAGGAAGGTCGTCACCATCCATGGTGGTTAGAATCATAGCTCCTCCTGAGAAAATGTTCTTAACCACAAATGTCCCTTCGTAAGTAGGGGTCCATTTGCCACTGGGATCACCTTGTGGCAGTATGATGCGCTTGATCCCCAGATCCCCAACTTGATACTCTTGTCGTCTAACTTTCTTGTTAAATGCCTTGATCATCCGTTTTTGGTGCGTCTGACCATGACAAATAGCAGTAAGTCTCTTCTCGTCGATTAGGTTCAGCTGATCAAGCCGGGTCTGAATCCAGTCATCTTCACTCAAACCTGCATCCTTCATGATCCGAAGAGAGGGTATCTGAACTTCAATGGGCAAGACTGCCTCCATGCCATATACCAAGGAGTAGGGTGTTGCCCCTGTTGACGTCCGTGCTGAGGTACGGTACCCATGAAGAGCAAATGGTAACATCTCGTGCCAGTCTTTGTATGTCACTGTCATCTTCTGTACAATCTTCTTAATGTTCTTATTAGCCGCTTCTACAGCCCCATTCATCTTTGGCCGATAGGGAAAAGAGTTATGATGTTGTATCTTGAATTGCTCGTAGAGCTCGGTGATCATCTTGTTGTTGAGATTGGTACCATTTTCCGTAATGATCCTCTCTGGTACACCATATCGAAAGATCAGATTGTGCCAAATGAACCATGCCACGACGTTCTTGGTTACAGTAGCAAAGGAAGTTGCTTCAACCCATTTCGTAAAGTAATCAATTGCTACCAGGATGAAGCGATGCCCGTTAGATGTCGTAGGTATGATCTCGCCGATCATATCAATGCCCCATATTGCAAAAGGCCACAGAGTTGTCAATACGTTTAGAGGAACTGGAGGTATATGCACCTTATCAGCATAAACTTGGCACTTGTGACATGTCTGAGAATGCTGATAACAGTCGGCTTCCATTGTGGACCAATAATATCCTGCCCGTAGGATCTTCTTTGCCATGGTGTGTCCGCTGGAATGAGTTCCGAAAGTACCTTCATGTAACTCCACCATGATCTTTTCTGCTTCGTTCTTATCCATACATCGCAGTAAGGTTGAATCATGGTTGCGCTTGTAGAGAATGCCATTGCTGATGAAGAATTTCGCTGCGAACCTCCTCAGAAACTTCTTGTCATTAACAGATGCACCCTCGGGGTATTCCTGAGCTTCAAGATACCTCTTCACCTCATGAAACCAGGGTTTATCTGCTACCTCTTCAGTCTCAATATCACAGCAATGCGCAGGTTCGTCCAGTTTTTCAATGATGATCCGAGGAGCTTCGTCGTCCCAATTGACCTTGAACATAGAAGACATCATAGCTAGCGCATCCGCCAACTGACTCTCCTCTCTAGGGAAGTGTTCAAAGGTTATCTCCTCGAAATGGGGAAGCAACGTCAATACATACTCCTTGTAATGAATAAGGTTCGGGTGTTTCGTATCCCACTCGCCTTTGATCTGACTGATCACGAGAGCAGAATCTCTGAAGACACTCAGAAACTTAATCCTTAGGTCAATTGCTGCTCGGAGACCCATGATGCATGCTTCATACTCCACCATATTGTTGGTGCAGTTGAAACATAGTCGGGCGATAAACGGAGTATGAGAGCCTTTAGGAGATATGATCACGGCGCCAATGTCGTTACCCAAAGCGTTTGAAGCTCCATCAAAGTACATAGACCATCGGGATCCTTCCTCAGGTCCTTCATCTGGTCTAGGTGTCTCACAGTCAGTCACTATCATGATATTCTCATCCGGAAATTTGAAGTTCATAGACTGGTAATCATCCACTGCTTGATGTGCCAAATGGTCTGCCAACACACTTCCCTTAATTGCTTTTTGGGTCGTATATTGGATGTCATACTCAGTCAAGATCATCTGCCATCTTGCTATTCTTCCGGACAAGGCAGGCTTTTCGAAGATATACTTGATTGGATCCATCTTTGATATCAATAAAGTAGTATGAGTCAACATATACTATCTCAGCCGGCGAGCAGCCCATGCCAAAGCGCAGCAAGTTTTCTCGAGCAACGAGTATCGGGTCTCGCAGTCGGGAAACTTTTTGCTAAGGTAATAAATAGCATGCTCTTTTCGGCCAGACTCGTCATGTTGACCCAGCACACACCCCATTGAGTTGTCGAGTATTGTCAAGTATAAGATCAAAGGTCTCCCTTCAACTGGCGGCATCAAAATAGGTGGCTCTTGGAGATACTCTTTGATCCTTCCGAATGCGACCTGGCATTCATCGTTCCAACGTACTACCTGATCTTTCTTCAGTAGAAGATTGGATCACAAGTAGCAGTTAGATGCAAGATGAATCGGGCAATGTAGTTCAGACGTCCCAGAAAACCTCTGACTTCTTTCTCTGTTCTGGGAGCTGGCATTTCCTGTATAGCTTTCACCTTTGCAGGATCCACTTGAATACCTTTATCGCTTACGATGAAACCCAGCAATTTACCAGATCTCACCCCGAAGGTGCACTTGTTCGGGTTTAACCTCAGCTTGTACAACTTCAACCTGTCAAACAGCTTCTGAAGGTGGTCCAGATGTTCTTCCTCAGTTTGGGATCTTACAATCATGTCGTCAACGTATACTTCAATCTCATGGTGGATCATGTCATGAAACAAAGCAACCATGGCACGCTGATACGTTGCCCCGGCATTCTTTAATCCAAAGGGCATGACCTTGTAGCAAAAAGTACCCCACTGAGTAACAAAAGTTGTCTTCTCCATGTCTTCGGGATCCATTTTAATCTGATTATAACCGGAGAAACCATCCATGAAGGAGAAGACTTTATGCTAAGCGGTGTTATCAACCAGAACGTCGATATGAGGTAGAGGGAAGTCATCCTTGGGGCTTGCCCTGTTCAGATCCCTATAGTCAACACACATTCGAACCTTACCATCCTTCTTCGGCACAGGAACCACATTGGCAACCCACTGCGGGTAAGAAGTAACTGCTAGGAAACCGGCATCAAACTGTTTCATCACTTCAGCCTTGATTTTCTCAGACATCTCCGAGCGCATTCGGCGAACCTTCTGTTTCACTGGAGGATATTCTTCCTTGGTAGGTAATCGGTGAACCACAATATCGGTATCCAACCCAGGCATATCTTCGTAAGACCAGGAAAAGATCTCAACATAGTCACACAGCATCTGAATCAACCGTTGCTTCACACTAAGCTCCAGGTTTTCACCGATCTTAACTTCTTTCTTGTCTATCTCTGTACCCAGATTTACTGATTCCACCGGCTCTTCATGCGGCTGTATAGCCCTCTCTTCTTGGAGTAGCAGTCTTGCAAGTTCACCTGGCACTTCGCAATCATCTTCACCTTCATCTTCGGCTAAGTTGATCGGACTTTCGAAGTCATAACTGGCAGTAGCAGAGTCGTTACCAGTGAGATCCAGACTGGATGTAGACCTATATATGTGAGTGTGTGTAAAATAGTTGTTTTGCAATATGTAATAAAAGAAAAACAAGGAGCACAAAATTTGAAATGCAAGAAACGTACAATGCTTTTATTAATGATATATGTAAATGACACACATAAAGCCCTCACAAATGAAGCCACGGTGCCCCGGGTAAGACACCGGGCCGTAAAGTTTAAAACATTATCTGTTACAAACACAAAACAAAAAAGTTTCATTACTGGGTAACAAAAGAAATAGGGATGAAGTCCTTTGCTGTCCAGTTGCTTGGTCCACCGTCGGTCGTAGGATAGATCCAGTTGTCGAACTCAGACTCTTCAACATCGTCTTCAATGGCAT
This sequence comes from Vicia faba, assembly GCA_948472305.1. Taxonomy (NCBI): domain Eukaryota; kingdom Viridiplantae; phylum Streptophyta; class Magnoliopsida; order Fabales; family Fabaceae; genus Vicia; species Vicia faba. Next base: position 1,114,821,493 of record OX451740.1, read on the forward strand.
TTACTCCTGAATTGCTGATGAACAGGGGAGGTCTTCCGATCCGTGCATTCCGAACAGCTTTTTGAGCCTCTGCAGTGAAACCCAAACCAAACTTGTTAGTCTTCTGTGCAAAATCAGGGAGTTGGCCCCAATTTGCACACCCACCTTTCTCGACAACAGCCCAGACATCCTTAAAGGAATCCATCTTCATAGGAGAATCTTCAACAACAGTCTCAGTTGATGCCAATGTCTGGGGAACCTCTTCAAAATGTTGGAACTGGGTCTCAATGAACTCCCCATCCATTTCTACATATCGGAAAGAGTTGAGGTGGCTCACCATGTACTCCTCCTCTCCTTGCACTGTCACAATCATACCTTTGACCGGGTACTTCAGTTTCTGGTGGAGCGTAGAGGTCACTGCCCCAGCTTTGTGGATCCATGGACGACCTAGCAAACAAGAATAAGATGGCCGAATGTCCATCACATAGAATGTAGAGGCAAAAACCTGAGAACCAACCTTAATCGGGATATCAACTTCTTCGTGCACCATCCTCTTAGACCCATTAAAGGCCCTGACGACGATGTTGCTTGGTGTGATACGGTGGGAGAACTGACTTGGGATTTTGTGTTTGTTTTCGCAAATGTTTCGGTTTAGCAAGAGTCGCCACCTACTTTTTATTTTATCCTAAGGAAAGGTCAAAAAGCACAGGAAAGACCTTTGAGATGTTTTCTTGGGTTCGGGGAGTAGATTATAGAAAGGGAAGGTATTAGCACCATTTTTATCCATGGTTATCCATGGGCTCTTAGTTACTTGTTTAGATCACTTGCTTTGCTTTTCAATTGTTTGAAATGGTGCTTTTCAATTGTTTAAAATGGTGCTTTGTGCGTGGTTTTTGAAAGATGTTTTGAAAAGAGGCCATCGTTGTGGCAACCTTTGTAATGATTCTTGTTTGAATGTATACAAAGGTGTTTTTGTCTTTTGAAAAGTTTTCAATGTTTTAAAGTAGGGTTTTGAAATTGTGTTGTGAAGTGTGTTTTAAAGATAGCAAGGATGTTTTTGCAAGTTTTGATCAAGTAACTAAGAGTTGTCTACCCTATTTTACTCAAAGATCTTTCTTATGTTTTTAACCCTTTTAACAGTGTTGTTTCACCATTGTATTTGGTGAACAACCTTGTGTTAGGATGTTGAACAGGACAGGCGTGGGTCATCGTATAGACCATGATAGCAATAGTGTCAAGTATTTTTTGGCAATTTTTCTTGAGGGACTTGATCATTTTGTTTAGGCAACTCCGATAGCGTCATCGAGGGACTATGATCTCTTGTTTTGTTTTTGTTTTGCCAAAATAATTGACATGCATACCATGGCCCATTTTTGAAGGCAACAAGTGGATTATAACCCTTGGGGTGCAAGTGTGCATTGTGTTTATTTTTCATGCATTTTTGTCTTTTGATTAGGTCAAGCTATTTGTTGATTTTGATTTTGCATACAAACCCTAAGTCTAATCATGGCATAATTGAAAGCTTAAAGGTGCGAGAATTTAAATTCTACACTATTACAACATGATATAGAGAGGGGGGTACAAATTTGAATAGGGGATTATTTTGACAAGAAATTAAATTCTAAATTATTACAACCAAATTGAATGTATAAGGCATAACAATTAAATGTACAATATTTAAATAAATACAATAAATAAATATTAAATAAAATGTATTATGCAAAAAAAAGTTTTTATGTATGTAAAAAGTATTTTTTAATGTGAAATATAAATAAATAAAAAGTCAATTTCAATTATTTTTGTTTTTTTAGGGCAAAAACCCTAATTTCTCAAATAAATAGTATATTTATTATTTATATACAATAATGTATCAATTTGTACAAGAAATAAAAGTATATTGAAAAAAAGGGTATTTTTAATATAAAATATTAATAAAAATAAAAATGTATTATTTCTGTGTTTTTTGTTCTAATTATTTAATAAAATATAGTATATGTATATATATATATATGTATTAAATATATTAAGTGTATAAAAATAAAATAAATTATTTACAAAAAATGTATATATTTCAAGAAAATATTTTCAAATGTGTATAAAAATAATAAATGAAAATAAAAGTATTATTTGTATTATTTTTTTAATTTAAACAAAATGATATAAAAGCATATAAACATTTTTATACTAGTAAAAATAAAAATAAATACCAAATAAATGTAAAAATATATAAAAATAATTTTTTGGCATTTTTTATATTTAGACATAAAATAATAAAGTCAGTATTAAAATAAAAATACAAAAATGACAAATATACAAAGAAATGGGCCAGGGGGTGTGAACTGAAAATGCAAGTGTTAGAAGCAAAAATAACCAGGCCCAACCCAAGAACTTCATCTTCTTCCTCTGTTCAAACACCAAAACGTGTGTTTTCCATACAAACTTGTATTTCCTGATTCAGTGTTTTTTTGACAAAACTCAAAACATAAAACTTGTAGAGCATCAAACAACGAATCTAACCATATAAAAAACTTAAGCTAACTCTCAAAGACCAGAGAGAATTTCTCTGGCCCTAATTTCTAACCTAGTTTTTTCAGAAAGTTCATGGATGAAATTCTCCTAGCACGATTAATATAAATGAAAACTAAGCACATGTATGGTTTCAGGGCTATGAATACAACATATTTCATTCACAAACCTAAGTCTAACTATTCCTAAATAGAGAGATAGAAGTTCATGAAATACCTGTTTCAGTTGACTTCGAGCTGGACAATGCAATAACTTTCAATGGTGCTTGAGGTTCTTTTGAGCTTTCCTGATGTCCACTGAAGCTTTCCCAATGCTTAGTTTGTTTTGAGGTGGCCTGAATCGTGCTACAGAACTCAACCTGCAAAGCTTCCAAACAAAAAGGGCAATGTGTGTTAATGGATTTACAACAACTTGTGAATGATCTGGATAGCTCAGGTAGGTTGATTGGAATGTGTTTGAAGTAGTTTTGGACAAAACGCATGAGGGAATTTGAATGTGGCTTGCAATATGCAGAACTGGCCCTGTTTTGCAAGAAAATGGGGATTTTGTGCACAAGGAGGTTTTGGGGATGAAAGGCTCGTGCTTCTGACTTGCAAGAGTGTATGAAACTTGTTTGACAACTTTGTTTTAGTTGGTTTTATCATATGTGTGAGATGCCTTGTGTTTGGCAAGTTTCTTGTTTTTGAAGCAAGAAAGTGGAAGTGAGGTTACAGGCTTGTACGGGCCATCTTATCACCCTGTATACAATCCTCTTGGCCCCTATAATTAGTGGATTTGTTTAGCTGCAAGAGATTTGGCTCTATGCTCAAGGATTAGTGGTTTGACATAAAGCAACCTTTTGCAAAAATGGCAATGTGCCTTTTACCATTTAGGGATTAAACTTGTGTACAATCCTCTAATGTCCAAAACAAAACCTTAGACCAATGGATTTACATTTAATTGTTGAGTACAAATTGGTTTAGATACCTGTAATTGTGTACAAAGCTAGCTTGGTCATATTTGCAAGTGGTATGAACATGTATTGGCCATGGTTGCAAAGTGAGTTTTTGCCAACTTCAAGCATTCGATTATCTCTAACCACAAAGGTGTTTGAGGAGTCTTGGACAATTTGGAAAGCTTGCAACATGTACTATAATCCATATTTGAAATGCAACTTAAGACTCCAAGTGGAACTATATGAAAAATGGCCAAGAAGATGGGTCAAAATCCTGCCTAAACTAGGGTAAAATTTCTCTAAGTTAAAAGTTTTAGGTACCCTTATTCAAAAAATCATAACTTGAGATCCAAGATTCTTTTGAGAAAACTTTGTGAATAAAATTTGTATACTTTGTGATGGACCACAACTTTCATGTTGTAATTTTTGTTTGAATCCATTTTCATCTTGGTGAAAAAATGGGACAAAGTTAGGAAAAAATAAAAAAAAATTATAACTTAGAAAATTCCTAAGTTATGAAATTTTTCCATTTTAAACCCTAATTTGCATTTTTGGGTTTCTTGATGAACAAGTTTCATAATTTGACATGTCTTGATGAAAAATTACCCTTGGCACTTGATTTTGACCAAAAAGTCAAAGTTTGACTTTTCATTATACAGTTAAATTTTGATCAGTTGACTGAAAAATTCATCTGTCAATCCTATGCATTTGAGATCTTTTGAACTTGTTGAATGGGTCAAGACAATGTCATTGAGTCCTTGAGTCCATGGTTGAGCTTGATTTTCCACTGGCTAGGTCAAACAGTCAAAAATTGCCTTTGTACAGTCAAAACCCTAAAAATGACCATTTTGCCCTTTTGGTGATCTAATCAAATTTCTTGTGGAATTGTGATCCAAACTTGATCAAATGGTTCATATGAGTTCATGATGTTGATGTGGGTCAAATTTCATGAGGTTTTACTGTCAATTGGCCACAGTTGACTTTTTCCCCAATACAGCTAATTTCTAGGTCAACTGTCCAATTGATTGGGCAAAAATTTGAATCAAGGCTTGAAACTTGGTATGGACAAACTTGTGAGTCCAATATGAAGTATGAAAGTATCTTTTGGCATTGTAGGTCAAAACATCATTGTGCAAACTCAAACCCTAATTTAAGTCAGCAGTGCAAGGAGATGTCTTGAGCAGAGCAAACCCTAGCTTGATCTTGAATTCCGAGAGTCTTGTGATGAGAAATGTTGATGAAATGAGAGGGAAAATTTTGGGGTACAACACTTGGTTTCAGCTCCAAACCTTCACAATCCAACTGGTCTAGAGCTTTCTTAGGCAAAACGTTCAATGAGGAACCGGTATCCACTAATACATGAGCAAGAGTAGTGCCCCTGCATTCAATGGAGACATGCAGGGCATCGTTGTGATTCTTCCCTTTAGCAATCAAGTCAACGTCATAGAAACCCAAACCATTATCAGCAGTCAGACTAGCCACGCAATCTTTAAACTGATCAGCCGATGTCTCTTGCGGTACGTGTGCAGTCTTCAGGAATGCAATCAGAGCCTTGGCATGGGCCTCTGAGCATAGCGACAGTGACAACATAGAGATTTTGGACGGGGTTTTCCCCAGCTGTTCAACTACATTGTAGTCACTCTTTTTGATGATCTTTAAAATCTCTTCCATCTCTTGTCTAGAAGCTTCAACAGTAATTGTCTTTGGTGCCTCCGTCTGGGCAGGCTCACTGGTGGTCCCCTTGCCCCGAGTGTCAGATGACTCGGCGAAAGGGGTAAGAATAGGAACTTGAATAGGAATAGTAGTAGGTACACTGGAAGGTATAATAACAACAGGTTTTCGGGCAGTTGGTGGAGAGATATCAGGTGAGAAAAGTCTTCCACTGCGGGTGACTTTAGCAGGTCCAACAATATTGTTGATGTCAGTATCGGCATCTAACTCTTGTTTAACTCCATGAAAATAAACATCAGCCCCGTAGTGCCAAGGGACAGCTTTATCATAGGTGTAGGGGATAGGCCCAGGAACAGTGATGATCAATGGTGCGATTCTTGGAATAGATGTAATTTTAACAGGCTTTCTCGAGGAAGCCTTGGAAGAATTGTCGAAAATGGTAATAATAGCAACTTCTTCAGTATGAACTAAAGGAACAACAGTCTTCTCAAACAGAATTTCTTTACTATCCATCAAGCGTTGGACACCTGATTTCAAAAGATGGCAACCGGTTGGTAGGGCATAACACATATGGCAACCTTCGTCACAGCCCAGAAATAAACGGGCTAGCAAAAGGTTCTTCTTCACCGTCATCAAAGGGGTAACAATGTCGTTCACAGAAACCACAAACGAGTCTTCATCTATAGCATTCACTCAATGCTTGGGCATAGGAGCAGTCACAACATTAGGTCTTTCGGGCGCCTCGAACTCAATCTCCTTAGCATTAATTAAGTCCTGTATTTTGTTCTTCAAAGCCCAACAATCATTTGTATTATGTCCCGGGATATCATAGTGAAAAGCACAGCGGGCATTAGGGTTGTACTTAGGTGATGCAATGTTGGGATTCTGCGGAGCCTCCCGTGGAGTTACTAGATTGGTTTTCAATAGCTGCGGAAGAATATGAGACAAAGTCATGCTGAGACGGGTGAATTGTCTTCGAGGTCTCTCGGCCTTTTGTTGATTGTTGTGCTGAGGAGCCCCAGCAGGTCTTGAAATGACTACCGCATTAACAGCTTGGAGACGTTCAGGTTTATTCTAGATTTTCGAACTGTAAACAGCACTGGACTCCTTCTTAAAAGGCTTCTTCTCGGTGCTTGATGAGGCACCCTTCTGTATCTTACTAGCCTTAATACCATCCTCAATCCTTTCACCGGTCATAATTAGCTCTGTAAACCCAGATGAAGAACTTCCAATCAGATGGTTGAAAAACGGACCAGACAAGGTCCCAGAAACATATCCACAAGCTCCCGATCAGCCAAGGGTGGTTGCACTCTTCTGGCGAGGTCCCTCCACTTCTGAGCATAATCTTTGAAACCTTCACCCGTTCCCATAGACATACCCTGGAGTTGGGTACGCGTGGGAGCGAGGTCGGCGTTGTATTGGTACTGCCTGTAAAAAGCAGCAGCCAAATCTTCCCAACTATGGATACTGGCTCTGTCTAACTGGTAAAACCATTCAAGCTGAGTCCCTGAGAGACTGTCTTAAAAGAAGTGGATCCATAGGTTCTTATCAGCGGTGTACGGCTGAATCTTCCTTACATATGACCGGAGGTGCAGCTTCGGACAAGAAACTCCTTCATACTTAGCAAAAGTTTGTGCTTTGAATTTGTGGGGAATCACCACCCCAGATGATAGACCTAGATCACCAAAGTCCAAACCAGGCACTTTATGAACTTCCATCGCACTCAACCGATCTTCCAGTTGCTTGTATATATCCTCAGCCAGAGGATACTGGTCTTCGTCGAAGTCTGTCTCATTGTCTGAGACCACGGGGCTAGGAGCCCTCCTTTCTTCCTGACTATCTTTCCCTCCAGATGAGGTGGTCAAATCAACTTCATCCTGTAGCCTGTTTCCAAACCTGTGACCTGTGTTAAACAGGATTGTCCTCTTCTTCTTCTTCTTCTTCTCTTTCAGAATCAGGGTCTTCAGATCTTGCTGACCCTTAGCTAGATTCATGAACAGCTCTTAGAATTGGGCATTTTGAGCCTGTAGGGCCTTGATTGCTTGCTCAGTTGATGGTTCAGCAGACATGATGCTGAAATAAACAGCGAAGAAGATAAGAGACCTATAATGGGTACCTGTTATGAAGTGCATGGGATGAAATGCGTATGATATGATTTCAAAGACATCGAGAGATTCAAATTTGTAAACAAGAAAGGAAACACACTTTTATTAGATAAACTTTGAAATTCAAATTGTTCAACAGATTGCCCCTAAGGTGTTACAAGAAAGGAAATACTAAAAAGTAAATAAAAACTGGAAAGGAAATATATAAAGGACAATCAATGCTCTCGTGGTCGCTTCTTGTCGGTGCGGACGTAGTCATTAAGGATCCGCTCGTTCTCCAGCTGCCTAGTCAACTTCTGGATCTTCTGCTCTTGCTCGTTAAACTTTTCTCAGTAAGCATCCCGCTCTTCTCTCAGCTGCATCCAAGATCTTTTCAGTGCCCCATTGTCAGTGGGCATGTGAGGATGGAGGATGGTCGGAAGAACCCCTTCTTCATTAGCAACTTCAACAATGATAGGCAGGACGACTTCATACGGCATACCTAGATTTTGGGCACGGATACGAACCCATCTGAGATATGGCTCCATTGGAAGACAAGTCTTTGGACCCAACTCATGTGGATCAGATATGTGTACTCTATCCCAAGCCCTTATGAATCTGCGGCGTTGCTCGTCGCTATCCCCTTGAAAATCAAAGATGATACTAGGCATTAGCAATTCATGTGGACCTTCTCTTATGGCTCGCCCAAACTGACGTAAGGCCAAGCATGGATTGTAGGTAATCCCTCCATTGGTTCCTATCAGTGGAACATTGGGGTATTCCCCACAGCGATCAATAATGGCCACCTCGTCCATACCCTTAATAGTCCAGATGATGTCATTATGAGAGAGAGACATAACCCTATAAGCCCAGCCCATGCCTTCTTTGTTCTTCAGCACTGATTTGGGAAGGTGCGAAATAAACCACCTTGCCAATAATGGAGCATAACACATCAAGGTTCCCCGCTTTCGCGCAGTACGGGCATAAAGCTGATGAAGAATGTCACCCAAGAGAGTGGGTACAGGATTACGAGAGATGAAGATTTTCACCGCATTCACATCAACAAAGGAGTCAGGGTTCGGAAACAATACCAAGCCATATATCAGGAGAGCCAAAATATCTTCGAATGCCTTGAAGTCTAGACTATCCCAGAAATAATTAGCCTTACCAACCAAGAACTTAGTCAGAAAGCCCTTTGCTCCACTTCTAGTCTCCCAATTAGCCATTACCTCATCCTTTGTCATATGAAGGGCTAAAGCAATCTCTTCTGGCCTAAGGATCTTTTCCCAACCAGTAAATGGGGTCTGCTCCCGGATAGGGATAACAAGCAGGTCAGAGAACTCTTCTAAGGTGGGGACCAGCTGGTAATCCTGGAAAGTAAAGCAATGGTACAGCGGATCAGAGAATTGGACTAGGACACTCATCATCTGCTCTTCTAATTTGGAAGTGACCAAACCCAAAAGGTAACCATATCTCCTGATGAAGGAGGTAGCATCAGGCATCTTTGCAACCAACTCTTTAAGCATAGTGGGAACCTGGACAAAGTGGATCTGGATGGTATTCTTACGCATGGGCACCATGACCTACAAAACAGAACAAAGATGAATCCCTCTTGTCTTTGAAATAGGTTAGTCCAATGCAAGATGTATGCAGTGTTATGATATCATGATGTCATGATAGAAAGCACACCACAAGTATCCACAAATAGTAAACATGGTAAAGGCACACAAGTCACACAGAGAGCCCTTAGATGTCAGGCTGGTAAGGAGCTTAGGTACTACCCTCTTTCAGTTCAGTTGGTTCAAACCTGTCCTAAAAATATTAATAGGGTTCTAGAGGATCTCAATATCACTGACTACCCTCGATCGGTCATAATTCTAGTTTAGCAACCTTTTCTTGCGGCCGGAATCATCACGAGAGTTTAGTCTCAATGAGTGTAGCATACTGCTATTGTTCTATGGCCAAGTTGTTCAATTTAAAGGTTCTAAGGTCAGTTGGTGCTTAATGACCCATTAGCAGACCCATATTCTCCTCGTTGCGCCACAAGGGATATCAGTACATACTAAAGTGCCACACCAACGTAGCTACTTCTTCAACCGTACCGGTCTACGCCGTACAATTCCCTCACAGTTTATTGCTACTTACCTAAAGGGTATCCCCCAAATCCGGGTTAGGATCTATAGTAACTCCGATACAAGCCCACAAATATAAAGCATACAAGTCAAGCAATTTAAAACATTATGAACTATTCCTAAGGTACACCCCACTTATTAAGCGTCCCCAGCAGAGTCGCCAGTTCTGTGATACAGTGGGAGAGAACTGACTGTTTTTTGGAATGTTGGTTTGCGTTTTGTGTTTGTGTTTGCAAAATGTCACGTTAAGCAAGAGTCGCCACCGTCTTTTATTTTATCCAACTAGGAAAGGAAAAAAGCACAGAAAAAATTCCTTTTTCGAGATGTTTCTCGGGTTCGGGGGATAGATTATAGAAAGGGAAGGTGTTAGCACCCTTTCTATCCGTGGTTATCCACGGGCTCTTAGGTACTTGCTCAAAGTGTTTTCAAAATTTGCTTTCTTTGTGTTTGTGGGTTTGAAAAAGTTTTTGTTTGAAAGGTGTAAGTTTGAAAAGTTTTTGTTTTTGAAAGAGCAAGTACTTAAGAACCATCTACCTACTCGAAAAAGGAATCGTTCTATGCTATCTTCTTTTAGACAATTTTATCCCACTATGAATGAGTAGGTAGTATCGTCGTTGGAGTTTTAAGGGTCAATTCGATTAAGGGACGTGCGGTCACTAAAGCAATGTTAGGACACCTTAGCGGTAACCCTAATGTCTTAGATCATTTTTTCTGTGGCAACCGTTTCGAGGCAACTATGATCTTTGGACAAGAGAGCGACCTCTAAAATTTCCTATGCTCAATGACCGCGTGCGAAGGCAACCAAGTAGGGTGTACCCTAAGAGTGCGCATGTGCGAGTGTGTCGTTTTCAGTCAATTTTATCTTTGTACATATTAAGGGTGATCTATGTTGATTTTAGGTTAAACATTCATTCTTGTCATGCATTCCCTATTACCAAACATCTAACAGTTTATAAATTGCAGAAATTAAATTGCAGAAATTAAACTAACTATTACAAGGCATCGGGTATTTACATCACCAAAAGCAACCCTTGAAATTAAAATGCGGAAAATAAATAAAGCGGTAAAAATATTTAAAGTCCTATTAAGTTATTACATTCCGGAAACAGATACAATATTGAATAAAATGGATCGCGTACGGGAAATTAAATCGGGCGCAAGTTTTAGGGTTTTGACCCTTTAATTACTAAAGAAAGGATTTTTTTGTTTGTTTTTGAATTAAGAAAGAAATTAGACTAAATTCATTATTAAATAAACTAATTAATTAATTAATGAAAATAATATTTTTCGGATTTTTGTGTTATTTAGAGAAATAAAAATAAATTTAGTCAATGTTAATAAAAAACTAATTGTCTAAGTTAATTTTAATTATTGCAAAAAATATTAAAGTTATTCCTAATTAAAACTAAATTAATTAAATTGATTTTGCTAATAAAAAAAGAAAATACTGAAATTTAATTTAAAATAAAATAAAATATTTATTGGTTTTAGTTTTATGAAGAAAAAAAGTTTGGTTGGTTGATTGACAATAAAAATAATTAAACAAACAAATAAATAAAATAAATAGAAAATAGAAAGAATTAGAGGTTTGGGCCTGGTTTTGAAGGTCTTGATAGCAATTCTGAGGCCCATCACAAGTTGGCCTCGTTTGACTTTTTTGGATCCCCTGTGCATTGGTTGACTGGATCCCATGGTAGGCTTTCATTCTGGATCACCAGATCTGGCCTGGGGCCATCTGGCAAGCGATTGAGTGAGGGAGCATGATATACCACGCACTTGGATTTGCACTAGATCACCTAGAAGAAAAATATAACAAATAATATGGGGACCTCGGATTCGAACCCAGGTCCTGTTGGTACTTAAAGGCACGCCACTACCACTCAGCCACTATGTCTCAATTGTCAATAGATTAATCAACAATAATAATATGGGAAAACACGCTAATATGCCAGAATAAAAAAAATAACGCGCGAATATTTGAACCAACCATAGGGGGAGTGCCACGTTGGTCGTCCCTGACCTTCAAACCCTGTAAATTTACCTGCGGATTTAGATCCGCAGCTAAATTCGCAAGTCGTTCCCAAAATCAATTCTAGGCCATGAAAACAACCCCCAAGACCATGGTTATGCTCGTCTACCTCCTCTGGTCACGTCTATGTCCATCAATGGCACTAATTTTGCCTGTAAAAGAAATACCCAAAAAACAAACTACAAAACCCTAGGTTCGGTTATAGGGTTACAGTCCATATAAATGCAATCAAACAATGCCAAAAGTTCAGAAATTTCATAAGCATCACAAATATATCAAAGATTGGCCAGAAAGATGCAAAAATATGGACTTACGATTTTGAATACAGGGCCATGAAACGTGATGCTTACAGCGCGTTTTGATGGCTGTGAGAGCTTGCTTTGGATTGATTCTTACTCAGTGATTGTCCAGCAAGCGATTGGTGTTGAGTTTTGCTTCTGAAAATGCCTCTGAGTGTGATTTTGGTTTCACACTTTTTCAACCTTTTTTCAAGTTTTGTTCTTGGTGTTCTTGCAGTCTCTAGGTATAGATTTCGTGCCTTTGCCTTGTATATGTATGATGGAGTGTATTAGGTCAACTTTTGTGGATTGAATCTTTGCACATTATGGCTATGGGATTTGATTTGATTCATCATTGATAACTTGCCTAATTTGTCAAAAACTCAATCTTTTTGCACATGGAATGCTTGATACGAATTTGATACACTTGATGATGATGATTAAGTCCTGAAAATAGAAAAAGATCTCATGTAATCAAGTTTTGTGATTTTATTTGATTTAAATTGATTTAAAATGAAATAATTCAATAAAAAATCAAATAAAATAATAAAATAGATAAATGGACACAAGGCTGAAGCTAGGACACGTGTGTAATGTGGCAAGACCAAATCAAGTGGAAAATAATGGGCCCATTTGAAAATTTTTGAAGTTTGGGGGATAGTTGACTTTTGGCAATTTTGCAAAAATGCCCAACTTCAACAATACATAACTTCTTCAATTTTGAACATTTGGAGGTGTTCTTTGACTTTTTAGAAAGCTTGAGATGTCCTCTAACCAACCCTTTTGGTCTCATATAATTTAGATATTCCATGCTCAAGTTATAAGCTTTGGAAAAAAAGGTGTTTTTGTTAACTTTAAAAAATGACCTATAATGTCCAAATTTATAACTTCTTGTGAGTGCATTTTCTGATCTTGGGGTATGAATATGGATTGTAGGAAATTGAATCCTCTTCAAAGTGAGCTTTTGATGGGTCGTTTCTCATAAAGTATGAGAAAGTTATGCTTGTTCAAAGTTGAGTTGACTTTTCCTACAAAACCCTAATTTAGCAACTTTTGAGTCTTGATGAATTTTGAGCAATCCTTGATGAATCATGATCAACCCTTGATCAAATTATGAAATATCCTTCAAAATTAGAATGTTGACAAAAAAATCTTGAAGTTTGATTGTTTATAGGTCACAGTTGACTTTTGCCCTAGCACAGTCGATTTCTGGACCCCTTGAGCAATTGACTGAGCAAACTTCTTCTGCAAGGCTTGAAATTTGGCATGGATGATCTTGAGAGCATATTAGGACATTGGGGAGAACTTTAGATCATTTGTATGCAAGGACCTCGATGCAACACAAAACCCTAATTTGAGATTTGACTGCCTTAGGAGATAGCTTGACTGTCCAACTCTTGAGCAATCTTGAGCCACTTGGAGATTTTTCTTACAATGTTTTGAGAAATATGAGAGGGCAAATTTTGGGGTACAACAGGTGGAATAATGAAATATTGTTTCAACTGATGTGGATTGACAAGATGTTGAAGGATCATAATGTCAAACATGATGTCATGACATTACTTTTTGAGCATCTGAATGATATCAGATATCTCATTCAACATGGCTGGAACAAGAATCTTAATAGTCATAACCAACTTATCAAGAATCTTGTTGAAGGAAAGATCATTACTATGGAGCATATGGACAACAAGGGACAACGTATTGTTATGAACATAAATAGTGGAATAGGAACTTGTAATATTAAGAAGTTATAGAAATTACATAAAGGGAGGAGTGCAACTCATACTGCATCTTTCCTCTATGATCTGATGCTTGGGAAGCCTGAGCAAGTTGCTATTAGAAATAATAAAGGCTCTCTGCAAATGGATGAAGGTGATAGCACCAATGAGTGAATGATGATCTTTGATAGGGGCAAGAGGTGGATGACCACATGTAGTGGTTGAAATTTGTGTGCTTTCATATGTGTTTTGTGCTAGTGTGTGATGTGTGCTTCCATATATGTTTTGTTCTATGTATGTTTCCATGTGTGCTTCCTTCATGTTTTACATTTATTCTACTTTTTGTTAATTTTTGGCTAAAAGGGGGGAGTAAAGTGTTAGGGTTTTTGTTTGTCCTGATGTTATGAAACATGTCTTGGCATGCTGATTAGCATGTTGTTAGGATTGTGCTATTACTAATGAGAGCGTGGTTATTGTGGTTTCTTATTGAATGCAACTATTTAGGGGAGCATGATAGTTTGTAATGCTTGGTTGGTTCTGCAGTTGCTTCTGCTGGTGGAGTTTTTATGCAGGATGTCTTGTTAGATGTTCTGATATCTTGCCTGTTATGAGAAAATTCTAATGTGAGACTATTTTATCTTTTGTTGTTGTTACCTCTGATGTGTGAACTTGGGTAGTTCATATTTGGTATATTGGGTTTTCTGGTGATTTGGATTTACTGGAATTGAGTCTTCATCATGTCTGACAGGTGGAGTAATGGACCTGTCTGATCTGTCTAGCTCCTGTATTCTAAAAGTGTTATGTTGTGTGATGTCAGACCACATGTATGGACATTTGTTCTTCTATAGTTTTGAAGATGGTGATTTGTAACTGCAGTGTTGTCTCTGATACACTTTTATGGATACGGTTTGTACAAAGTTTATATTTTTGCATGTAGCTTATGTTGTGGTTTTATTTCTCTCTCCAGGGTTATTGTGCATTGGTTGTTTTAGCCAAAATTTTCCAAAGGGGGAGATTATTAAATCCATGATTTTAGGTTTGACATAAATTTTTCTAAAACATGGTTCTGGACTGATGTTGAACAAGATGTCTTAACATCATGAACAATTGTCATGACAGGTACTGCTGTCATGCTTATCAAATAGATGTTGAGCCAGATGTCGTGACATCTTGGTCTGTTATGCAGCAAGCACTGTTGTTTTATCTATTGACATATTTGATTTTTTTTAGAGATCCTTTTGGATATATCTCATTATTATTCGCAAGTTAAAGAGATTTATTAGAAATAAGTGCGTATTTGATTTGGTTTCATTCAAAAGGATCTTGGAGACTTTTTAGGAAACTTTAAAAGATTTTTTCATATTTTTATAAGAAGAACTTGCAGTTGATTTAAAAAGTGAAGATTGGATTTGACTTGAAGAGTCCAAGCCCATACTGCAAGAGTATATAAATAAGGACTTGCTAAACCTAAAATAACAAGAATACACATAGAAGAAACCATGGGTGCAACATAAGGATTAGGGGTTTGGGAGTCTTTTAAGGTCTTTGTGTTTGTGTTCTTTATATGTCACTCATGTATCTTTTAATGTATTGAGGTTAACTGATTGTTACTTGATTTTATATCAAGTTATTATTCTCACTCATGAGCTTTTAAGCAAAAAGTTGAGTATTATTCTTAGTTGAAGCTTTTAAGAAAGACTAAGTATTGTTTATTGGAAGTGTAATCTTCTATTTGGTTTTTGGTCAAGTCACAAGATTTGTTGTTGTAGGTATCACTGTGGTGATTGGAAGTGAGGGGGGGATCTCATATATAGTGGTCTCTAGGTAGAAGTTGCACAAGGTATTTATTAGGAGAGAAGTTGTAAACTAGGGTTGGTTTATCTTTGAACTAATACTATTATAATAGATTTTCTTCCTAGCTTGGTAGCCCCCAGAGTAGGTGACGTTGCACCAAACTAGGTTAACAATTTATTGTGTTGTTTAATTTTCTACAATTTATTTTTCAGCATACTCTCCAGTTTTAGCAAGTTTTTTGTCAACATATGTTATAACATCTATTTTGACATTGTGTGGTGTTTGGAGATCAATCTTAAACATCTCCTTTGCAAGTTCTAAAATTTCATAAAGAAAAGAACATATACTACCTACAAAATAAACTAGAAGTCATTTCCACGAGGAGAACAAAATTCTCTTTATTAATTATTAAATTGCCAAGACCTTATCTAAGAGGAAATGTTTACTATGAGTCTCCCAAACAAATAATACCATAAAATATGGAATCAAAGATCGACTATACCCATCAACTCTTCCTACACCCCCTTAGAACTAAGATCTCAAAAAGACCGATAATCAAAGAGGGAAGGACAAATATTCACCTCAAACACATAAAAATACTATACGGGACAAACAAATACATATCATACATAACAACATCAAATTTAACTGGCACATAAGCCATTTTAGTCATTGGGATCCATAATAACCCGCCACCTTTCAAAATTGTACCTTGTTGAAATGCAAGATTATTAAATTTTATACACCAAGTTCACACATTAGAGGGGGAAAGACAATTATCCACCTCTCATTATTTGTTCACACATCAAATTTAACGAGACTAAAATAATTATTATTAGTCATTGGGGGAAAGACAAATATCGACCTCTCATTATTTTAGTCATTGGGATCCATAATTTTATCATTTGAATTAATTTATATAAAAAACATCAATTTAAATTTTATTATTATTAAATTTTATGTTGATTTTTGTTTTAAAAGATGTGAGATTATGAGTACTGTAGAATTTTTGTTAATTTTTTTTTAAAGAAAAAATAATGTTGATAAAGGAAAAAAGAAGGAGCAGACGATTGAAAAAAGAAGTACCAAAAGCTATAGCAGAAAAGCAAGAGACAACAAATAGATAAAGGAAAAACTATAAGGATAAAAACGAATCAACCACAAGATAAACTTCAAACAAGTAACCACCCTCTAAGGACTGCACCACAAAGAAGCAACAAGAAAGATCTAAAGTCAACTTGACCACCAATGCCATATCATATACCTTCAAGGGAAGAATAGAGAACCACAACCACTTTAAACCAAGTCAAAATTTTGATCCGCTATTGGTTAATCCAAAGGATATGGTTTTGAAGGAATTCTTTGAAAGTGCGAGAGTTCTCCATTGATCTTCTCAAGAACCATTTTGAAGTCAAAAAATATTTTCCTCGTCAACTTCTTTCATATTTGTCATAGTACCCGAAAACACAATCTCATTTATGACCCTCCAAATGGTCTTGACCATTGCATGCCAGATCATAGAAAACCACCCCTAGACTTGATTATACCTACAAAAGAAAGGAAACTATCAAAGAGAAGACTATGACCCCTAAGAATAAATATATCCAATCCAATCATCTGAAAAATATATATCAAACACTGCTAAATAAGTCACAAGTAACAAACAAGTGACAAGTTGACTCAGCCAAATTGCCAAAAATAGGACAAGTAGTAAAAACAAGGTCAACAATAACTTTTCCCTCAAATGATTTCTCTCTATAAGGAAATCTATCAAAGAGAAACTCCCAATAGAAAACAAGCACCTTTGAAGGTGCTCAACTGCCCAATGTAAGACGAAGAGACGAAAACTTGTTAGGTCTATGATTTTATGTTTGGCAACTATTTTGGTAAAACAAAGAGTTGGCAACAATTTGATAAAAATATGTTTCATTTGGAAAACATATATTGCAGCCTAATGTTGAGAAAGATGTGATAACATCTTGACCAGCTGGTACAACAGAGTCTGCTAGACTTTATTTGACAGATGTTCTAACAGATGTTGTAACATGTTACAACAGAACATCATGATAGTACAACTGGATAATATCCTTGAAGATTTGATTTGAAAATGTGAGTTTCTGGAGGCTTCTAGTACTCATAGCAGGTGCAGGAAATCAAGGATTTTTAGGAACAATTGCATATTTGATTTGTTTCATAAAAAGGATCTTTGAGACTTTTTAGGAAATATTTATAAGATTTGTTTTTTGGTTTCTATTTTTATGGAGAAGATTCTGCAGAGATTTAGAACTAAAGATTGGATTTGATTGAAGAGTCCAAGCCCAACTACAAAAGTATATTTAAGGGGACTTCCAAGACCTAGTTTTTTAAGCATTTTTTTATTGTAAAACCTTACGCAAAAAAGGGTTTAGGGTTTGAGAGTTCCTTAGGTTTTTCAAGTGTTCTTTGTACGTCCTCATGTATCTTTTGATGCATTTGAGTTGATTTACTTTTACATGTTTATCAAGTTATTGTTCTCCTCTAAGCTTTTAAGGAAATATTTGAGTATTGTTCTTAGTGAAGCTTTTAAGCAAACTAAATATTTTTGTATTGGAAGTGCAATCTTCTTTTTGGTTTCTTGAGACATTCCCTGGGATTGAGATTGTTTGATATCACTGCGGTGATAGGGAGTAAGAGGGGTTCTCGTATCTATGAGGTTCTTAGGTAGAAGTTGCACGGGGTGGGGATTATGTGGTAAGTTATAAACTAGGATTGTTTAGGCTTATAATTAATACTACTGATAGTGGATTTCCTTCCTGGCTTGGTAGCCCCCAGAGTAGGTGAGTTGCACCGAACTGGGTTAACAATTCTTTGTGTTCTTTTAGCTTCTGCTCTTTTAAATTTTGCATAGTTTTATTTTGGTAAAAGTGTTGTCAGTCAGCATATGTCATAACATATTTCATGATATTGTAATTGTGTGTTGAGATATCATTCTTTACATTTATATTGTGTGTGTCAGAATTTTAATTGGCATCAGAATAGACATCTTGTTCTATCTATTGGGTGAGCTCCATGGAAGATATTTTCTGGTACTATGGAAGGAGGAGTTGTTAACAGACTACCTATTTTGGAAGGCACCAGCTATGATTACTAGAAGGATCATATTATGTCTTTTCTAAAATTTATGGATATCAAAATCTGGAAAGTAGTTATCAAAGTTTGGGAACACTCTGTGGTGAAGGATATAACTGAATTGAAGCCATAAGAGGACTGGTCTAAGGTAGAAGTGAATGTGCTCTTGGATACTCCAAAGCTTTGAATTTCTTATTCAATGGAGTTGATAAAAATATGTTCAGACTGATAAATACATGTATTGTGGCCAAAGATGGTTGGGAGTTCTCAGAACCACTCGTGAAGGGACACCAAAAGTTAAAATATCAAGACTCCAAATTCTCACCATCAAATTTGAGAATCTCGGGATGAAGGATGAGGAGTGTATTCATGATTTTCACATGAATATTATTGATATGGTCAATTCATCTAGTGCCTTGGGAGAGAAGATGTCAGAAGAAAAATTAGTTAGGAAAATTCCCAGGTCTCTACCTAAGAGATTTAACATGAAGGTAACAACCATTGAAGAAGCCCAAGATATCATCAACATGAGAGTAGATGAACTTGTTGGGTCAGTTCAAACATTTGAAATAGCTATTAATGAAAGATCTTAAAAGAAGAACAAGAGCATGGCTTTTGTATCCAACACTGAAGATAAGGAGGATCAATATGGCCTGGATACTGATGAAGGAATTTCTAATGTCATTGTTCTTCTTGGGAGGCAATTTAATAAGGTGTTGAAGAGTATGAAGTCAAGACCAAATGTCAAGAAAATTTGTCCTAACATCAGCAAGAATTGTAAGGTTCAAAGAAAAGGAAGAACAGAGGATAAGCAAAATCAAGGAAAATACATGCATTGCCATGAATGTCATGCTTTTGGTCACATGAGGCCAGAATGTCCCACATTTCTCAAGAAATAAAATAAGGGATTAACTACTTCCTGGATTGATGATTTTGAAGGTAAAACTGATAATGAAACTGCTAAGCATGTTACAATCCTGACTGGTAGTTACGATTCTGATGTAGAATCATGTGATGAAGAAATATCTTATGATGAGTTGGTTGCTTCTTACAAATAATTGTGCATCATAAATGAATAAGTCTATCAACAAGGAGAAAAACATAAGGTATTTATTTCTCAACTGCAAGCTGAAAAAAGAGAAATTGTCATCTATTGTCTTTGATCTTCAAGAAGAGGTAACCTTATTGAATTTTAAACTTGAAAACATGACCGAATCCATAAGAATGTTGAACAATAGATCTGATGTGTTGGATGAAATTCTTCAAGTTGGGAAATGAGGTAAAATATTTACTGGTATGGGATTTAATTATCACTCTTTAAATAATCAAATAAAAACTCTTGTGACAAAATTTATTCCTGCTGAAGTGAAGGACAAGCTCATAATGTCTGAAAAAATGTTACAACATCCTGCCAGACTTCAGAAAACTCAGACTAAAGCCAAGCTCTAGCATTGGAAATGTCATTATTATGGTAAATATGGTCACATAAAACCATTCTGCTACAGATTGTATGGTTATCCAAAACATTCACCTCAACCTAGGGCTAATCGTGTAAGGATTAAAAATAGAAAGGAGTGGAAAGGTTATTGATACTAGTCATATAGCCCATACCTCTTTTTTGGTTGATGACTTGATTATTAAGAAAGGTACTGATGTCGACAAAAATATTGGAACATCATCTCGGCATACTGATGCTCTAGAAAATGAGGTAGACTATGAGTCTAACAATGAGTTTGTGCCAATTGAGTCCCCTAAAAAATATCAAGAGGTTGTGTCTGAAGGTAAATATGTTGGTGATGAGGAAGATAATTCCCATAATACTGTTTTCCAGGAGATCGTGGCTAAATAGGTCAAACAATGGCCAAAGAAGGACAAATGGTCTGCTAGCAAGTTAAGTGTGAAGTATGTTGTGCTTCGCAGGATTGGGACTACCAATTGGGTTCCCACCAGTCATACCTCTACCATTGTTACAGTTTTGGGTTGTTTGAAAGAACATATGTCCTATACATTATTGTGACATATGGTAAAGAAGCTTCAGCTCAACTTCAAGGAAAGGAATCATTGTTCAGTGGAAGGATACCTGCAAAGATTTAGATAAGTGCAAAGTTTTATTTTCTTCTGTATCTCTTTCATTTGTGGGATATGCTCTGAGTTTGTTTCCATCTGTTATTGTTTGGTTCCATCAGTTATTGTTGTGCTCCCAATTGTGCTTCCATTTTTTGTATTGCCTATGTCAATATGTTCTCATACTTTGTATGTTTCTAACCTGTGTAAATTTACTCTAGTTCTTTTTGTCAATATTTTAGCTAAAGGGGGGGAGTAAAGTGTTAGTGTGTGTGTCCTGATGTTATATCAAATGTCTTGATATACTGATTTAGCATTGTGATAGGAGTGTGTGCTACTGCTTTTGGGAGAGTAGTTATTGTGGTTACTTATGCAACTATTTAGGGGGGCATGAGATTTTTTCATGCTTTGTTGTGCTGAAGTTGTTGCTGCTGCTTCTACTGTGTCTTCTGCTGCGTGTGCTCTGATTTTGGGGTTTTCCCTTTAGGGGGAAGACTGATTGTGTATTATAGGGGGAGTAATAAATATGTCTTCTTGTACAATCTCAAGAGTTGTGTTGATCTTTTAAAGAGTTTACATGTATTCATGTAAATTGCGTTTGTGGTTTTATTCTTCTCTCTGGGGTTATTGTGCAAAGGTTGTTTTAGCCAAAATTTGCCAAAGGGGAGATTGTTAGGTTTGTGATTTTATGGTTAGAAACAATTTTGGTAAAATAAAGAGTTGGCAACAATTTGATCAAAACATGTTTCATTTGGAAAACATGTATTGCAGCCTAATATTGAGCAAGATCTCATAACATCTTGACCAGTTGGTACAACAAAGTCTGTCGGGCTTTATTTGATAGAAGTTCTAACAGATGTTGTAACATGTTATAATAGAACATCATGACAATATAGCTGGATAATATCCTTGAAGATTTAATTTGAAAATATGAGTTTCTGGAGGCTTCTAGTACTCATAACAAGCACATGCAATCAAGGATTTTTAGGAACAATTGCAGATTTGATTTGTTTCATAAAAAGGATCTTTGATACTTTTTAGGAAATACTTGAAATATTTGTTTTTGGTTTCTATTTTTGTGGAGAATATTCTGCGGGGATTTAGAGCTGAAGATTTGATTTGATTGAAGAGTTCAAGCCCAACTGCAGAAGTCTATTTAAGGGGACGTCCAAGACCTAGTTTTTTAAGCATTGTTTTTATTGTAAAACCTTGTGAAAATAAGGGTTTAGGGTTTGAGATTTCCTTAGGTTTTTCAGGTGTTCTTTGTACGTCTTCATGTATATTTTGATGCATTTGAGTTAACTGATTGTTACTTGTTTATCAAGTTATTGTTCTCCTCTAAGCTTTTAAGCAAAGAGTTGAGTATTATTCTTAGTGAAGCTTTTAAGCAAACTGAGTATTTTTTTATTGGAAGTGTAATCTTATTTTTGGTTTCTTGAGATATTCCCTGAGATTGGGATTGTTTAATATTATTGCGGTGATAGAGAGTGAGAGGGGTTATCATAGCTAGGAGGTTCTAAGGTAGAAGTTACATTGGGTAGGGATTAAGTGATAAGTTGTAAACTGAGATTGTTTAGGCTTAGAATTAACACTACTGATAGTAGATTTTTTTCCTGGTTTGGTAGTCCCCAGAGTAGGTGAGTTGCACTGAACTGGATTAACAATTTTTTGTGTTCTTTTACCTTCTGCACTTTTAAATTCTGCATAGTTTTATTTTGGTAAAAGTTTTGGCAATCAATATATGTCATAACATCTGTCGTGACATTGTAATTGTGTGTTGAGACATCTGTCTTGACATTTATATTGTGTGTGCTAGAATTTCAAAACCCACTAGAGGTGGAAAGATTTGAATAGTTAAAAGAAGTCAAAAAAGAATGATAAGTAGAAGACACCGAGAAAATACCAACCCTAGCAAACTTCTAAACCCACTTATCTTTGTCAAAGGAAAAAATATGATATTAGATGACTGAAAGGAATTCTTGATAACATGTTCCTCGTGGACAAATAAAATTCTCCCCTGCCTAAAATCCTAATTGAGCGTTTCATCTACCCACCTACCCACATTTCCGACACTCCCATCAGAATACTCAATGATCATGAACAACTTAGGGAACCTATTTTAGAGGGGGGGATACTTTAAACCCATGGGTCAGTCCAAAAATACGTCTAGAATTCTGATCCAACCATCCCTGTAATACCATCCACAAACTAGTGAGAAATGGGTTTTCCTGCTTAGAATCAAGAAGGAGAACACTTTCCCACAAGAAAAACAAGTTCCAAAAGCCCAAGTCTCTTCCACCCCTTAAAGAAGAGACAAAAGAGATTCTTAACATATAACTTTAAAACCTCTATGGATAGCCTTTATAGTCCAAAGATTCTTAACATATAGATTTGTTAAGATGGGAACACCATCTGCATATTGAAGATGATAAACAATCAAATCAGAGGCTCATACCCTAAAGGTAGAGAGAAGACCTGAGTCAATGGCCCTACTGATTAAACCACTTAAACTTTCACCACTAGCCGAAAGAGGAAAGGAGACAGGGGATCCCCTTGCTTCAAACCTCTTTGAATAGTAATCTCTTGAGTCAGACAACGATTAACTAACATCGTGAGATTCCGAACAAAAATACATGTTCTAATCCAAGACATCCTCTGAACATTAAAAACAAATCTGACAAGTAAATACTCCAGAAACTCCCAATTTATTGAATCATACAATTTCTCAAAATCCATTTTTAAAATGAGGCAAGGCTTTCTAATTTTCTTAGCCAGGTCGATTGTATTCATAAATTCACACCATCGATTTTCAAATTGAACATTTGAATCTTAAATTCTTAGCTATACTGAATTAATATCTTAGTTTGATTTTAATGATCTTTATTATAATTTATGTTCATGTTTATTTGCAAAATTATGCACATAAATTTTCATATTGTCAAAAACAAGAAAAATTCTTAGATAGACACGGACATAACACGTAATATTACACACAATCAATTATAATTTTTTTATTAGTTAAAAAATAAAAATAAAATTGTCTTTCTTCTCCGTCATCACAACCACTCCATGATTTAAATTAAAAATAATTTTTTTAAAATAAATTAAAAAAAATTCTCTCTCTTTATTAGTTGTTTTTAAGAGCATAAATTTAAATATGTTTTCATGTCAGTATTTCTCCAAAAACATTTTTCTCGTACTATTTTAAAAAGTAAATCAATTATTCAAATGACACATCTCATTGTGTTCATAAGTTTTTGATTAAAACTTTAATTTAAAAGTGTCAATTCTATATTTATTTTTATATTAAATGTAAAATCAGAATTGTCAGTCGGATAATATTTGATAGAAGTTTTCATATGAATATGGTAACATCTACATACATGTGAAATCACTAAAGACAGAAAAATCAAATAACGCTGCAGTAAGACGACGATCAACACAACGTTGCACTAAAACGATGAAATCACAAAGGAAAAAACTAAAAGTATATGTGAAATCACTTATTTGAATGAAAAGGAAAGGGAAAAGAATTTAAAAGAGTGATTTTGGATCAAAGATTGATCCTAAAACCACCTTTCTTTAGAGGATGAAGAACAAGAGAAAATTAAGATTTAGAATTAAAGAAAGAAAGAAAGCATTGAATAAGAATTGAATTAGTTGTCGTAATCCAAATAAATAATAGTTTTCATTCAAATTGTAAATATCTAAAAGTTATTTCAATAAATATCTATATATGTTTTAAAAAAATATAAATAAAAACACTTTTTTAACAATAAAAGAGAACTTTAAATTTGATCAATAGACTTTGGCTTGACTCTTGTGGCTCAACTTGTGCTTAATATTTTTTTTATTTTTGTAAATACTGTCTAAAAAAGTCATTATCAATTTAAATTAATCATAATCAAATTCACCGTCCCTAGTTTTAATTTTTTGTTATTTATATTAAGAAAAATGGTTATTGAATTAAATATATCTATTTAATTGTGTAAAAAAAAATTATATCTTTGTATATTGACGTGTCTATAATTAACATTCTCAAAGTCTAATTTTTTTATTTGGTTGGTAAGCATGTAAATGGAAGTAAAAGAACATAGTAAGTCAACAAACTAAATGTTAAACTTGTGGTTGAGATGGATTGATCTTGGAATATTTCCAATTGGGGATACTTGATAATTGAATATAAAAAAACGAATCATCTTTAATTTAATAATTTACAAACATGGCTGAGATTAGAAGGCATTAAATAAATTAGTACCAACTTGAATAAGAAAATAAAATGAAAATTATTAAGAAATTGCATTTTATAGATGAAAATATATCAAGAAGATTGACATTAATCAAATTAGGATGATCGACACAAATTGTTGATATTTATTAATTAATTATTTTTTTAAAATATAGTATATTTAATTAATTATATTTTATTACAAACTGTAAAAAAAATTAACATTTTTTAAACTTAAAAATAAATATATGTTTTTTTTGTAATATTCAATTAAAACTTCATTAAAAAAATATAACTTAAAAATTTTTTAAATAATTTTTTAATTTAAAAAAAAAAATAGAATTAGACCTTGTAAAACCTAACCCAACCTAATTAATTCACGCTCTTTCATTTGGTCAAAAATATTGAAACTCACAACCTTGAAAGTTCCTAACTCAAGAAAGTTCGTCATAAATACAATTAAAAACGACTTGGAAATATCATGTTCAAGTCAATATATTAATAAGTTAGAAGAGACTAGTTTCTTATAAAGAAAGAAAACCATAATCACACATTTACTTGTTTAGCTTTGTTTCATTTTCTACACAAGAACAAGTGATGGTGTGCAAGCAATTATGCATTGATTTCACAGGACTTCTCGTGGTGCTTCTTCTTGCTATTATTTTTATGTTCATATGTTCTCCACAGCCTAAGAGGAGACTTGTGGTGTGTCGTTACCCTTGTTGACCTTTTCTTCTTCCACTACTCTACTCAAGAATCTTCATCCTGTTACTATGTCATGAGGCTCAACAACAATTTCTGTTGATCTTAGAATCTTGTTCTATTTCATGTAAGTGTATGTTTCAAATTATGTACCGCGATTATATTGAAGCTTCAAAGTGTAATTTTTTTGATAAAGTTATGGACAACATCAATCAAAACATGAATGATTATTATTACTACTTTGGTTTCTCAACTTTGTATTTTATCTTGTGTTCCTATACGATGAAAAGCAAATAACCTTTTCTGGAAATTGTTTTTTGAATTGATTTTACGCTTCAAGTGTTTATCTATTTCAATACTTACACAGACACAACGTACTGCAGTTTACAACTATGATTACTGGTATAAATTAAGGTGCAAATTTTGATACAACAACCATTGACACTGATGAATACATCAACATAATTCTGATGAATAACAGTTCTCAGTAAAAATGCTCATGAAATTCAAGGGATCATGAGGTTTGATGCATTTGGCCCTTTCCTATTCCATTGGTTAGGATTAGTTGCCAGATGCATTTTTAGCTGAGCTTTGAATTGTCTCCAAAAGATGTTCGATTCTGTATTTCATGACAGGTTGTCCTTTTCGTGTTTTCTTAAGCATTTTTTGGCGCAAAGTTTTTCTGTGAACTTCGGCTTTTTCTTGCTGTTCTTTCTTTTCCTGGAAAATTGCTTCCCTCTCCATTCTTTCTTTCTCTTTTTCTTCATGTTGCTTCTTGTATAATTCTTCCAAACTAAAAGCACTATCTTTCTTCCTCTTCCTCCTTTTGTTCTTGTCTTTGTTGTCCTCTTCAGTTACATTCAAATTCTGCAACACCAAGCAGAAAAGAAAATGAACAGTACGTTAAAACAATAAACATTCAAGAGTATTTTATTACTAGATAGATGTGAAAATGACATATTAGGTCGGCCTTGACCCAAAGACAAGTAAAAAGAACAATCTCGCAGCAAGCAGCAAATAAGATATGGAACCTCAATATGTCTTTGGGCCACCGGGGGATCATTTTGCTGGTTTTGCTGCTTTAGCATCTTCTTATACTTTTGCACATTTTTAGCATTCTTGTATATCTCCCTTTGCTTCTCTGAAAGAAAAGAAAAAAGAACACCCATGACAAGCATGTACAGACTTATTTAATATGAAAAAGGAACTTAAGTTAGATATGGCCGATCTTTGTTCTCATCCTAAATCATAAGTTCATATTAGAAGTGGTAGAATGTAGTCATAATGGTAATGGTCCAAGACCTTAAAAACTGTATCCCTGTCATGACAGGAGAACAATGCCTTAAAGAGCCACATAAAATCAAAAAATATAGCATCTTTTGAACAAATTATATTTCGAAAGTACCGAAGAAAAAAGTTTCTTGTATTCTTCTATTCATCAAATATTTTGAAGAAATCAACTCAGGGAATTACATTGTGATTATCATACAAAAAGTCAATCATGTTGATAGACAAGTGGGACTGCTCCATAACCAAATAATCAGAGCTAAAGAGCACCCCCGAAATAGCATAATCATCAGAATTATGTTGATGTATTCATCAGTGTCAATGGAAAGAAGAACCTCATTTCATTTCAACAAACTCAAACAACTTCAAACAAATAAGTAGCTCAAACTCAAATAACTCATAACCATAATTCCATAATTTAACAAGTTCAAACAACTTTGTTCAAAATAAGTAGCTCAAAAAACATAAATCTAACAAACAAGTCTAATCATCTAAGATATTATGTATTTCCCATATCATGATAGTTATATAAAAGGCAACTTCAGCACGTAAGATCTTAAGACCCAACACTCGATCTTGACCACAAAGTGCACGAAAAAAGTTCTCTCTCAGATTGTAGCACTAAAAGGCAACTTTAGCACGTAAGATCTTAAGACCCAATACTCGATCTTGACTACACTGCCTACAATGATGGTACTTATTACATGGATAGACCACCATGCTTAGAGCTTGTTAAGTTAAAATGGCAATAGTAGTGGAGCATGACATGAAAAAACTACTTTACTAGTTGGCATTTCTAATGTTCATAACATCAAAATATGTAGCTTCAAGTTAAAATACACCTTCAGAAATTTCTTATGAGACATGTTTAATGCTTCCTATGGTCTACTTAGTACTTTCATTCTTGTTATTCAAAGCCCAACATCTCCCTTCTCCTTCGGAAGAGATGCTTGACGAAACGAAACTACTTAATTGTTATTACATGATAGGACATAACTAGTTCAAATTGTGAAATCAGCCTCTCGTGAGTGCTGTAAATGCTAGGTATGACTTATATAATAGAACCTAAATGAGTCTGACACAACGCTGGACCCCCATCAGTCACGACTTAAACATTAATTAATATCATTGCACCTCATTTCCCCAAAACAACAATGAATACTGATGTTGAAGGAAACATGGAAACTAGAAACACCAACAAAATATATAATTTTTGACATGAACTGAAAGCACCAATATATTTGGATTCATTAGGCACATCGGCTTTATAACATCCTCATGTGTCTAATCTAATAACTCCATGAATCTTACAATTTTACTTGGGAAGTGTCAAACACTGAAATATCCACACTTGAAGTATTATGGTATCTTGTTAGACTCTAATTAAGTGTAGATAGGACTGCACTGGATACAATGGAGGCAATAAGGTTGAACATATGTTCCCCTCGCATTTGCCCCAAATAATCTTAGTGGTGTATAAAATAACAAGGACCTAAACATACTCATTAACAAAATAAATAATAATATACAAACACAAAGTGAAGATTTGATATATAATTCGGGAAAGGAGTTTGGTAAAAAAAATTGCCCAAGAAGGTGGAATTGTTAACAAAAAAAGCCTAACAAGATATGTTAAAGGACAAAATGGAGTGCTATAATTTAATGGTATTACGCTCCACTGCTTGATATCCCAATTTTTCTTCTGCTCAAATTTGAGGGCATGTTGTAAGGGAACAAAATTTTCTCCATTCCATTATCTAAACGTCCAAACAGTTGAGTGGTAATTTATTCTGTTATCCTCAGTTGTTCCATGCATCCTATTTCATTTAATTGCAACCTTAACAGACCAAAGCTAACAGAAAATAAGCACAGTTAGCAACCCCAAGGGGTTGGTCTATTGGTGAAGGCATGGGACCTCTCAGGTCTCGTGTTTGAATCCCGCTAAGTGTTTATCCTGAACTTTGCTCTAATTTAAAATGGGCCCCCGCTAGTGGACCGTAGAGTTGGTGGTCCCTTTGGATTAGTCGGCCGGATACCAAGTTTAAAAATAAAATAAAAAATAGCACAGCTAGCATCATTTTCCTCTTTCAAAATTGATGATCTAATTAGGCATCAAAGATAAAAAGTTTCTCCGTCAACACTCATACTCAACAAAAGTAATCAAAATAATCTTGTACTACACTACTACTACTACTACTAACCTAACCATTCAATTGCAGTCATAACCACTTCCAACTACTTGATTGCAATTTACTTTTCCCAAACCTCCGTTTGTAAAAACTAACATCTCAAATGAAACAGAAAACCCTAATTTTTCTTCTACTATTTACCTTCTCTATACAGCAAATTTCATAAACTATAATTCAAATCAGTAAGTGTAACTAATCAAGTATACACAAAAATAAAATACGAATCATACTGAAAAAAGAAGAGAAATTTGCATACTTATGAGCGATGGATTGTATTGACTGTTATTGGATTTGGCATTAGCGAAAGCATCAAGCGAAAGTCCACTCCCACCCAACCTCGAAATGTTCCTCTTCTTATTCTTCATCATTGTCATTCGTTTATTCTTCTCTTCGTGATTCCGGTTTCGTTCATTATCATGTTTCGTCATTGTTGGAAGATTGGTGAATGAACTTCAGAGAAATTGAGGAAACAAAAATGAAGAAACTGCAAACCCTAATTTACAGAGGATCAAGACGGTACTCCTTGAAGCAGAAGATTCAACTATGGGCTTGAGTTTCGATAAGCCCGGCCCATTAGAGTTGTAAATTAAGTCCTACAAGATGACGTTTTTTCCTAGGTTTTAACTTGTCATCCCCAAGTTGAATTTGGGATCCTCATATTTTGATAATGTCAAAAGTATCTCTGGTCAAAAATTGAATAAATTGTTCGAACAAAATTTTTGGTAGGCATTTTAAAATTTTCGGTTGTGCGTATAACTTCATCATTAAATGTTTTGTATGATGTCGAAACCGGGAAAAACTAGCATTTATGTGTATTTGATGGTATCTCTATGTCTTGTGGCACTCCTTTGTATTAGGGATCTTAGGAAGCATTAAAAACCATTTTGAAATTGATCCAAGTCATGAAAAACAAGTTTTCTGCATAAATTTTCATTATATGGACACAATCGAATTTCAAGTCTACACATGCAACTGAGTTTTGAAGTTTGTAGCCTCTAGAAGGCTCAGATCGACACATGCATTATACAGGTCGACACATATTGAAACTTTTCTAAAATTACAAAAAAAATCTTATTTTATGTGTCGACACATGAATTTCAAGTTGACACATTTATTGTTGTTTTAAAGCCTGTAGCCTTTGACTTGCTTCGGTCGATACATATATTCCTTCGGGTTGACACATACAGCTTAAATTTAATGTATGTGTCGACACATATGATTTTTAGGTCAACACATACTGATTTTTTTGGTCAATTTTTCAAATATTTTTAATTCCGAAAATCTCCTCTTTGCCCTAAACTTCTAAAAATATAAATACAACATTCATGCATCATTCCAACTTGATGATATAATAAAAATATCCTGCATTTACTCTTCATCTTCAACATTCAACCTATGCATACACACTAAAAAACCATTGTAACGATCTTTTGTTGGGGTTCCATCTAGACGAGGTTCGATAACGTCTAATTAAGTTCTTGTGTAGCCGATAATATTGGGTTAAGATTTGGAGGGGTCTTCATCCGGAAAAACTGCAGGTTTGTCCTCCAAGATCATTGATTGATTTTGGGGTTTTCGTGCAAGACATTCAAAATAGGATTACATCCAAGTGAAGCCCTTTAGAGATAAAGAACACAAAGGATCAATTGGAGATAAAGAACGCAAATGAAGTTGGAGAGAACGACGAATCAAATTGAAGTCTTGTGTTACAGTAGTTGAAATTGGTGGTGCGCGAAAGTTTTAGAGATAAAGTATGCAAATGAGTAGCAAGATCTAGACAACCAATTGGGAGCTATTGTATCTTGGTATTTCTCAAGATCAAAGGAAGAGAAGGCTTTGAATCAACAACAAACATTAGGGTTTATGGAGTTGCTCTTGGAACACTTCTCTTGTATCAAACTTTTTGCATATTAAGAATTATCCTAATTCCATTGAAATTAGGGGCAAACGTACCCACACGCAAGGACGAAAGTCGAGAACTGTGAAGACAAATCCTCGTGTCTCTTTTTTGTATTGTTTTACTTGCTTTATTTTCATCAATAAATTTATCTAATATCATTGTGTAATCGATTGGCTCGTAGGAATTTTTCTGAACTATTTTTGTTTTGAATTAAGTGTTGATATTGCTTATAATCACTTTTGATTATAAGTGGTTTTGTATCAACACAACTCAAAATAAAATTCTGAAAATTCAATTGCACACCAAGTGTTCGACAAATTATTTTAATAGTTCTTTTGATAATTGCCATTGGAAATAACATTACTAGTAACTTGCTATAAATGATTGATAACGTGTTACTTGATTGAAGTTCAATTAATTCTGATCATTGTATTTATTCCATACTCAAATTTATATTTTCATATCTGAGTTCCAATTAAAAAGGTTCGTATAGATGACACTTTCAAAAATATTCTGCTTGCACTCTTTTTTAATCAAAATTTTCAAACCAAACTTTTATCTAAAACTTTGGCTTGGTTGTCTATTCACCTCCTCTAGATAAGGTGTCATCGTCTAACAAGTGGCATCAAGAGCCCGGTTCATTCCGACTTCGAAACTTATTAGAAAATGACATACGAACCTAAAAGGGATTATAAAAGAGCCCCAATTTTCATGAGAGAAAACTATAGTTATTGGAAAGCTTGTATGCAAATTCATGTCAGCTCATATGAAAAGGGTGTGTGGGAAGCCATTCAAAATGGTCCAACACCAGTGACATATATTATTGATGGTGCTACCATACCAAAGCTAGAAAACTTATGGAATGAGGATGATAATAAGAAGTGGGCACGTGATTGGAAAGCGAAAAACATTATCATATCCGCTCTTAGTGTTGATGAGTTTTATCGTATTTCCCATTGTGAGACTGCTAAAGCTATGTGGGATACTCTACAAGTTACCTATGAGGGAACTAATAAGGTCAAACAATCTAGGATTAATACAAGACCGTTCCTCCTTAGTAGTCAGAGGCCTCTGGGATAAGAGGACTTGGGGAACTT
Source organism: Vicia faba (assembly GCA_948472305.1). Classification (NCBI taxonomy): domain Eukaryota; kingdom Viridiplantae; phylum Streptophyta; class Magnoliopsida; order Fabales; family Fabaceae; genus Vicia; species Vicia faba. The sequence goes on from OX451740.1 coordinate 1,114,853,216, forward strand.
GAAACAGGAAGGAGTTGTTTCTTTAACGCCCAAGACAATCCTTAAAAGGTATATCATAATGTTTTATAATTTTTTATAAGGGGTCCTTCTTGAGTTAGATTCTTTCACTGGTCCCTTTTTGTGCTCTCTTTGACATCAGAGGTAGATCATTTGTTCAATTTATTACTCTATGTCTTGGAGGAAGTGAACTCTAGTTCCATCATATTTACTTGCCTCAAGGTGGAGCCTCATTTTCCCTCAGAGACTTTTCAGTGGCCACCTCTATTGGAACTAGAGTGGTAGTTGGATAAAGGGATGTGAGTGACTCATTCACAACCATAACATTCTCCATCCTAAAGAGATTTTAAAGTGATGACATGTTATTGGCAAAATAGAATAAAGGATGGTTAGCATAATATTATGAAAATGGAAAACACAAATGTAAATGTAGTTTCTCTCCTCACCAAAGATATTTTTCCTCTCAAGAGCAGCAGTCGTGTCCACAACCGCTTGCATGTTAATAAACCTCTTATTATGATGAGTAGGCGACACATTTGAATGAACAACTCCCTCTTTCTAGATCAAACTCTCCCAAAAGTCTACCAAGTCATCCTCCAGTTTCAAGAGTTTAATGAGAAGGTATATTTCTTTGATTCCCGGTTGAAATAGTTCCATACCCAACATCTCTAGATCTTGTATTTTCATTTCACTAACTCTGAATAACGAGGGTCGGGCAAGAAAGGTTCACCTTCTTGGACTTTGCAGAAGATAGAGTGAGCCTCCAGGTCAGAGGGGTCACCAAGAAATAATGATTGTTGATGTTTTTCCAACTCTCAAGGTAAAACATCAAATACCTTAACTGAGTGACGGAGTGAAATAAATCCATGCCCTAGTCCCCAGTAATAGAGGTAAGTGTCACAGTAACAATGTTGAAAAATAGATTTAGAGCCATCTCTTTTTCCTGACACTCGCACCAATACTAGAACATCTTGACGAAGGCTCGGGCTATCATGTATAATTGGGACAAGGTGATTCTTAGAAGACTCAACACTTATTCATCATAATTTTTGAAATATAACCCAAACTTCAACCGGGAGAACAAGCATTCATATAAAGGGATCGAGCACCCATCGAAGGACGTGTAAATTCTATTGGAAGATCCAGCGTGAGAATCCAGCCAATCAAAAGATGGTCCCACGTATTTGTAGGCACCCTCTAAAATGGAAGCACTACTGAAAAAGGACCTCGCTGATTCCGCCTTCATCCAATGGTAGTGAGCAGTATCAGCAGGCGGCACCAGACCCGATACTCCTTTTGGACCATATCTTCCCAATTGTACGGAGAAGATAATGTTGGTCATGAATCAGAGAATGGCTTAGTAAATCGGTGTAATCCTAGCCTATATATCACAGGGGTCTCTATCGTTCGCCGTCATAAAAGAATTAATAAAATAATGTGTCATCCGTTCATTCCTAGAAACCTAAATGGGTTCCAGATCTACAAAAGTTTGTGTGGGAGAAAAAGGACTCACATATGTATCCCTAACAACAAGACCACCATACTCAAAACCATCACTAAAAAGAATAAGATTTGTGATAGGTTGGTTAACCTATAAAGGGTCAATGTTTGAAATTACTGGGTTCACTATCCCAGTAGAAGAAGAAACATCATCTCTATTGGGCATATCTATTATATTTGTAGTTGCATCCCCTGTGTTAGCCATGACTAAAATAACGAAAGGGAAAGCAATGAACTGTAAACAAGAGAGAAATGGTACTTGAATAAGCAAAAAATGGAGGTAACGATTAAAAGAGAGGTGACTCTGAGATTTCAATGAACCAGGAAATCTAGAGCCCAAATAAGAAAAGACACTGATAAAATGGGTGTCCCTGGAGCTCAAAGAGGAAAGATTAGAGTGTATAGATGAGAAGAAGTTCATGGTTTGCGCAAAGAGTGAAAAAGACATTTAGAAACACTAAATGACCCTTATTCAGGGAGCAAGAGAGGTTAATCAATGGCCCAAAATGAAAGAAAATGGATAGATGAAAAACAACAGTTGGATTTTGCCTAGGAAATACAATGACATTTGATTTTACTTGAGCATCCTAGGAGAAAGTGTAACACCCCAATTTTGATTATTTTATTTTTAATTGAGTTTAGAGTATTTTTTGACTTATTTAATTGTTCTTATTTAAGTTATTAAATTTTGGGTAGAGTTTTATTATATTTAAATTAATGTAGAAGTGAGGAATAATAGTTTAATATTAAAAATAGAATTTAATTATATTTTTTTTATAATTTAAATAATAGAGAAATGTGAGAAATTGAGTTTTGGGTATTAGAATAAATGTTTAATAAAATAAGGGAGATGGGTGGAATTAGTGAGAGTTGAGGAAAGTTTGTAGAATTAATTAAAATAAATAAAAAATAGGATTTTTTATTTAAATAGAGAAGGAAAGGCAGAAGTTGTCGGTATGTAAAATTTTAGGAGAAAAAGGCTAAGGAGAGAAAGATGCCACCCTAGGAGAGTTTTTGAAGGAGAAGAGAAACTCCATAATCGTAGCTTCAAAGATTTTTCTGCAAATTTTAGGTAAGAGAGGGAATAATTCATGATATGAATGTTTAGGCATAAAGGATAGAGAGGATACCTTATCCTCTTTTCTTTTTATTTTCTTTTTACTCCATTGAAGAGGTTTTTGAAGCTTGAGAAGTTTTGTGCAAAACCTTTTTAAGGCATTATGATATGATGTAAATTGTGTGCTTGTTGATTGTTGATTTACGAGTAAATATGTATGCCTATTCTTGAGTTCTGATGTTCAAAAGTATAAATATTGAATTGTTAAATTATGTTGTTCTCTTATGATAAGGCAAGAGTATAAATGTTGAATTGATAAAATATGTTGAAGCCTTATGATAAGGCGAGAGTAAAAATGTTGAATAGCTAAATTATGTTGTTGCCTTATGATAAAGCGGGGGTATAAATGTTGAATTAATAAATTATATTGTTGCTTTATAATAAGGTGAGAATAAAAATGTTGAATATGTGATGTTTGATGTGATTAAAATGTTGAATTTGTCCTAGTTAGTGTTTTGCTATTTGTTTTTGGGCAGTTGGGACTAAAGTAGGCGAAGTAGGCGAAATAGGTGAGCTTTTGGAACTGTTACAGTGAGAGAAAACGCACAAAATCGCGGATAGATTTAGCAGGGGTATGAGATTTTGGATCAAATTCTAGTATTTTCACATGGATAACTTCTTGGTTTGATAAAGATTAAGTATGTTGTCGAAGTTTCTTCACATGTTGATGTCAAAGTCCTGCATGTTATAGTCGAAGTATACTTAAGCACGTAGTAGTCAAAATTGCTAGGTTTGTTAGTAGATCGAATTAGGCATGTTTGTTTAGCCTAATTGTTTAAGTTAGCTTGTAGATTAAGTTAGCTTAATATTTTATAAATAGACTAGTTCTCTCAGGTTGTTGAGAGAGGTTGTTTGTTGTTATTTACTTATAATTTGTAAACCCTAATAGAGAAAGTGAATAGAAAAATAGTTTCAACCAATCCTAATATTTATTTTTCTTCCCTCGTCTCTCTTTTTTGTGAAAACCTAATAGTATTTCTTGTGTTTGTTCAAGAAACTCAATCTTTCTCATAGTTTTGGTTTTTTCTTGGCGGCACTCCGTTACAAAAAACTGATGCGGTGAACATGGAGAATAAGATGTTGTCAACAAACTATTATATTGAGAAATTCATCAGTGTGAATGATTTCAGTTTGTGGCACTTGAAGATGCAAGCCCTTATTATTCAACAAAGTTTATTATAAGCGTTAAAGGGATTTGTAGCCATGGATGTTGCGCTAACGGAGAAGGAGAAAATGACGATGGTAGAGAAATCCCTTAGTGCCATCGTATTAAGCCTGTGTGATAAGGTTTTCCGGCAGGTGCCAAAGGAGAAAATGGCGGCAGGTGTGTGGTCGAAACTCGAAAGTTTGTACATGACCAAATTTTTGGTCAATCTCCTATACCTAAAGAAAGTTATATATTCATTCAAGATGAGTGAAGATAGAGTATTGAAGGAGCACTTATATACATTCAACAAGCTGGTTTTTGATCTGGAGAATATTAAGGTTAGTATAATGATGAAGATCAAGATCTGTTATTGTTGTGTTATTTACCTAAGTCTCATGCTCACTTCAAAGAAACTCTCTTGAATGGAAGAGAGTCCTTGACCTTTGAAGAAGTTCAATCAGCCTTGTACTATAAATATTTGAACGAACGAAAGGAGCATAAACCATCATCTATTGATGAAGGTTTTTTGTTAAGTGGAAATTCTCGAGGAAAGATGGTAAGTTTGAAAAGAAGAATGGTAAAGGTCAACAAAAATATTATGGTTTATACTTCTGCAATCAGGTGTTATCACTGTAAGAAAGAGGGTCACACACGAAAAGTGTACCCTGATCGACAGAACAATCATGGTGTAAAGGACAATGGTAATGCAACCATTGTGTAAGATGATTTTGAATCATCTTATGTTCTTGTAGTTTCCAGCATCAATTCTTACAAAGAATGGATTATGGATTAAGGTTTCACTTAGCACATGATTCTAAACAAAGATGTGTTTGTGGAATTTTGTGATCAACATGGTGGATCAGTGCTGCTGGAAAACAACAAAGCCTACAAAATTGTAGGAATTAGATCTGTAAGATTGAAGCTCCATGATGAGTCAATAAAGCTATTGACTAGTGTCAGGTGTGTACCTTGTAACACGGTGGGAGAACTGACTTGGTTTTGTGTTTTATCGCAAATGTTACAGATAGCAAGAGTCGCCACCGACTTTTCTTTTATCCAATAAAGGAAGGGTGAAAAGAATAGGAAAGACCTTCGAGATTTTGTTGAGTTCGGGGGGTAGGTTATGAAAAGGGAAGGTGTTAGCACTCTTTTCATCTGGAGTTATCTACGGGATCTTAATCGCTTAGCTCACTTTGTTTTTAAAAATGCTTTTGTGTATGTGTTTGAAAATATTTTGAAAATGCCTAAGTATGGAAAACTTTGTAATGATTCTTGTATCAGTTAAGAATGCGTACAAAGCGTTTGTTTTTTGAAAATATTTTAGAAAGGTGTTTGTGAAAAAATGTTTTTTGTGAGCAAGCGATTACGAGCTATCTACCCTTACTCAAAAGTCTTTCATGTTATTTTCTTCCTCCTTAGATAGTGCTATCCTATCATTAGTTAGTAGGAAGCCCTATTGTTTGATGTATGATGGACAGGCAAGGGTCATCGTACAGTCATAAAGGCAACTCGTAGAGACGCTTTAGCAATTTATCGTAAGGGACTAAGATCGTTTACCGAAGGCAGCATCGTAAGGGTCATCGAGGGACTACGATCTTTTTAACCAAGGGTCTTTGATAAAGCGTCCCCATGTTCGAGGGACATGACTGTTTAATCGAAAGGCAACAAGTGAGGTTACCCTATAAGTGAGTGTGTGAAAAGTGATTTAATTCAGATATTTTATCTTGATTAGGGTTATCTATGATTGTTTTTAGATCTTGCCATACATGCCTAGTTACTATACAGTAATAAGGAAAACGGTAAATTGCAGAAAGTAAAGGTGCGGAAAGTAAACCTAAACTATTATAAGGCTTCGGGAGAGGGGATACAAAACCATAAAATTGGGGGGGAATAGTAAACCCTAATTAAGACTATTACAAATCGTAGCAGTTACATAATTGGAAAAATAAACTAATGGGAAAGAAAATACGTGAAGCGGTAAAATAAAGGGAAAAAGAAAATTGTTTCATGATTTTGATAAAAAAATGATTTGATGATTAATCTAAAAAACCTAATTGATTTTTATTTAGAAAAAAGAATTAATTGATTAAAAAACCGAAGTTAATTTTAATTAATTAAACCCTAAAAACTAAATTAATTAACTAAAAAAAGGTTAGATTAACTTAATTAAAAAAGTTAAGTTAATTTAATTAAAAAAACCTTAAGTCTAAAAATGTTTTAATAAATTAAGTAAAAAATAATTATTATGTTGTAAAAATAAAGAAAAGTGATAAAAAATATTGGGCCTATAAAAAGTAAACCGGAGGGGTGTGAGGAAAGCAAATTGCTAGGCCAAAAACATGTAAGCCCAAACCCTATATGAGATTCGGTGGGGATGGCTCTAGGAAGTCCATGGTGTGCGTGTAGGTTCTGGTGCGTTGATCTTGAATCAATAGAGATCTGATGGTTATGAGATGAAAGTGTATGGTGGATGCCTGAGATGGCTTGCATTAGATCTATAAAAATCACAAAACATGAAAAAAAATTGTTTCGTGCTAGGATCGAACCCGCGTATGGGCATAATAATGTCTTAGAGGAAAGAGCGCTACAACTGGGGTGACCATACATCCATTAACCTATGTAAATTCATAAATATATAATATAAAACAAATTCCAAAAGTTAGGCAACCAAACACGCGCGCATGAATGAGACCCCTGTATTTTGTATGGACCAATCAGAAGATCATGTTATGCCACACGTCTTTAAACGCCGGTTAGACCACCTTGGACGGTGGTTCCGGTCATCTTCTCTGATTGTAAAAAAACCAAAACCTACAAAATTCAATCAAAACTAAAAAGAAAATAATCCTAGTTGACTAATTAAGGTCCTACTATTTCAATGGTATGCTTAGCTTGGTCTAAAAGTGCTTGCATCGTGAGATCTGAAGCTTCAAAAGCTTCATGCCCTAACAATGGCATGATTCTGTTTCTACACCAAAACTTACATGTAAAATGTTAGAACAATTCTAATAATGCATATGAGTTATGATGGCATGTTAACAACAATTGAAATTGTGCTAAACCTTAAAAATCAAAACTCACCAACTTACCAACTGGAGTTCACGTAAGGAAGGGTTCTGAGGTTGATTTGCGATGGATAAGGACCGATATCAACTCTTGGAAGCTTCATAAAAATGATGTGAAGCTCAAAATTGCTTGAGAGCGAATGGAGAGTAGGGTTTGTCTTTGCCCTAATCTTTGGAATTTTTGAGAACTTTTTAGGGGTGTTTTGAGGAAGATTTTTTCATGTCATGTTGGTCTAGTATTGTTAAGTATATATAGGTCATGAGATTAGGTTTACAAAAATTGATGTAATCATGTATGATTAGGAGAAAAATATTTGATTTGGAATTATGTCAAACTTTCTATTTTGGCCAAGATTTGATTCACAAAACTTCCACACGGTTTTGCCAGCTCAAATACATGATTTTGGGCCCCCAATATGACTGAAATCAAAAGCCTTGTGTCTTAGTCCATTAATTTTATATTTATTTGATTTTATTTTGAGTTTATGGGTCCTTAAACATGTCATGAACACTTTTGGATCTAAAAACTTAGGCCCAAAAGTCTAAAATTACAAATTTGCTCACTTTGGAATTCATGCATTCTCTCAAAATTTCCCAACTTGTACTGGTCATAACTCTCTCAATTTTCATCTTTTTAAAGTGATCTTTGATTTTTTGGAAAGCTCAAGATGTCCTTTACAACCTCTATGTTTATCATTTTTTCTTTTGAAGATTTATCTTGAGGTAATTTCCCTTGACAAAAAGTGCCTTTTGTTGACTTTTGAAATGACCTGTAATGTGTTGACCCATATCTCTCAAATGATGCATTTTTAGGACTTGCACTTAGAGAGTCTAAGTTGTAAAGAATTGAATTATCTTCAAAATGAGCTTTGGTCGGGGAAAATATGATGAAGCATGTGAAAGTTATGCTTGGTCAAAGTTTAGTTGACTTCTCCTAAGGAAACCCTAATTTGGCAACTTTTGACTTTTAATGATTTGAGGGATTTTATTGAGGAATCATGATCAAACCTTGATAAAATGATGGATATAACTTCAAAATTTTGATGTTGATAAAAAATATTAAAGTTTGGTTGCATGTCGACAGTGTTGACTTTTTATCCAATACAATTGATTTTTAGTCATCTAAGCCATTGACTGAGCAAACTTATGATGAAAGGCTTGAAACTTGACATGAGCATTCTTAGAGACATATGAAGAATCATGAAAACCACTTGAGACCTTATAAACCAAAATTTCCTTGTGAAACACAAAACCCTAATTGTGGACCCGTTGCTTAAGAGGAGAATTTGCCTGATCAATTCTTGAGCAACCTTGAGCATTTGAGAATGAACCCTGGGAGAATTTCTTGAAGAAAAATGGGAGGGAAAATTTTGGGGTACAACAGCTGCCCCTATTCAATCTTCTTAAACCTGAAGAGTTAGATTGGTATATCCTCCATTCTTGACTTGAAGGTAAAAGAGGATTGAACACTTAAGTGCCCAGAAATTTTCACCCGCATGTGCATGGAGTAACATTGTTGGTTGATAATATTGATTGATTGGGCTTAAAGATGCCATTTGGGGAGATGATAAAATATTGTCAGGGATGGGCTTGCAGATGCCATCTAAAGTAATTCTTGATATAAGTATCAGAAGGAGTCTACGCTTGACTTCATCTGAAGAATGCTTTCTAAAATGAACCTTTGAGGAAGGTGTTTGAGTAGCTGCTTGTCAGATTTAGTCTCTGAGGGAAGTTCTCGTCAGAACTTAGTTTATGAGGAAGATGCCTTTTAGAATTCAGTCTCTGAAGGGAAATGTTTGTCATGTAAATAGTCACCTTGTCTTGTTTCGAGAATTGTTCTACAATTTATTCTTATTGGTAAACCTATCCTGTTTCTGGAATTCATACCACCTGGTGATAAAGATAGTCACCCCGTCCTATTTCAGGAATTGGTCTTCATCTGGTCATAAAGATAGAAAGATAGTTTCCCCGTTTTGTTTCTGGAGTTAATCTTTGCTAGGTTGTATATATAGTTTCCCAATCCTATTTCGAGAGTTAATCTTCAATCTGTTCATGTAGATAGTCACCCCGTCCTGTTTTAGATATTGATCTACAATTTGCTTTCATAGATAGTTTCTCTGTCTTGTTTCAGGAATTAATCAGTGTCTAGTCATCTAGATAGTTGCCCTGTCTTGTTTCAAGAATTAATCTGGGACCTGCTTTTTATTGGCCGTAGAGATAGTTGCCCCATCTTGTTTCGGGAATTAATCTTTGACTTGTTTATGTAGATAGTCGCCCCATCCTGTTTCGAGAATTGTTCTATAATTTGTTTTCACAGATAGTTATCATGTCTTGTTTTAGGAATTAATCTGTGTTTGGTCATCTAGATAGCTGCCTTGTCTTGTTTCAGGAATTAATCTGGGATTTGTTTGAAAATTGTTGGTGATATTTGTCTGTCTGTAGACTTTACCTGAAAAGATAAAGAGTTAGTTGTATGCAATGTCATGATGTATGAAATTTATTACATAATTATATTCTCAAAGTAAACGAGAGTGCTATATGCGTTTCATATGCATATGCCATGATATTTGTAAATGATTGTTGTACCCCAAAATTTTCCCTCTCATTTCACTCAAGACATGCCTCTAGAGGTCCTCAATTGCTCAAGGATGACTAAGGATTGACCAAACAAATCCTCCTCTTAAGGCAACAAGCTTCAAACTAGGGTTTCACTCCTCATCAAGATGGTTGAAGTACAAGGGTCCCAAATTCTTTCCATAGTCCCAACATGTTCTCAAGATCATCCATGTCAAGTTTCATGCCTTGCACAAGAAGTTTGCTCAGTCAATTGCCCAGATGCTTGAAAATCAATTGTACTAGGTCAAAAGTCAATTGTGGCCCATATATAGTCAAACTTCAAGATTTTTGGTCAACATCAACATTTTTGAGGTGATATCCATCATTTGATCAAGGGTTGATCATGATTCCTCAAGGAATGCCCCAAATTCATCAAAACCCAAAAGTTGCTAAATTAGGGTTTCTCAGGAAAAGTCAACCAAACTTTGACCAAACATAACTTCTTCATACTTTATCAGAAATTTTCCATCCAAGGCTCATTTTGACTAGGATGCAATTACCTACAATTCATATTCATCCCAAAAGTTCAAAATATGCACTCATCAAAAGATATGAATTTCTATATTATAGGTCCTTTTGAAAAGTCAACAAAAACACCTTTTGGGTCAAAGCTTCTTACATGAACATGGAAGACCCAATTGAGATGAAACCAAAAGGGTTGTTTAGGTAACATCCTAATATTTCTAAAAAGTCGAAGAACACCTCCCTAGTGTTAAAATTGGAGGAGATATGCCTTGTCAAAGTTGACCATTTTTGCAAAATTGCCAAAAGTCAAATGTGCTCAAAAGTGCATTTTTTTGTCAAATGGGCCTAGCTTTTCATGATTGAATCTTATTGGGGACATGGTCCATGACCCAAATCAGCATCCACACTTTATTTGCTTCATTATTTATTTTCTTTTGATTTTTTATTATTTAAAATACAAATTAAATCAAATAAATGGAAAAACTACAACAGATTAATTTTGATCTAATTTTTTTTTGTAGGAATCAAATCAAATCAACCTAGCATGACCAAATAAAATCGTGCAAGGATGGAATGGCTCAAATTGGCATGATTTTGATGCATTTAGAAAGATATGATGCAAGGGAAAAAAACAAATCAAATCTTGATGATCTTCAAAGATTCAAATTATTTTTGTTACCCTAATTCATTCTAGCATATATATTGAGCAAGAACAAGCCAAAAAGAAAAGGATTACAGGTCGTGAAAGTTGAGAACAAAACGCAAATTTTGGCAAAAAAGTAGTGGATCATTCTCTAACCTAGAGGGCAATTCAAAGCATTTCAAAGCTACCAATCGATTCCTGGACATCTCCAGAACATTCTCCAATCATTTGCCAGTTCTCCTAAGCCCAGAAACAGGACATACGATAGTCACAGTTTGCTTCTTTTTCAAAATCCGATTACTATGATTCTTGCATCATGAACATGTTTTAATGGTATATATGTGTTGTTTGTCATGTTTGCAACATGTTGGATTGGTTTAATTGATGTTTTGATGCATATACTGATGAATGCCATGGCTAGGGTTTGAAGTCACTTTTTAGAGCTTCTTGATACATGTGAAATTGGCCCAAGAAAAGGGTACCATGATGCTCATGGCATCAAGACAAGTTGAACCATGGTCTTTAATTTCATTTATCATGCATTTTTCTTGATTTTTGAAGTGTATAGGTTATGGCTACAAACGCTTGTCTGTAGGTAAAAGTGTTTAGCCTAAGGCGACAGATTAACGAAGAAGACAACAACATGTCTAACCACTATTGGCTTATTTGAATTTCGCGCGCTTATTGGAGTCATTCACGTTTTTTTATATATTAATTATTGTTGTTATTATATTGATAACTAAACATGATAACCCAGATGGCAAGGCGTGCGTTGTGTAAGTAGGAGGACCTGAATTCGATCATATGTCCCAGCATTTTCTTTATTTTCCTAACATTTAAATGCAGGTTCTATACATTAACTTGCAAAGCGTCCATCATGTGTTACCACCATCCATCCAATGGATCATTGTTTATTCAGATCCAACGCTCAATCAAGGAAAGACCATGATACACCCTTCAAGCATGGCTGCACATAATCAGCGTGTTGACTGGGCTGACCATCTATTGGGCCTTACAAATTCAACAATATACCCCATTTCAGCTTCCATACAGGCCCATCTCTTCACTTTTCTATTTTATTTCTTGTTTTAATTGTTTTATTAATTATTTTCTTTTACAAAAATAACACAACAATCCGTTTTTTTATTAAATCAAAAATCACAAAAACATCAAAAATTATTTTTTTCATAAAATATTCTATTTCTTTAATTAATTAGTTTAATTAAAATTAGGGCAATTTAAATCTTTTCATAATTAAAAATAATTAGAATAAGGGTTTAATTTTGTACATAATCTAATTTTTCTCAAAAAATAACCTAAATCTTTTTCAATTAGATTTCTTAGGGTTCTCCAATTATTCTCGCATTTAATTTGCTGTGCGCTTTTAATTCTTTTTTCTATTATTGTAGCTGCTCCGAGTTTGTAATAGATTTAATTAGGATTTTCAATTCCACATCTTTATTTTCGGTCAAAATAATTATGTATCTGCAAAAGCCCTATAATAGTTAGGACTTTAACTTTTCTCGCTTTAATTCCCGTAAACTATAAACTGCTTAGATCTATGTTAATAGGATTGTATGGAAAGACTAACTGAAAATTAATACGGTAGAAAACCCTAAATATGCAAAGATAAATTAACTGAAAATTACACTCGCACATGCTCACTCCTAGGGTTTACTCCACTTCGTTTACCTTTGGTAAATGGTCATGAAGTATAGGGTTTGTTAGTGGTTGTCCTCTAGCCCCAAAAGATTTAAAATGACCCATTCGGATGTTGCATCGGAAAAAGATCTTTAAGGCTTTAGGATGATTACTAACATTTCCTAACATTGCTTTTGTGATCGTATTTGTCCCTTCGAATGTCCCTAAAAAACTCCAATGATGATGCTACATATTTCTCAATAATGGGATAGCATTGTCTAAAAGGAAAACGAACAAACCTTTTTCGAGTAGGTAGATTAGTTCCTAGGTACTTGCTCAAACAAACAAAAACTTTTCACACCAACACTTTTCAAACAAAGTTTTCAAAAACAACTTCGTAACACTCTTGAGGACAGAAACAAGGGTTAATATGAAGTAAAACAAAACTTTTCAAAACAAGCACACACAAGCAGTTTTCAAAATGAGCAAGTACCTAAGTGCCCATGGAAAACCACAGATAGAAAGGGTACTAACACCTTCCCTTTCTATAATCTACCCCCCGTACTCAGAAACATCTCGAAAAAGGTTTTTTCTGTTCTTTTTCCTTTTCCTAATTGGATAAAATAAAAGTCGGTGGCGACTCTTGCTTACTGTGACATTTGCGAACAAAAAATGCAAATCAGTATTAACAGTCGGTTATACCACCGTATTACAGAACTGGCGACTCTGCTGGGGAGAAGAATATAAAGTGGGGTAAACCTTAGGATCTAGGTCATATTTAATTGCTTTCTCTTGATTGTCTTGCTTGCTTTATATTTATAGGAACTGTTTGGGTTATTTGATCCTACACCCAGATCGGGAAACCCCTTTTAGGTAAGTAGCAATAAACTATGAGGGAGCTGTGTTGGGGTATACCGACACGGTTGAAGCAGTAGCTACATTGATGTGGCACTTTGGTTGGTACCCGTAACCTAGAGTCAATCAGAGAGATGTACGGGGCCGCCGCATGGTGTCATAAAACATCAACTGACCTTAGAACCTTTAATTGCACAACTTGGCCAGTAGGACGTAGCCAGATGGCCGACTTTGGTGTATGCCCAAGGTCGATAAATACTCAATAATACACTCATTAAGGTTTGACTTATGAGTTTTGTTTGATTACGATTAAATCATTGATTGAACAAGGCTTGGGGGAAAGGTCGGTGATATTGAGATCCCTTTAGAACCCGGTTACATATTTATAGGACAGGTTGAACCAATCCAGCTTCAAGAGGGTATGACCTTAAAACTCAAGCAGGCCTTAAACCTAAGGACTTGGTGTGATTTGTTTGTGTTTGCTATACTTGTGATTTATCCTGACATCATACCATAACATATCATACTAACTGTTTCAAGGGTTTCTAGGGCTCATCTTTGCTCTATTTTATAGGATATGGCATCCGCCCGCAGGAACACTATTCAGATTAACCTAGTGAAAGTATCTCCCCAATTAAGGGACTTGACAGTAAGGATTCCCAAAAGCTCTCCTTTCACTGAAAATCATGGTCGGTTGCTTAACTTGGTCACTGCAAAACCTGATGAAGAAATGTTGAAAGTGTTGTTTCAGTTCTTCGATCCTCTGCATCCCTGTTTCACATTCTCGGATTACCAGTTAGTGCCTACTATGGAGGAATTTTCTCAGTTATTAGGGATACCCATTCTTGACCAGCTACCTTTCAGCGGTACAGAAAGACATCCTAAACCTGAAGAAATTGCTAAAGCTCTATCCTTACAACGGTCCGACATAATGACAAATTGGGAAACCAGAGGGAGTGTTCAAGGAATTTCAGTTAAATTTATGTTCGAGAAGGCTTACTATTTTTAGGATACCCTGGATCTACAAGCTTTTGAAGAGGTTTTGGCGCTCCTTGTCTACGGGATGGTATTGTTCCCTAATGCGGATCAACTCGTAGATGTGAGCACAATCCAGGTTTTTCTGTCTCGGAATCCGGTACCTACATTACTTGGGGATATTCTACACTCTCTGCATGCTCACACTCTAAAAAGAAGGGGGACCCTCTAGTGTTGCACTCCTATATTGGCTAGGTGGTTTATTTCGCACCTACCCAGATCTACTTTGAAGAATGAACAGGGTAAAAGATGGTCTCATCGACTGATGTCCCTTACGCATTCAGACATTCATTAGTGTTCACAGTTCTTGGAAGATGTTACTATTATCAATCGCTGTGGTGAATTCCCTAATGTCCCCCTCTTAGGCATTAGGGGAGGAATCACTTATAACCCTTGCTTAGCATTATGACAGTTTGGTTATGCTAGAAGGGATGGTCCTCATGATACACTTATTCAAGGAATCGCCTTCAACTATAAGAATGATGTTCAGGGCTACCGCAAAAGGTTCATACAAGCTTGGAGTATGGTACATAGAGTTGACAGTAAGACACTTGGGCATAAGAATTCCATACCTCTCGAGCCTTATCTCAGATGGGTACGAGCCCACGCTCAAACTCTTATGATGCCTTATCCTGCTATCTGACCTATGATTATGGGACCAGTTGCCGAGGGAGACACTCCTCATATTGTTCTTTATCTAGACATGCCAACTGATCACGAAGAGTTACAAAAGTCATGGGTTTGGCTTAAAGAGGAGCGAGATACGTTTGAAGCTCAATTCTACGCCAGCGAGAAGAAGGTCTTGGGACTCACTAGGTTACTTCATGAAGAGAGGAATATCAACGCCTACATCGATCCAAAGAGGATGTGCTCATGGGAAACCTAGTCTTCTTTTTGTTTTATTTTGCTTAATTATACTCTCAAAATACATTCTTTGTAACAATTCAAGTTTACTAATACAATTCGCGTTTATTCCTTTTTGTTTAAGCAAATTTGAGCCTTTAAGAACCCTTGAAAACATTGCATACATATCATACATATCATTGCATAACAGGATTCGTAACAGGTTTCTTATCTCCCCCGTTGTTTATTTTATGCAATGGATCTTGAACAAACTGTGAAAGATCTTCAGACTTAAAACACGCAGTTCTAGCAAATGATTATGGCTCTAGCCAAAGGACAGGAAGAGTTGAAGGCTCTGATTGTTAAGAAGAACACTAAGAAGACCAAGAGGATAGCCGGTGTGGCACATATGAGCAGAAGGTTCAGAGGGCCTCCAAGGCGGGTTGTTGATTTGGCTTCTTTATCTAAAGAGGGAGAGAATCAAGAGGGTGAAGCCAGAGAAGAGGACCCTAGTCCTAAAGAATCTGACAATGAAACTGATTATAATGAGGAGCAGTACCCTCCAGCTGATGAAAAGTATAAGCAGTTAGAAGAGCGTTTGAGTGCTATGGAAATCCAGAAGGTTCCTGGGCTGGATTTTGAAAAGTTGGGTCTGGTCTCCGGGGTTGTCATCCCCCCAAAATTCAAGGCACCGATATTTTCTAAGTATGATGGGGTCTCTTGTCCTAAAATGCATCTCCGTTCCTATGTGAAGAAGATACAGCCTCATACTGCTGACAAAGACTTGTGGGTTCACTTCTTCCAAGACAATCTGTTTGGAACACAACTGGATTGGTTCTATCAGCTGGAAAGAGCCAATGGTCGTAACTGGGGAGACCTTGTTGCTGTATTTTATAAGCAATATCAGTATAATGCAGACCTTGCTCCCACCCGTACACAACTCCAAAATCTGTCTGTGGGTTCGAACGAGGGTTTCAAGGATTATGCTCAGAAGTGGAGAGATTTGGCTGGAAGAGTTCAACCTCCCTTGTCTGACAGGGAGCTCATGGATATGTTTCTGGGAACTTTGACTGGGCCATTCTTCAACCATCTGATTGGAAGTTCATCATAGGGTTTTACTGAACTGATCTTAACAGGAGAAAGAGTGGAAGCTGGAATCCAAAGTGGAAAAATTCAGAAGGATGCCTCTTCTAGTGCTGCAAGGAAGCCGTTTGAAGGTAAAAAGGAAGTCAGTGTCGTCTATAACAAAAAGAAACAGAATCGAACCGAGAGCCATCCGGCGGTAGGGGCTGTTATAATTCCCAAACCTGTACCTGCTTAACAAAGAAACAATCAGCCAAGAGCAGAAAGACCAGCTAGATAGTTCACTCAAATCAACATGACATTGTCTCAGGTTTTACCTCATTTGCCGATTCCAATCTGGTTACTCTGAGGGAAGAATTTGAACACCACCTCTCCCTACTATAAACTGAATGCTCGTTGTGCTTACCATTCAGAAAGTCCAGGCCATGATACCAATGACTGCTGGGCTTTGAAGAACAAAGTATAGGATCTGATTGATGCTAAGCAGATTGAATTTGATCCCCCGGAGACTCCCAATGTTATCACTGCCCCTATGCCGAAACATGGTCGGGGTGTTAATGCTGTTGAAGAAGGTGTGTTTGTGACCTCTGTGGAAGAATTGGTGACCCCACTCATGACTATCAAGGGGAATTTGTTGAAGGACAGTTTATTTCTGGGATGTGATGAAGGTTGCCACCTTTGTTCATTTCTACCAACTGGTTGCCCTTTGTTGAAGACATGTGTTCAACGCCTGATAGATGACAAAGAAATTATGTTTGAGAAGACTCTTGTTCCGGCTGTTTCCTGTGAAGACGTTGTTATCATAACCATTTCTGCCAATCCTCCCAGGGCCTCTGCTAAGAGACCCGTCAGGATTACATCAATTCTGAAGGTGACTCCGTTGATCATAACCATGCCAGGGCCAATCCCATACTCCTCGGACAAAGCTATTCCTTGGAACTATGGGACCGACGTCTATTACCACGACGTAAAGAAGGACATGCTAGCCATTAAAGACAAGATTGTTGAAAATGCTGATTCCAACATCGTCAATATTGCCGGAACCAGTAAAATAACAAGAAGTGGAAGAGTTCTCTCCCCTGAAATCCCCCCCCCCCCCCCGAAGACTGTTACCGGACCTGTGATCATTCCTGTTATGGTTCCACCCAAGACTACTACTACAATTCCAATAATCACTCTTTTTGACCCTCCCATCACCGAGTCGGCCGAGACTCGAGGCAAAGACATACTGATTGAGCCTGTCCTAACAAAGGCCAATTCAGTAACCATACCAGAAGCTTCCAAAAAAGAAATGGAAGAAATTTTGAAGATAATAAAGAAGAGCGACTATAACATGGTCGAGCAGCTGGGGCAGACCCCATCCAAAATTTCTATGTTGGCTTTGTTGATGTGTTCCGAGGCCCATGCGAAGGCTTTTGTTAAGTTTGTGAAGACGGATCACGTGCCACAAGAGACATCTGCTGATCAGTTTGAAGTTTGTGTGTCTAGTCTAACTGTCGATAATGGTTTGGGTTTTTCCAATGCGGGTCTGACACCAAAGGGGAGGAAGCATAATGATGCTCTTCATGTTTCCGTTGAATGCAGGGGCACGACTCTGGCCCATGTTTTGGTAGATACTGGCTCCTTGTTGAATGTGCTACCTAAAAAGCTCTGGACAAATTAGACTGCGAAGGCTTGACCTTGAAGCCTAGCAATATAGTAGTGATAACTTTCGATGGTTCGAAGAGTATGGTGCACGGGGAAGTGGATGTCCCTATCAAAGTTGGTTCCCAGACCTTTGACTCCACTTTCTACATAATGGATATCAAACCATCATATTCTTGCTTATTGGGACGCCCTTGGATACATGGGGTTGGGGTTGTTACTTCTACCCTCCACCAAATGTTGAAGTACCCAGTAAGAGGAAAGATTATCATTGTGCATGGTGAAGAGGAGTATATGATCAGTAACTTGAACTCCTTCAGGTACGTGGAAATGGATGGTGAGTTCATCGAGACTCCTTGCCATAACTTTGAAGAGGTACCTCAGATTATGGCTACAGTAGAAACTACCGACAGTCCTCCAAAGGTCACCAAATCTCCCTCGAAGATGGCTTCTCTCAAGGATGCACGAGCAGTGGTTGAAGAAGGTGCTCAAAAGGCTGTTCGTCGCGCTCGGGCTAGAGGACCTCCCCTACGCATCAGCAGTCCTGGGGTCAATGTGCTTGAAGACAGTGATGGTGATTCCGACATTTACAATTGGATCTTCCCGACTACCAACGACAGACTCAGTAACTGGACTGCCAAGGACTTTATACCGATTACTTTTGTTCAGGAATCCATATCCACTATGGATCCCATTGATAACAATTCTACTACTGCTCATTATGACTTTGAAAATCCGATCGACCAAGCCGAGGACGAAGGTGAGGAAGATTGTGAGGTACCCAGAGAACTTGCTAGACTATTACAGCAGGAAGAAAGGGCCATATAGCCTCATGAAGAGCCGCTTAAGACAGTGAACTTGGGTACAGAGGAAGACAGAAAAGAGGTTAAGATAGGTGCAAATTTGGATCTTAGTGTCAAACAGCGGTTGGTACAGATGTTGCATGAGTATGTTGGAATCTTCGCCTGGTTATATGAAGACATGTGGGGACTAGACACGAATATAGTGGTTCATCATCTGCCGACTAAAGAAGACTGCCCTCCGGTAAAGCAAAAGGTTCGTCGTATGCGCCCTGAGATGTCAGAGAAGATTAAAGCAGAGGTTATGAAGCAGTTCAATGCAGGGTTCTTAACTGTCACCTCCTATCTGCAGTGGGTTGCTAATGTGGTTCCAGTACCTAAGAAAGATGGTAAAGTACGAATATGTGTGGATTACAGAGACCTGAATAGGGCAAGCCCTAAGGATGACTTCCCGTTTCCCCACATCGATGTTCTGGTTGATAACACCACACAATACAAAGTCTTTTCCTTTATGGATGGTTTCTTTGGCTACAATCAGATCAAGATGGCATCTGAATACATGGAGAAGATAACCTTTGTTACACAGTGGGGCACTTTCTGGTACAAGGTGATGTCGTTTGGGTTGAAGAATGTTGGGGAAACTTATCAGCGAGCTATGGTAGCTCTGTTCCATGACATGATTCACCATGAGATAGAGGTTTACATCGATGACATGATAGCCAGGTCTCAAACTGAGTAAGAACATCTTGATCATCTACAAAAGTTGTTTGATAGGTTGAAGGCGTACAAGCTGAGGTTAAATCCGAACAAGTGCACCTTCGGGGTAAGGTCTGGTAAGCTTCTGGGATTCATCGTCAGTGACAAAGGTATTCAAGTAGACCCTGCAAAGGTGAAGGCCATACAAGAGATACCGGCTCCCCGTACTGAGAAGGAAGTTAGAGGTTTCTTGGGACGCCTAAATTACATTGCCCGATTCATTTCACATCTGACTGCTACTTGTTAGCCAATCTTCAAGCTTCTAAAGAAAGATCAAGTGGTAAAATGGAATGACGAATGTCAGGTCGCCTTTGACAGAATACAGCAACACCTCCAAGAACCTCCTATTCTGATGCCTCCGACTGAAGGAAGACCTTTTATAATGTACTTAACAGTGCTAGATAATTCAATGGGGTGTGTGCTGGGGCAACAT
Organism: Vicia faba; assembly: GCA_948472305.1. Classification (NCBI taxonomy): domain Eukaryota; kingdom Viridiplantae; phylum Streptophyta; class Magnoliopsida; order Fabales; family Fabaceae; genus Vicia; species Vicia faba. The sequence continues at coordinate 1,114,872,856 of OX451740.1, forward strand.
GACGAGTCTGGTCGAAAAGAGCATGCAATATACTACCTTAGCAAAAAGTTTACCGACTGTGAAACACGATACTCACTTCTCGAGAAAACTTGATGCGCTTTGGCATGGGCTGCTCGCCGAATGAGACAGTATATGTTGACCCACACTACTTTATTGATATCTAAGATGGATCCGATCAAGTACATTTTTGAGAAGCCCGCTCTCTCCGGAAGTATAGCAAGATGGAAAATGATCTTAACTGAGTACGACATCCAATACACAACCCAAAAAGCAATCAAGGGAAGTGTGTTAGCTGATCATTTGGCACGTCAAGCCGTGGATGACTACCAGTCCATGAATTTTGAGTTCCCGGATGAGAACATCATGTTAGTAACTGACTGTGAAGAACCTGGGCCGGATGAAGGACCTAAGGAAGGATCCCAATGGTCTATGTTTTTTGATAGAGCCTCAAACGCAATGGGTAACAACATTGGCGCTGTAATCATATCTCCTGAGGGATGTCATACTCCATTCACTGCCCGATTATGTTTCAACTTTACCAACAACATGGCAGAGTATGAAGCGTGTGTTGTACCCCAAAATTCGCCCTCACATTTTTCCACAAAAGATCGCAGCTTCCGGCATTTCCTGATTTTTCAGATTGGCTCAAGAATCGGACAAACGAACTTTTCTCGTCAGTCAAGCAAAATTAGGGTTTTACTGATTTTCTGGGCTCTGGATTGTTTCACACAGTTGGCTTAGGGTTTTGGTTGACTTTGACTCAATTTTGATCAGTCGACGTTCTTTGGCATTTAATCAGGAATTAAGGTTTTTGTGGGCATATTCTCAGAAAGATTTAAATTCCACAGCACTTTGCAAGTTATTCTGAGATTCGGGTTGAATTTGCATTATTTGATTTAATCAGTAAAAGACTGCAGTTGGTTTGAATTCACGTTTGTTTGATTGAACCAGTCAAAAGATATATGCAGTTTGGATTTACAGTGTTTGGCAAAAATCAATGAAAAGAGGGAATGCGTCTGATCAATTATTGTGATTAACTGTTATTTTGCTTTGAACATTGGAAGCGTCAAGTTTATTAATGGATCAATACTGAAATATTGTTCAGTTAATTATTTATTATTCTAAAGATTAAATAAGTTGGAATTTATTTTCAATTTATTTTAATTTAAAGAACTATAAATAATAAATAAACAATAAAGAGAAAACAGAATTAATTGGATAATGGAAACTTTTATTTATTCTTAAATTAACTGTACAATTATTGTTTGTAATTTAATTACAAACAATGGTTTTACATTAATTTAAATTTAAATAAAAAGAAAACTATCCTAATTATTTTTCAAATTTTCAAATCTTCATCCGCTATCCTTCGCTCCAGTGCTCCGTTTTTCATCTGAAAAGAGAAAAGAGAAAAGTCAAATAACAGTTAAATTGAATTGAAAAGACATATAAAATTGCAGTCATCATTAAGGGCCACTGACTGGGATCAGTTAACCCTCTCTGCAAATCACGGGATTTCTCCCGGTTCACAAAGAGGGAAGAATTTTATTTGCTAAATCATGAATGCAAAGTTGAGAAAAATGCAAAGTGTCAAACTGCATAAATTCAAAATCTCAAACTCCAAGTTCAAACCCAACAAAAAATAAAATTGCAACTTTCTGTCAAAATGCAAAGTGTCAAACTTGCTGTCAAATGCCAAAAGGTACAAGTTACTGCACAAAGATATCAAAGAAGATACAAAGTACAAAAGCTGTCAAGAAAAGATAAGATATGCAAGCAAGCTATATTTTTTTTCATCATTTCCCAAGATAAGGGTGGCCCTTTCAGAAAAGTACAGCAACAAACATATTTTAACATATTTAGCTGTACTGAGAGAGAAAAGAAAAGAGATAAGTAAGCAGGTTTTAGGCTTTAGGCAGGCATATATAGAAAAATATACAAAAGGACTGAACAGAGGAAGATAGAAAAATAAGTTCAAAAAACTCTAGATATATCCAAACTACCTACTGTCAAAACCAAGGCCGAACCACTACAAACACAAAAAATATACAAAAACTGCCAAACCAGCATAACCTCCAAACAAATAACCTGCTAGGCCTCAAGCCTGAAATCATACAAACCAGCTGAAGCAAGTCACAAACACATAACCTGCAATGGCCTAATAAACCATTAACATGTCGAGCCTCAACATACAAAACCAGCTGAAGCAAGTCATAAACACATAACCTGCAATGGCCTAATAAACCATTAACCTGTCAAGCCTCAGCATCATGCCTGCCTAAAGCCTTGAAACGAGCCCAACCTAAAACCAGAAAAAAAAGAATATACAAAACCTACCTATTGTCAAAACAAAACCTGCATTAGTCAAACTTCAAAAAACCAGTGAAACCTGCATTAATCAAGCCTCAAAAAACCAGTAAGCCTAAGCATAAACTGTCAAGTATCAGACCTGCCTAAGCATGAATCTGTAATGGCCATAAACCATCCAAAAACCTGTCCTGCCTATAATCAAACACCAAGGCCCTCAGGATACCATCATTGGGCCAGCAACCAACCTCCCAAAAACGATAAACATTCCAAAGGCAAATCGTTCAGAAGCAACACTAAAAGCATTCAAAGTCAAACCCATAGGCCCTCAGAACCCTAGGCTCATCATAGGGCAAAGAAGAAGTAAATAAGCAACCAACATTCAGAAGCACAATCAAGGCAACACAAGAAGGCAGAGAAGATACAGAGGCATCCAACACAGGCAACAAAGTCAACGAAAGCCCTCAGGAAGTCCATCATAGGGCGGAAAAAGAAGCATACAACAAAATCATAGCAAGAGAGGAAGAGAGAAAGTACTCAGGGGCAACAGTGAAGCAGATAATAGCAAGGCTAGAAGAAGAAGAAAGATACAAATACAGAGATACCAAGTGTCATCCAAGCAAGCATCACGTGTCTCCGCCTCAACTTCCTTGTTCCGGCCACCCTAAGCGCCACCTACCCTACCTCTCCTCCTTCTCCAAGACCAAAGGTAGCACACTTTTCTCCCTCTTTTTTCTCCACCACCTCCATAAATAACACAAGTTTAAGGTCAAAATCCGAATCGAAATAAGCATGCAAAAATCATAAGAAAAGGTATAAAAACATCAAACCTCGTTTTCATGAGACCGCTGGGCTCGAGCCATGGAGGGAAGAGAGATTTGGGGGTAGTGCTGGTGGCTGGACGGAGGAGTCGTATTCAGAGGACGAACGAAAACGAACAAACGAACGCCGCCGCTACACAAAACCTAAGCGTATGACCAACTGAATGCCAAAACAATAAACCCTAAAACGTTCTTGAGCCCAAACATGGGCCTTGCCCGTTTCTGAATACCCAAGGCCCATTTTAAAAAGCCTTAACCCTTTTATATATAAAACAAATTCTTTTTTCTGTTAATTAATTAATCTACTTTTTATTTTATTTTATTAATTTAAAACATTTAATATTTTTAAACACCATATATTTTTTCTAACTTAATATATTTGTTACAATAATACATTAATGCTAAAATACTTAAAAACACATTTCTTATATACATAACTTTAATACATTTAATTAAATGATTTTTGTACATACAAATAAAGAACCATTTTTTTATTATACCATGTAATAAAAATTGAAAATACCTTTTTTTCTTTTAATTAAGATATCTTTTGTACAAACAAATGAAAAATACATTTTTTTCTAATTTAATCCTTGATTTTTATTTTAAACATACTTTGTACATAAATTCTTTTTTAAAATAAATACATTTTCCTTTCTTAAGAAATTTTTGTATATAATAAACAAAATCATTTTTATACATAATTTAATTAGAATTTAAAGCATTTGATTGAAACATTTCTTTTTATACATATTAAGAAAATACAAGATTATTAATTAAATTAAGTAGACATTTAATTTTTCTTTAGGTCAAAACAAATACTTAACAATACTCAATACACATTAATTTCACATTGTCCTAACCTGTAAATAATTACTTACACAATACAAATACATTCACATTGTCCCTATACACATTTGTTTATCTTATACATTGATATACGTTATTTACATTTGATCGCAAATTCGATTTGGTTGTAACTTATTGGATACTATAAGTCTCATCCCCATTTGTGAATATTGTACCCCCACTCCCGGATACTATTTGTAATAGCGTAGACTTTACATTTTCGCAATTTACAGTTTTCCAATTATACCATGGTTAGACCTAGGGTTTGCATGTACATAAAATCAAACGCTAGATAACCTAATACAAGACAAATACATGAAATCAATACACAATCACACTTGCACCCTCTAGGGTAATCCCACATGTTGCCTTCCAAAATGGGCCATGCTTGCACGTCGAGTATCTTTGGCAAAACAAATTTAAATGATCATAAGTCCCTCGATGACGCTTTCGAATGTTGCCTAAACGGAATGATCATAGTCCCTTCAAAACAAATTGCCAAAGACACTTGGCACCATTGCATTCATGGTCCATCCGATGACCCGCGCCCGTCCCGTTAAACTTCCTAAACGCAAGATTGTCCATCAAATTCAATGGTGGAACAAAATTGTTAAAAAAGGGTTGAAAACATAGAGAAAACCTTTGAGTACAATAGGGTAGACAAAACTCTTATTTACTTGAGATCCACTTGCAAAAACACTTGCCTTCTTTTCAAAAAACACCTTCCACAAGCACTTTCGAAACAAACTCTCAAAAACATTTGAAACATCTTTTCGAAAAGATACACACCTTTGTAAAATATTCGAGTAAAGAATTGTTACAAGGTTAGCCTAAGACAAGGCATCTTCTTCAAAAACATTTTCAAAACACACACACCATTTTCAAGCAATCGAAGATCAAGGCAAGTGATCTAAAAAACCAAGTAACTAAGAGCCCATGGATAACCATGGATGAAAAGGGTGCTAATACCTTCCCTTTTCATAATCTACCCCCCGGACCCACGAAATATCTCAAAAGGTTTTTGCTGTGCTTTTTTTTAACCTTTCCTTTAGGATAAAATAAAAAGTCGGTGGCGACTCTTGCTCAACCGCACAAGTGCGAATACGAACGCAAAACCACAGTCAGTTCTCCCACCGTAACACAGAACTGGCGACTCTGCTGGGGACTTCCTTAAAAGCGGGGATACCTTAGGGTTTAGATCACCTTTACTTTCTTGCTTTGATTGACTTGATTGCTTTATCTTTTGAGTTCTTTGTTTGGGTTTGTTGCAAATCCTCCACCCGGATTTGGGGCACCTTCTTAGGTAAATAGCAAAAAACTGCGAGGGAACTGTGCGGGGTATACCGACATGGTTGAAGCAGTAAGCTATGTTAGTGTGACATATTTGTGAGTACCGGTAACCCTTGAGTAGTCAAGGAGAGTACGGGGCCGCTGTGTGATGTCGTGAAGCACTAACGAACTCTTAGAACCTTAATTGACCATCTTAGCCTTTTTAGGGGTAGTGAGATGACCGACTTTGGTGCAGTCCGAAGTTGGTAGTTCCTCGATACTACACTCTTTTGAGGATTGTTTTCTTGGAATATTTTGGTCGCTAGTAAGTGGCTAAACCGAAACGATGAACACAGAAAACAATCCAATGATATTGAGCTCTCTAGAACCCGGTTACTTTTGATAGGACAGGATGAGCCAACTAACTTCAAGAGGGTACTTACCTGAACCTCATGCAAGCCTAAACCTAAGGACTTGTTTGCTTTGTGTGAATATGTTTGTCTGTATATACACTCACTTGCTTTTCGCATACATGTACATGACATCATGACATCATACCATGGCATTTTCAATAACCATTTCAAGGATCTCGAGGGTTCTTTTGATGCAGGGTTACATTGAACTAGACGTCTACCAAGGGGCAAGAGGTCTTCTCCTCTAAACAAAGTTCTCCAGTCAAAGTTCAAGTACAACAACTTGAATCGGTGGCTATGACCCACTCGACATGGTGAGCTTGATTCTCGTGGAAAGACATCCACCGATACAAAGCTCTCCAATCAAAGATCAAGTGCAACAACTTGAATCAGTGGCTATGACCCACTTGACACGGTGAGTTTGATTCTCGTGGAAGGACGTCCACCGATGCAGAGATCTCCAATCCAAGAGCAAAGTTTAACCTCTAACATTTTCTTGTGTTTACCCCAAGAGATCCTTGAAAGCATGCATCCACATATCATGCATTGCATTTTGACAATCTTTCCTTTTTCAGGTTTCCTTACTCTCCTGCTGTTTATTTCAGCAAGAGATGGCCCTAGAAAGGTCTGTCAAAGACATTCAAGACCAAACTGCTCAGCTGCAGGAGATGTTCCTGAACTTGTCTCTGGGGCAAGAAGAGATGAAAGCTCTCCTCACAAAGGGCTTAGAGAATTCCAACAATACCAGGAGTGATCAGCTTGCGGAGCTGCAGTTTGATCTGACAACCTTGAGGACCCAAATGATGGGACAGTTGGTGGGCCAGATGGCTCTCATCCAAGACCTATCTCAAAGACAACAGGAACTCAGAGTTCTTGTCCGCCAATTGGTTCCAAACAACCAACTGGGGCAAATACCTGAGGTCGAAGAGAAAGTCACCGCTCAACCTCCATCCACTCAAGAGGACAAGGGGAAAGCTCCTTTGCTTGCTTCAGGGTCACAAGCCCATCAATAACCTCGCCAGCATCAACGGGGTAATCGGCGTAAGCAAGAAACATCGGGAAGACAGTTCACGGAGACTGAAATACCATCATTTTTCATACTGAAGCGCCTGATGGATGTCAACTTGCTTACCTTAAAGGACCCTCCTCAGAAGCCCAATATCTCCTCTCCCCACTATCATCCCGACGCATTTTGTGTTTACCACTCCTACAGCCCGGGACACGACACCAACGACTGTTGGGCCTTGAAGAACAAGATTCAAGATCTGATCGACATTGGGGTGCTGGAATTCATGCCAGACGGCGAGATGAAAATCTTCCGTTAAAGGGTTCTCCACTTGAAGTGACGAAGCTCAAGCTGAAAGATTTTTGCTTCTTTTTGAATTTTCAAAGTTGTAATTTCTTTTGCTGTCAAACAATTATCTGTTGATGTTAAACCCTGTTTTCATTAATGCATTGCATATGTTTGTCTTGAATTCATCCATTCGTTTCACTACTCTTATGCTTTTCTTTATGATATTTGACTCTTGATAAAAAGCTGTAAGCCTTTAGAGGGAGGATGACGAAACAATACCATGATCTTATACAATATGCTTTTGAATAGACCTTGCTGATGATGTACAGGCATTTCTTTCAATTCCCAAACACTGGAGTTATAAGGAAGTTAATCCCTAGTCAACCCCTTCGAGCCAAAGAAGTAGGAGTCTTCTGTTCTGAACAATCAAAACCTTTGATATAAACCTGGGGTAGGGTAGTATCTCAGTTAATTCAAGAGAAAACGCGCATTGAAGTTGCAAACTCTCAAATTCGTAATACAACGAACGATGTCGAAAAAGAAAGCATTCCTTCGGAATCAAAAGACAAGGGTGGTTCCCTATCACATAGACAGTCAATCTCTCAAAAAGAGAAAAAAGCCCACCAAGCCAAAACCTATAAAGGAGGCTTAAGAAAGCTGGGGCATCCCGCTGACTGTAATCTCGAAAAACGGGAACAGCCAGGCAAAAGTTAGGGATAACAAATCAAAATCAAAATAGTGAGATCATCACAAAATCCTCAACAACATGAAAAATGTTGAAAAAGAAAAGAAGAGATGATGACTGTCTCCCCAAATTTAACTGGTGAACCATCGCCCAAAAGTCGTTCAAAACTCAAAACAGAGAGTGACGCACAATTAACTGAGCTTAGGTTGAAGGACATCACGAAGAGCGGGTGGGTACAAATATACTTTGAGCCTTTATCCTTTGTTTCTTAAACCGTGAACCAAGCCACGTTACAACCCTTCAAAAGTCCTAATTGAAGCATGGGTTAGTTCGAAAGCATACTGTTACAAAAGGTATCCTGACTCCTGTAAGGCTTTACTCTAAATCTTGTGTTGATTTGTCTTATAAAAAGTTTTCTGCTAAAAACGCATTTTTCAAAACTTCGAGACGAACATAAACTTTGCATTATTTGAATATCATTGTCTGCATTTGGCTTTTTGTTTGACTGTGAAGAAATCCATACAGCGAATGTTCGGAAGAACGGAAACCCTCTCAGTGAGCAAAATCATTTCAAAGGGACGACACTTCCTTTGCAAAATCTCCTATCAACAAGGGGCATGACATGTCACCGTCCAATTAACCTGGGGCAGTCCAGTCAAGGTCCAACAGATCTTTCAAAGTTCAGTTAACCTGGGGCAGTCCGGTCAAGATTTCAAGAAATCTCTCAATATGTAGAGTAATCTGATTCAAGACTCCTTCATCACCACTTGGGGCATTCGAATGCCAAAAGTGTTCAACAAATCAACTATCACATTTCCAGACTCGACTCCTGTATCCAGCCAGGGCACGTCTGAAGAGTTCCAGATCAACACCTGTAACAAGCCAGGAAAACAGCTGTGAACGACCGATTGTAGACCAACTCCTGTAACAAGCCAGGAAATTACCTACATCACCACTTAGGGCATTCGAATGTCAAAAGTGTTCAAAAACCCGATGCAGCTTTACACGAGCTCATCATCAGGAAGCCCTACACCGGTTCCTCTTCAAGACTTCTGAAAACAGTTTATGGATTCTTCCCAACAACGGTTGTTAATTGTGATACGGTGGGAGAACTGACTTGAGGTTTGCGTTTGTATTTGCAAATGTTGCGGTTAGCAAGAGTCGCCACCGACTTTTTATTTTATCCTAAGGAAAGGTTAAAAAGCACAGCAAAAACCTTTTGAGATGTTTTCTTGGGTTCGGGGAGTATATTATAGAAAGGGAAGGTATTAGCACCCTTTCTATCCATGGTTATCCATGGGCTCTTAGTTACTTGCTTAGATCACTTGCCTTTTGTTTTCAATTGTTTTAAATGGTGCTTGAGTGTGTGGGTTTGAAAATGTTTTGAAAAGAGGCCAATGTGGTGGCAACCTTTGTAATGATCCATGTGGGGATGTATACAAAGATGTATGTCTTTTGAAAAAGTTTTCATTTGTTTTTGAAAGTTGTTTTGAAAGTGTTGTGAGGTGTGATTTTGAATTTAGGCAAGTGTTTTGCTTTGCAAGTTGATTCAAGTAACTAAGAGGTTATCTACTCCTAAATTTCTCAAAAGATCATTGCTATACTTTAACCCTTTTAGCAAGTTTGCTCCACCATTGTATTTGGTGGGCAACCTTGTGTTAGGATGTGAGAGGGACAAGCGCGGGTCATCGTTTTAGACCATAATTGCAACGGCGTTAAATGTCTTTGGGCAATTTCTCTAAGGGACTTGATCATTTGTTTTTGTTTTGTTTTGCCCAAAGAAGTTTAACATGCAACATGGCCCTTTTATTTGAAGGCAACAAGTGGAATACCCTAGGGGGGTGCAAGTGTGATTTGTGTGTCCATTTTCATGCTTGTTTATCTTGTATTAGGTCAAACTATTTTTTTATCGTTTTTCGCATACAAACCCTAATTCTAACATGTTATCATTAGAAAGCAATAAAGTGCGAAATTAAGATTACTAAGCTATTACACAACCAAATATGGGAAGGGGGGTACAAATGTTCAAATGGGGATATTGACAAGAATTTAAATCTAAATTATTACATCAATTGGATACTTGCATTAGTGAATAAATTGCATAATTAAATGTAAATTAAATAAATATGTGAAATGCAAAAAAGAAAGTTTTTATGTGTATGAGAAAATATTGTTTTATGTAAAAGGAAAAAGAAAAATAAAAAATGTATTATTTTTTGAGTATTTTAAATTTAGGGCAAAAACCCTAATTTTAAAGGAAATGTATTATTACCTAATTTAATACAACTATTTATTTATTATTTTCAAAAATAAAATAAAAAGAAGTATATTATGGAAAAAGGTATTTTTATATCAAATATTAAATAAAATAAAAAAAATCAAGTATTTTTATATTTTTATCTTAAATATATTAATAACCATATATATATATATATCTATATTAAACCCTAAATATGTAAAATAAATATTTATTCATTATTTTAATAAAATAAATAAAAGAGTATTTTTTTGTGAAATATTTTCAGAAAGTAAATGAAAATAAAAAAATTGTATTTACATTATTTCTTATTTATTCTAATAATAATACATATATATATTATATATAAACAAAGAAAATGAACAAATAAATATGCAATAAATGCAAAAAATGATGAAAAAAATATTTTTAATTTTTTAATGTCATGAGAAAAAATAAACAAAGTCAAACAAAAAAGAAAAAGTCAAAAATGTTAAGAAATGAACAAATGGGCTCAGGGGGGTGTAAACATGAAAATGGGGTGTGAAAAGAAAATAAATCCAGGCCCAGCCCAGACCACTTCTTCTTCAACCTCTGTACAACCTTCTTCAACCAACAACACGCGTTTTTTATCTCTGGATTCCTGGACTTTCAAGCAAAACTCATAACATGAAAAGTGTAGAGCATTAAGAGACGGTTTCAACCATATAAAGAACATGACCTATCTCTTTAAGATGAGGGAGAATTTCTCTCCCCCTCTTTTCTGACCTAGTTTTTCTACCATTTTCAGAGCTCAAATTCTCTCTACTCAGATAAAAGAAATGAAAACTAAAGCTATGTACATGTTCAGGGCTATGAGTAGGACCTTGTTTCTTTACAAACTTAAGACTAAAGATGCATAATAAGAGAGATACGAATTCAAACTTTTACCTGTGCAGCTGAACTTCTATGTGGAGAATGAGAGACTTTCAGTGCAATGTAATGATTGGAAAAGCTTCCTTGAGGTCCAGGGATGCTTTTTCAATGCTTACTTTGTCTTGAACCTTCTTGTATCAAGCTGTAGAACTTCACCTGCAAGTCAAAGATGTGAAAATGGTGGAAGTGGTTAGAGCAACTACAGATCGTGCCTTAGCTTCTGGATAGTTTGCATAGGTTATAAGGAAGGTATAGGAACAGGTTTTGATCAAAATGCTCGAAGGGATTGAGAGATAGCACTCAATCTGCAGGGCCTGCTCTGTTTGAGAAGTTTTGTGGTGTTTCTGAGATGGAGGGTGTTTGAAAGGCAAAAGGCTCGTGCAAAAGCTTGGTTGGGTGATCTTGAATGTGTTTGATATCTTTTGTGTTGTGTTTGTAAGCTGAGATTCAAGTTGTCACAAGTTATGGACTTTTCTTCTTTTCTAAGCAACAAAAGCAAATTGGTGTTCTAGGTCAGTATAGGACCCCCTAATGTGCTGCATCAACACCTCTTGATCAGTGTGTTATGCCCATAATCTTGTGCTAAGCAGATCTTCTATGTACTTGTTTGATTTACCAATTGACATAAAGCAAACTTTTGTAAAAATGGAAAGTTCACTTTATCCAAAAATGGATCAATCTTGTGTATAATGCTTGAATTCATGGAACAACACTTAGACACAATGAACAAGCATTAAATTAAGGAGTGTAATGTGGTTTAAGGACCTGCAAAGTAGCACAAACTATGCTGAGTTCAAATTTGCCAAGTTTATGAACATGTCTTGATGAAGAACAAAAGTGAATTTTTGCCAACTTGTGAAATTCGAATCTCTCAAGTTATGAGGTTGTTTGATGAGTTCTTGGACATTTTGGAAAGCTTGGAATGTGTACTACAATCCATATTTGAAATGCAAATCAAAATTCCAAGTGGAAGGGTATGAAAAGTGGCCTTGAAGTAGGGTAGAAAACCTTGTCAAAATAGGTCAAATTTCACTAAGTTAAAAGATGGTTTAGTGCCCTTATTCAAAAAATCATAACTTGAGATACAAGCTTCAAATGAGAAAACTTTGTGAATCAAAGTTGTAGACTATGCAACAAGCTACAACTTTCATGTTTTGACTTTTGTTTGAATCCAAATGTATCATGGTGAAAAGATGGGGCAAAGTTGGGAAAAAATTAGGGTTTTCCATAACTTAGAAAAATTCTAAGTTATGAAAAATTCCATTTTCTAACCCTAATTTGCATTTTGAGATTTCTTGGTGAACAAGTTTCATGATTTGGAATGTTTTGATGAAAAATGAATCTTGACTCTTGATTTTGACCAAAAAGTCAAAGTTTGACTTTTCAGTATACAGTCAAAATTGATCAATTGACTGGGAAATTCAACTGTCAATCTTGTGTACTTGGGATCTTTTGAGCTTGATGAATGTGTCAAGACCATTTCATTGAGTCCTTGAATCCATATGTGAACTTGGTTTGCCATTGGCTAGGTCAAACAGTCAAAAATTGCCTTTGTGCAGTCAAAAACCCTAAAAATGACCATTTTGCCCTTTTGGTGATCTGATCAAATTTCTTGTGGAATTGTGATTCAAACTTGATCAAATGGTCCATGTGAGTTCATAATGTTGATGTGGATCAAATTTCATGAGGTTTGACTGTCAATTGGCCACAGTTGACTTTTCCCCCAATACAGCTGATTTCTAGGTCAACTGTCCAATTGACTGGGCAAAACTTGGAATCAAGACTTGAAACTTGGTATAGGTAAACTTGGGAGTCCAATATGAAGCATGAAAGTCATATTAGGCATTTTAGGTCAAAACATCCTAGGGTAAATACAAACCCTAATTTGAGTCCACAGTGCAAGGAGAAGCCTTGAGCAGAGGAAACCCTAACTGTATCTTGATCTCCAAAGGTCTTGTGATGAGAAAATGTTGAGGAAATGGGAGGGCAAATTTTGGGGTACAACAGTTGCCCCTGTTCAATCTTCTTGGACCTGATGAGTTAGATTGGCAAGTTTGCCTTTCGTGACTCGAGGGTAAAAGGAGATTGGACACTAGAGTGCCCGGAAATTTGCACTCGCATGCTGGAGTCTCAACAATGTGGTGTCGGGAATGGGCTTATAGATGCCATTTGGAGAGATGGTGGATAGGGAGATGGGCTTATAGATGCCATCTGGAGAGGTGACGGAACCTTGTTGGGAATGGGCTTATAGATGCCATTTAGAAGTGTCGATCGCATAAGAGATTCCTTAGCGAGAACTTATGTATTTGAGAAAGACGGATGTTTTCCTGGCTTGTTACAGGTGTTTGATCTTCAGTCTCCTTACGCAGATATGCCCTGGCTAGATACAGGTATCGAATCTACAATCGGTTGCTCACAGATGTGCCCTGGCTGGATACAGGAGTCGAATCTGGAAATAGTCGTCAATAGATATGCCCTGGCTGGATACAGGAGTCGAATCTTTGAACTCTGCAGACGTGCCCTGGCTAGATACAGGAATCGAATCTGGAAATGTTGTAGTTGATAGATGTGCCCTGGCTGGATACAGGAATCGAATCTTCGAACTCTTTAGACGTGCCCTAGCTAGATACAGGAATCGAGTCTAGAAACTGATCACTCTCAGATGTGCCCTGGCTAGATACAGGTATCGAATCTGGAATTGTGACAGTTGAAGGTAGTCGCTTTTGAGATTGTCTTTTTCCTGAAAAGGCAAAGACGTAAGTTGTATGCAATGTCATGATGTATGATATGCATGATGTCATGATGTTCAACATGAGATGTTGTATGCGTTTCACCATGTATGTAAGCGAGATGTATGAAAATGTGAAATGTTTATGAGTGTAATTTCATCTTAGGAAAATAAATCCTTGACGAACGGCCGGGAAGCTGCTCTGTGGAAGAGATACTTGGCCGAAGTTTTGATGAGAGGCCTGTTGAGGACTTTAATGACGGATTCCGCTGAGGATAATGATGATAAACTCCGCTGAGGAACTCCGAATATAAACTCTGCTTGGGAATGCTAAGGATAGACTTCGCTGGGGATTGAAGGAACTTTGCCGAGAGCGGTCTTCCGTGGCTTTTAGCTGAAGATAACCCAGTTATAAGTCCTTGTGAGGAAATAACTCTGAATAAAACTTGGGCGAGACGTCCGTACTTTGTTAGGGGATAAGCTTCCAGAATCTACTGGGGATGAGCTTTAAGACATGCCGGGGAATGTTGTGCCTTTTCGGGACCGACGGGGAATCGACTCCGCTTGGGGAAAGTATTGTCGCATCCTGTCTTATTCTGCGGGGAATTGAGATGATTTGGCCACATTCTTCAGTTGAACCTACCTTGGTGCCTTGGCGGACAAAACAACTAGACTGCATTAGACAACTCCACACTGCCCCTGTCTTTGATGTTACCTGTAATTAATCTCTTGTTTCATATGCGAATATTTATGAATCAACAATTTAATGTCAAATGCATATATCAAAAATGAACATTGGACGTTCTTCGCAAGACAAAATAGAAAAAAGGGAAAATAATGGTAATTTGTATGGACAAGCGAATTTGTATTGATTTAAACTTTGCCTGTGAATAGGCGTTTTTTGTACAAGAGACTGACATCCTAGTAAGAGGACATCGCCAAATAGTATGGAGTTTACATTTTGAAAAAGAAAACAAAACAGCTATGTGATCAATCCCACTGGGTTCCAACTCTGCTATTGCCTTTATGTCTTCGAACGTCTCATCGCTTTGCTGCCTAATTTGAAGATGAAGCTGATTGGTCAATGCCAAAATCTGGAGCCAGATAGTTGATGCCGAATTCCGGATGCGAAGTGATCCAATGAGACATAGTGTTACGCTTTTATCCCTAACTTTTGCCTGGACCGCCCTTTCGGGTTTTCAGTCCACCGGGATACCCTTTTTTGCCCAAACCGCCCTTTCAGGTTTTCGACTTGCCGGGTGTACAGATTTTTTATTCATTTCATCCCTTATTTTTGCCCGAACCCTTTTGGTTCGCCGGGAAGCCCTTATTTTTGCCTAGGTATGTCAACCTAGCGGGTCTTTTATTTATGCGTAGTATTTTTTTACTATGTCTGCATTGGCGGGGTGAGGGAGGTCGTCACCATCCATGGTGGTTAGGATCATGGCTCCTCCTGAGAACACACGCTTAACCACAAATGGCCCTTCGTATGTAGGGGTCCATTTGCCCCGGGGATCACTTTGAGGAAGGATGATGCGTTTGATTACCAGGTCCCCAACTTGATACTCTTGCGGTCTGACTTTCTTGTTGAATGCCCTGATCATCCGTTTCTGATACGTTTGACCATGACAGATAGCAGTGAGCCTCTTTTCGTCAATCAGATTTAATTGATCAAGTCGAGTTTGGATCCAATCATCTTCATTCAAGTCTGCATCCTTCATTATCCGGAGAGAGGGTATCTGGATTTCAATTGGCAAGACTGCCTCCATGCCATAGACTAAGGAGAAAGGAGTTGCCCCGGTTGACGTCCTTGCTGAGGTACGGTACCCATGAAGAGCGAACGGTAACATCTCGTGCCAATCTTTATAGGTCACTGTCATCTTTTGCACAATTTTCTTGATATTTTTATTGGCTGCCTCTACAGCCCCATTCATCTTCGGCCGGTAGGGAGAAGAATTGTGGTGCTGTATCTTGAATTGTTCACAGAGTTCAGTGATCATTTTGTTATTGAGATTGGTACCATTGTCCGTAATGATTCTCTCTGGGACGCCGTACCGACAGATCAGATTATGCCGGATGAAACGCGCCACGACGCTCTTGGTTACTGTGGCATAGGAAGCTGCCTCAACCCATTTCGTGAAGTAATCGATCGCCACCAAGATGAAGCGATGGCCATTGGATGCCGTTGGTCGGATCTCACCGATCATATCGATGCCCCACATTGCGAAAGGCCAAGGTGCCGTTAGGACATTCAAAGGAACTGGAGGGATATGCACCTTGTCAGCATAGATCTGGCACTTATGACAAGTTCGGGAGTGTTGGTAACAATCGGCTTCCATTGTGGACCAGAAATATCCTGCCCGAAGGATTTTCTTAGCCATGGTGTGTCCACTGGAATGTGTTCCAAATGTACCTTCATGCAGTTCCATCATGATTTTCTCCGCTTCAGCCTTATCCACACAACGTAGCAGGGTTGAATCATGATTCCGTTTGTAGAGAATGCCGTTGCTGAGGAAGAATTTTGCAGCAAATCTCCTCATGAACTTCTTATCATTGACGGATGCACCTTCAGGGTATTCCTGAGCTTCCAAGTACCTCTTCACCTCGTGATACCAGGGTTTTTCAGTTACCTTCTCAGCCTCGAGCTCACAGCAGTATGCCGGTTCATCCAACTTCCAGATTATGATTCGGGGAGCCTCATTGTCCCATTTAACTTTGAACATTGAAGACATCGTGGCTAGTGCGTCCGCTAGCTGATTTTCCTCTCTGGGGAAATGCTCAAAAGTTATTTCTTCAAAGTGAGGGAGCAAGGTCGACACATACTCCTTGTAAGGAATAAGATTCGGGTGTTTCGTATCCCACTCGCCCTTGATCTGATTGATCACGAGAGCGGAATCTCCGAAGACACTTAGAAACTTGATCCTCAAATCGATTGCAGCTTGTAGACCCATGATACATGCCTCATATTCTGCCATGTTGTTGGTGCAGCTGAAACATAATCGGGCGGTGAGTGGAGTATGAGTCCCCTTGGGAGATATGATTACAGCGCCGACGCCGTTACCCAAAGCATTGGAGGCTCCATCAAAATGCATAGACCATCGGGATCCTTCCTCAGGTCCTTCATCCGGTCCAGGTACTTCGCAGTCAGTTACCACCATGATGTCTTCGTCCGGAAAATCAAAGTTCAATGATTGGTAATCATCCATAGGTTGGTGTGCCAAATGATCAGCCAGTAAACTTCCCTTAATTGCTTTCTGAGTTGTATACTGGATGTCATATTCTGTTAAGATCATTTGCCATCTCGCTATTCTTCCAGACAGAGCGGGCTTTTCAAATATGTACTTGATGGGATCCATCTTTGAAATCAATAAGGTAGTGTGAGTCAGCATATACTGTCTCAGCCGGCGAGCAGCCCATACAAGAGCGCAGCAAGTTTTCTCAAGCAGTGAGTAACGAGACTCACAGTCGGTAAACTTTTTGCTCAAGTAATAAATAGCGTGCTCTTTTCGGCCAGACTCGTCATGCTGCCCCATCACACACCCCATTGAATTATCAAGCACTGTCAAGTATAGTATCAGAGGTCTTCCTTCCACTGGTGGCATAAGAATGGGTGGCTCTTGGAGATATTCCTTTATCCTTTCAAAGGCGGCCTGACATTCATCATTCCAGCGTACCACTTGATCTTTCTTCAGTAATTTGAAGATTGGCTCACAAGTAGCAGTTAGATGTGAGATGAATCGGGCAATGTAATTCAGTCGTCCTAGGAAACCTCTGACTTCTTTCTCTGTTTTTGGAGTCGGCATCTCTTGTATGGCTTTTACCTTGGCAGGATCCACCTGAATACCTTTATCACTTACAATGAAACCTAACAGCTTTCCGGATCTTACCCCAAAGGTGCATTTGTTGGGATTCAACCTCAGCTTATATAACTTGAGTCGATCAAACAACTTCTTCAGATGGTCAAGGTGCTCCCCCTCAGTTTGAGACCTTGCAATCATGTCATCTACGTATACCTCAATTTCATGATGGATCATATCATGAAATAAAGCAACCATGGCACGTTGATAGGTTGCCCCAGCATTTTTCAATCCGAATGGCATGACCTTATAACAGAAGGTGCCCCACTGAGTCACAAAGGTAGTCTTCTCCATATCTTCCGGAGCCATCTTGATCTGATTATACCCTGAAAAACCGTCCATGAAGGAGAACACCTTGTGTTGAGCTGTATTGTCAACAAGGACATCAATGTGGGGTAGGGGGAAGTCATCCTTGGGGCTGGCCCTGTTCAGATCCCTGTAGTCGACACACATTCTGACTTTACCGTCCTTCTTCGGCACTGGCACAACATTGGCAACCCACTGAGGGTAAGAAGTTACTGCAAGGAAACCCGCATCAAACTGTTTCATCACCTCGGCTTTAATCTTCTCAGACATCTCTGGACGCATCCGTCGAACTTTTTGCTTTACTGGAGGGCAATCTTCCTTGGTTGGCAAATGGTGAACTACAATGTCGGCATCCAAACCAGGCATATCTTCATAGGACCAAGCAAAAATCTCCATGTAGTCTTGTAGCATCTGGATCAATCGTTGCTTCACGCTGAGCTCTAGATTGGCACCAATCTTGACCTCCTTCCTATCTGTCTCAGTACCCAGGTTAATTGTCTCCACAGGCTCTTCATGTGGTTGAATAGCCCTCTCTTCCTGGAGTAGCAGTCTTGCGAGTTCACCAGGCACTTCGCAATCATCTTCACCTTCGTCTTCGGCCAAGTTGATCGGATTTTCGAAGTCATAACTGGCGGTAGCAGAGCTGTTACCAGTGAGATCCAGAGTGGATTGAAACCTGTATAAGTGAGTGTGTGTAAATATAGCTGTTTTGCAATATGTATAACACAGAAAGAAAAAGAGCACAAGATTTGAAATGCAACAAACGTCCAATGTTTTGATTGATGATATATGAAAATGTCATACAAAAAGCCCTCACAAATGGAGCTACGATGCCCCGGGTAGGACACCGAGCCAACAGAGTTTTAACATATTGTTTGTTACAAATTTGGAAATCAAAAGAAATTAATTACTGCGTGACAAATGTGATAGGGGTAAAATCCTTTGCTGTCCAGTTGCTTGGTCCGTCGCTGGCAGTCGGGTAGATCCAACTATCAAACTCAGCTTCCTCCACATCTTCCTCAATAGCGTTCACCCTTGAGCTGGAAATAAACACCGGAGCCTTTCCAATCTTCTCTTTGCGCACTGCCTTCTGAGCCTCTGCAGTAAAGCCTAACCCAAACTTGTCGTTCTTCTGAGTGAAGTCAGGAAGCTGACCCCAGTGTGCACAATTGCCTTTCTGAACCACAGCCCGGGCATCCCTTAGGGAAGCCATCTTCAAGGAATCATTCTCTTCGGCCATTGTCTCTGCAGCTGCTGAAATTGGATGTACCTCCTCGAAATGTTGGAAGGGGGTTTCAATGAACTCTCCGTCCATCTCGATGTACCTGAAGGAATTCAAATGGCTCACCATATACTCCTCTTCTCCTTGTACAGTGACGATCTTCCCCCTGACGGGATACTTCAGCTTTTGGTGCAAGGTGGAGGTCACTGCCCCAGCTTTATGGATCCAAGGTCGACCCAACAGACAAGAGTATGATGGACGTATATCCATCACATAAAAGGTAGAGTCAAACACTTGAGAGCCCACACGAATAGGGATGTCAACCTCTCCATGAACCATCCTCTTTGAACCATCGAAAGCCCTGACGATGATATTGCTGGGTTTCAACTCCAGGCCTTCATAATCCAGACGATCTAAAGCTTTTTTCGGAAGAACATTCAAGGAAGAACCAGTGTCCACCAATACATGGGCCAGAGTAGTGCCCCTGCATTCAATAGAGACATGCAGGGCATCATTGTGGTCTCTCCCTTTTGCGGTCAGGTCAGCATCTGAAAAACCCAAGCCGTTGTCCGCCGTCAAATTTGCTATGCAGTCAGTGAACTGGACTGCAGACGTCTCCTGCGGCACATGGGCCGTCTTGAGAAATGAGATCAAGGCCTTTGCATGGGCCTCGGAGCATAGCAATAGGGAGAGCAGGGAGATCTTGGAGGGTGTATGCCCCAATTGATCGACAACATTAAAATCACTCTTCTTTATTATTTTCAGAATCTCCTCCATTTCTTGTCGGGAGGCCTCAGCATTTACGGGTATTGGTGCCTCCATCCGGGCAGGCTTTTCTTCAATCCCTTTGCCCCGAGCATTTGATGACTCGGCAGCAGGGGACACAATTTGATCAGCAACAGGACTAGGTAAACTTGCAGGTTTTATGAGGAGGGGTTTTCGAATAGCGGGCGGCGCAATGTCAGGCGAGAAGAGCCTGCCACTGCGGGTGACCTTGGCTGGACCAGTGATATCGCAGATGCTGGCACTAGCGTTGAATTCTTGCTTGATTCCATTTACATACACGTCTGCCCCATAATGCCAGGGGACAGCTTTATCAGACACGTAGGAGAGGGGCCCTGGAACAGTAATGATCACAGGCGCAATTGTCATGATTTGAATAGGCTTCTTCGGGGGAGCCTTGATTGGATTTTTGAAGATGGTAATCACGGAAACTTCTTTCATCGGAACCAATTGAACAGCAGTCTGTTTGAATAGAATCTCCTTGCTATCCATTAGGCCTTGGATGCCTAACCTTAGCAAGGGACAATCAGATGGGGAAATAGCACAGAATGGGCAACCTTCGCCGCAACCCGGAAATAAACCGGCCCGCAGTAGGTTCTTCTTAACAGTCTTCAGAGGGGTAACAACTTCATCTATCGAAACAGCATACATTTCTTCCTTAACGGCATTTACCCTATGCTGGGGCATAGGAGCCGTTACAACATTTGGTCTTTCTGGCGCTTCAAACTGAATTTCCTTTGCGTCGATCAGATCTTGCACTTTGTTTCTCAAGGCCCAGCAATCATCAGTAGTGTGCCCGGGACTATCAGAATGATAAGCACACCGGGCATTTGGGTTGTATTTAGGAGACGCAGTGTTGACGACCTTAGGAGCTTCTTTGAGGGTCACTAGGTTGGTGGATAATAGTTGGGGTAAAATTTGAGATAATGTCATACTCAGTCGGGTATACTGCCTCTTGGGCCTTTCACTTCTTTGTTGATTGTATTGCTGAGGAGCAGCAACAGGTTTGGAGATGACCAAAGCATTGACGGCTTGGCGACTTTCGGGCTTGACTTGTCTTCTAGGGCCATAGACGGCGCTTGCTTCTTTCTTAAATGGCCTCTTCTCAGCACTTGTAGAGGCAGCCTTCTGTATCTTGCCTGACCTGATGCCAGCTTCAATTCTTTCTCCTGTTAATATCAAATCTGTAAATCCAGCGGAGGAGTTACCAACCAAATGATTGAAAAACGGACCAGACAACGTCCCAAGGAACATATCAACCAGCTCTCGATCAGTTAATGGAGGCTGCACCCTGCCAGCCAAATCTCTCCATTTTTGAGCGTACTCTTTGAACCCTTCACCCGTCCCTAGAGACATACCCTGAAGTTGGGTACGCGTAGGAGCGAGATCAGAATTGTATTGGTATTGTCTGTAGAATGCAGTTGCCAAATCTTCCCAGTGCCGGATGCTAGCTCCGTCCAATTGGTAGAACCATTCAAGTTGTGACCCTGAGAGACTATCTTGGAAGAAGTGAATCCAGAGGTTCTTATCCGCCGTGTAAGGTTGGATTTTCCTTACGTACGACCTTAGATGTAGCTTTGGGCAGGAGACCCCATCATACTTGGCGAAGGCAGGCGCCTTAAACTTGTGTGGAATTACTACTCCAGAAGATAATCCCAAATCTCCGAAATCCAGTCCCGGCACGTTCTGAATTTCCATGGCGCTCAAGCGGTCCTCCAATTGCTTGTATCTGTCAGCAGCAGGTGGGTATTGTTCGTCGTTATAGTCCGTCTCGTTGTCGGAGACTGCGGGACTAGGAGCTCCTCCCCCCTGGGGACTGTTTTTCTCAGCAGAAGAAGTGGTTGGATCAGCTTCATTGTGGAGTGTGTTCCCAAATCTGCGTCCGGTGTTGAACAATGCAGTCCTCTTTTTCTTCTTCTTCTTTAGGAGTAGAGTCTTCAACTCTTGCTGACCTTGGGCTAGGCTTAGGACCATCTCTTGAAACTGTGCACTTTGGGCCTGAAGGGCCTTGATTGCTTGATCACTGGATGATTCTGGATTCATGATGACTGTGCAAACAAACAGCGAAGAAGATTAAGCAACCTGTGAAATAGGGTACCTGCTATGCGTATGGTGCAATGGAATGCGTATGTATGCAATGCATTCAAGGATTTAGAATATTCAAAATTTGTTGTAGACAAGAAGGAACGCACATCATATTAATAAGGAGAAATTCTTTAGTACATAAATGCCTCATGGGCCAAATATTACAAAATAACTCCTTAAGATAAAAAAACATTGCGCATCCTCTTTGGCGCGATGTAGGTGTTGAGATTCCTTTCCTCGTGCAGCAGGCGGGTGAGTTCCAGGACCTTCTTTTCACTAGCATGTAGACTGGTTTCAAGAGAATTCCGTTCTTCCTTAAGTTGGATCCAGCTCTTCTGCATCTCTTCCCAGGAGGTGGGCATGTCAGGATGTTGAATGGTGTGGGACACCTCTCCTTCCACGACTGGTTCTTTGATTACAGGAAGCATATGAGGATAAGGCATCACTAACTTCTCGGAGCGGGCTCGTACCCACTTGAGGTAAGGTTCCAATGGGATGGAGTTCCGGTGCCCCAATGTCTTGCTGTCTATCCTACTTGGCATCCTCCAAGCTCTGTTAAATCTCTGACGAAGTCCTTGAGTATCGTTGTCGAAGTCAAAAACTATGTCAGGAGTTAACATGTCATGAGGGCCATCCCTCCGAGCATAACCAAACTGTCTCCAAGCCAGGCATGGGTTGTAGGTAATACCTCCTTTGATTCCAAATAAAGGAACATTAGGGTATTCCCCACAACGATCAATGATAGTGACGTCTTCCCTGGACCTAGGACACCAATGTATATCTGCATGTGTGAGAGTCATTAACCGTTGTGACCATCTCAAACCCCGCTCGTTCTTCAAAACTGATTGTGGAAGGTGCGAAATAAACCACCTTCCCAAGAGAGGAGTGCAACACATAAGGACACCCCTTCTTCTCATGGTTCGAGTGTAACATGAGTGAAGGATGTCCCCCAGCAGCGTAGGTATAGGATTCTTGGTCATGAAGATCTGGACAGCACTGATATCAATAAGCTGATCTGGATTAGGGAACAACACCAAACCATAGACAAGGAGGGCCAGAACTTCCTCAAAAGCTCGTAGGTCAAGAGAGTTCCAACATTCTTGAGCTTTTTCAAACAGAAATCTGGCTAAGAACCCTTTGATACCACTTCTAACTTCCCAATGCCCTTTGAGGTCAGATGTCTGTAGGTGCAAGGCTTTAGCAATCTCTTCAAGCTTGGGCTCCTCTTCCGTACCGTTGTAGGGTAGTTGATCAAGGATAGGGACCTTCAGGAGTCGGGAGAACTCTTCCAATGTAGGCACCAACTGATAATCCGGAAAAGTGAAGCAGTGATGCAGAGGGTCAAAGAATTGGAACAGGACCTTTATCAAGTCCTCCTCAATGTTGGTGTTAACCAAGTTGATGAGTCTTCCATGTCTCTCACTGAATGAAGAACCCTCGGGAATCCTGGACAGAAGTTCCTTAAGCTGAGGAGGGATCTTTACAAGGCCAATCTGAATTGTCTTTCTACGAGCAGTTTCCATGTCCTATAAAACAAGAACAAAGATGAAGATTCGAAACCCTTGAAATGGTTAGTCAATGCTCATGATGTTTGTATGATGTAATGATGTGATGATTAAATACACCATAAATATTCACAAAGGCAATCAGGGTAAGGCACACAAGTCACACAAACCCTTAGAGTTTAGGCCTGCATGGAGTCTGGGTATTACCCTCTTGAAGTTTGGTGGGCTCAACCTGTCCTATCAAAAGTAACCGGGTTCTAAAGGTCCCAATATCACTGGATTGCTTTCATTGTTCATCGTTTCGATTTAGCCACTGAACTGGCGACCGAAATATTCCAGGAAAGCAACCCTCAATTGGGTGTAGTATCGAGTATCAACCAACCTCGGACTGCACCAAAGTCAGTTATCTCACTACCCTAAAAAAGGCCAAGATGGTTCAATTAAGGTTCCTAAGGTCAGTTGATGCTTCACGACACCACGCGGCGGCCCCGTACTCTCCTTGACTGAACTCAAGGGTTACCGGTACACACCAAAGTGCCACATCAACGTAGCAGACTGCTTCAACCATGTCGGTATACCCCGCACAGTTCCCTCACAGCCTTGTTGCTACCTAAAAGGGTTTCCCAGATCCGGGTTAGGATCTATAAAACTCCGATACAAAGCCCACAAATGTAAAAGCAAACAAGACAATCAATTGAAAACAAAGGTGATCTAAACCCTAAGGTTACTCCACTTTAAAAGTTTTCCCCAGCAGAGTCGCCAGTTCTGTGATACGGTGGGAGAACTGACTTGAGGTTTGCGTTTGTATTTGCAAATGTTGCGGTTAGCAAGAGTCGCCACCGACTTTTTATTTTATCCTAAGGAAAGGTTAAAAAGCACAGCAAAAACCTTTTGAGATGTTTTCTTGGGTTCGGGGAGTAGATTATAGAAAGGGAAGGTATTAGCACCCTTTCTATCCATGGTTATCCATGGGCTCTTAGTTACTTGCTTAGATCACTTGCCTTTTGTTTTCAATTGTTTTAAATGGTGCTTGAGTGTGTGGGTTTGAAAATGTTTTGAAAAGAGGCCAATGTGGTGGCAACCTTTGTAATGATCCATGTGGGGATGTATACAAAGATGTATGTCTTTTGAAAAAGTTTTCATTTGTTTTTGAAAGTTGTTTTGAAAGTGTTGTGAGGTGTGATTTTGAATTTAGGCAAGTGTTTTGCTTTGCAAGTTGATTCAAGTAACTAAGAGGTTATCTACTCCTAAATTTCTCAAAAGATCATTGCTATACTTTAACCCTTTTAGCAAGTTTGCTCCACCATTGTATTTGGTGGGCAACCTTGTGTTAGGATGTGAGAGGGACAAGCGCGGGTCATCGTTTTAGACCATAATTGCAACGGCGTTAAATGTCTTTGGGCAATTTCTCTAAGGGACTTGATCATTTGTTTTTGTTTTGTTTTGCCCAAAGAAGTTTAACATGCAACATGGCCCTTTTATTTGAAGGCAACAAGTGGAATACCCTAGGGGGGTGCAAGTGTGATTTGTGTGTCCATTTTCATGCTTGTTTATCTTGTATTAGGTCAAACTATTTTTTTATCGTTTTTCGCATACAAACCCTAATTCTAACATGTTATCATTAGAAAGCAATAAAGTGCGAAATTAAGATTACTAAGCTATTACACAACCAAATATGGGAAGGGGGGTACAAATGTTCAAATGGGGATATTGACAAGAATTTAAATCTAAATTATTACATCAATTGGATACTTGCATTAGTGAATAAATTGCATAATTAAATGTAAATTAAATAAATATGTGAAATGCAAAAAAGAAAGTTTTTATGTGTATGAGAAAATATTGTTTTATGTAAAAGGAAAAAGAAAAATAAAAAATGTATTATTTTTTGAGTATTTTAAATTTAGGGCAAAAACCCTAATTTTAAAGGAAATGTATTATTACCTAATTTAATACAACTATTTATTTATTATTTTCAAAAATAAAATAAAAAGAAGTATATTATGGAAAAAGGTATTTTTATATCAAATATTAAATAAAATAAAAAAAATCAAGTATTTTTATATTTTTATCTTAAATATATTAATAACCATATATATATATATATCTATATTAAACCCTAAATATGTAAAATAAATATTTATTCATTATTTTAATAAAATAAATAAAAGAGTATTTTTTTGTGAAATATTTTCAGAAAGTAAATGAAAATAAAAAAATTGTATTTACATTATTTCTTATTTATTCTAATAATAATACATATATATATTATATATAAACAAAGAAAATGAACAAATAAATATGCAATAAATGCAAAAAATGATGAAAAAAATATTTTTAATTTTTTAATGTCATGAGAAAAAATAAACAAAGTCAAACAAAAAAGAAAAAGTCAAAAATGTTAAGAAATGAACAAATGGGCTCAGGGGGGTGTAAACATGAAAATGGGGTGTGAAAAGAAAATAAATCCAGGCCCAGCCCAGACCACTTCTTCTTCAACCTCTGTACAACCTTCTTCAACCAACAACACGCGTTTTTTATCTCTGGATTCCTGGACTTTCAAGCAAAACTCATAACATGAAAAGTGTAGAGCATTAAGAGACGGTTTCAACCATATAAAGAACATGACCTATCTCTTTAAGATGAGGGAGAATTTCTCTCCCCCTCTTTTCTGACCTAGTTTTTCTACCATTTTCAGAGCTCAAATTCTCTCTACTCAGATAAAAGAAATGAAAACTAAAGCTATGTACATGTTCAGGGCTATGAGTAGGACCTTGTTTCTTTACAAACTTAAGACTAAAGATGCATAATAAGAGAGATACGAATTCAAACTTTTACCTGTGCAGCTGAACTTCTATGTGGAGAATGAGAGACTTTCAGTGCAATGTAATGATTGGAAAAGCTTCCTTGAGGTCCAGGGATGCTTTTTCAATGCTTACTTTGTCTTGAACCTTCTTGTATCAAGCTGTAGAACTTCACCTGCAAGTCAAAGATGTGAAAATGGTGGAAGTGGTTAGAGCAACTACAGATCGTGCCTTAGCTTCTGGATAGTTTGCATAGGTTATAAGGAAGGTATAGGAACAGGTTTTGATCAAAATGCTCGAAGGGATTGAGAGATAGCACTCAATCTGCAGGGCCTGCTCTGTTTGAGCAGTTTTGTGGTGTTTCTGAGATGGAGGGTGTTTGAAAGGCAAAAGGCTCGTGCAAAAGCTTGGTTGGGTGATCTTGAATGTGTTTGATATCTTTTGTGTTGTGTTTGTAAGCTGAGATTCAAGTTGTCACAAGTTATGGACTTTTCTTCTTTTCTAAGCAACAAAAGCAAATTGGTGTTCTAGGTCAGTATAGGACCCCCTAATGTGCTGCATCAACACCTCTTGATCAGTGTGTTATGCCCATAATCTTGTGCTAAGCAGATCTTCTATGTACTTGTTTGATTTACCAATTGACATAAAGCAAACTTTTGTAAAAATGGAAAGTTCACTTTATCCAAAAATGGATCAATCTTGTGTATAATGCTTGAATTCATGGAACAACACTTAGACACAATGAACAAGCATTAAATTAAGGAGTGTAATGTGGTTTAAGGACCTGCAAAGTAGCACAAACTATGCTGAGTTCAAATTTGCCAAGTTTATGAACATGTCTTGATGAAGAACAAAAGTGAATTTTTGCCAACTTGTGAAATTCGAATCTCTCAAGTTATGAGGTTGTTTGATGAGTTCTTGGACATTTTGGAAAGCTTGGAATGTGTACTACAATCCATCTTTGAAATGCAAATCAAAATTCCAAGTGGAAGGGTATGAAAAGTGGCCTTGAAGTAGGGTAGAAAACCTTGTCAAAATAGGTCAAATTTCACTAAGTTAAAAGATGGTTTAGTGCCCTTATTCAAAAAATCATAACTTGAGATACAAGCTTCAAATGAGAAAACTTTGTGAATCAAAGTTGTAGACTATGCAACAAGCTACAACTTTCATGTTTTGACTTTTGTTTGAATCCAAATGGATCATGGTGAAAAGATGGGGCAAAGTTGGGAAAAAATTAGGGTTTTCCATAACTTAGAAAAATTCTAAGTTATGAAAAATTCCATTTTCTAACCCTAATTTGCATTTTGAGATTTCTTGGTGAACAAGTTTCATGATTTGGAATGTTTTGATGAAAAATGAATCTTGACTCTTGATTTTGACCAAAAAGTCAAAGTTTGACTTTTCAGTATACAGTCAAAATTGATCAATTGACTGGGAAATTCAACTGTCAATCTTGTGTACTTGGGATCTTTTGAGCTTGATGAATGTGTCAAGACCATTTCATTGAGTCCTTGAATCCATATGTGAACTTGGTTTGCCATTGGCTAGGTCAAACAGTCAAAAATTGCCTTTGTGCAGTCAAAAACCCTAAAAATGACCATTTTGCCCTTTTGGTGATCTGATCAAATTTCTTGTGGAATTGTGATTCAAACTTGATCAAATGGTCCATGTGAGTTCATAATGTTGATGTGGATCAAATTTCATGAGGTTTGACTGTCAATTGGCCACATTTGACTTTTCCCCCAATACAGCTGATTTCTAGGTCAACTGTCCAATTGACTGGGCAAAACTTGGAATCAAGACTTGAAACTTGGTATAGGTAAACTTGGGAGTCCAATATGAAGCATGAAAGTCATCTTAGGCATTTTAGGTCAAAACATCCTAGGGTAAATACAAACCCTAATTTGAGTCCACAGTGCAAGGAGAAGCCTTGAGCAGAGGAAACCCTAACTGTATCTTGATCTCCAAAGGTCTTGTGATGAGAAAATGTTGAGGAAATGGGAGGGCAAATTTTGGGGTACAACATTAATCTATCAGCTTGTTCAGATGCATTTTTGAAAACAGTTTACAGACGCTTCCCAACAACGGATGCTGCTCTATTGCTTATTCAATCTCAAGATTTCTGAAAATAGTTCACGGGTTCTCCAATTAACGGATGTTAACCTATCACTTGTTCAGATTCTTCTTCAAGACTTCTGAAAACAGTTTATGGATTCTTCCCATCAACGGATGTTAATCTATCAGCTTGTTCGGATGCAACCTTTGAAAACAGTTTACGGACGCTTCCCAACAACGGATGCTGCTCTATTGCTTATTCAATCTCAAGATTTCTGAAAATAGTTCACGGGTTCTCCAAGTAACGGATGTTAACCTATCACTTGTTCAGATTCTTCTTCAAGACTTCTGAAAACAGTTTATGGATTCTTCCCATCAACGGATGTTAATCTATCAGCTTGTTCGGATGCAACCTTTGAAAACAGTTTACGGACGCTTCCCAACAACGGATGCTGCTCTATTGCTTATTCAACTTCAGGATTTCTGAAAACAGTTCACGAGTTCTCCAAGTAACGGATGTTAACCTGTCGCTTGTTCAGATTCTTCTCAAAGCTAACTCCACTCAGAGTCAAGCTTCATTATCCCCAGCAAAGTTAAAACTTCAAATTATCAATCCCTAGCGGAGCCAGACTAACGAACCTTCTCCCCACAGAGTTTTGGGAAGGCAAATCTTGAGTTCCCCAGTGAAGTCGCCAGAGTTACTTCCCACCAAGCTGAAGATCCTCAGTCTTACCTCCCCGGCATGAGTCTACTAGTTTGGAACTCCCCAGTAGAGGTCATCAGGAATTCTCTTCCCCAGCAACAGCCAAGGATTTATTTTCCCGGTAGCGGTCAAGATTATTTTATCTTCAGCCGTCCAAGACTCATTTATCCTCAGCAAGATAGCTCATCAGCTTACATGCGCATTCATCACATTCATGTCATAAACATTGATGTCACATACATTGCATCATGCATCATGAAATTGCATACAACTAACCCTTTACTTTTTCAGGTAAGATCAGTCGACAGACAAAGATCACCTCCCGAGATTCATCCAGAAATAGTTCAGATGTGACCCGGACACGGCGACATTCTGATACTTATTCCGGATCCATTCAGACGCATCATCAGGAAACCCTACACCGGTTCCTCTTCAAGACTTCTGAAAACAGTTTACGGATTCTTCCCAACAACGGATGTCAATCTACCAACTTGTTCAGATGCCAACTTTTGAAAACAGTTTACGGATTCTTCCCAACAACGGATGTCAATCTACCAACTTGTTCAGATGCCAACTTTTGAAAACAGTTTACGGATGCTTCCCAACAACGGATGTGGCTCTATTGCTTATTCAATCTCAACTTCTGAAAATAGTTTACGGATTCTCCAGATATGGATGCCAATCTATTGCTTATTCGGACCCCCAATTCAGAGATGTTCCAAGACATGGGTGCCTTTCTGACACTCGTCCACTCACCATTGACATACAGTTCAACATGTCCAGATGGCATCTATAAGCCCATCCTCCTACCAGCAGTCGCCAAATGGCATCTTTAAGCCCATTATCAAATGGCATCTTTAAGCCCATTATCAGATGGCATCTATAAGCCCATCCTCCTACCAGCAGTCGCCAAATGGCATCTTTAAGCCCATTATCAGATGGCATCTCTAAGCCCATCCCCCGACAAGATTCTATCGCACCAGATGGCATCTTTAAGCCCATCACCAAATGGCATCTGTAAGCCCATTCACCTCTACCATCACAACGACGAGTGCAAATTTTCTGGGTACTTTAGTGTCCAATCTTCTTTTACCTTCAAGTCGCGAAAGGCAAACTTGCCAATCTAACTCTTCAGGTTCAAGAAGATTGAACAGGGGCAACTGTTGTACCCCAAAATTCTCCCTCGCATTTTTCCACAAAAGATCGCAGCTTCCGGCATTTCCTGATTTTTCAGATTGGCTCAAGAATCGGACAAACGGACTTTTCTCGTCAGTCAAGCAAAATTAGGGTTTTACTGATTTTCAGGGCTCTGGATTGTTTCACACAGTTGGCTTAGGGTTTTGGTTGACTTTGACTCAATTTTGATCAGTCGACGTTCTTTGGCATTTAATCAGGAATTAAGGTTTTTGTGGGCATATTCTCAGAAAGATTTAAATTCCACAACACTTTGCAAGTTATTCCGAGATTCGGGTTGAATTCGCATTATTTGATTTAATCAGTAAAAGACTGCAGTTGGTTTGAATTCACGTTTGTTTGATTGAACCATTCAAAAGATATATGCAGTTTGGATTTACAGTGTTTGGCAAAAATCAATGAAAAGAGGGAATGCGTCTGATCAATTGTTGTGATTAACTCTTATTATGCTTTGAACATTGGAAGCGTCAAGTTTATTAATGGATCAATACTGAAATATTGTTTAGTTAATTATTTATTATTCTAAAGATTAAATAAGTTGGAATTTATTTTCAATTTATTTTAATTTAAAGAACTATAAATAATAAATAAACAATAAAGAGAAAACAGAATTAATTGGATAATGGAAACTTTTATTTATTCTTAAATTAACTGTACAATTATTGTTTATAATTTAATTACAAACAATGGTTTTACATTAATTTAAATTTAAATAAAAAGAAAACTATCCTAATTATTTTTCTAATCTTCAAATCTTCATCCGCTATCCTTCGCTCCAGTGCTCCGTTTTTCATCTGAAAAGAGAAAAGAGAAAAGTCAAATAACAGTTAAATTGAATTGAAAAGATATATAAAATTGCAGTCATCATTAAGGGCCACTGACTGGGATCAGTTAACCCTCTCTGCAAATCACGGGATTTCTCCCGGTTCACAAAGAGGGAAGAATTTTATTTTCTAAATCATGAATGCAAAGTTGAGAAAAATGCAAAGTGTCAAACTGCATAAATTCAAAATCTCAAACTCCAAGTTCAAACCCAACTAAAAATCAAATTGCAACTTTCTGTCAAAATGCAAAGTGTCAAACTTGCTGTCAAATGCCAAAAGGTACAAGTTACTGCACAAAGATATCAAAGAAGATACAAAGTACAAAAGCTGTCAAGAAAAGATAAGATATGCAAGCAAGCTATATTTTTTTCATCATTTCCCAAGATAAGGGTGGCCCTTTTAGAAAAGTACAGCAACAAACATATTTTAACATATTTAGCTGTACTGAGAGAGAAAAGAAAAGAGATAAGTAAGCAGGTTTTAGGCTTTAGGCAGGCATATATAGAAAAATATACAAAAGGACTGAACAGAGGAAGATAGAAAAATAAGTTCAAAAAACTCTAGATATATCCAAACTACCTACTGTCAAAACCAAGGTCGAACCACTACAAACACAAAAAATATACAAAAACTGCCAAACCAGCATAACCTCCAAACAGATAACCTGCTAGGCCTCAAGCCTGAAATCATACAAACCAGCTGAAGCAAGTCACAAACACATAACCTGCAATGGCCTAATAAACCATTAACATGTCGAGCCTCAACATACAAAACCAGCTGAAGCAAGTCATAAACACATAACCTGCAATGGCCTAATAAACCATTAACCTGTCAAGCCTCAGCATCATGCCTGCCTGAAGCCTTGAAACGAGCCCAACCTAAAACCAGAAAAAAAAGAATATACAAAACCTACCTATTGTCAAAACAAAACCTGCATTAGTCAAACTTCAAAAAACCAGTGAAACCTGCATTAATCAAGCCTCAAAAAACCAGTAAGCCTAAGCATAAACTGTCAAGTATCAGACCTGCCTAAGCATGAATCTGTAATGGCCATAAACCATCCAAAAACCTGTCCTGCCTATAATCAAACACCAAGGCCCTCAGGATACCATCATTGGGCCAGCAACTAACCTCCCAAAAACGATAAACATTCCAAAGGCAAATCGTTCAGAAGCAACACTAAAAGCATTCAAAGTCAAACCCACAGGCCCTCAGAACCCTAGGCTCATCATAGGGCAAAGAAGAAGTAAATAAGCAACCAACATTCAGAAGCACAATCAAGGCAACACAAGAAGGCAGAGAAGATACAGAGGCATCCAACACATGCAACAAAGTCAACGAAAGCCCTCAGGAAGTCCATCATAGGGCGGAAAAAGAAGCATACAACAAAATCATAGCAAGAGAGGAAGAGAGAAAGTACTCAGGGGCAACAGTGAAGCAGATAATAGCAAGGCTAGAAGAAGAAGAAAGATACAAATACAGAGATACCAAGTGTCATCCAAGCAAGCATCACGTGTCTCCGCCTCAACTTCCTTGTTCCGGCCACCCTAAGCGCCACCTACCCTACCTCTCCTCCTTCTCCAAGACCAAAGGTAGCACACTTATCTCCCTCTTTTTTCTCCACCACCTCCATAAATAACACAAGTTTAAGGTCAAAATCCGAATCGAAATAAGCATGCAAAAATCATAAGAAAAGGTATAAAAACATCAAACCTCGTTTTCATGAGACCGCTGGGCTCGAGCCATGGAGGGAAGAGAGATTTGGGGGTAGTGCTGGTGGCTGGACGGAGGAGTCGTATTCAGAGGACGAACGAAAACGAACAAACGAACGCCGCCGCTACACAAAACCTAAGCGTATGACCAACTGAATGCCAAAACAATAAACCCTAAAACGTTCTTGAGCCCAAACATGGGCCTTGCCCGTTTCTGAATACCCAAGGCCCATTTTAAAAAGCCTTAACCCTTTTATATATAAAACAAATTCTTTTTTTTGTTAATTAATTAATCTACTCTTTTTTATTTTATTTTATTAATTTAAAACATTTAATATTTTTAAACACCATATATTTTTTCTAACTTAATATATTTGTTACAATAATACATTAATGCTAAAATACTTAAAAACACATTTCTTATATACATAACTTTAATACATTTAATTAAATGATTTTTGTACATACAAATAAAGAACCATTTTTTTATTATACCATGTAATAAAAATTGAAAATACCTTTTTTTCTTTTAATTAAGATATCTTTTGTACAAACAAATGAAAAATACATTTTTTTCTAATTTAATCCTTGATTTTTATTTTAAACATACTTTGTACATAAATTCTTTTTTAAAATAAATACATTTTCCTTTCTTAAGAAATTTTTGTATATAATAAACAAAATCATTTTTATACATAATTTAATTAGAATTAAAGCATTTGATTAAAACATTTCTTTTTATACATATTAAGAAAATACAAGATTATTAATTAAATTAAGTAGACATTTAATTTTTCTTTAGGTCAAAACAAATACTTAACAATACTCAATACACATTAATTTCACATTGTCCTAACCTGTAAATAATTACTTACACAATACAAATACATTCACATTGTCCCTATACACATTTGTTTATCTTATACATTGATATACGTTATTTACATTTGATCGCAAATTCGATTTGGTTGTAACTTATTGGATACTATAAGTCTCATCCCCATTTGTGAATATTGTACCCCCACTCCCGGATACTATTTGTAATAGCGTAGACTTTACATTTTCGCAATTTACAGTTTTCCAATTATACCATGGTTAGACCTAGGGTTTGCATGTACATAAAATCAAACGCTAGATAACCTAATACAAGACAAATACATGAAATCAATACACAATCACACTTGCACCCTCTAGGGTAATCCCACATGTTGCCTTCCAAAATGGGCCATGCTTGCACGTCGAGTATCTTTGGCAAAATAAATTTAAATGATCATAAGTCCCTCGATGACGCTTTCGAATGTTGCCTAAACGGGATGATCATAGTCCCTTCAAAACAAATTGCCAAAGACACTTGGCACCATTGCATTCATGGTCCATCCGATGACCCGCGCCCGTCCCGTTAAACTTCCTAAACGCAAGATTGTCCATCAAATTCAATGGTGGAACAAAATTGTTAAAAAAGGGTTGAAAACATAGAGAAAACCTTTGAGTACAATAGGGTAGACAAAACTCTTAGTTACTTGAGATCCACTTGCAAAAACACTTGCCTTCTTTTCAAAAAACACCTTCCACAAGCACTTTCGAAATAAACTCTCAAAAACATTTGAAACATCTTTTCGAAAAGATACACGCCTTTGTAAAATATTCGAGTAAAGAATTGTTACAAGGTTAGCCTAAGACAAGGCATCTTCTTCAAAAACATTTTCAAAACACACACACCATTTTCAAGCAATCGAAGATCAAGGCAAGTGATCTAAAAAACCAAGTAACTAAGAGCCCATGGATAACCATGGATGAAAAGGGTGCTAATACCTTCCCTTTTCATAATCTACCCCCCGGACCCACGAAATATCTCAAAAGGTTTTTGCTGTGCTTTTTTTAACCTTTCCTTTAGGATAAAATAAAAAGTCGGTGGCGACTCTTGCTCAACCGCACAAGTGCGAATACGAACGCAAAACCACAGTCAGTTCTCCCACCGTATCACAGCGTGTATCATGGGTCTTAGAGCTGCTATTGACCTAAGGATCAAGTTCTTGAGTGTATTCGGGGATTCCACTTTGGTGATAAGTCAGATCAAAGGCGAGTGGGATACGAAACACCCGAACTTTATCCCTTACAGAGGACATGTACTGACACCGCTGCCGCATTTTGAAGAGATCACCTTTAAACATTTCCCACGAGAAGAGAATCAGTTAGCAGACGCGCTAGCTACTATGTCGTTAATGTTCAAGGTTAGGTGGGACAATGAAGCTCCCCGAATCACTATTGAGAGGTTGGATGAACCGGCATACTGCTATGAGATCGATACTGAGGAGGTAGCCGATAAACCTTGGTTTCATGAGGTGAAAAGGTATCTCGAGGCTCAATAATACCCCGAAGGGGCATCTGTCAATGACAAGAAATTTTTGAGAAGGTTTGCTGCAAAGTTCTTCCTCAGCAATGGAATCCTCTATAAGCGCAATCATGACTCTACCTTACTGCGGTGTGTAGACAAGAGCGAAGCAGAGAGGATCATGGCAGACCTACACGAAGGTACCTTTGGCACTTATTCCAATGGACATACCATGGCAAAGAAGATCCTACGGGAAGGATACTACTGGTCCACTATGGAAGCCGACTGTTATCAGTATTCTCGAACCTGTCACAAGTGCCAAATCTATGCTGATAAGGTGTGTGTACCTCTAGTTCCCTTGAATGTCTTGACAGCTCCTTGGCCCTTTGCAATGTGGGGCATTGACATGATCGGTGAGATCAGACCTACCGCGTCCAACGGGCATCGCTTCATCCTAGTGGCCATTGATTACTTCACGAAGTGGGTTGAGGCTGCCTCCTTTGCTACGGTTACCAAGAATGTGGTGGCACGGTTCATCAAGCATAACTTTGTTTGTCATTATGGTATCCCTGAGAGAATCATCACAGATAATGGTACTAATCTCAACAACTCGATGATCACTGAACTCTATAAACAGTTCAAGATTCAGCATCACAACTCTTATCCTTACCGACCGAAGATGAATGGGGCTGTCAAAGCTGCTAATAAGAATATTAAAAAGATCATACAGAAGATAACAGTGACATACAAAGACTGGCACGAGATGTTACCGTTTTCTCTTCACGGGTACCATACTTCATCACGTACGTCGATAGGGGCAACACCCTATTCTCTGGTATATGGCATGGAGGTTGTCCTATCCATGGAGGTCCAGATCCCTTCTCTACAGATTATGAAGGATACGGGTTCGAGCGAAGATGATTGGATCCAGAATCGACTTGATCAATTGAACTTAATCGACGAGAAAAGACTTACTGTTGTCTGCCATGGTCAAATGTATCAAAAACGGATGATCAAGGCCTTCAACAAGAAAGTCAGACACCAAGTGTATCAAGTAGGGGATCTGGTAATCAAGCGCATCATACTTCCGTAAGGTGATCCCAAGGGCAAATGGACTCCCACCTATGAGGGACCATTTGTAATTAAGAACATATTTTCGGGTGGAGCCATGATTCTGACCACTATGGATGGTGACGACCTTCCACACTCTGTCAATGCGGACATAGTGAAAAGATACTACGCATAATAAAGACCCTATAGGTTGACATACCTAGGCAAAAATAAGGGCATCCCGGCGAACCAAAAGGGTCCAGGCAAAAATTAGGGATAAAAAATGAAAAAATTTGTACACCCGACAAGTCGAAAACCCGAAAGGGCGGCTTGGGCAAAAAAGGGTATCCCGGTGGACTGAAAACCCAAAAGGGAGATCCAGGCAAAAATTAGGGATTAAAGCGTATCATTATATCCCATTGGATCACCTTGCGATCAGACATCAGTAATCAGATATCAAGCTCAAACGGTACCGATCAATCTAGTCAGCTTCGGACAAGCAGCAAAGTGATGAGATGCTCGAAGACATAGGGGCAATAGCAGAATTGAAATCCAATGGGATCACTACACATAGCTGTTTTCTTTTTGTACATAATTTCTGTAATAATTTCCATTTTTACGGCGGCATTCTCTTACTAGAGCGTCAACCTCCTTGTAAAAAACGCCTGTTATAGGCAAATTTCAAATCAATACAAAGTGTCTTTTGAGTACAAAACTTTGTGTTTTTTTTTCCATTTTCTGTTTTGTTTTGCAAAAAAACATCCAATGTTTTATTCTTGACATATGCATTTGAATATGATTACTATTCACAAATATCTGCATATAAAACAGAAAGACAGTTACTAAGAACTCAAAGAAACTGGTACAAAACCTAAATACCGACAGTTTCCCCATCCATCATGGTGCAAGGGGCAGAGAAAGTTGGAAGAGAAGTCACTATCACATACAAGCCAGTGATACCTATATTCCCCACAGAGCCGAGACAGCCAAGGTCCGACCTTCGTATCCCCAAGCAGGAATTCCTTCCCCAGCAGGTTCCTTCAGAAAGCTGATATTTGCATTCCCCAGCCGAGTTTTATAACCATGAGCAGTTTATAAAGCCATCTCCCGAGCAGAGTTTATTTCTCTGACAGCGGAAGCTCAATCTCCAACAGAGCTCTTCTCTCCAGCAATGGAAGTTCATCCCCAGCTGAGTTTATTTCTCCAAATCAGCATATCTTCCAACAAAGTATCTCTTTTCCCCACAGATTCATTCCCCCGCAGGATTATTCTCAGACAGAGTCTCCTCCGGCAGAATATTCTCAAGCAGAATGGATGTAAATCCCCAGCTAATCATCTTCAGTCACTATCCCCAGAGGAAACGAAGAACTCAACTCCTTATACTCTCCAGCAGCAATCAAGGATTTATTTTCCCCAACTAGAGAATATCACAATAGCATTCCATATCCATACATCATGGCATGTGCATACATATTATATAGCATAATCTCATTTATTTTGAGAACATCATTACTCAATACATTTCATACATCATGACATTACATACGACTAACTCTTTACCTTTCAGGGAAAGATGCAATAAAGTTCTCACAAGTTCTCTCTGGTTCAGTTAAACCGACACCAAGGTTTCTATTCCAGTTGAAGATATTCCAACACTTTTCAAGATTTTCTCTAGTTCAGTCAAACCGACACTAAGGTTTCTATTCTAGTTGAAGATGTTCTAAGACTTTCGTCTGGGTCATCCGAATCACCGCTAAGATTCTCCTGATTTCTATGCTAATCAAAGTCAATCCGAGACCTTCCCCCGGTTCAGTCAAATCGATGCTAAGATTTCTTTCTCGGTTAAAGATAACTTGAGACCTTTCCCTGGTTCATTCAAATTGATACTAAGATTTCTATTCCAGTTAAAGAAGCTATGAAGCTCGGAAACTGACCAAATAACAACTTAATTTCCCCAAATAACTGAAGCCTGGAGCACGACAAGATAACAACAAGAGACACTGTGAAATCTGGAGCACGACCAGATAATAGTATGAGGTACTGTGAAGCTTGGAATTCGACCAGATAGCAGTTTACTTGGCCAATTACTATTGAAGCCTGGAAACAACCGGATGTTAGTATGCCTTAAATTCAAGTTGAAACCCGGATGCGACCGGATAACCACTTAATTCCTTCTGAAGTCTGGAGCACGACCAGATAACAATTTTTGAGATTGCAAATCCTGGAGCATGACCAGATAGCAAGCTTAATCTCATCTCCTTAGTAAGTCACTATAAAACCTGGAGCACGACCAAATAGCAGTCAATCTTATTATCCTCAATAAATCACTGTAAGGCCTGGAGCACGACCAAATAACAGTTCATTTTCATCTCCTCTACTAAGAGATGATTCCCCAATAGAGTAACGGACAATTGAAGTTCCTAAAATTCCATTTCTCTCAAGACAAAGACCAACATTCCTCAACATATTCCTCCTCAATGACAGGAACAAGAATTCTCATCAAAGGAATATCTCGGGAAATCAACATCCTCTAGATGGCATCTTTAAGCCCATCTCTGACGATTTTCCTTCATATCTTCTGGATGGCATCTTTAAGCCCATCTCCGGTTACCTTTCGTCATCTCCTCCAAATGGCATTTGTAAGCCCATTCCTGATACTACCTACACAGTCTAGCCCTATCTCAGACGAGTGCAAATTTTTGGGCACTCTAGTGTTCAATCATCTTCCACCTTCAGATTACGAAAGGCAGACAACCAATCTACATCCTCAGGTTTAAGAAGACTGAACATGGGAAATTGTTGTACCCCAAAATTTTCTCTCTCATTTCACTCAAGACATGCCTCTAGAGGTCCTTAATTTCTCAAGGATGACTAAGGATTGACCAGACAAATCCTCCTCCTAAGGCAACAAGCTTCAAACTAGGGTTTCACTCCTCATCAAGATGGTTTAATACCAAGGGTCCCAAATGCTTTCCATTGTCCCAATATGTTATCAAGATCATTCATGTCAAGTTTCATGCCTTGCACAAGAAGTTTGCTCAGTCAATTGCCTAGATGCCTGAAAATCAACTATACTAGGTCAAAAGTCATGTGTGGCCCATATACAGTCAAACTTCAAGATTTTTGGTCAACATCAATATTTTTGAGGTGATATCCATCATTTGATAAAGGGTTTATCATGATTCCTCAAGGAATGCCCCAAATTTATCAAAACCCAAAAGTTGCTAAATTAGGGTTTCTTAGGAAAAGTCAACCAAACTTTGACCAAGCATAACTTCTTCATACTTTATCAGAAATTTTCCATTCAAGGCTCATTTTTAATAGGATGCAATTACCTAAAATTCATCTTCAGCCCACAAGTTCAAAATATGCACTCATCAAAAGATATGAATTTCTACATTATAGGTCCTTTTGAAAAGTCAACAAAAACACCTTTTGGGTCAAAGCTTCTTACATGATCATGGAAGACTCGATTTAGATGAAACCAAAAGGGTTGTTAAGGGGACATCCTGAGCTTTCTAAAAAGTCTAAGAACACCTATCTAGGGTTAAAATTGGAGGAGATATGCCTTATCAAAGTTGACCATTTTTGCAAATTTGCCAAAAGTCAAATGTGCTCAAAAGTTCATTTTTTGTCAAATGGGCCTAGCTTTTCATGATTGAATCTTATTGGGGACATCGTCCACGACCCAAATCTGCATCCAAACTTTATTTTCTTCATTATTTATTTTCTTTTGATTTTTTATTATTTAAAATACAAATTAAATCAAATAAATGGCAAAAACTACAAAAAAATTGATTTTGATTTTTTTTGTAGGAATCAAATCAAATCAACCTAGCATGACCAAATAAAATCGTGCAAGGGTGGAATGGCTCAAATTGGAATGATTTTGGTGCATTTAGAAAGATATGATGTAAGGGAAAAAAAAATCAAATCTTGATGATCTTCAAAGATTCAAATTGTTTTTGTTACCCTAATTCATTCTAGCATATATATATTGAGCAAGAACAAGCCAAAAAGACAAGGATTGCAGGTCGTGAAAGTTGAGAACAAAACTCAAATTTTGGCAAAAAAGTAGTGGATTATTCTCCAACCTAGAGGGCAATTCAAAGCATTTCAAAGCTACCAATCGATTCCTAGACATCTCCAGAACATTCTCCAATCATTTGCCAGTTCTCCCAAGCCCAGAAACAGGACATATGATCGTCACAGTTTGCTTCTTTTTCAAAATCTGATTACTATGATTCTTGCATCATGAACATGTTTTAATGGTATATCTGTGTTGGTTGTCATGTTTGCAATGTGTTGGATTGGTTTAATTGATGTTTTGATGCATATATTGATGAATACCATGGCTAGGGTTTGAAGTCACGTTTTAGGGCTTCTTGATACAGGTGAAATTGGCCCAAGAAAATGGTACCATGATGCTCGTGGCATCAAGACAAGTTGAACCATGGTCTTTAATTTCATTTATCATGCGTTTTTCTTGATTTTTGAAGTGTACATGTTATGGCTACAGACGCTTGTCTGTAGGTAAAAGTGTTTAGCCTAAGGCGACAGATCTGCGAAGAAGACAACAACGTGTCTAACCATTATTGTCTTATTTGAATTTCGCGCACTTATTAGAGTCATTCACGTTTTTTATATATTACTTATTGTTGTTATTATATTGATAACTAAACATGATAGCCCAGATGGCAAGGCGTGCGTTGTGTAAGTAGGAGGACCTGGATTCGATCCCAGGTCCCAGTATTTTCTTTATTTTCCTAACATTTAAACGCAGGTTCGATACATTACCTTACCAAGCGCCCACCATGCGCTACCACCATCCAGCCAATGGATCATTGTTTATCCAGATCCAACGCTCAATCAAGGAAAAACCATGATACACCCTCCAAGCATGGCTGCATAGAATCAGCATGTTGACTGGGCTGACCAGCTATTGGGCCTTACAAATTCAACAATATACCCCCCTTTCAGCTTCCATACATGCCCATCTCTTTACTTTTCTATTTTATTTCTTGTTTTAATTGTTTTATTAATTATTTTCTTTTACAAAAATAACACAAAAATCAGTTTTTTTAATTAAATCAAAAATCACAAAAACATCAAAAATTATTTTTTTCATAAAATATTCTATTTCTTTAATTAATTAGTTTAATTAAAATTAGGGCAATTTAATTATTTTCAAAATTAAAAATAATTAGAATTAGGGTTTAATTTTGTACATAATTTAATTTTTCTCAAAAAATAACCTAAATCTTTTTCAATTAGATTTCTTAGGGTTCTCCAATTATTCTCACATTTAATTCGCTGCGCGCTTTTAATTCTTTTTTCTATTATTGTAACTGCTCTGAGTTTGTAATAGATTTAATTAGGATTTTCAATTCCGCATCTTTATTTTCGGTCAAAATAATTATGTATCTGCAAAAGCCCTGTAATAGCTAGGACTTTAACTTTATCGCTTTAATTTCCGCAAACTATAAACTGCTTAGATGTATGTTAATAGGATTGTATGGAAAGACTAACTGAAAATTAATACGGTAGAAAACCCTAAATGTGCAAAGATAAATTAACTTAAATAACACTCGCACATGATCACTCCTAGGGTTTACTCCACTCCGGTTGCCTTCGGTAAACGGTCATGAAGTATAGGGTTTGTTAGTGGTTGTCCTCTAGCCCCGAAAGATCTAAAATGACCCATTCGGTTGTTGCCTCGGAAAAAGATCTTTAAGGCTTTAGGATGATTACTAACATTTCCTAACATTGCTTTTGTGATCGTATTTTACCCTTCGAATGTCCCTAAAAAACTCCAACAACGATGCTACCTATTTCTCAATAATGGGATAACATTGTCTAAAAGGAAAACGAACAGACCTTTTTCGAGTAGGTAGATTAGTTCCTAGGTACTTGCTCAAACAAACAAAAACTTTTTCACACCAAAAATTTTCAAACAAAGTTTTCAAAAACAACTTCGTAACACTCTTGAGGATAGAAACAAGGGTTAATACGAAGTAAAACAAAACTTTTCAAAACAAACACACACATGCAGTTTTCAAAATGAGCAAGTACCTAAGAGCCCGTGGAAAACCACGAATAGAAAGGGTGCTAACACCTTCCCTTTCTATAATCTACCCCTCGTACTCAGAAACATCTCGAAAAAGGTTTTTTATGTTCTTTTTCCTTTTCCTGATTGGATAAAATAAAAGTCGGTGGCGACTCTTGCTTACCGCGACATTTGAAAACAAAAAACGCAGAGCAGTATTAACAGTCGGTTCTTCCACCGTATTACAATGATGTATGAATGTGAAATGTCATGGAAGTGTATTGGTAGCTCTGTATAACGTTTTTGACTAGGGAAAATAAATCCCTGACCGTTGCTGGGGATGAAGAATATGTGTAATCTTCAGTCTTGTCATAGAATGCCTCCGCTGGGAATTTATGCTTTTTTTTTTAGGAAACTCTACTGGGGAATTTAATTTCTGCTCGGGGAGAAAAGTTCAGAAGCATTGGTCGTTCATCACTCTACTGGGGAATTTAATTCTCATATACTCTGACTGGGGATAAAAGAGATGGATAACCTTTTGAGGTGTCGTTTGACTGAGCTTCTTATATGGATTCTGACTCGTCTAGGGTGGATAAGATTGAATGATATCTGGTCTGACTTTAGATTCCGTAGCAAATCTCTGGGGGTGGCAATCTGGACTACCCTTTGATGGAGAGAGAAATTTTGTCGGTGATTTGTAGTAGTCAAAGTAATAGACTCAAGCTGGGGAGATTGTATTCTGTTAGGGAAATAAACCTTGTTGGGGAAATAAATCTCGTTGGGGGAAATAAGCCCTGATGGGGGAATATATTATGCTTAGTAAATGAGCCCTACTGGAGAAGAAAGTTCTACATGGGATTTTACAGTGTTAGAGAAATAAACTCAGTTGGGGAAGAGAATTTCTATGAACTGTACTGGTGACATGATCTCTGACGAGGATGGTGACTCCGTAGGTTGGAGACATTGTCAGGGAAAGATCATACTCCTTTGTCTGCTAGGGGGATCTGCTAGTGAGTATGATTACGATATTTCAGACTTGCGGGAAATGTATCCTTGTTGAAGACAAGCTTGTGAAGCTGACTCCGTAGGGGATAATCTTATGGAAACTGCTATGTAGGGATTTATGGATGACTTGAATGTTATCCCGTCTCCTGGAGTCTTGAGTAAATGCTTATTCCTGCTTTTATGCATACATTTGTTAATAGTAATCGTATTCATATGAATATGTTCATTCAATTTAATCATTGGACGCTTTTGCAAACAAAACAGAAAAAGTAAAACAAAATTTGAATTTTGAAATTGTGTTTATATTGATAGTTTTCCTATAAACAGGCAATTTCTGTGCAATGAGACAAAAGTCCTAGTAAGAGGAAATCATCATGGAAAATGAAGAGAGTACAAAGTGAAAACAAAAATATATAGCTATGTATAAATAATCTCGTCGGCTTCCAACTCTGTTATTGCCGATATGTCTTTGAGCATCTCATCCCTTGCTGTCGGAAGAAGTTGATTGAATCGACCTGTACCATTTTAACTTGACATTGATAATAAAGTTGGCTGTAAGTGATCCAACGGGACATAGTTGTATGCTTTAATCCCTAATTTTTTCCTGGACCGCCCTTTTGGGTTTTCAGTCCACCAGGATACCCTTTTTTACCCAAGCCGCCTTTTCAGGTTTTCGACTTGCCAGGTGTACAGTCTTTTATATATATATCCCTGATTTTTGCTCGAACCCTTTTTGGTTAGTCGGGATGCCCTTATTTTTGCCTAGGCCAGTAAAACTAGCGGGTTATTTTTTATGCGTAGTATCTTTTAACTATGTTCACATTCACAGGGTGTGGAAGATCTTCACCGCCCATGGTGGTAAGTATCATAGCGCCGCCCAAAAAATCTTCTTGATTACAAATGTCCCTTAGTAGGTAGGAGTCCATTTACCCCTGGGATCACCTTGCGGTAGGATGATGCGCTTTATTACCAATTCACCAGCCTGATATACTCGATGCTTGATTTTATTATTGAACGCTTCTGATACATCTAACCATGACAAATAACCACAAGCCTTTTCTCGTCAATTAAATTCAATTGGTCCAGCCTAGTCTGAATCCATTCCTCTTCGTCCGAGTCTGCATCTTTCATAATTCTCAAGGAAGGAATCTGAACTTCGACAAGTAAGACAGCCTCCATATCGTAGACTAGAGAGAATGGGGTTGCCCCAGTTGA
This sequence comes from Vicia faba, assembly GCA_948472305.1. Classification (NCBI taxonomy): domain Eukaryota; kingdom Viridiplantae; phylum Streptophyta; class Magnoliopsida; order Fabales; family Fabaceae; genus Vicia; species Vicia faba. The sequence goes on from OX451740.1 coordinate 1,114,917,071, forward strand.
TGTTCAAGTTGAAGTGCGATAGCTATGAATAGAAAATGGTAACATCTCATGCCAATCATTATATGTCATTGTCATCTTCTATATAATCTTCTTAATATTCTTATTGGCGGCTTCCACCGCGCCATTCATATTTGGTCGATACAGATAAGAATTATGGTGCTTGATCTTGAACTACATGCAGGGTTTCATGATCATAGTGTTATTGAGATTGGTACCATTGTATGTGATGATTCTCTCAGGGATTCCATACCGATAAATAAGGTTATGCTTAAAGAACCGGGCGACAATATTCTTAGTAAGAGAGGAAAATAAGGCTGCTTCAATCCATTTTGTGAAGTAATCAATGGCGACGAGGATGAAGTAATATCCATTGGAAGCAGTAGATTTGATCTCTCTAATCATATCAATGCCCCACATTGCAAATGGCCAAGGAGTAGTCAAGAAATTCAGAGGTACTGAAGGCACATGTACTTTGTCAGCATAGATCTGGCACTTATGACAAGTTCTTGAGGGGTGATGGCAATCAGTTTCCATAGTTGACCAATAGTAACGTTCTCTTAGAATCTTCTTAGCCATAGTATGCCCACTGGAGTGAGTACCAAAGATACCTCCGTGTATATCTTGCATAATCTTCTCCGCCTCTTTCTTGTCCATACAACGAAGCATAGTTGAACGATGGTTACATTTGTACGTAATTTCGTTACTCAGGAAGAACTTGGATGAGAACCTCCGCAGGAATTTCTTGTCATTGATAGATGCCCCCTCGGGGTACTCTTGAGCCTCAAGGTATCTTTTCACTTCATGTAACCAAGGCTTCTCTTCTACTCCGTCAGTGTCAACTTCATAGGAGTGTGTTGGTTCATCTAGCCTCTCAATGGTAATTCTGGGAGCCTCGTTGTCCCATATGACTTTAAACATAGATGACATTGTAGCCAATGCATCTACCAACTGGTTTTCTTCTCTTGGGATGTGCTGAAAGTGATTTCCTCGAAGTACATGATTAATGCCAACACATGCTCCCGATAAGGAATGAGATTGGGATGCTTCGTATCCTATTCTCCCTTAATCTGACTGATTACCAGTGATGAGTCCCCATATATGCTCAATGTTGTACCCCAAAATTTTCCCTCTCATTTATCAAATAATTTCTCACAAGATCTCTTTTGGTTCAAGATTGCACAAGGGTTGATCAGCTCAAGACACCTCCTTAATAACTGATGACTGAAATTAGGGTTTGAGTTTTCACAAGGATAATTGAACTTTTAATTCCTCATATGACTTTAATGGATCATTATGTACCCTCAAGATTGCTCATGTCAAGTTTCAAGTCTTAGATCATATTTTTGCTCAGTCAATTGACCAATTGACCTAAAAATCAACTATATTGGGGGAAAGTCAACTGTGGCCAATTTACAGTCAAACTTCATAGTTTTTGATCCATATAAACATTATAAACTCATATGTATCATTTTATCAAGTTTGGACGACAATTCCTCAAAAAATTTGATCAGATCATCAAAAGGGCAAAATGGTCAAAATTAGGGTTTTGATTGAGAAAGGGCAATTTCTGATTTTTGACCTAGAAAATGGTTAATTGGTTTGAGGCATGATCTCAAGAGTTCAATTGCATCATTTTGACATAATGGCATGACTCAAAACATTTCTCAAGGTCATTTGGTTGATAGTTGATTTTCAGTCAACTGATCAAAAGTCAACTGTACACTGAAAAGTCAAACTTTGACTTTTTGGTCAAAATCAAGTGCCAAAGATTACAATTCATCAAAACATGTAAAAATATGAAACTTGTTCATCAAGAAATCAAAAAGTCAATATTTCATTTTGAAAATTCAAAGTTTTCAAACTTAGAAATTTTTCTAAGTGTTGGAAACTTCATATTTTTTCACAACTTTGAGTCAATTTTTCACCATGATGCAAGATGATTCAAAAGAAACTTTCAACATGAAAGTTGTAGATCTCCATGAGATCTAAAACATTTATTTATACAAATTCTCCTATAAATGATTGTATCTCAAGTTATTAATCCATGAAGTCATGGTCATGAAACTAAACACTTAGTGAAAATTTTGCCCTAGTTTAGGCAGGATTTTTACCTAACTTCATGGCAATTTTTAATATAGTTCCATGGGGAATTTTAAAAAGTGATTCAAAGAGGGGTTGTAGAGCATATTACAAGATTTCCAAAATGTCCAATAACTCCTTGAGATTATTCTTGAGCAAGGAGAATCAAGAGAGGAAGTTAGGGTTTCAAACTGAAATTATAGGTCATTTTTGATGAACAAGAATTCAAATCTCAAGCCTATGATGCACAATCTTGCTTTGCAGACCTATAAACCTCAAGATCTCTCCCAAATCAGAAGATTACACTTGCTTTGAACTATTATCCAGTTAATTCAAGATTTATCCAAGATAATTTTCCATTTATGGAACAAAGTTACCATTGTTATTTTGATAAAGCATTGCTTTTGCAAATGTCAATTCTCCTTGAGCTCCTAACTTGTTGCCTCTGTCCATATTCAAGATAAATGGCCAGAAGCAAACATGTTTAAAGTTCCTAACCAATCTACATGCTTGTACTTTCTACCTTGAAACTACATTTCTCACTTTTCTTCAAAATCAAGCAACTTAGCCATAACCCTATAACTCAGAAATCCCCTATGCAAAACATCTCCAACCTTTTGCTTATAGATACACAAGTCATTGGCAAGAAACACGTGCACGCTCAAGCCATGAAACCCCCTAAAGCACAGAACCACTAAAAACATCTCAAAACTTACCATTTATGAGTTTTGAATCCAATCTCTAAATTTGCTCGTGCGTTTCTTGGCATTTTACTGTCAAAAGCTTCTAAATAACATATACAAACAATTCCAACACCTGCAACACGAATGTAACACCTCTATCACCATCCACCATTTTCAAAAACAACACCTTGCACCTTGACTTCTCCAGAACTCCTCAGCCACTTTCAGCTAAAGTCAAGCATCACATTAGCTTCTTGGGAACTAGAGGAAGCTAATCCAATCACTGAAACTCATTAAAAGCTGCTCAAACTCAAAACACGATACCCTCTTGCAAGGTGAGTTTTATGACTTTTGAACTATTCATACAAGCATCATTAATGGTTTATTTGTGAATAAGAAATGTAGATATCATTTTCCTGAAGCTAACCATGTCCTTAGATTTCATTATTGTTGCTTGAGTAGTTAGAGTTTTGAATCCGAACCTCTGAAAATAATTAGATCAAAATTTGGTACTTTCAAAAATTCTCATTCATCTTTGATTTATAATTTATGATATTTATATGGTTGGATTCGTATGGAAAAATGGAACAACTTTCATGTTTGCATTTTCCATTTTTGTTGAGAAATGAATGAGATACATGTGGTCTGGCTGGAGGTTGAAGATGAAGTGTATTCATGACTCACTTTGTATTATATATTTATCATTTCAGTTAAGTTAATGAATGTGTAGCCACCTCAGTGGTAAGGCAACACACTGGTAACTAAGAGGTCGTGGGTTCAACACCCAGCGCGCTGCCTTTTACATTTTTTCACATTTTTTTGACATTTTTTTGTTACAGGAAGTGCTTGGGCCTTCCCCTACTGGGCTTTGCACTTTTTCTCACTAACACCCCACATGTTTGCTCATACCACGCAGCCCATAAACCTTTTTTTATTTTCTGATTTCCAAACAAAGAAACATCATTTGGGCCAGATTCAAAAAAACTGTTTCTAACAAACCTCCAAAATTCAAATTTAACCTCTCTGACTTTATTATTTTTATTTTATTCTTATTTCATCTTTTATTATTATTATTATTATTAATATTATTATTATTATTATTATTATTATTATTATTATTATTATTATTATTATTATTATTATTATTATTATTTTCATTAAAAAAAATCCAAAAATATTTATATTTTTGTTATTTATATTTATTTAGATTTATTTTTCTTCATAAAAACTAAAAAAAAATAAAAAAAACATTTTTTTCATTTAGTAAATTAATTTCTTTTCAATAAATATTTAGACTAGGGTTTAACTATCATATTATTTTCTTGTAAATAAAATTAATTTAGAGTTTAGGTTTATTTTAATTAATTAATTTTCATTTTGTATTTTCATTAAGATAAAACCTTTTCAATAGAAAACCCCTAAAAATACCTTTTTTAACTTAACTTATTTTTTATTTAGTTTAAATTTAATTTGGTTTAATTTTTAGTTAATCTTCTTTAGTTAGGTTAAAACCCTTTTTTACAAACAAACCGAACAAAAATTACATTTTTTCTTTTCACAATTTTATTCTTGCATTTTATCTTCATTTTTGTACATTTATTCAATATTCAATATGGTTGTAATAATTATTTAGATTTAATTTCTTGCAATTTCCTATTTGTAATTTGTACACCCCTTCCCCTAAGTGATGTAATAGCGTAGTAATTTTTAATTTCCGCAATTTATTACTTTATATACAAATGCTAGTAATTAGGGTTTGTATGGAAAGAATAAAATCAACAAGTAGCAAACCCTAATCAAGACAAATCAAGCATGTAAATCAATACACTTGCACACATAAACCCTTAGGGTAAACCCACTTTGTTGCCTTGCAAAAATGGCCATATAATGCATGCGAGGTATCTTAGCAAAAACAAGCAAAAATACAAGATCATAGTCCTTCGATGACGTTATCCATGTTGCCTTTTAAAATGATCTTAGTCCCTTAAAGAAAATGCTAAGATATCTTACAACACTGCTAATCATGGTTATACAATGACTCACGCCCATCCCTTTTACATCCAAAGATAGGGTTACTTAACAAATCAATGGTAAGATAACAATGTCAAAGAAAAGAGGAAATAAATATGAAAGACTTTTGAGCAGGTAGATTACTCCTAGTTGCTTGTCAATTTAAAAACAAAAACATTCTTGCTATTTTCAAAACAAACACCAATACTTTCAAAAAACATCTTTCAAACTTGAAAACACTTTCAAAAGATCAAACACTTTGTATACATTCTTACGAATGAGAATCATTACAAAGTTTGCCTAAATGATGGCATCTTTACAAAATACTTTCAAAAACCACACAAAGCACATTTTCAAACAAAAGCAAGTGATCTAGAAAGTAACTAAGAGCCCATGGAAAACCATGGATGGAAAGGGTGTTAATACCTTCCCTTTTCATAATCTACCCCCCGAACTCAAGAAAACATCTCAAAGGTCTTTCCTGTTCTTTTCAGCTTTTCCTTTTGGATAAAAGAAAAGTCGGTGGTGACTCTTACTAACCACAACAATTGCGATAAAATGCAAAACACTCCAAGTCAGTTATCCCACCGTGTTACAGAACTGGCGACTCTGTTGGGGAGAATGATAAAAGTGGGGTTACCTTAAGGCTAGATCACATTTACTTTCTTTCATTGTTTGACTTGTATGCTTTACATTTTGGTTCTTTGTTTGGGTTTGAATCTTCTACCCAGATTTGGGATACCTTATAGGTAAGTAGCAACATGTTGTGGAAACTGTGCGGGGTATACCGACATAGTCTAAGCAATAGCTACGTTAGTGTGACATATTTGTGGGTACCTGTAGCCCTTGAGTAGTCAAGGAGAATACGGGGCCGCTGAGTGATGTCATGAAGCACTAACTAACTTCTAGAACCTTTACTTGACCAACTTAGCCATTAGGACGTAGTGAGAAGACCGACTTGATTGCAGTTCGAAGTTGGTAGATACTCGATACTACACTTATTGAGGTTTGGTTTTTTGGGATATTTCGGTCGCTATTAAAGAGGCTTACGCTGAAACAATGCCCGAGAAAACAAACCAGTGATATTGAGCTACCTTAGAACTCTATTACTATTGCTAGGACATGTTTGAGCCAACTAAACTTCAATAGGGTATTTACCTATGAGACTCCATGCAAGCCTAAGCCTAAGGACTTGTTTGTTTTGTTTGTATATACTTACTTGTACATAACATCATAAACATCATAACATCATACTCATACTCACTAACCATTTCAAGCATTTTGGGATTTATCTTTGTTCTGTTTTATAGGACATGGATTCTATTCGCAGGAAAACCATTCAAGTCAATCTTGTAAGGATCCCTCCTCAACTTAAAGAGTTAGCATCAAGGGTTCCCGAAAATTCTCCATTTACCTAAAGACATGGTTGCCTCCTAAACTTGGTTACCTCCAACACTGATGAGGACATGGTGAAGTTACTCTTCCAGTTATTTGATCCTCTACACCATTGCTTCACATTTCCTGATTATCAACTTGTGCCAACTTTGGAAGAATTCTCCCAACTCTTGAGGATTCCCATTCTCAATCAACTATATTTTAACGGTACAGAAAGAGATCCAAAGCCAAAAGAGATTGCTCAAGCCCTACACTTGCAACCATCTGATGTCACAACTAATTGGGAAACAAGGAGTGGTGTTAAAGGTTTCTTAGCCAAGTTCTTGTTTGAGAAAGCTCAAAACTGTTGGAAATCCTTGGACTTGCAAGCTTTTGAGGAAATTGTGGCTCTCCTCATCTATGGGATGGTTTTGTTTCCAAATCCTTACCAACTCATAGATATAAACACCGTCAAGATCTTCATGTCTCGTAACCTGATGCCTACTTTGTTAGGAGACATCCTACATTCTTTTCACACTCACACTATGAGGAAAAGAGGTATCCTTATGTGTTGTACTCCTATTTTTGCAAGATGGTTTATTTCGCATCTTCCCCAATTTGTATTGAAGAATGAGCAAGGTTCAAGGTGGTCACATAGGTTGATGACACTCAAACATTCAGACATTCATTGGTGTTTCCGATCTATAGAGAATGTTACTATTATCGACCGTTGTGAAGAATTCCCTAATATCCACTTACTTGGAATTAGAGGAGGTATCACCTACAACCCCTGTTTAGCCTTAAGACAATTTGGTTACGCCCGAAGGGATGGTCTACATGAGATGCTTATTCAAGGGTTGGTATTTGACTACGAGAATGACGATCAAGGTCACCACCAAAGGTTTATCCGAGCTTGGAGGATGTTGAACAAGGTAGATAGAAAGAAATTAGGGCATAAGAATTCCATCCCTCTTCAGCCTTACCTCAAATGGGTACGAGCCCGTGCTCAAAGTCTTATGATGCCTTACCCCTCCATTCTCCCGGTTATCATAGAGCCTGTTGTGGAAGGAGATGTTCCATACATTATCCTGCATCCTGACATGCCCACCTCTCTCGAATACTTGCAAAGGGATTAGATACATCTTAAGGGGGAGCGAGACACTTTCAAGGCCCAATTCTACGCCAGCGAGAAGAAGGTTTTGGAACTCACCAAGCAGCTTCACGAGGAGTAGAGTCTGAACGCCTACATCGCACCAAAGAGGATGCGTACAACTTTTTTATCTTAAAGTTTTTGTATTTATTTGTAAGCCCGAAGAGGCATGATGTACTCAAACTTTGATTTATTAATATAACGTGTGTTCCTTTTTGGTCTAAGAAAAATTTAAGTCTCTAATTTCCTTGAAATCATTGCATATGCATATCCATTCATTATAACATAAGCAGGTTTCTTACCACATGTCTCCTTATCTTTCTACTGTTTATTTCAGTAAGATGGATCTCTAGAAGACAGTAAAAGACCTCCAGGCACAGAATGCTCAGTTTCAACAGATGTTCTTGACTCTAGCCAAAGGACAAGAGGATTTGAAAACTTTGCTGATCAAAGAAAAGAAGAAGAAAGCAAAGAAAACAACCGGTGTTCTGAATCTAGGAAGAAGGTTCCCAGGGCCAGCCAGATGGACCCTAGACTTCGCAACATCATCTGGTGAAAAGGATAATCAAGAAGGGAAAGGCAAGGATGTGACTGCCCAGCCAGAATCTGAAGAGGAAGAAGAAGAGGATTACTCTGAAGAGAAATATCCCCCGACTGACGACAAATACAAACATCTGGAAGAGCGTCTAAGTGCAATGGAGATTCAGAAAGTGCCCGGGATGGACTTTGAAGACCTAGGTTTGCTGTCTGGGATTGTTATTCCACCAAAATTCAAGGCACCAGTGTTTGCCAAGTACGACGGGGTTTTGTGTCCCAAGATGCACCTCCGATCTTATATGAGGAAGATACAACCTCACACTGCTGACAGAGATTTGTGGGTCCACTTCTTTAAAGATAGTCTATCCGGGACTCAACTAGATTGGTTCTATCAACTAGAGAGGGCCAATATCCATAATTGGGAAGACCTCACCGCTGCTTTTTATAAACAGTATCAATACAACGCAGACCTTGCTCCCACCCATACTCAACTCCAGAGTATGGCTATGGTTTCAAGCGAAGGTTTCAAAGACTACGCTCAGAAATGGAGAGACTTAGCAGGAAGAGTCCAGCCTCCCCTCTCTGACAGAGAACTAGTAGACATGTTTTGGGTACCCTGTCCCGTCCTTTCTTCGATCATCTAATTGGAAGCTCCTCAGCAGGATTGACTGAATTAATATTGACCAGAGAAAGAGTGGAAGTTGGGATTAAGATTGGGAAGATCCAAAAAGACGCATCCTCCAATGCCATGAGAAAACCATTTATTGGGAAGAAAGAAGTTGGTGTTGTGTACCCTAAAAGTAATCAAGATAGAGCTACACACCGTCCAATGATATGGGCCGTCATGATCCCTAAGCCTACACCTACTCAACAAAGGAATAATCAGCCTAGAACAGAAAGACCAGTAAGACAATTTACCTGGATAAATATGACACCGTCTCAAGTCCTGCCACATTTATTGAGATCTAATCTGGTAACTTTGAAGGAAGCCCTGAAGAATCCCAACACATCCTCACCTCATTACCATCCTAATGCTCGGTGTGCTTACCATTCAGAAAGTCCAGGCCATGATACCAACAACTGCTGGGCTTTGAAAAACAAGGTGTAAGACCTTCTCGAAGCAAAAGAAATTGAATTTGATGCTCCTGAGATCCCAAATATTATCACCGCTCCTATGCCCAAGCACGACCGTGATGTTAACGCTGTTGAAGATGATATGTTTGTTTCTGTTGTTGATGAACTTGTTACTCCTCTCCTGACTGTCAAGAGGAACCTGTTGAAGGCCGGTTTATTTCCGGGCTGTGGTGAAGGCTGCCACCTCTGTTTATCCCTATGAACGAGTTGTCATTTATTGAAAGCAGGTGTCCTTTACCTAATGGATGACAAAGAGATTTTGTTTGAAAAGACTCCCATTCCAACCATTTCTTACAAAGATGTTTCAATAGTAACCATTTCCGCCAATCCTTCCAAGGTCTCCACCAAAAGACCTGTTAGGATTACATCAGTTCCTAAGGTGACTCCACTATAATTACTATGCCAGGGCCGATCCCGTACTCCTCAGATAAAACTGTCCCATGGAATTATGAGGGCAACTTCTACTATCACGGTGTCAAGCAAGATTGGCTGGCTGATGAAGACTCGATTTTTGAGAAGGCTAACCCTGACATCAGCAACATTGCGGGAACCAGCAAAATAACCCAAAGTGGAAGATTATTCTCCCCAGAGATTGCTCCTCCGAAAACTGTTACCGGTCCTGTGATCATCCCTGCTCCTGTTCCTGTTGACACTACTACAGTCCCTATGGTTACCCCTATTGACACCCCTACCACCGAGTCGACCGAGACTCAGGGCAAAGGCATTCTGGTTGAGCCTGTCCAGATGAAGGCGTAATCAATATCTATCCCGGAAGCCTCTAAAAAGGAGATGGAAGAAATTCTAAAAATTATAAAGAAAAGCGACTACAACATAGTCGAACAGCTAGGGAAAACTCCGTCAAAGATTTCTATGCTAGCTTTAGTGTTATGCTCTGAGGCTCATGCAAAGGCCTTGGTGAAATTTCTTAAAACTGCCCATGTGCCACAAGAAACCTCTGCTGATTAATTCCAAGACTGTGTGGCCAGTTTAACAGTTGACAATGGTTTAGGCTTTTTTGATGCTGAACTGACACCTAGAGGGAGGAAACACAATGAGGCATTGCATGTCTCTGTCGAATGCAGGGGTACAACTTTGGCTCATGTCCTATTTGATACTGGTTCGTCTTTGAATATGCTTCCTAAGAAGGCTCTTGATAGACTAGACTGTGAAGGTTTGACCTTAAAACCCAGCAACATAGTGGTAATGGCCTTCGACAGTTCAAAGATAATGGTGCATGGGGAGGTGGACATCCCCATAAAAGTTAGAACTCAAACCTTTGATTCAAATTTCTATGTGATGGACATTCTCCCCTTCTATTCCTGTTTATTAGGCCGACCTTGGATTCATGACGCTGGTTCCGTCACCTCTACTTTACATCAGATGCTGAAATACCCAACCAAGGGAAAAATCATTACTTTCCATGGAGAAGAGGAATATATGGTCAGTTACTTGAACTCCTTCAGATACGTGGAATTGGATGGTGAATTCATTGAAACTCTGTTTCAGCATTTCGAGGATGTCCCACAAACAGTGGCAGCTACCAAGACTGTTTCCCAAGTCCCGAATATTACAAGACCTCCGCTAAAGATGTCTTCTCTAAAAGATGCCAAGGCAGTAATCGAAGAAGGTGGGTATACTATTTGGGGCCAACTTCCGGATATCCCTTACAAATCTGACAAATTTGGTTTGGGTTTCACTTCAGGAGCCCAGAAAGTTGTTCTTCGTGTTTGTGTTAGGGGACCACCTTTGAAGATCAGCAACCACGAAGTCAACACAGTGGAGGATGATGATGATAGCTACGATTTGGAGGAATGGATTTTCCCAACTGTCAACGGAGGACTCAGCAACTGGGAAGCTAAAGATTTTGTCCCAATTACTTTCATCCAACAGTAATTATCTTTAAATTTTTTCCGGACCTGTAATAGTTAAATAATACAAACTTTTAAAACCTTGTGTCTTACCCGAGGCACAATGATCCATTTGTAAGGGTTGTTACTTCATTTTCATATGTCATCAATGAATCATGGACGTTTTTACATACAAACTTTGTGCTCTTTGTCTTTCTTTTTCTACATTTTTATTTCTTTCAAAGATAGCTATGCTCTTACACACACTCACATATTAAAATGCAAATCTACATCCACTCAGGATCCCATGGGTAACAATTCTACTATGGCCTATTGTGACTCTGAAAATCTAATCTACCAAGCCGAAGACGAAGGTGAGGAAGATTGTGAGGTGCCAGGGGAACTAGCCAGGTTACTGCAACAGGAAGAAAGGACCATACAACCCCATGAAGAACCAGTGGACACAGTTAACCTAGGTACCGAAGAGGATAAGAAAGAAGTCAAGATAGGAGCCAATCTGGAACCCAGTGTCAAGAAGCGCTTAATTCAGTTACTGCATGACTATGTTGAGGTCTTTGCCTGGTCGTCCAAAGACATGCCAAGACTTGATGCTGATATCATGGTCCATCATCTACCAACAAAAGAAGACTGCCCTCTGGTAAAACAGAAAGTCCGTCGCATGCGGCCAGACATATCAGAGAAGATCAAGACCGAAGTCATGAAACAATTCAACATCGGATTCTTAGCCATCACCTCTTATCCATAATGGGTCGCCAATGTTGTTCCATTGCCTAAAAAGGACGGCAAAGTACGCATGTGTGTGGACTACCGAGATTTGAATAGGGCAAGCCCAAAGGATGATTTTCCACTTCCCCATATCGATATTTTGGTTGACAATACCGTACAACACAAAGTGTTCTTATTTATAGATGGTTTCTGAGGCTACAATCAAATCAAAATGGCACCTGAGGACATGGAGAAAACGACCTTCGTTACACAATGGGGCATATTCTGTTACAAGGTTATGCCATTCGGGTTGAAGAATGCTGGGGCAACTTATCAGCGCGCCATGGTAGCTCTATTTCACGATATGATCCATCACGAAATAGAGGTCTATGTGGATGACATGATAGCCAGATCTTAAACTGAAGAGGAACATCTTGACCATTTGCAGAAACTGTTTGAGAGACTAAAGAAATACAAGTTGAGGTTGAACCCGAATAAATGCACATTTGGGGTGAGGTATGGTAAAATCCCAGGCTCCGTCGTCAGCGGTAAAGGTATCGAAGTAGACCCTGCCAAGGTGAAAGCAATACAAGAAATTCCCGCTCCTCGCACCGGGAAGGAAGTCAGAGGTTTTTTAGGACGACTTAACTAGATTTCCAGATTCATTTCTCACTTGACCGCTACTTGTGAACCAATTTTCAAATTATTGAAGAAAGATCAAGTAGTCAAATGGAATGATGAATGCCAAGCTGCCTTAGACAAGATCAAAGAGTACCTACAAGAGCCTCCTGTGTTGATGTCGCCAGTCGAGGGAAGACCCTTGATCATGTATCTAACTGTCTTGGAAAATTCAATGGGGTGTGTGTTGGGGCAGCATGACGAGTTTGGCTGAAAAGAGCATGCTATTTACTACCTGAGAAAAAAGTTTACCGACTGTGAAACAAGATATTCACTGCTCGAGAAAACTTGTTGTGCTCTGGCATGGGCTGCTCGCCGGCTAAGACAGTATATGGTGACCCATACTACCTTATTGATATCCAAGATGGATCCAATTAAATACATATTCGAGAAGCCTGCCCTCTCTGGGAGAATAGCAAGATGGTAGAATGTTCTGACTGAATACGATATTCAGTACACTACCCAAAAAGCAATAAAGGGTAGTGTGCTAGCCAATCACCTTGCTCATCAAGCTGTGGATGACTATCAGTCCATGAAATTCGAATTCCCATATGAAGATATCATGATGGTAAACAATTGTGAAGAACTAAGACCATATAATTGACCTGAACAAGGATCCCGATGGACCTTGGTTTTTGAAGGAGCCTCCAACGCACTCGGCAATGGCATAGGAGCTGTAATCATATCCCCTGGAGGATGTCACACTCCCTTCACTGCAAGACTTTTCTTTAACTGTACCAATAACATGGCAGAATATAAAGCGTGTATTTTTGGTCTCAAAGCCGCCATAGATTTTGGAATCAAGTCCTTAAGTGTATTTATATATTCAACCTTAGTTATTAGTCATATTAAAGGAGAATAGGACACGAAGCACCCTAACCTTATCCCCTACAAAGAACATGTGTTGACATTAATCCCATATTTCGAGGAAATTACCTTTGATCATTTTACACGAGAGGAAAATCAACTAGCAGACGCACTAGCCACTATGCCATCCATGTTTAAACTCAAGTGGGGTAACGAGGCTCCCCAGATCACCATTTAACAGATGGATGAACCAGCTTACTGTCACGAGATCGATGCTGAAGAAGTAGTGGACCAACCTTGGTTCCATGAAGTTAAGAGGTATCTCGAGGCCCAAGAATATCTAGAAAGAGCTTCAGTCAATGATAAGAAGTTCTTGAGGAGATTCTCTGCTAAGTTCTTCCTCAGTAATGGCATTCTCTACAAATGCAACCACGACTCTATTTTGCTTCGTTGCATAGACAAGGCTGAGGCAGAAAAGGTCATGGCTGATCTACGTGAAGGCACTTTTGGCACCCATTCTAGTGGGCATACTATGGCTAAAAAGATCCTACAGGCAGGATATTACTGGTCTACCATGGAAGCAGATTGCTATCAGCATTCACGAACCTGTCACAAGTGTCAGATCTACGCTAACAAAGTGCATGTGCCTCCAGTTCCTCTAAATGTCCCGACTGCTCCCTGGCCATTCGTGATGTGGGGCATCGATATTATTGGAGAAATCAAACCTATAGCTTCTAATGGACAACACTTCATCTTGGTGGCCATTGACTATTTCACGAAGTGGGTTGAGGCATCTTCTTTCGCTTTCGTTACCAAAAATGTTATGGCTCGTTTCATCAAACAAAATCTCATCTGTCGGTACGGTATCCCAGAGAGAATCATCATAGATAATGGTACGAATCTCAACAATACTATGATCACCGCCCTATGCACGCAATTCAAGATCCAACACCATCATTCTTCCCCTTACTGGCCAAAGATTAATGGTGATGTAGAAGCCGCAAATAAGAACATCAAGAAGATCATACAAAAAATGACAGTAACCTACAAGAACTGGCATGAGATGTTACTGTTCGCTCTCCACGGTTACCGTACCACGACGCGCACATTAACAGGGGAAACTCCCTTTTCCTTGGTATACAACATGGAAGTTGTTCTACCAATTGAAGTCCAAATACCTTCTCTGAGAATCATAAAGGATGCAAGGCTTAATGAAGATGAATGCATCCAAACTCGACTTGACCAGTTGAACTTAATTGGTGAGAAAAGGCTTACGGCTTTTTGTCACGGCTAGATGTACTAAAAACGTATGATAAAAGCTTTTAACAAAAAGGTCAGACGTCAGGTATATCAGGTTGGTGACTTGGAAATCAAGCATATCATATTGCCACAAGGTGATCCCAGGGGAAAATGGACTCCTATATACGAGGGACCATTTGTAATCAAAAAAATATTCTTTGGTGGAGAAATGATCCTAACCACTATGGACAGCGAAGAACATCCACACCCTGTGAATGCGAACATAGTCAAAAGATACTACGCATAAGAGACCCGCTAGGTTAACACGCCTAGGCAAAACAAGGGCATCCCGGTGAACCAAAAGGTTCGAGCAAAAGTTAGGGACAAAATAAAAAAATATGTACACCCGACAAGCTGAAAACCCGAAAGGGCGGCTTGGGCAGAAAAGGGTATCTTGGTGGACTGAAAACCCGAAAGGGCGGTCTAGGCAAAAGTTAGGGAATTAAAGCGTATGACTATGTCCCGTTGGATCACCTTACAGACAACCTTCAGCATCGACTGACAAACTCAACAGGTCTAATCAATCCAATAAACTTCGGACAAGGTAGCAAGTGGACAAGATGCTCAGAGACACGAAGGCTATAGCAGAATGGGAACCCCATGGGATTATTTCACATAGCTATATTTTCTTTGTATCAAATTTTCATTTTTTATGACGACATTCTCTTACTAGAATATTCGTCTCATTGTACAAAAATACTTATTCAATTTAAATACAAAGATATCCCTTTGAAAGTGCAAAACTATCTATTTTTCTTTATTTCTGTATTTTGTTTACAAAACCGTCCAATGATTTATTTTTGAACATATGCATTTGAACGTGACTACTATTTACAAATGAACAAAAAAGGAACAGAAAATAGAAAGACAATCACTAATGGCTTTAAGAAATAGGATTATGTCTTTAGACTATTCCATAAAATTCCCCATGGTGTGCAGCTTGATGATATCAAGCTCTCTCACATCCCCGATGGAACAAAACTTCCAGTTACCGCTCCTTAGATTCAACAGTGAAAGTCGCCCAATTTCTAAAATTCCCCAACAGGATTTCACAAGGTTCACAAGCAATACACAATGTTTCCCTTACACAACAAAGTTTATTTCTCTAACAAAGGGAAGCTCATCAACACTTCAACTTTAAAAACAAAGACTTACACTCCTCATAACCAGCAATGTTCAGGGCTTTATTTTCCCCAAATCCAGCAACACTGTGGCATAACAATTAACGTATCCATACATTGCATCCATACGTCATAACATTGACAACATAAATACATACGACACAATCTCATTTATTTTGAGAACATCATCGTACCATGCATTTCATACATCATGACATTACATACAACTAATCTTTCATCTTTTCAGGAAAGATCAATCAACAAAAAATTATCGTCAAATTTTCAACAAGTCAGTTACAGATCAATTCCCGAGAAAAGACTAGTCAACCATCTACACAACAAATATTTCTTTCAGATCCCTGCCAGTTCAGTTTAAACCTCTTAACGGTTTATGCTGATTCTTTACCGCATATGTCTTTTCTTGTTCAGATAAATCTCTCAATGATTTGTTCTAATTCTTCTCCAGATCCCTGCCGGTTCAGTTTCAACCTCTCAACAGTTTATTATGATTATTTCCCGCATATGCTTTCTCTGGTTCAGATAAATCGCACAAAGACTTACTCTGATTCTTTCCAGTTAAATAATATTCAAGACCTCTTTTGGTTCAGTTTAAACCCCTCAATGATTTATCCTGATACTTTCCAAAGGAAACCTTCGGGTTCAGATAAATCTCTCAATGATTTATTCTGATTCTTTCCCACAAACACTTTCTCTGGTTCAGATAAATTATTCAAAGATTTACTCTGATTCTTTCCAGTTAAATAATTTTAAAGATATCTTTGGGTTCAATTTAAACCCCTCAATAGTTTATCCTGATACTTTTGAAAAGAACACTTCGGGTTTAGATAAATCTCTCAACGGTTTATTCTAATTCTTTCATGCAGACACTTTCTCTGGTTCAGATAAATCGCTCAAAGGTTTACTCTGATTCTTTCTAGTTAAAGAATATTCAATATCTTCTTTTGGTTCAGTTTAAACCCCTCAACGGTTTATCCTGATGCTTTCCAAATTAACATTTCTGGTTCAGGTAAATCGCTCCAAGATTTATTCTGATTCTTCCCAATCAAACAACACACAAGACTTCTTCTGGTTCAGATAAGTCACTCCAAATATTCATTCTGATTCTTTTCCAGTTGAAATCAAGTTCAAACTTAGTACATTCTATGTCAACAATCACCTTTGGATGGCATCTACAAGCCCATCTCCAGCAAATCTCCACCACTCCTCCAAATGGCATCTATAAGCCCATTCATAATCCACCTTCGAGTGTGTTGTACCCCAAAATTTACCCTCCCATATTACTCAAGACATTTCAAGAAAGATTCTCAAGTTGCTCAAGGAACTCCAAGGGTTGACCAGACAAGCTCTCTCCTAAGGCAGTCTACCTCAAAATTAGGGTTTCATATTGCATCAAGATACTTGAGTCCAAGGGATCCCAAATGCTCACCAATGTCCTAATATGTTCTCAAGATCATCCATGTCAAGTTTCAAGCCTTGCAGAGAAAGTTTGTTCAGTCAATTGCTCAAAGGCCTGAAAATCAACTATGCTAGGGCAAAAGTCAACTGTGGCCCACATACAGTCAAACTTCAAAAATTTTGGTCAACATCCTTATTTTGAAGTATATTTCATCATTTGATCAAGGGTTGATCATGATTCATCAAGGATTGCTCATAATTCATAAAGAACCAAAAGTTGCTAAATTAGGGTTTTGCAGGAAAACTCAACTCAACTTTGACCAAGCATAACTTTCTCATACTTTATGAGAAATGACCCATCCAAAGATCATTTTTAAGAGGATGAAATTATATACAATCCATATTCATCTCCAAAGTTCAAAATATGCACTCACAAGAAGTTATGAATTTGGACATTATAGGTCATTTTGAAAAGTCAACAAAAACACCTTTTTTGTCAAAGCTTCATACATCAGAATGGAATATCAAATTGAGATGAGACCAAAAGGGTTGCTTAGAGGACATCTCAAGATTTCTAAAAAGTCCAAGAAAACCTTCAAAGAGTTAAAATTGAGGAAGTTATGCATTGGTGAAGTTGACCCTTTTTGCAAAATTGCCAAAAGTCAACTATGCCTCAAACTTCAATTTTTGCCAAATGGGCCCAATCTTTTGCACTTGTTTTAAGTTAGCAACATGGTCCACGAGCCATAGACTTTTCCACTTGTCATAATCTTATTTATATTATTTATTTTGATTTTTATTTGAATTAAATCATTTTAAATCAAAACAAATCATATAAAATCCAAAACATTGAAATTCAAAGATTTTGTACTTATTTTAGGTCTTAAATTCCAGCTAGCATGAGATCAAATTCGTGTAAAGGCATGAGGTGCACAAAAAGATTGGATTTGGACTATTTTTGGAATGGTTTTCAAGTGTATCAAATCAAAATCAAAAGCATTGATGGAAGAAGATTGAGGCCAGGTTTTCAATCCTAATTGATTCCTCAATACATATAGAAGGTGTGCAGACCAAAAACTAGGTTAGAGAGAGGCGCAACATCAAGAACAAAAACTTGAAAAAACAAGAAAAAGTGGTGAATCGAATTCCTACTTAGAGGCCAACTCAAGACCCTTGGACCATTCCAATCACTTCCTGGGATCCCCAGCAAGCAAAAGCAATCAAGAGCAAGCATTTCCTGGCCCTATATCGCGCTGTAAGTCCATCACGACATGGCTTATTTCTTGAATTCGGTTTGCATGATTTAGACACTGATAGCATGAATTAATGATATATTGTTGATCCTTAAGATATATGCAAGCTTTATGTAATCTTTAATTGTGTTTTCATGGCTTGTATGAGGTTTCACCATTATTAGGGTTTATAAGCTCGCTTTGGAGTTTTTGAACCTAGGCAAAATTGGGCCATGAAAGGGGTACTATTGTGTACAGCAGGTCTAGACGAAGCCATCCATGGCTTTAGTTTTGATTTATCTTACTCATGCTTGATTTTGAGAAATTGCAGGGTTATAGCGACGGACATATGTCCGTAGGTAAAAGTTTTCAACTTTTACCAATGGAACAAGGTCAGGGATGACCTGCGTGTCACCTTTCCATTGGAATATTTGAATTCTGGCGCGCGTTTTATTTGTTCTCCACTAACCTCCTTTATTTTTCATATTATTTATTATTGATATTTGATATACAAAAATAACAACTAGCTCAACTGGTAGCCAGTCACTGGAACGTGCCTCAGGACCTAGGTTCGAATCCCAGGCCCCCCATTCCTTTCATATTATTTTCTTTTCAGTAATCAGATACGTGTACAAAGCCAAAGGACCATCATGCATCCTCACAATCCAGCCAGCCAAGTGTCAGAAGACCAGATCCATAGGCCATCAATGGAGGAACACCATGGAGCCTAGTCAACACAGAGCATGAGATCATGGAATGTCAAACGGACCTCTTTGGTCTTGGGCCCAGATTGCTGTTCACACCCCCTTCTAATTACCTTCAGGCTCAAACTTCTTCCTCTATTCTTTTTTTATATTCATTTAATTTAATTTAATTTATTTACTTTATTAACAAATAAATTATTTTCTTTTATCAAAAAATCATAAAAATAATACTATTTACAAATTAGGTTTAGATTTTATTTTTTATCAAAAAATTAAATTAATTAAATTAGGTTGTTAATATTAGATAACTTTAATTCCTTTTGTAAATAATTAAAAATAATTAGAAAATTAGGGTTTTGTCTAAATTTAATTACATTTTATTTTTCCTAAAATAACCCAAAACCAAAAAATAGGCCATGTAATTATTTTTATTAATAAATTTAATTTACTAATTAATTTTTGTACTTTAATTTAAACCTTAATTCTTTTCTTAAAAAATGATTAAAAACAACAAAAAAACCTTTTTCTTTTAATTAGGTTAGAAAGGATCAAAACCCTAGTTCTCTCCCGATTTAATTTTCCTCGCGCGCGCTTTATTGTTTTATTTTTATCCTATTATTGTAACTGCTCACAAGTTTGTAATAGTTTAATTAGGACTTTTATTTTTCATTTATCGCTTTATTATTTAAGGGTTTGTTTTTGGCTATGTAAATACCCGAAGCCTTGTAATAGCGTAGTTTAATTTCCGCACTTTAATTTCTGTAAAATATTAAACTGTTAGATGTATGATGTTAGGATGCATGACAAGAATGTATGTAAAACTTTAAAACAGTTAGATAACCCTAAAATATGCAAAGATAATAATCTGAAATTGAATCACTCGCACATGCACACTCTTAGGGTACACTCCCACTTGGTTGCCTTCGGTAAACGGTCATTGAGTATAGGATGCTTTAGTGGTCGTCTTTTGTCCAAAGATTAAAGTTGCCTCGAAATGGTTGCCTCGGATATTGTTGCCTCAGATAATTGATCTAAGACATTAGGGTTATTACTAAGATGTCCTAACATTACTTTAGTGACCATACGTCCCTTTCGAATTGACCCTCAAAAACTCCAACGACGGTGCTACCTACTCACTAATAGTGGGATAGCGCTGTCTAAAGGAAACGAATACAGAACAATTATTATTTTTTTGAGTAGGTAGATTAGCTCTTACGTACTTGCTCAATCCAAACAAACTTTTTCACACTTACACTCCTTTTCAAACAAAGTTTTCAAAAACACTTCATTACACTCTTGAAGACAGAAGTAAGAGTTAAATCGAAGTCAAAACAAAAACTTTTCAAAATGCACAAGCACACAAAGAAGCAATTTTGAAAATGATGAGCAAGTACCCAAGAGCCCGTAGATAACTACGGATAGAAAGGGTGCTAATATCTTCCCTTTCTATAATCTACCCCCGTACTCAGAAATATCTAAAAAAAGGAATTTTTCTGTGCTTTTTTCCTTTCCTTGTTGGATAAAATAAAAGACGGTGGAGACTCTTGCTTACCGCGACATTTTGCAAACACAAACGCAAAACGCAAACTAGCATTCCTAAAACACAGTCCCGGTTCTGGCCATCGTATCACAGAACTGGCGACTCTGCTGGGGAAAGAATAAGTGGGGTGTACCTTAGGAATAGTTCATCATATTGTTTTCTATTGCTTGATTTGAATGCTTTATCTTTATAGGCTTTGTATCGGAGTTACTATAGATCCTAACCCGGATCTGGGGATACCTTTTAGGTAAGTAGCAATAGACTGTGAGGGAACTGTACGGTGTAGACTGATACAGTTGAAGCAGTAGCTACGTTGATGTGGCACATTAGTTGGTACCGATATCCCTTGTGGAGCAACAAGGAGAGTATGGGGCTGCTATATGGGTCATTAAGTATCAATTGACCTTAGAACCTATAATTGACCAACTTGACCATAGCAAGTAGTAAGATGCTACACTCATTGAGATCATACTCTCGTGATGGTTCCGTCTGCAAGAAAAGATTGCGTAAGCTGAAGCTATGACCGATGGAGGATGGTCAGTGATATTGAGAACCTCTAAAACCCGGTTACTATTATTAGGACAGGTTGAAACCAACTGAACTTCAAGAGGGTAGTTCCTAGACCTCATGCAAGCCTAAACCTAAGGCTGTTTGTGTGACTTGTGTGCTTTCAACTTGAACTACTTGCACATTTTTATTATCTGACAATTGAGTTCCTTGCAGGTTTTGTTTACATTCCTTGTCCAATAACTTGGATTTCTTTTCCGGATTTACTTGCTTACATCACCTCGCACTTTTGCTTAAAACGCATAGCATACACATCATAACATCATGCCTTAACATTTCCTTAACCATTTCAAGGATGTCAAGGGTTTGTGATGCAGGTTATAGTAAATCAAACGTCTAGCAAGGGGAAAGGGGATTTATTTTCCTCTAGCCAATGCCGTCTAGAGATCAAAACATGATAACTTGATTCAGGGGCTATGACCCACTCGATATGGTGAGCTTGACTCTTGAAGAAGGACTCTTAACGACACGAAGTTTCTCCAATCAAGCTTGAAATTCTGGCAACAAATACTCAATGTCACAGTGAATGTTATGACACCATATCTGACACACTTCAAGACAGTAATTTTAAAAGCAGTAAAGAACACAGTCAATTGTTTACCCAGTTCAGTGTGTAACAACACCTACTCTGGGGGCTACCAAGCCAGGGAGGAAATGCACTATAAGAGATATTAATTTAGGAATAAACCAACCAGTTTATCTCCTTCACTTAAGACCTACCCAATGCAACTTCAATCTAAGTTCAACTTAAACCTGAGTTCCTGCTCACTCCCCCTCAATCACAGCAGTGATACTAAACTTATTGATTAATGAAATTATGAAGATACTCTTCAGTACACACACTTGATTTTGCTTCACAGCTTTAATCAAGTGATAAACACTCGTGCTTCAAAGCTTTGAGTGATACACAACCCTAACTTTACTTTGCTTCAAAGCTTTAATCAAGTGACACAAACACTCGTGCTTCAAAGCTTTGAGTGATACACAACCCTTACAATCAAATCCTACTCCAAGTAACTTATCACAATGATAATTGCTTGGCTCACAGTAGTTACAACTATACAATCCATTATTGATCTTCTGTCAAAAAGTGTGCTTCACCAACAGTTTTCATGAGGAATATATAGGCAGCTATTCTTCAGTTAGGGCTTCCACAAAAATAGCTAGGGTTAATTAGGGTTAACCTCAAGACTTGGTCATAGGTCTTTAACAACCAGATTAGGGTTAAGCAGAGTTAACCTAATGTCCACGTGAGAATCTGATCTGGACTGTATAAACTAGATTCCTGAAAATTCTCAGGAATAACAAATCTGCATAAATGTTAAATCAGTACAGGATGTCTTAACATTGGTTATGACAACAAGAATCCTGTTTACTGATTTTGGTAGAATGCAATAAATATGATCATTGCTTATGATCAGCTAAACACTCATATTGAGTAGCTCCTGTATGACATTCTTTTTCTGCAGAATGTACCTTGTATCCCAGAATGTTATGACATCAGTCATGACATTCACACAACTGGTTTTACCCAAAAAAATGCCAACAACCAAACACTTACAAACTCCCCCTTTGGCAAATTTTTGGCTAAAACCCCTAAATAATCAGAGATTAGAAAGCAACAGAATTTTTAATAACATCTACCAAGTCTAATTCTACCAAAATTATCACAAAATCTTCTCCCCCTCTTTAGCCATAAATATGCCAAAGATACTTGTACTTTTAAGTTATACAGTCATCCAAAAGGAATAATAAAAACACAGAGAGAAAAAATCAAAAGTCATTTGCAGCAACAGGTACCAACAACAAACTTGTCAACTACACTGATCTTCAAGCACTGTCATCTTCAGAGGAGGCATTATCTTCAGCATTATGCTGGTCTTCATCAACATCCTCTTCCCTTCTTTGTCCTTCATTCTCCTCATGTTCTAGTCTAGCAATCAGGTCCTCAAGAGTCCTTTTCCTTGTATCAAGCTCTTTGCAGGTTTCCTTCAGCACAGCTATAACATCAGTTTTCTTGGAATGAGATTTGACAGTTGATGTCTCAGCAGATGTCATGACAATGTCAGGAACATGTGTTCCCTGAAATAGCTTATAGTGCAAACCAAGAGCAGGGGCTCTTTTGCATACAATATCTTTTTCAACTAGAATGTCAGGATACTGAGCAATGACTATACCACACAGGAGAGAGGGAAAGGCAATAGGGCCTTTAATAGCACAGCTTCCAGCATGTTTCAATGTTTGATCAAAGATATACTTGCCATAGTCAAAGTTTGTCCTGGTTCCAACAGCATAAATAAATCTTCCCAAGCCTGTGGAGATGGTTGATTTATGGTTGGTGGGAACCCAGTTAGCTGCACCAATTTTGTGCAGAATGGAAAATTTCATGCTCAGCTTGCTTGCATTCAGCTTCCCTTTTAAGGGCCATCTCTTGACTTGATTTACAGTGATGGTTTGACACACTTGGTTGTCAGTAACCTCAAGCTCAGGGCAAGCATCATCAGGTCTTCCTAGGAATTTGTTTATTTCAGAGGGAGAGAAATTTACCTTCCTTCCTCTCATATACACACACTTAAAATCATCTGACTTTCCATCAGCACACCCATCAGATAAATTTACTATGAATTCTTTGACAAGAATTTCATAGCAGTTGGTAAACTTTACCACAATATTTATTAGACCAACAGTCTTGATTAGATCCATGATCTCCTTACATTCCATGGTACTGTTGTTCAGCTCTCTTTCCAAGGCGATCCTTTTCAAAAATACATACTTCCACCTGTTTGCATTCTCTGGATGGTGAAAGGAGATGTTGTCAATGGCAACTTCAGGGACTTTAGGCATTTTGCTCGAAGAGAGTTTCTTTCTGAGAGGAATGTCTGGAACATTACTCTCAACATCAAACTCAAATTCTGATTCCTCATCAGATTCAGAGGGTTCAGACTCCTTCCTTTTCTTGGCTATTGGTTGTCTCAAAGGTTTTGAGAGACTACCAACAGGTACTCTAGTTTTCACCTTCCCTTTCTCTTTTGACAATCCAGCCTTCACAACTTCTACTCCAGTCTTGTTCTCAGACCTGGTTTTCTTATGAACAACTTCAGTAGCCTTCTCTTTGGAGAGGCTTTTGGCAGCATCCTGCTTTCCTTTTCTATTCATCATCCTTCTAGCTATGCTAGGGGTGATATTGGCAATTAAGTCATTGTCAGAGTATTCTTCATTAACATCAATAACCGGGGGTTCAACATCCTTCTCAGTAGGGTTCTGGTGATCATCATGATTTTCAAGAGATTTCTTAATGTTGTCATCAGGTGTCTCAACATTCTGAGTGACATCTGGATTCATTTCAACATTTGGACTAGCAGATTCTGGGTTCAAAGGTACAGAAATTCCAGGTACATAGTGATTCTCATTTAGAATCCTAGTGACTAGTCTAGCTATAGCTTGATGAACATAAACAGAACCTTCCCTATTTGCTATTTCTGGAGGAACAGAAGATGATGGTTGAGAGGATTTACCCGATGGAGAGGCTTGTGATCTTCTTGCATGTCTGATTCGCAGCTTCTTGACCTTAGTGGGGTCAGCTGCCGGTTCACGAAGAGGAGTTATCTCTAGAACATCAGAATCCATGCAGTTTGTGATTGCCCTAGGTTCGCGATCAGAGGATGCGGAAGAAGCAGTCGCCTTTGAAGAGGATGATGACATGGATAGTTGAGACATTTTGAGTGATTTAGAAAACAGGTAACAGTGATAGTGAAATCTTCGTTTGGGAGATTAGAGATTGTTGCAGAAACGCGAGAGGAGGGAGATATATGAATGTCTATTCAACTTCTTAAAATTTTGGAAAGAAATAGAGAAACAGATGATTAGCCCAATCAGAGTAGACTTAACTAAAATATCTCTCTCATCCCTTATTTTAAGCAAAATTAATTGCTACATTTCTTCATGTTGGCAAATACCCAGCTTGCCCCTCAAATTTTCAAATTGACTAGCATCAAGTGCCTTGGTAAAAATGTCAGCCAGTTGTAGTTCAGTGGCAACATGTTCCAGTTTAATCGCATTTTCCTCCACAAGATCTCTGATGAAGTGATGTCTAATGTCAATATGCTTGGTCCTACTGTGCTGAATAGGATTCTAGGAAATGTTGATAGTACTCAGATTGTCGCAGTACAATGTCATAACATCTTGTGTGACATTATACTCAGTAAGCATCTGTTTCATCCAGATCATTTGAGAACAACTACTACCAGCTGCTATGTATTCAGCTTCAGCAGTAGATAGAGACACACAGTTCTGTTTCTTGCTGAACCAAGAGACAAGATTATTTCCCAAGAAGAAACATCCTCCAGAGGTGCTCTTTCTATCATCAGCACTTCCAGCCCAATCAGCATCACAGTAACCAGTCAGAGTTGGTTCACATCCATGAGAGTACAACAAGCCATAGTTGTAAGTTCCACTCACATACTTCAGAATTCTTTTCACTTGGTTGATATGACTTACTTTGGGTTCATCCTGGTATCTTGCACATACTCCAACTGCAAAAGCAATGTCAGGTCTCCTGGCTGTTAAGTATAGCAGACTTCCTATCATGCTTCTGTACAAGCTTTGGTCCACCTTAACCCCACTTGAATCTTTGGACAAATTTAAATGAGTAGGTGCAGGAGTCCTTTTGTGACTGGCATTCTCCATCCCAAACTTCTTGACAATGTTCTTTGCATACTTGCTTTGAGACGGAAAAATTGAGTCTTCCATTTGTGTGACTTTCAGTCCAAGAAAGTAGGTCAATTCTCCCATGAGGCTCATTTCAAATTCAGCTTGCATCTGGTCAACAAAATGTTTAACCATTTTATCTGACATTCCCCTAAACACTATGTCATCAACATAGATTTGAGCTACCATTATCTTTCCTCCTTCATTTTTGACAAAAAGAGTTTTATCCAAGCCTCCTTTCCTGTATCCTTTGTTAGAGAGGAATTTTGTCAACCTGTCATACCATGCTCTAGGGGCTTGTTTCAGGCCATATAAAGCTTTCCTCAATTTGTAGACATGATCAGGGCAGTTTGGATCCACAAATCCTTTAGGCTGTTCCACATAAACTTCCTCATTTAAGTACCCATTAAGGAAGGCACTCTTTACATCCATCTGAAATAACTTGAACTTAAGGAGACAAGCAATTCCCAATAGGAGTCTGATTGATTCCAGTCTGGCTACAGGAGCAAAAGTCTCATCAAAATCAACCCCTTCAACTTGAGTGTATCCTTGAGCAACAAGTCTTGCCTTATTCCTGGTGACAACTCCTTCAGCATCTAATTTGTTCTTGTAGATCCATTTTGTGCCAATGATGTTTGTTCCTCCTGGTCTAGGAACTAACTCCCATACTTCATGTTGCTTGAATTGGTTCAATTCATCTTGCATTGCTCCAATCCAGTATTCATCAGTTAAAGCCTTCTTAACATTTCTTGGTTCAATCTTAGATACAAAGCAGGAGTTTGTGATGATTTCTCTAGATCTTGTAATGACTCCACTGTTAGGATCTCCTATGATGAGTTCCTTAGGATGATCTTTCTGAATTCTGATGGAAGGGTCTTTGTTAGCTTCCTTTGATTCATATTCTGATGAAGTAGTATTATGAACGTCATCCTTTTGAGTTGAGGTCTCAAAGAATGTCTAAACATCATATGGGATATTTGTTTCCTCATGGTAATCATCAACTATGACATTCATAGATTCCATCATAACTTTGGTCCTGGAATTGAATACCCTATAAGCTTTGCTGTTGGTAGAGTATCCTAGGAATATTCCTTCATCACTTTTAGGGTCCATCTTTCTCCTTTGTTCACGATCTGTCAGAATATAGCATTTGCTTCCAAATACATAGAAGCACTTCACTGTAGGCTTTCTTCCTTTCCAAAGTTCATAAATGGTGGATGATGTTCCCTTTCTCAAGGTGACCCTGTTATGGACATAACAGGCTGTATTCATAGCTTCAGCCCAAAAATGAATAGGAAGTCTTTTGGCATGTATCATTGCTCTGGCAGATTCCTGTATAGTCCTATTTTTCCTTTCCACAACTCCATTTTGTTGAGGAGTTATGGGTGAAGAGAATTCATGATTAATTCCTTATGAGGAGCAGAACTCATCAAACTTACTGTTTTCAAATTCCTTGCCATAATCACTTCTGATTCTGACAATGCATCCTTCTTTTTCTCTTTGAATTCTTTTGCACAGTTCCTTAAATACTTCAAATACATCAGACTTTTCCCTAATGAAGTTAATCCAGGTGAATCTGGAAAAATCATCCACAACAACATAGGCATATCTTTTTCCACCAAGACTTTCCACCTGCATTGGTCCCATCAGATCCATATGTAGAAGTTCTAGCACCTTAGAGGTGGTCAGATGTCTTGTCTTTGGATGTGACATTCTGGTTTGCTTTCCAACCTGACATTCACCACAGACTCTCCCTTCATCAATTTGCAGCCTTGGAATCCCTCTGACTGCCTCCATGGATATAATCCTTTTCATTCCTCTTAGATGTAAATGACCAAGTTTTTGGTGCCACAATTTCACTTCTTTTTCTTCTTTGGCAATAGAGCACACAGAAGAATAATTAGTGTTCTCAGACTCCCATAAGTAACAGTTGTCTTTAGATATGACTCCTCTCATTACAACTTCTTGTTTTTCATTAGTTACAAGACATTCAGACTTGGTGAAGTTGACCTTGAATCCTAGATCACATAATTGACTGGTACTTATGAGATTAGCAGTCAAGCCTTTTACCAACAACACTTCATTTAGGTTTGGAACTCCAGGGCAGTCCAAGTTTCCAACTCCTTTGATTTCTCCTCTAGCACCATCTCCAAAAGTCACATAACTAGTAGTATGAGGTTTAACATTATTGAGAAGATTCTTGATTCCAATCATGTGTTTAGAGCATCCACTGTCAAAGTACCAGTCTTCCTTTGCAGAGACTCTAAGGGAGGTGTGAGCTATCAGGGCTGCAGACTTTTTCTTCCACTGTTGAGTATATGGTGCCTTGTTAGACTTAGGTTTGACAACTGGGGTCTGATTAGGATATCCATATAATCTGAAGCAGAATGGATTTATGTGACCAAACCTCCCACAATGATGACATCTCCATCTTTGATACTTTTTCTTCATATTTCTCTGTTCTCGATGTTGAGTGCTATGTTGTGACATCTGCTTTGACATTTGTTTATCAGGCCTGATCTTCTTCTTGTCTACACTAGATTTCTTTGCTGCCACAAATCCTAGACCAGACTTGTTTCCCACATTTTGTCCAACCTGAAGGATTTCTTCTAATTTGTCAGTTCCATTTGTCAGCATCTTGACAGATTTGGTCATCTGGTCAAGTTTTGAGTTTAGCATTTGAACTTCACCTTCAAGATGACTTATAGTATCAGTGCTTGCCTTCTTCTCAGCCTCCAACTTTACTATGAGTTTTTTTGTCTCTCATTTTGCTGACAGACTTCAACACTTTTGATACATAACTTCTTGTAGGAGTCAGCCAGTTCTTCAAATGTCACTTCCTCATCACTAGAGCCACTATCAGAGTTACAAATACCAGTTAATGCTGTAACTAGTTTGGCAGATTCTTCTTCAGAATTACTTTCTGAGTCACAATCAGACCAAGTAACAGACATTCCTTTCTTTTGTTTCTTAAGAAAGGTAGGACATTCAGCTCGAATGTGCCCATATCCTTCACATCCATGACATTGGATTCCTTTGCTTTGATTTCCCTTCTCTTCAGACTTTGGTCTTCTGTTGGAGTCATAGGATCTGTTAATGTCAGAGGGAATGTTCTTGACATTTGACCTTGACTTTGGGTCCATTCTCTTGATGAGTTTGTTGAACTGCCTTCCAAGCATGGCTATAGCTTCTAAAATATTTTCGTCTTCATCCTCCTTGTTTTCATCTTCAATATTAGATACAAGTGATATGCTCTTGTTTTTCTTGTCGACATTGTCACTGATCCCCATCTCAAAGGTCTGAAGTGACCCAATGAGTTCATCAACCTTCAAGTTGCAAATATCCTGAGCTTCCTCTATAGCAGTCACCTTCATTGCAAATATTTTAGGCAAGGATATGAGAATCTTTCTAACCAGCTTTTCTTCTGACATCTTTTCTCCCAATGCTCCTGAGGTGTTGGAAATTTCCAAGATGTTCATGTGACACTCATGAATGGTCTCATCTTCCATCATCCTTAGGTTCTCAAATTTGGTAGTCAGCATCTGAAGCCTTGACATTTTTACTTTGGATGTGCCCTCATGGGTAGTTTTAAGAGTGTCCCAAACATCCTTGGCCAGTTCACATTGGTGTACTAGTCTGAATATGTTTATATCAATTCCATTGAACAAGGCATTTAATGCTTTGGAGTTACCCATGGCTAACTCATCTTCTTCTTTGCTCCATTCTTCCTCAGGTTTCAGACTGGTTGTCCCATCTTTCCCAGTTATGGTGGGATGGTTCCATCCTTTGTCAGCAGCTCTCCAAGCCTTTTTGTCCAGTGATTTTAAGAAGGCAATCATACGAGGTTTCCAGTAGTCATAATTTGATCCATCCATAATGGGTGGTCTGTTCCCAAATCCTCCTTCTTTGTCCATAACGCCAGAAAATAATATCCCTAGATCTCACCCAGTAAGACAGGCAGGGTGCCTGCTCTGATGCCAATTGAAATTCTGGCAACAGATACTCAATGTCACAGTGAATGTTATGACACCGTATTTGACACACTTCAAGACAGTAATTTTAAAAGCAATAAAGAACACAGTCAATTGTTTACCCAGTTCAGTGTGTAACAACACCTACTCTGGGGGCTACCAAGCTAGGGAGGAAATGCACTATAAGAGATATTAATTTAGGAATAAACCAACCAGTTTATCTCCTTCACTTAAGACCTACCCAATGCAACTTCAATCTAAGTTCAACTTAAACCTGTGTTCCTGCTCACTCCCCCTCAATCACAGCAGTGATACTAAACTTATTGATTAATGAAATTATGAAGATACTCTTCAGTACACACACTTGATTTTGCTTCACAGCTTTAATCAAGTGACAAACACTCGTGCTTCAAAGCTTTGAGTGATACACAACCCTAACTTGACTTTGCTTCAAAGCTTTAACCAAGTGACACAAACACTCGTGATTCAAAGCTTTGAGTGATACACAACCCTTACAATCAAATCCTACTCCAAGTCACTTATCACAATGATAATTGCTTGGCTCATAGTAGTTACAACTATACAATCCCTTATTGATATTCTGTCAAAAAGTGTGCTTCACCAACAGTCTTCATGAGGAATATATAGGCAACTATTCTTCAGTTAGGGCTTCCACGAAAATAGTTAGGGTTAATTAGGGTTAGCCTCAAGACTTGGTCATAGGTATTTAACAACCAGATTAGGGTTAAGCAGAGTTAACCTAATGTCTACGTGAGAATCTGATCTGGACTATATAAACCAGATTCCTGAAAATTCTCAGGAATAAAAAATCTGCACAAATGTTAGATCAGTACAGGATGTCTTAACATTGGTTATGACAACAAGAATCCAGTTTACTGATTTTGGTAGAATGCAATAAATATGATCATTGCTTAATGATCAGCTAAACACTCATATTGAGTAGCTCCTGTATGACATTCTTTTTCTGCAGAATGTACCTTGTATCCCAGAATGTTATGACATCAGTCATGACATTCACACAACTGGTTTTACCAAAAAAAATGCCAACAACCAAACACTTACAAAGCTGAAATCAAATTCTAACAGCTTCTTGTTTACCCCGCGAGATCCTTGAAAACATTGCATACATATATCATACATATCATTGCATAACAGGTCTTCCAGTACAGGTCCCTCGTGTTCTCGCTGTTTATTTCAGCAATGGCTCTAAAACAAGACAACATGGATCTTCAAACTCAAGAAACTCAGTTCAGGGAAATATTCCTAAACCTATCCAAGGGGCAGGAAGAGTTGAAAACACTCCTCGTTGGAAACTTGGTCAAGAAAAGTCATGAAGACAATAAGGACGAGCAGCTGGAATAACTGCAAGCTGAGGTAGGTGCAATGAGAACCCAGATGCTGGGGAAGATGGCTCTTATCCAAGGCCTAGCCTGGGGACAAGAATAATTGAGAAACATTATCAACCAACTTCATCAAGAAAGATACAACAGTATGAAGCAAGTAGTCGAGGCCGGGGACCAAGTCATTGATCAGCCTCCGAGAAGACAAGGGTTTGGTTTGGTGAAGAATGGACCTCTCCAAGTTGCTACTACCTCACGGGTCCAACAACAACCTCGCCAAAAACAACGGGTTAATTAGAGTAAGCCAGATACACCCAAGAAGCAGTTTACCAAGCTCAACATGTAGCTGTCTCAAGCTTTACAACACCTGTTGAGGATGAATCTGGTGACGTTGATAGGACCTCAGCCGTATCCCAATACTTCTTCACCTAACTACAATCCTGATGCGAGATGTGCATACCACTCCAACAATCCGGGGCATGATACTGACAACTGTTGGAAGTTGAAATACAAAATTCAAGACCTAATTGATGAAGGAGCTTTGGAATTCACACAAGATGGTCAACTGGAATGTTTCTGCCAATCCTCCCAGACTCACCATTTGAAGTGACAAGTTCTGACAAGAGAGGCTTCTGTTCATTAGAATTTTCAATTTGTAATTTTCTTTTGATTGTTCGAATATTTATTCATGTCAAACTTTGTTACTTTACCAATGCATTGCATATGTCTGTTTTGAATCAATCCATTCATATTCACTATATTTAAATAGCTTTCCTTTTTGTGATGTTCAACTCTCGATTAAAAACGCTAAGCCTTTAGAGGGAGGATGACGAAAATGATACCACAATCTCTACAATATGCTTTTGAACAGACTCCGCTGACGATGTACAAGCGTTTGTTTCAAATCCTAAACAGTGGAGTTATAAGGAAGATAATCCCTAGTCAACCCCTTCGAGCCAAAGAAGTAGGAGTTTTTCTTTTCACACAAATTAAAACCCTTAATCACAACCTGGGGCAGGGTAGTTTTCTCAGTTAATCCAGGTGCACAATGAATGGCATCGAAGACGTCCTTCCAAAACAAAAGACAATGATGGTTCCCTATAATCGTCAAGACATGCAGTCATTATCTCTTGAAATAAAAGCCCATTAAGTCAAAACTTATGAAGGAGACTTAAGAAAAAACACTGGGGCGTCCCGCTGACTGTAATCACAAAAGAAACAATTCAGGCAAAAGACAGGGATAATAAAAAAAAAAAAGAAAGAGGTCCTACAGACTCTCAACAAAAATGACTGCCTGTTCAAAATAAATTGTCAGTATCCGAACCATCACTAGAATATCAGAGCAAAGACTCAAACGGGATCTAAATGCGCAATTAACTGAGCATAGGACTGAAGAACATCACGAAGAGCGGGTGGGTACAAATAAATTTTGAGCCTTTATCCTTTGTTTCTTGAACCGTGAACCAGGCCACGTTATAACCCTTAAAAGTCCTAGCTGAAGCATGGGTTAATTCGAAAGCATACTGTTACAAAAAGGTATTCTGACTCATGTAGGACTTGCTGTAAATCCTGAGTTGACATTACATTTTACAAAATTTTCCTGTTTTACTGAAAAATGAATTTTCAAAAATTCAAGACAGACATAAGCTTTGCATTCTTAAAATAACATTGTTTGCATATGACTATTTGTTCAATAGCAGAGAAAGTCGCATGACGAATATCTAGTGAACAAAAACCTTCTTAATAAAAAGGATCACCTTAAGTGGAAAAACACTTCCAACCAAGGGGCATGGCATGATCATTGTCCATCATCTGGGGCAGTCAAGTCAAGATTCAAGGAATCTCTCAAAGATGCCAAATAGCCAGGGGAAAATATCCATCTGAATCACTTGGGGCATTGGACATGAATTCCAGTAACGAATCTTGTATGATCAAATGAACATCTTCTGGTATCATGGCAACACAACACTACCGATAGTGAAAAATCCCTACACCCTGAGAGCGTGGACATAAGTCAGAAACTACTGCGCATGAACAAAGACCCGCTAGGTTGACTGGCCTAGGCAAAAAATAGGGATATAAAATGAAAAAATATGTACACCCGGCAAGTCGAAAACCCGAAAGGGAGGCTTTGGCAAAAAAGGGTATCCCGATGGACTAAAAACTCGAAAAGACAGTCCAGGCAAAAATTAGGGATTAAAGCGTACGACTATGTCCTGTTATCTTGTCACTTGCCTATCAGTAGAAGACTTATTGTTCCGATCGGCAGTTACCAAGAACCTCATAAGTTGGGATAACACTCGATCCACAAGGTCTCTGCAGGAACTTTCTCCAGCAGATATAGGGGCAAAAAAGTCTCGATGCAAAGACATCGTCATATCCTTAGCATGCGTCCCAGTAACATTCACTCCCTGCAGAGTAAGAAAAAGGCACTGGTGTTAATTCTCCCCAGCTGAGGCTCGCAACCGCGAATGAGTCAGTAAGATTCTCCCCAAGCAGAGTTTAGCTATCACCAGCACTAGAAGACCATCCCCAGTGGAGTCGGGAAGATTATCCCCAGCGGAATCTGGAAAATTATCCCCAGTGGAGTCTGGAAAATTATCCCCAGTAGAGTCTGGAAGATTATCCCCAGTGAAGTCGCCATTAAAATATTATTCCCAGCGGACGGTAATTCATCTTCGCCAGCAATGGTAATTCATCCCCAGCTGAGTTTATTTCTCCAAAATCAACAGATCCTCTAGCAGAGTATCTCTTACCCACAGAGTCATTTCCTCGTCAGATTATTCCCTAGCGGAGTTATTCTATCCTACAGGATTATGCTCACAATCATCTTCATTCACTATCCCCAGCGGAAACGAAGAATTCGACTCTTCTCTCCAGCAGTGATCCGGGATTTATTTTCCCCAGCAAAAAAATATCATATAAAACATTGCATGTCCATACATCATGACATGCATACGCATCATACAACACAATCTCATTTATTTTGAGAACATCATTTCCTGATACATATCATGCATTACATACGACTAACCTTTACCTTTCAGGAAAGATACAATTAAATTCTCACAAAACTCAAGCTATGAAGCCCGGGCACGACCAAATAGTATCTTGATTACTACATCATATTGTGAAGCCCGGATTACAACCAGATAACTGTATCGGACTACCACGAAGCCTGGATTACGACCAGATAGTGGTATCTCTTACAAGCAAGCTATGAAGCCCGGATTCGACCGGATAATAGTTTAATCCTCAGCGAGCTGTGAAGCCTGGATTACGACCGAATAGTAGCTCAGCAAACACCATGAAGCCTGGATTTTGACCAGATAGTGGTATATCATAAATACAAGTCGTGAAGCCCGAATTACAACCGGATAACAGCTCAACAAGTTATTGTGAAGCCTGGATTACAACCAGATAACAATACAAATTTTTGTGAAGCCTGGATTACGACCAGATAGCAGCCAAAGACACCGCGAAGCCTGGATTACGACCAGATATCGGTATATCTTTAATACAAGTTATGAAGCCCAGATTCGGCCGGATAATATCTTGATTCCTCCGAACACCATGAAGCCTGGATTTCAACCAGATAGTGGTATGATACATCG
The DNA here is from genome assembly GCA_948472305.1 of Vicia faba. Lineage (NCBI taxonomy): Eukaryota > Viridiplantae > Streptophyta > Magnoliopsida > Fabales > Fabaceae > Vicia > Vicia faba. The sequence continues at coordinate 1,114,951,628 of OX451740.1, forward strand.
TGAAGCCTGAATTACGACCAGATAACGACAAAGAACACTGAAGCCTGGATTACGACCAAATAACAGTAAGGGACATTGTGAAGCTTGGATTTCGACTAAATATCAGTTTACCCAGCCAGTTACTATGAAGCCCGGATTCGACCGGATATTAGTAGGCCCAACAGTCAAAGGGAAGCCCGGATGCGACCGGATAACCACTAGATTTCTTCTAAAGCCTAGATTTCGACCAGATAAGAAGTAAGGTGTTGTGAAGACTGGATTCGACCAGATAACAGTACAAGACACCATGAAGCCTGGATTCGACCAGATAATGGTATAACACACTGTGAAGCCTAGATTACGACCAGATAGCGGTACAAGACACTGTGAAGCTTGGATTTCGACCAAATAGCAGTTTACCTGAACAATTACTAAGAATCCCAGAGTCGACCGGATATTAGTATGCCCTAAATTCAATTTGAAGCCCGGATGCAACCGGATAACATTTGAATTCTTTCTGAAGCCTGGATTACGACCAGATAAGAATCGAGAAATTGTGAAGCCTGGATTACGACCGGATAACAAGTTTAATCTCATCTCCCCAGTAAGTCACTGTAAAGCCTGGATTACGACCAGATAACAGTCGATCTTATCACTATGAAGCCTGGATCACGACTAGATAGTAGTTTACTCTCACCTCTTCATCAGAGATGATTCCTCAGTAGAATAACGAACGACTGAAGCTCCTAAAATTCAACTTTTCTCAAGAAGCAGAGACAATTCACCAACAGAATAACGGACAACCGAAGCTCCTAAAATTCTATTCCTCTCAACAAAGAATAACATTCCCCAGCGAAATCTTCCTCAACAACAGGTATACAAGCTCTCGCTAAGGAATCTCTTATGCGATCAACACTCCTTCGAATAGCATCTTTAAGCCCATATCCCATCATCAATCTCCAAATGGAATCTGTAAGCCCATTCCCGACATCACAAGACGAATACTACTTCATGCGAGTGCAAATTTCTGGGCACTCTAGTGTTCAATCATCTTCAACCCTCAAATCACGAAAGGTAGACAAGCCAATCTAAATCTTTAGGTTTAAGAAGATTGAACAGGGGCAGATGTTATAACCCAAAATTTTCCCTCCCATATTACTCAAGACATTTCAAGAAATATTCTCAAGTTGCTCAAGGAAGTCCAAGGGTTGACCAGACAAGTTCTCTCCCAAGGCAGTCTACCTCAAAATTAGGGTTTCATATTGCATCAAGATACTTGAGTCCAAGGGATCCAAAATTATCACCAATGTCCTAATATGTTCTCAAGATCATCCATGTCAAGTTTCAAGCCTTGCAGAGAAAGTTTGTTTAGTCAATTGCTCAAAGGCCTGAAAATCGACTATGCTAGGGAAAAAGTCAACTGTGGCCCACATACAGTCAAACTTCAAGATTTTTGGTCAAAATCCTCATTTTGAAGTATATTTCATCATTTGATCAAGGTTTGATCATGATTCATCAAGGATTGCTCATAATTCATCAAGAACCAAAAGTTGCTAAATTAGGGTTTTGCAAGAAAAGTCAACTTAACTTTGACCAAGCATTACTTTCTCATACTTTATTAGAAATGACCCATCCAAAGCTCATTTTGAAGAGGATTCAATTCTCTACAATCCATATTCAGCTCCCAAGTTCAAAATATGCACTCACAAGAAGTTATGAATTTGGACATTATAGGTCATTTTGAAAAGTCAACAAAAACACCTTTTTTGTCAAAGCTTCATACATGAGCATGGAATATCAAATTGATATGAGACCAAACGGGTTGCTTAGAGGACATCTCAAGCTTTCTAAAAAGTCCCATAACACATTCAAAGAGTTAAAATTGAGGAAGGTATGCATTGGTGAAGTTGACCCTTTCTGCACAATTGCCAAAAGTCAACTATGGCTCAAACTTCAATTTTTGCCAAATGGGCCCAATCTTTTGAACTTGTTTTAAGTTGGCAACATGGTCCACGAGCCCTAGCCTTTTCCACTTCTCATTATCTTATTTATATTATTTATTTTGATTTTTATTTGAATTAAATCATTTTAAATCAAAACAAATCATATAAAATCCAAAACATTGAAATTCAAAGATTTTGTACTTGTTTCAGGTCTTAAATTCTAGCTAGCATGAGATCAAATTCGTGTAAAGGCATGAGGTGCACAAAAAGATTGTATTTGGACTATTTTTGGAATGGTTTTGAAGTGTATCAAATCAAAATCAAAAGCATTGATGGAAGAAGATTGAGGCTAGGTTTTCAACCCTAATTGATTCCTCAATACATATAGAAGGTGTGCAGACCAAAAACTAGGTTAGAGAGAGGCGCAACATCAAGAACAAAAACTTAAAAAAACAAGAAAAAGTGGTGAATCGAATTCCTACTTGGAGGCCAATTCAAGACCCTTGGACCATTCCAATCACTTCTTGGGATCCCCAGCAAGCAAAAGCAATCCAGAGCAAGCATTTCCAGGCCCTATATCGCGCTGTAAGTCCATCACGACATGGTTTATTTCATGAATTTGGTTTGCATGATTTAGACATTGATAGCATGAGTTAATGACATATTCTTGATCCTTAAGACATATTCAAGCTTTCTGTAATCTTTAATTGTGTTTTCATGGCTTGTATGAGGTTTCACCATTATTAGGGTTTATAAGCTCACTTTGGGGTTTTTGAACCTAGGCAAAATTGGGCCATGAAAGGGGTACTATTATGTACAACAGGTCTAGACGAAGCCATCCATGGCTTTAGTTTTGATTTATCTTACTCAGGCTTGATTTTGAGAAATTGCAGGGATATAGCGACGGACATATGTCCGTAGGTAAAAGTTTTCAACCTTTACCAATAGAACAAGGTCAGGGATGACCTGCGTGTCACCTTTCCATTGGAATATTTGAATTCTGGTGCGTGTTTTCTTTGTTCTCCACTAACCTCCTTTATTTTGCATATTATTTATTATTGATATTTGATATACAAAAAGAACAACTAGCTCAGCTGGTAGCCAGTCATTGGAACGTGCCTCAGGACCTGGGTTCGAATCCCAGGTCCCCCATTCCTTTCATATTATTTTCTTTTCAGTAATCAGATGCGTGTACAAAGCCAAAGGACCATCATGCATCCTCACAATCCAGCCAGCCAAGTGTCAGGAGACCAGATCCATAGGCCATTAATGGAGGAACACCATGGATCCTAGTCAACGCAGAGCATGAGATCTTGGAATGTCAGACAGACCTCTTTGGTCTTGGGCCCAGATTGCTGTTCACACCCCCCTTTCAATTACCTCCAGGCCTAAACTTCTTCCTCTATTCTTTTTTTATATTCATTTTATTTTATTTAATTTATTTACTTTATTAACAAATCAATTATTTTCTTTTATCCAAAAATCATAAAAATAATACTTTTTACAAATTAGGTTTAGATTTTATTTTTTATCAAAAAATTAAATTAATTAAATTAGGTTGTTAATATTAGATAACTTTAATTCCTTTTGTAAATAATTAAAAATAATTAGAAAATTAGGGTTTTGTCTAAATTTAATTATATTTTATTTTTCCTAAAATAATCAAAAACCATAAAATAGGCCATGTAATTATTTTTATTAATAAATTTAATTTACTAATTAATTTTTGTACTTTTTAAATATAAACCCTAATTCTTTTCTTAAAAAATGATTAAAAACAACAAAATAACCTTTTTCTTTTAATTAGGTTAGAAAGGGTCAAAACCCTAGTTCTCTCCCGATTTAATTTTCCTCGCGCGCGCTTTATTGTTTTATTTTTATCCTATTATTGTAACTGCTCACAAGTTTGTAATAGTTTAATTAGGACTTTTATTTTTCATTTATCGCTTTATTATTTAAGGGTTTGTTTTTGGCTATGTAAATACCCGAAGCCTTGTAATAACGTAGTTTAATTTCCGCACTTTAATTTCTGCAAAATATTAAACTGTTAGATGTATGATGTTAGGATGCATGACAAGAATGTGTTGTACCCCAAAATTTGCCCTCCCATATTCTTCAAGAAATTGCCAAGTCAAGCTTCAAAATCTCCCCAAGGGTTGCACAGTGTAAGGGCCTCCTAACAGTCAAAATTAGGGTTTTGGTTCTGACAAAGTAAATGAAGTTTCCAAGGGTCCAATCAAGTCCCACATGCCTATAAACATGGTCAAGCATCCTCATACAAAGTTTCAAGACTTACAGCACAAAATTGCACAGTCAAAAACCCTAATTGCACTACAGTCAACTGTAGGGGCAAAATGGTCATTTGACAGTCAAAAGTTCAAATTTTTGGTCAACATCTCATTTTGAAGCCACAAACATCATTTGATCAATGCTTGATCATGATTCTCAAAGCTTGGCTCAAAAATCATCAAGATGCAAAAGTTTCCATATTTGGACAGTTGAAAAGGTCAACTGTAACTTGACCAGGACAAAACTTTCACATGGATCATCAGAAAAATTCCATCCAAAGCTCATTTTGAAGAGAAAGACATTTCCTACAACTCCTCTTCACACTTCAAGTCCAAGAAATGCTCTCACAAAAAGTTATCAATTTCAACATTATAGGTCATTTTCAAAAGTCAACAAAAAAGGACTTTAAGTCAAAGGCCATAACTTGAGATTGGTAAATCAAAATGACATGGGACCAAAGACATTGGTTAGAGGACTCAAAGAAATTTCCAAAATGTCCAAGAACATGGGCAAAGCTTAAAAATTGAGCAAGTTATGCCTTGGGGAAGTTGGGAAATTTTTGGATATTTTGAAAAGTCAACATTGATTCAAATGACCTAAAATTGCTAATGGGCCTCTTTTTCTTCCACAATTCATTATCCAAGGCATGTGCACGACCATTTGGCCCAAAGGGAAGTTTTTTTTATCATTTTTATTTATTTATTTGGATTTTTTATTATTAATAATTCATTTAATTAAATAAAATACATGAAAAATACTAAACCTAATTTTCTAAATCTTTTTGTGCATAAAACATCTCCAAGATTTCGTGCAAATCAGATTAGGAAAGAATCAAAGGTGATTGGATGTAATTGAAGCCAAAAAGCATGAAAAAGATTTGGAAAATTATGGTTTGTAAATCAAATATTTTTTCACATCAATGCATGGATTTTTGATCAAGTTCTTAACCTAAATCATTCACCTATACATACTGATGCTAACCCTCGTGCCCATTACCAAAAAAGCTGCATAACCAAGCCATACAAGAACTCAAGAAACTCACATATTTTTAAAAATTCGATTTTGGTTTTACAGGTGAATTCAAGGTGCAAGAGCTGTTCAAACGCCTTCCTTGAGGATCATAGAACGTTTTCCAATCATTCACTAAGTCCCATACTCAAGAGAACACGAAATCACCATTGAAGTTGGTGAGAAAAATTCCAAAATCGTTTTCCATCATTAATGCGCTTTTAACATATTTCATTGTTGCTTTTGTGTTTAGAATGATGTTTGCAAGCTACCTGCATAATTTGATTGGAGTTTCATGCTAAAACGAAGGATCCACCATGAGAGCATATTAGGGTTTCGTGAAAATTGATTTAGGGGTTTCCAAACCTTGAACAATTAGGCCATGAGAGATACATCATTGGAATCGTGAGAGAGAGACGATTCTAATGGCCCTAGTCCGAAAAATTTATACATGCCCATGTGCTATTCGCTATTTCTTGTTATTGCAGGTAATCGTGACGGTTTAAACCGTCACAATTTATATTTTCTGAGGTTGAAGACGAAGTTGCGTGGCACACGTCTGTTGGCTGGTTTGAATTTGTTTTTTGGCGCGGAGCGAATGCATGGAGTGTCTTTGTCTCTCTCGTCCGCATGCATGACACCTGGATCACCATGGCTGAGTGGTTGAGCGACTTGCTGATGACTTCAAGGGGGTGGGTTCGAACCCCACCGCCTCAAGGTCATGTTTTTTCACTTTTTTCAGTTTTCTTATTTATTTGTTTATTAATTCAATTAATTAATTATAATTAACATACTTAGTAAGATAATCTGATTTAATTAGAAACAAATTAGTTAGTTTAGATAAGATTAGGGTTAACTAAAAATTCATTCTATCTTAATAACTAATTAACTTCTAATATATTAATTCAAATAATTCTTTTTTTTGTAATATTTTTAATAAATAATTAATTAATAAATCATAAAAAATCCAAAAAAATTATTTTCTTTTTTTAAAATTTTAAATAAATTAGACATAGGTTAATTAAATAAAATTATTTTTTTTAAAATTAATTTTTTGTACATAATTAAAATTAAATTCTTTTTTTATAAACAATTAATTAATTTTTGTTTCTAATTTAAAACTTTTTTTCAATAAATAAAAAACATAAAAAATATTTTCCTTTTCTTTTAATAATTAGTGTAAAAATATTTTCTTTTTATTAATTTAATTAAAACCTTTTTCTTTTCAAAAACTTTAATTTCAATTTTTTTAATAATAATGAATTTTTGGGCATAAATCTTTTTTAGGGTTTGGCTAATAATCAGTTGATTAGGGTTTGGGTTCGCCTTCGAGGCTAATGAATAGGGTTTCAAATCTTTTTCATACTTTTATTCTTTTTTTTTTTTACCATTATTAATAATTTAATATTATTTATTTTTATAATTAAAATTGCATATAAATAATTAGGTTAATTTAGGTTTAAATTTTAATACTTTCTTAATAAACTAAAAAACAATTAGAATTAGGGTTAGCATTTTAATTTCAATTAATTTTTCTCATTAAAATCATAAGTATCAAAATCTCAAAAAAACAATCTCCTTTTCTTTAATTTAATTAATTTGCTAATAATATAATTTCATCAAAAAGGGTCCAACGCCCTCGTTTCTAATTTTAATTTAATTCGCGTGTTTATTTCTTTTTTCTTGTAAATATTCATGTACTTCTCCCAAAGCTGTGTAATTTCATACTTTCTCGCACTTTTACTTTAATTCTTTATTTTCTGTCAAATCGGGTTCTGGAAATTTTGGCGATGTGGACCCGCGCCTTTTGTAATAGCTTAGAATCTTTACCTTTTCCGCACTCTTTTAACTGTAAATAAATGCATGCAAGAATGAATGGACAAAAATAAAAACAAACGCTAGATCACCTATACCATGACAAGATAAATGCAAATGAATCTGACACACAAATCGCATACACCACCCCTAGGGTACGCCTCAGTGTTGCCTTGCCTCGAAAGGTGATCGTCGAGTAGAGGATGTCTTAGTAAGTCCTCATGATCCGGGAACCTGGCATGAGGGTAGCTTCTAAGGTATCTTCCCATTGCTCTGGTGATCACCATGTCCCGAACCTTCGAATTGACCTGAACACCTCCAACGGTGGTGCTACCTACCTCTCAATGGTGGGATGGCACTACTTTAAAGGACATTTACACAGACGAATTCCTTAGGGTAGGTAGGTTCTCGTAGATACTTGCTCTAATTTCAAAACAAATCAAAAATACTTTTCACACCGACACCTTTTCAAAAGCTTTCGAAAGCAATTTTTCAAACACTCTTGAGGACCGATACAAGAGTCGAACTGAAATTTTCAAAGAAACTTTTTAAAACCCACAGTTGAAAAGCAAACAAACCATTTTTGAAAACACAATGAGCAAGTATCTAAGAGCCCATGGATAACCATGGATAGAAAGGGTGCTAACACCTCCCCTTTCTATAAATCTACCTCCTGAACCGAGAAACTATCTCATAAGGAATTTTGCTGTGCTTTTGTCCTGTCCATGTTGGAGAAAATAAAAGACGGTGGCGACTCTTGCTTCCGCGACATTTCGCGAAACCAGCTAAAAAACAGTCAGTTCCAGATCCACTGATCACAGAACTGGCGACTCTGCTGGGGACTTAACTTAAAGTGAGGTGTACCTTAGGGTTAGTTCATAACTGTGTTTTCAATTGATTTCCTTGTTTGCTTTAAATTGTGGGACTGTCTTGGGAGTTCTATAGATCCTAACCCGGATCTGGGGATACCTTCTTAGAGAGTAGCAACAAGGCTGTGAGGGAACTGTGCGGGGTATACTGACATGGTTGAAACAGTCTGCTACGTTGATGTGGCGCTTTGGTGTGTACCGGTAACCCTTGAGTTTAGTCAAGGAGAGTACGGGGTCTCCGCGTGGTGTCGTGAAGCATCAACAAACCTTAGGAACCTTAATTGAACTATCTTGGCCTCTTTAGGGTAGTGAGATAACTGACTTTGGTGCAGTCCGAGGTTGGTTGATACTCGATACTACACTCAGTTGAGGGTTGCTTTCCTGGAATATTTCGGTCGCCAGTTCAGTGGCTAAATCAAAACGATGAACAATGAAAGCAATCCCGTGATATTGGGACCCTTAGAACCCGGTTACTTCTAATAGGACAGGTTGAACCCACCAACTTCAAGAGGGTAATACCCAGACCCCATGCTGGCCTTAAACCCTAAGGGCTTTTCTTGTGTGCCTTGTGTGCCTTACATGTTTGTCTTTGTAAATATCTGTGGTGTGTTTAATCATAGCATCATGACATCATCCAGCATCATATGCATTGACTAACCATTTCAGGGGTTCGAATTTTCATATTTGTTCTTGTTTTGTAGGACATGGAAACTGTTGCAGAAAGACAATTCAAATCAGCCTTGTAAGAATCCCTCCTCAACTTAAGGAACTTATATCCAGGATTCCCGAGAACTCTTCATTCAGTGAAAGACATGGAAGTCTCATCAGCTTGGTTAACACCAACATTGAGGAAGATATGATAAAGGTCCTGTTCCAGTTCTTTGACCCTCTGCATCACTGTTTCACCTTCTTGGATTATCAGCTGGTACCTACATTGGAGGAGTTCTCCCGGCTCCTGAAGATCCCTATCCTTGATCAACTACCCTACAACGGTACGGAAAAGGAACCCAAGCTTGAAGAGATTGCTAAAGCCTTGCACCTACAGTCATCTGACCTCAAGGGACATTGGGAAGTTAGAAGTGGTATCAAAGGGTTCTTAGCCAGGTTTCTGTTTGAAAAGGCCCATGAATGTTGGAACTCCCTGGACTTACAAGCTTTTGAAGAAGTTGTGGCCCTCCTTGTCTATGGTTTGGTGTTGTTCCCTAATCCAGATCAGCTTATAGATGTTAGTGCTGTCCAGATCTTCATGTCCAGGAATCCTATACCTACATTGCTGGGGGACATCCTTCACTCATGTTACACTCGAACCATGAGAAAAAGAGGTGTCCTTATGTGTTGCACTCCTCTCCTGGGAAGGTGGTTTATTTCGCACCTTCCACAATCAGTTTTGAAGAACGAGCGGGGTTTGAGATGGTCACAACGGTTGATGACTCTTACACATGCGGATATACATTGGTGCCCTAGGTCCAGAGAGGATGTCACCATCATTGATCGTTGCGGAGAGTACCCTAATGTTCCTTTACTTGGAATCAGAGGAGGTATTACTTACAACCCATGCCTGGCTTGGAGACAGTTTGGTTATGCTCGGAGGGATGGTCCTCATGATATGTTAATTCCTGACATAGTTTTTGACTTCGACAACGATACTCAAGGACTTCGCCAGAGATTTATCAGAGCCTGGAGGATGCCCAGTAGGATAGACAGCAAGACACTGGGGCACAGGAATTCCATCCCGTTGGAACCTTATCTCAAGTGGGTACGAGCCCGCTCCCAGAAGTTAGTGATGCCTTATCCCCATATGCTCCCTGTGATCAAAGAGCTAGTCTTGGAAGGAGAAGTGTCCTACACCATTCAGCATCCTGATATGCCCACATCCTGGGAAGAGATGCAGAAGAGTTGGATCCAGCTTAAGGAAGAACGGAATTCTCTTGAGACCAGTCTACATGCTAGTGAAAAGAAGGTCTTGGAGCTCACCCGCCTGTTGCATGAGGAGAGGAATCTCAACACTTACATAGCTCCAAAGAGGATGCGCAGTGTATTTTGGGATTGATTTGCTTTTGTATTATTTTGCCCATGAGGCTTTGATGTACTAAACAATTATTTCCTTAATGATAACGTGTGTTCCTTTTTGTCTACAACAAATTTGAACTTTCGAACCCTTGAATGCATTGCATAAACACATATCATTCATCATGTGCATAGCAGGTTGTTCCTCTTTTCAGGTTGCTTACCGTTCTTCGCTGTTTATTTCAGCATCATGAATCCTGACTCGTCATCAACCGAGATGTCCATCAAGGCTCTTCAGGCGCAGAATGCGCAATTTCAGGAACTAATCATGGGTTTGGCTCAAGGCCAAGAAGAGCTGAAAGCTCTGCTCCTGAAGAAGGAAAAGAAGAAGAAGAGAAGAACTGTTCTGTTCAACTCGGGCCGAAGGTTTGGCAACACTCTGCAAAATGAAGAGTCTGGTTCTTCTATTGGCAAGGGTACTCCTCAAGCGGAAAAAGGTCCTAGTCCGGTAGTCTCTGACAACGAGACTGATTTTGATGAAGAGCAATATCCTCCGGCTGAAGACCGTTACAAGCAGTTAGAAGACAGGTTAAATGCTATAGAGATCCAACAGGTACCTGGGCTGGATTTTGGAGATCTGGGTTTGTCAACTGGTGTGATTATTCCTCGTAAATTCAAAGCACCATCTTTCACTAAGTACGACGGGGCGTCTTGTCCCAAGCTACATCTAAGGTCCTATGTTCGGAAGATTCAACCGTACTCAGTGGATAAGAATTTGTGGATCCACTTCTTCTAGGAGAGTCTTTCAGGGACTCATCTCGAATGGTTCTATCAGCTGGATGGGACCAAGGTTCGTAACTGGGAGGAGTTGGCTACTGCTTTCTATAAGCAGTATCAGTATAATTCCGACCTTGCCCCTACACGTACCCAACTCCAGGGTATGTCGTTAGATTCAAGTGAAGGTTTTAAGGAGTACGCTCAGAAGTGGAGGGATCTGGCTGGCAGGGTGCAGCCTCCGTTGACTGATCGGGAGTTGGTGGACATGTTCTTGGGAACCCTATCTGGGCCATTTTTCAACCATCTTATTGGGAATTCTTCTGCTGGGTTCACTGATCTGATTCTGACTGGAGAGAGAATTGAGGCTGGGTTGAAGTCTGGAAAGATTCCGAAGGGTGCATCGTCTAATTCTGAGAAGAAACCCTTCAAGAAGGATGCTAGTGCTGTGTACGGGTCCAGAAGACTAGAGAAATCTGAGCGCCACCAATCTGTCAGTGCGGTAATGATTGCCAAGCCTGCTGCCGCTCCTCGGCCAACCAATCCTCCAAGGGCTGAAAGACCCCGGAGAGAGTTTACCCGTTTGAGCATGACCTTATCGCAGATCTTGCCACAGTTGCTATCCACCAATCTAGTGACTGTTAGAGAAGCACCCAAGGGTGTAAACACTGCCTCCCCCAAGTACAACCCAAATGCCCGCTGTGCGTACCATTATGATAGCCCGGGGCATTCCACTGATGATTGTTGGGCATTAAGGAATAAGGTGCAAGACCTTATTGACGCGAAGGAGATACAGTTTGAAGCGCCTGAGAGGCCAAATGTGGTTACTGCTCCTATGCCTCAGCATAGGGTAAACACCGTTGATGAAGATGTTTATGCTGTTTCTGTGGATGATCTAGCTACTCCTCTGAAGACTGTCAAGAAGAACCTACTGCTGGCCGGTTTATTTCCGGGTTGCAGTGAGGGTTGCCTGTTCTGTGCTGTTTCCCTATCTGGTTGTCCCTTGCTGAAGTTAGGCATCCAAAGCCTGATGGACAGTAAGGAGATTCTGTTTAAGAAGTCTGCTGTTCAGTTGGTCCCGGTAGAAGAAGTTTCTGTGGTTACCATCTTCAATAATCCAATCAAGGCCCTCCCGAAGAAGCCTGTTCAAATCATGACTGTTGCACCTGTGGTTATTACTGTTCCGGGGCCTCTCCCCTACGTGTCTGATAAGGCTGTCCCCTGGCATTATGGGGCAGACGTATATGTGAATGGGATCAAACAAGAATTCGACACTGGCGCTAGCATCTGCGATATCACTGGCCCAGCCAAGGTTACCCGCAGTGGCAGGCTCTTCTCGCCTGACATTGCACCGCCCGCTACTCGAAGACCCCTCCTTATAACACCTACGAGTGTACCTGTTCCTGTTGCTGACCAAGTTGTTTCCCCTGCTGCCGAGTCATCCAATGCTCGGGGCAAAGGAATTGAAGATGAGCCTGCCCGGATGGAGGCACCGATACCTATAAATGCTGAGGCCTCCCAACAAGAAATGGAGGAGATTCTAAAGATAATAAAGAAAAGTGACTTCAATGTTGTGGAACAGCTGGGGCATACGCCCTCCAAGATCTCCATGCTCTCCTTGTTGCTATGCTCCGAGGCCCATGCTAAGGCCTTAATCTCATTTCTCAAGACGGCCCATGTGCCACAGGAAACATCTGCAGTTCAGTTCACTGACTGCGTAGCAAATCTGACAGCAGACAATGGCTTGGGTTTCTCAGATGCTGACCTGACCGCGAAGGGAAGGGACCACAATGATGCTCTGCATGTCTCTATTGAATGCAGGGGCACTACTCTGGCGCATGTATTGGTGGATACTGGTTCTTCCTTAAATGTGCTACCCAAGAAGGCTTTAGACCGTTTAGATTGTGAAGGCCTGGAACTGAAACCCAGCAATATCATCGTCAGGGCCTTTGACGGTTCAAAAAGGATGGTTCATGGAGAGGTTGACATTCCTATTCGTGTGGGCTCTCAGGTGTTTGACTCCACTTTTTATGTGATGGATATCCGCCCATCGTACTCTTGTCTACTGGGTCGACCTTGGATCCACAAAGCTGGGGCAGTGACTTCTACCTTGCACCAGAAGCTGAAATACCCTGTCAGAGGGAAGATCGTCACTGTGCAAGGAGAGGAGGAGTATATGGTGAGCCATTTGAATTCCTTCAGATACATTGAGATGGATGGGGAGTTTATTGAAACCCCCTTTCAGCATTTCGAGGAGGTGCTTCCAATTTCAGCAGCAGCAGAAACAGCGGTCGAAGAGGATGTTCCTTTGAAGATGGCTTCCCTGAAGGATGCCCGGGCTGTGGTTCAGAAAGGTGAATGTACTAACTGGGGCAGGCTTCCCGACTTTACACAGAAAACTGACAAATTTGGATTGGGTTTTACTGTAGAGGGTCAGAAAGCTATGCGGAAGGCGAAGACCAGAAGACCTCCTGTGTTCATTACAAATCCAGGAGTGAATGCTGTTGGGGAAGACAATGAAGTGGATGAAGCTGAATTCAATAGCTGGATCTACCCGACGACCGAAGGCGGATTGACCAATTGGATTGTCAAAGACCATACTCCTGTTACTTTTGTTACGCAGTAATAAACTTCTTTGTTTTGTTATTTGTAATAAACAATAAATAAACTCTATGGCCCAGTGTCTTACCCGAGGCACCGTGGTTTTATTTGTGAGGGCATATAAATTGTCATTTCATATATCATAAATGAAAATCTTGGACGTTTTCTCGCATTTCAAATCTTATGCTCCTTTTCTGTCTTTCCTTCCTTTATACATATTTCAAAACAGCTGTATTTACACACACACTCACTCATACAGGTTTCAATCCACTCTGGATCTCACTGGTAACGACTCTGCTACTGCCAGTTATGACTTCGAAAATCCGATCAACTTAGCCGAAGACGAAGGTGAAGATGATTGCGAAGTGCATGGTGAGCTTGCAAGACTGTTGCTCCAGGAGGAGAGGGCAATTCAACCACATGAAGAGCCAGTGGAAACAATAAACTTGGGTACTGAGGCAGACAGGAAAGAGGTAAAGATTGGTGCCAACCTAGAGCTCAGCGTGAAGCAACGGTTGACTAAGATGCTACATGATTATATGGAGATCTTTGCCTGGTCCTACGAAGACATGCCCGGATTGGATACCGATATTGTGGTCCATCACTTGCCAACTAAGGAAGACTGCCCTCCGGTTAAGCAAAAGGTCCGCCGTATGCGTCCAGAAATGTCTGAGAAGATTAAAGCCGAGGTTATGAAACAGTTTGATGCTGGGTTCCTTGCAGTGACTTCTTACCCTCAGTGGGTTGCTAATGTTGTGCCGGTACCAAAGAAAGACGGTAAGGTCAGAATGTGTGTTGATTAAAGGGATCTGAACAGGGCTAGCCCCAAAGATGACTTCCCTCTACCTCACATTGATGTCCTCGTTGACAATACAGCTCAGCATAAGGTGTTTTCTTTCATGGATGGTTTTTCAGGTTATAATCAGATCAAGATGGCACCTGAAGACATGGAAAAGACTACCTTTGTTACTCAGTGGGGCACCTTCTGCTACAAGGTCATGCCTTTTGGATTAAAGAACGCTGGGGCAACCTACCAACGTGCCATGGTTGCTCTATTTCATGACATGATCCATCATGAGATAGAAGTGTATGTTGACGACATGATCGCAAGGTCCCAGACTGAGGAAGAGCACCTAGGCCATCTGCAAAAGTTGTTTGACCGGTTGAAACTGTACAAGCTAAGGTTGAACCCGAACAAGTGCACCTTCGGGGTAAGATCCGGAAAGTTGCTAGGCTTCGTTGTGAGTGATAAAGGTATTCAAGTGGACCCTGCTAAGGTTAAAGCTATTCAAGAGATGCCAGTTCCTAAGACAGAGAAAGAGGTCAGAGGCTTTTTAGGACGCCTGAATTACATTGCTCAATTCATCTCACACCTAACTGCTACCTGTGAGCCAATCTTCAAGCTGCTGAAGAAAGATCAGGTAGTACGTTGGAATGATGAATGTCAGGCTGCTTTTGACAGAATCAAAGAGTATCTCCAAGAACCACCCATCCTTATGCCACCGGTTGAAGGGAGACCTCTGATATTATACCTGACAGTACTTGATAATTCCATGGGGTGTGTGCTGGGGCAGCATGACGAGTCTGGCCGAAAAGAGCATGCCATTTATTACCTTAGCAAAAAGATTACCGACTGTGAGACCCGATACTCACTGCTTGAGAAAACTTGCTGCACTTTGGTATGGGCTGCTCGCCGGCTGAGACAGTATATGCTGACTCACACTACCTTGTTGATCTCAAAGATGGATCCTATAAAGTATATATTCGAAAAGCCTGCTCTGTCTGGGAGAATAGCAAGATGGCAAATGATCTTGACGGAATACGACATTCAGTACACAACCCAGAAAGCCATCAAGGGAAGTGTATTGGCAGACCACTTGGCACATCAGGCCGTAGATGACTATCAGTCAATGAACTTCGAGTTTCCGGATGAAAGCATCATGATAGTAACTGATTGTGAAGTACCTGGACCAGATGAAGGACCTGAGGAAGGATCCCGATGGTCTATGCACTTTGATGGAGCCTCCAACGCTTTGGGAAACGGTATCGGTGCTATAATCATATCACCGCAAGGCACTCATACTCCACTCACTGCCCGACTATGTTTCAACTGTACCAACAACATGGCGGAGTATGAGGCGTGCATCATGGGTCTTCAAGCTGCGATCGACCTAAGGATCAAGTTTCTGAGTGTCTTCGGAGATTCTGCTCTTGTGATCAATCAGATCAAAGGAGAGTGGGATACGAAACATCCGAACCTTATTCCTTACAGAGAATGTGTGTTGACCTTGATCCCCCACTTCACGAAGATAACCTTTGAACACTTTCCAAGAGAAGAGAATCAGTTGGCGGACGCGTTAGCTACAATGTCTTCTATGTTCAAAGTTAAATGGGACAATGAGGCTCCCCGGATCATCATCTGGAAACTGGACGAATCGGCATACTGTTGTGATCTCGAGACTGAATTGGTGACTGAGAAGCCTTGGTACCATGAGGTGAAGAGATATCTGGAAGCTCAGGAATACCCTGAGGGTGCCTCTGTCAATGATAAGAAGTTCATGAGAAGGTTCGCATCGAAGTTCTTCCTTAGCAACGACATCTTGTACAAGCGGAACCATGATTCCACCTTACTGCGTTGTGTGGATAAGACTGAAGCAGAAAGGATCATGGAAGAGCTGCATGAAGGGACCTTTGGTACACATTCCAGTGGACATACAATGGCAAAGAAGATCCTTCGGGCAGGGTATTACTGGTCCACAATGGAAGCTGACTGCTACCAACATTCCAGGACATGCCATAAGTGCCAGATTTATGCAGACAAGGTGCATGTTCCTCCAGTTCCTTTGAATGTTCTGACTGCGCCTTGGCCGTTTGCAATGTGGGGCATAGACATGATCGGTGAGATTAAACCTACGGCATCTAATGGGCATCGCTTCATCCTAGTGGCAATTGATTATTTTACAAAGTGGGTCGAAGCAGCATCCTATGCTACGGTAACCAAGACTATTGTGGCACGGTTCATTCGGCATAACCTGATCTGTCGGTACAGCGTCCCAGAGAGGATCATTACAGACAACGGTACCAATCTGAATAATAATATGATCACTGAGCTCTGCGAGCAGTTTAAAATACAGCACCACAATTCTTCTCCTTACAGACCGAAGATGAATGGGGCTGTAGAGGCAGCAAATAAAAATATCAAGAAAATCGTGCAGAAGATGACAGTGACTTACAAAGATTGGCACGAGATGTTACCGTTCTCTCTACATGGGTACCGTACCTCAGCTAGGACGTCGACCGGGGCAACTCCTTTCTCTTTGGTTTATGGTATGGAGGCAGTCTTACCGATCGAAGTGCAAATACCCTCTCTCCGGATAATGAAGGATGCAAATCTGAACGAAGATGATTGGATCCAGACACGACTTGATCAGTTGAACCTCATTGATGAAAAGAGACTTGCTGCTATCTGCCACGGTCAGACGTATCAGAAACGGATGATCAGGGCATTTAACAAAAAGGTCAGACCACAGGAATATCAAGTTGGGGATCTGGTAATCAAGCGAATCATCCTTCCTCAGAGTGATCCAAGGGGCAAATGGACCCCTACGTACGAAGGGCCATTTGTGGTCAAACATGTGTTCTCAGGAGGAGCCATGATTCTAACCAATATGGATGGTGACGACCTTCCTCACCCCGCTAATGCAGACATAGTAAAAAGATACTACGCATGAAAAAAGACCCGCTAGGCTGACATGCCTAGGCAAAAATTAGGGCTTCCCGGCGAACCAAAAGGGTTCGGGCAAAATGAAGGGATGAAAATGAAAAAATCTGTACACCCGGCAAGTCGAAAACCTGAAAAGGCGGCTTGGGCAAAAATGGGTATCCCGGTGGAATGAAAACCCGAAAGGGCAGTCCAGGCAAAAGTTAGGGATAAAGCGTAATACTATGTCTCATTGGATCACTTTGCATCCAGAATCCGGTATCTATATCAAGTTCAGACGGCATCGATCAGTCAGCTTCATCTTCATTCAGGTCATCAAGTGATGAGACACTCGGAATTATAAAGGCAATAGCAGAGTTGAAACCCAATGGGATCATTCATTTCACACAGCTGTTTATTTTCTCTTGTACAAATTTGTATAAACTCTTCTGTTCGGCAGCGTTCTCTTACTAGGACGTCAGCCTCTTGTACATAAACGCCTATTTTCAGGCCATTCAAAAATCAATACAAATATACTTTTCAGTTAAAAATTGCCCATTGTTTTTCCTTTTTCTGTTTTGTTTTGCGAAGAACGTCCAAGGTTCAATTTGTGATATATGCATTGACAATAATTTGCTAACTCATAAATATTTGCGTACGAAACAAAGGATTAATTACAGGTAACATTAGAAACAGGGGCAATAAAAGAGTTGTCTAAGCAATCTAATTGTTCTATCCTCCAAGGTACTAAGGTAGGTTCAACTAAAGAACACAACCGAATATCTTAATTCCCCAGAGAGTGAGCCAGCAAGCAATACACTCTCCTCAAGCGAAGCTACTATCAAACTTAAGGAAGTTGGGTATCCTCCAGCAGATCTCAACATTCCTCAGCAGCATACAGTCTTAACAAGCATCCCCGGCAATCTTGGTCTAAAGATTGTTCCCCGGCGGTATACCAAACATTCAAAGGAATCACTTCCTCGATACAATTCAAAACTTCCCCAGGAGAGTCCAATCCAGCTCCCCAGGAAAGTTGGAATCCATCTCCCCAAGCAGTAAGCTTATCCTCGCAGAGCACGAACGCGTCTCCCGGCTTTATTCAAAGAGTTATTTCCTTACCAGGATATAACTGGGTTATCCTCAGCAAAAAGCCACGGAAAGAGCGTCCTCGACGAAGTCTTCTTATCCCCAGCGAAGTCTAGTAACATTTCCAACACAACAATGGTATCCCCAGCAAGTTATTATCAACAACTCAGCAAAGTATCTCTCTCCCCACAGAGTATTGCTTCCCAGCAAGATCGTTAGAGTATTTTCCTCCCCGCAGAGTTATTCCATTCGCCAAGTTTATTCCCCAACGGAGTCATCTTCTCCTACCGGTATTCTTGCAATTATCATCCCCAGCGGAAGCAAAATCTATTCTCCAACATCAGCCCAGGAGTGACTTCCCGGCACCCGTCAAGGATTTACTTTCCTAGACGAAAAATACATTCATAAACATCGCACTTCCATACATCATTATAGCATGCATAGACGCATCATATCTTACAAATCTCATTTATGTTGAGAACATCATTGCTTGGTCTATATCATGCATTGCATATGACTGACCTTTACCTTTCAGGAAAGATTCAGTTAAATTCTCAATCATATTTCAAGACCTAGACCGGTTCAGTTAAATCGACTCCAAAGATTTCTTATCCAGTCTAAGGCCTTCTCTAGTCTAGTTAAATCGACCCCAAACAGATTTTCCTGATAAAGACTCAGTAGAAGTTATCCAAGGTTCTCTCAATGTTTGCTGTTGAGGTGGTAATCGCCTATGGTTCTCTCCCCAATACTGCGGAGGTGGTAATCCCAGATTTCGCTCAACGATTGCTGTTGAAGTGAAGTTATCCAAGGTTCTCTCAATGATTGCTATTGAGATTGTAATCGCCTATGGTTCTCTCCCCGATACTGCGGAGATGATAATTCCATCCAAGGTTTTCTCAATGATTGCTATTGAGGTTGTAATCGCCTATGGTTCTCTCCCCGATACTGCGGAGATGATAATTCCATCCAAGGTTTTCTCAATGATTGCTATTGAGGTTGTAATCACCTATGGTTCTCTCCCCGATACTGCGGAGATGATAATTCCATCCAAGGTTTTCTCAATGATTGCTATTGAGGTTGTAATCGCCTATGGTTCTCTCCCCGATACTGCGGAGATGGTAATTCCCACCAAGACTCTCTCAATGATTGCTGTTGAGGTTGTAGTCACCTATTGGTTCTCTCCCCGATCCTGCGGAGGTAGTAATCATCCCAAGATTTTCTCAACGATTGCTGTTGAGGTTAAAGTCATCCAAGGTTCTCTCACCATTCCTGTTGAGGTAGTAACCATCCCTGGTTCATTCATCATCGTTTGAAGCTCCAGACCCAGCTCCTGTAACCAGTCAGGATCCATCTACACAAAGAATTTGAAAACCACCTCCCGTAACAGGTCAGGTAATCATTTTTCTTTTGCAGGTATGCAAGTTCTCGCTAAGGAAGCTCTTACGCGATCAACATCCAGATGGCATCTATAAGCCCATCCACCTTCCGTCATCTCTTAGCATGGCATCTATAAGCCCATCATCCTATTCATCAATCTCCAAATGGCATCTATAAGCCCATTCCACCATCACACTGCTACTATGTGAGCACAAATTTCTGGGCACTCTAGTGTTCAATCATCTTCCACCCTCGGATTACGAAAGCCACGTCAGCCAATCTGCATCCTCAGGTCTAAGAAGATTGAACAGGGGCAACTGTTGTACCCCAAAATTTTCCCTCCCATATTCTTCAAGAAATTGCCAAGTCAAGCTTCAAAATCTCCCCAAGGGTTGCACAGTGTAAGGGCCTCCTAACAGTCAAAATTAGGGTTTTGGTTCTGACAAAGTAAATGAAGTTTCCAAGGGTCCAATCAAGTCCCACATGCCTATAAACATGGTCAAGCATCCTCATACAAAGTTTCAAGACTTACATCACAAAATTGCACAGTCAAAAACCCTAATTGCACTACAGTCAACTGTAGGGGCAAAATGGTCATTTGACAGTCAAAAGTTCAAATTTTTGGTCAACATCTCATTTTGAAGCCACAAACATCATTTGATCAATGCTTTATCATGATTCTCAAAGCTTGGCTCAAAAATCATCAAGATGCAAAAGTTTCCATATTTGGACAGTTGAAAAGGTCAACTGTAACTTGACCAGGGCATAACTTTCACATGGATCATCAGAAAAATTCCATCCAAAGCTCATTTTGAAGAGAAAGACATTTCCTACAACTCCTCTTCACACTTCAAGTCCAAGAAATGCTCTCACAAAAAGTTATCAATTTCAACATTATAGGTCATTTTCAAAAGTCAACAAAAAAGGACTTTAAGTCAAAGGCCATAACTTGAGATTGGTAAATCAAAATGACATGGGACCAAAGACATTGGTTATAGGACTCAAAGACCTTTCCAAAATGTCCAAGAACATGGGCAAAGCTTAAAAATTGAGCAAGTTATGCCTTGGGGAAGTTGGGAAATTTTTGGATATTTTGAAAAGTCAACATTGATTCAAATGACCTAAAATTGCTAATGGGCCTCTTTTTCTTCCACAATTCATTATCCAAGGCATGTGCACGACCATTTGGCCCAAAGGGAAGTTTTTTTTATCATTTTTATTTATTTATTTGGATTTTTTATTATTAATAATTCATTTAATTAAATAAAATACATGAAAAATACTAAACCTAATTTTCTAAATCTTTTTGTGCATAAAACATCTCCAAGATTTCGTGCAAATCAGATTAGGAAAGAATCAAAGGTGATTGGATGTAATTGAAGCCAAAAAGCATGAAAAAGATTTGGAAAATTATGGTTTTCAAATCAAATATTTTTTCACATCAATGCATGGATTTTTGATCAAGTTCTTAACCTAAATCATTCACCTATACATACTGATGCTAACCCTCGTGCCCATTACCAAAAAAGCTGCATAACCAAGCCATACAAGAACTCAAGAAACTCACATATTTTTAAAAATTCGATTTTGGTTTTACAGGTGAATTCAAGGTGCAAGAGCTGTTCAAACGCCTTCCTTGAGGATCATAGAACGTTTTCCAATCATTCACTAAGTCCCATACTCAAGAGAACACGAAATCACCATTGAAGTTGGTGAGAAAAATTCCAAAATCGTTTTCCATCATTCATGCCCTTTTAACATATTTCATTGTTGTTTTTGTGTTTAGAATGATGTTTGCAAGCTACCTGCATAATTTGATTGGAGTTTCATGCTAAAACGAAGGATTCACCATGAGAGCATATTAGGGTTTCGTGAAAATTGATTTAGGGGTTTCCAAACCTTGAACAATTAGGCCATGAGAGATACATCATTGGAATCGTGAGAGAGAGACGATTCTAATGGCCCTAGTCCGAAAAATTTATACATGCCCATGTGCTATTTTCTATTTCTTGTTATTGCAGGTAATCGTGACGGTTTAAACCGTCACAATTTATATTTTCTGAGGTTGAAGACGAAGTTGCGTGGCACACGTCTGTTGGCTGGTTCGAATTTGTTTTTTGGCGCGGAGCGAATGCATGGAGTGTCTTTGTCTCTCTCGTCCGCATGCATGACACCTGGATCACCATGGCTGAGTGGTTGAGCGACTTGCTGATGACTTCAAGGGGGTGGGTTCGAACCCCACCACCCCAAGGTCATGTTTTTTCACTTTTTTTTCAGTTTTCTTATTTATTTGTTTATTAATTCAATTAATTAATTATAATTAACATACTTAGTAAGATAATCTGATTTAATTAGAAACAAATTAGTTAGTTTAGATAAGATTAGGGTTAACTAAAAATTCATTCTATCTTAATAACTAATTAACTTCTAATATATTAATTCAAATAATTCTTTTTTTGTAATATTTTTAATAAATAATTAATTAATAAATCATAAAAAATCCAAAAAAATTATTTTCTTTTTTTAAAATTTTAAATAAATTAGACATAGGTTAATTAAATAAAATTCTTTTTTTTAAATTAATTTTTTGTACATAATTAAAATTAAATTCTTTTTTTATAAACAATTAATTAATTTTTGTTTCTAATTTAAAACTTTTTTTCAATAAATAAAAAACATAAAAAATATTTTCCTTTTCTTTTAATAATTAGTGTAAAAATATTTTCTTTTTATTAATTTAATTAAAACCTTTTTCTTTTCAAAAACTTTAATTTCAATTTTTTTAATAATAATGAATTTTTGGGCATAAATCTTTTTTAGGGTTTGGCTAATAATCAGTTGATTAGGGTTTGGGTTCGCCTTCGAGGCTAATGAATAGGGTTTCAAATCTTTTTCATACTTTTATTCTTTTTTTTTTACCATTATTAATAATTTAATATTATTTATTTTTATAATTAAAATTGCATATAAATAATTAGGTTAATTTAGGTTTAAATTTTAATACTTTCTTAATAAACTAAAAAACAATTAGAATTAGGGTTAGCATTTTAATTTCAATTAATTTTTCTCATTAAAATCATAAGTATCAAAATCTCAAAAAAACAATCTCCTTTTCTTTAATTTAATTAATTTGCTAATAATATAATTTCATCAAAAAGGGTCCAACGCCCTCGTTTCTAATTTTAATTTAATTCGCGTGTTTATTTCTTTTTTCTTGTAAATATTCATGTACTTCTCCCAAAGCTGTGTAATTTCATACTTTCTCGCACTTTTACTTTAATTCTTTATTTTCTGTCAAATCGGGTTCTGGAAATTTTGGCGATGTGGACCCGCGCCTTTTGTAATAGCTTAGAATCTTTACCTTTTCCGCACTCTTTTAACTGTAAATAAATGCATGCAAGAATGAATGGACAAAAATAAAAACAAACGCTAGATCACCTATACCATGACAAGATAAATGCAAATGAATCTGACACACAAATCGCACACACCACCCCTAGGGTACGCCTCAGTGTTGCCTTGCCTCGAAAGGTGATCGTCGAGTAGAGGATGTCTTAGTAAGTCCTCATCATCCGGGAACCTGGCATGAGGGTAGCTTCTAAGGTATCTTCCCATTGCTCTGGTGATCACCATGTCCCGAACCTTCGAATTGACCTGAACACCTCCAACGGTGGTGCTACCTACCTCTCAATGGTGGGATGGCACTACTTTAAAGGACATTTACACAGACGAATTCCTTAGGGTAGGTAGGTTCTCGTAGATACTTGCTCTAATTTCAAAACAAATCAAAAATACTTTTCACACCGACACCTTTTCAAAAGCTTTCGAAAGCAATTTTTCAAACACTCTTGAGGACCGATACAAGAGTCGAACTGAAATTTTCAAAGAAACTTTTTAAAACCCACAGTTGAAAAGCAAACAAACCATTTTTGAAAACACAATGAGCAAGTATCTAAGAGCCCATGGATAACCATGGATAGAAAGGGTGCTAACACCTTCCCTTTCTATAAATCTACCTCCCGAACCGAGAAACTATCTCATAAGGAATTTTGCTGTGCTTTTGTCCTGTCCATGTTGGAGAAAATAAAAGACGGTGGCGACTCTTGCTTCCGCGACATTTCGCGAAACCAGCTAAAAAACAGTCAGTTCCAGATCCATCGATCACAGAATGTATGTAAAACTTTAAAACAGTTAGATAACCCTAAAATGTGCAAAGATAATAATCTGAAATTGAATCACTCACACATGCGCACTCTTAGGGTACACTCTCACTTGGTTGCCTTCGGTAAACGATCATTGAGTATAGGATGCTTTAGTGGTCGTCTTTTGACCAAAGATCAGAGTTGCCTCAGAATGGTTGCCTCGGATATTGTTGCCTCGGATAATTGATCTAAGACATTAGGGTTATTACTAAGAAGTCCTAACATTGCTTTAGTGACCGTACGTCCCTTTCGAATTGACCCTCAAAAACTCCAACGATGGTGCTACCTACTCACTAATAGTGGGATAGAGCTGTCTAAAGGAAACGAATACATAACGATTCTTTTTTTTGAGTAGGTAGATTAGCTCTTAAGTACTTGCTCAATCCAAACAAATTTTTTCACACTTACACTCCTTTTCAAACAAAGTTTTCAAAAACACTTCATTACACTATTGAAGATAGAAGCAAGAGTTAAATCAAAGTCAAAACAAAAACTTTTCAAAATGCACAAGCACACAAAGAAGCAATTTTAAAAATGCTGATCAAGTACCTAAGAGCCCGTAGATAACTACGGATAGAAATGGTACTAATACCTTCACTTTCTATAATCAACCCCCCGTACTCAGAAATATCTTGAAAAAGGAATTTTTCTGTGCTTTTTTTCTTTCCTTGTTGGATAAAATAAAATACGGTGGTGACTCTTGCTTACCGCGACATTTTGCGAACACAAACGCAAAATGCAAACCAACATTCCTAAAAAACAGTCTTGGTTCTGGCCACTGTATCATAGAGTGCAAATTTCTAGGCACTCTAGTGTCCAATCATCTTCCACCTTCAAGTCACGAATGGCGGATCCGCCAATCTAACTTTTCAGGTTTAAGAAGATTGAACAAGGGAAGCTGTTGTACCCCAAAATTTTCCCTCTCATTTATTAAATATTTTCTCACAAGATCTCTTTTGGTTCAAGATTGCACAAGGGTTGATCAGCTCAAGACACCTCCTTAAGCACTGATGACTGAAATTAGGGTTTGAGTTTGCACAAGGATAATTGAACTTTTAATGCCTAATATGACTTTCATGGATCATTATGGACCCTCAAGATTTCTCATGTCAAGTTTCAAGTCTTGGATCATATTTTTGATCAGTCAATTGACCAGTTGACCTAAAAATCAACTATATTAGGGAAAAAGCCAACTATGGCCAATTTACAGTCAAACTTCATAATTTTTTATCCATATAAACATTATAAACTCATATGTATCATTTAATCAAGTTTGGACCACAATTCCTCAAGAAATTTGATCAGATCATCAAAAGGGAAAATTGGTCAAAATTAGGGTTTTGATTGAGAAAGGGCAATTTCTGATTTTTGAACTAGCAAATGGTTAATTGGTTTGAGGCATGATCTCAAGAGTTAAATTGAATCATTTTGACCTAATTGCATGACTTAAAATATTGCTCAAGGTCATTTGGCTGATAGTTAATTTTTAGTCAACTGATCAAAAGTCAACTGTATACTGAAAAGTCAAACTTTGACTTTTTGGTCAAAATCAAGTGCCAAAGATTACAATTCATCAAAACATGTAAAAATATAAAACTTGTTCATCAAGAAATCAAAAAGTTAAGATTTCATTTTGAAAAGTCAAAGTTTTCAAACTTAGAAATTTTTCTAAGTGTTGGAAACTTCATATTTTTTCACAACTTTGAGTCAATTTTTCACCATGATGCAAGATGATTCAAAAGAAACTTTCAACATGAAAGTTTTAGAGCTCCATGAGATCTAAAAAATTGCTTTACACAACTTCTTATCAAAATGCATGGATCTCAATTTATTAATCCATGAAGTCATGGTCATGAAACTAAACACTTAGTGAAAATTTTGCCCTAATTTAGGCAGGATTTTGACCTAACTTCATGGCAATTTTTCACATAGTTCCAAGGGGAATTTTCAAAAGTGATACAAAGAAGGGTTGTAGAGCACATTACAAGATTTCCAAAATGTCCAAGAACTCCTTGAGATCATTCTTGAACAAGGATAATCGAAGAGAGGAAGTTAGGGCTTCAAATTGAAATTATAGGTCATTTTTTATGAACAAGAATTCAAATCTCAAGCCTATGATGCACAATCTTGCTTTGCAGGCCTCTAAACCTCAAGATCTCTCCTTAATCATAATATTACACTTTCTTTTGAGCTATTATCCACTTAATTCAAGCTTTATCCAAGATAATTTTCCATTTATGGAACAAAGTTATCATTGCTATTTTGATAAAGCATTACTTTTGCAAATGTCAACTCTCCTTGAGCTCCTAACTTGTTGCCTCTGTCCATACTCAAGATAAATGGTCAGAAGCAAACATGTTTAAAGTGCCTAACCACTCTACATGCTTGTACTTTCTACCTTGAAACTATATTTCTCACTTTTCTTCAAAATCAAGCAACTTAACCATAACCCTATAACTTAGAAATCCCTTGTGAAAAACATCTCCAACCTTTTGCTTATAGATACACGTGCCATTGGAAAGAAATACACGCATGCTCAAGCCATGAAACCCCCTAAAGCACAAAACCACCAAAAACATCTCAAAACTTGCCATTTCTGAATTTTGAATCCAATCTCTAAATTTGCTCGTGCGTTTCTTGGCATTTTACTTTCAAAAGCTTCTAAATAACATATACAAACAATTCCAACACCTGTAACACGAATGTAACACCTCCATCACCATCCACCATTTTCAAAAACAGCACATTGCACCTTGACTTCTCCAGAACTCCTCAGCCACTTTCAGCTAAAGCCAAGTATCACATTAGCTTCCTGGGAAATTGAGGAAGCTAACCCAATCACTGGAACTCATCAAAAGATGCTCAAACTCAAAAAACGATACCCTCTTGCAAGGTGAGTTTTCTGACTTTTGAACTATTCATACAAGCATCATTAATGGTTTATTTGTGAATAAGAAATGTAGATATCATTGTCCTGAAGCTAACCATGTCCTTAGATTTCATTATTGTTGCTTAAGTAGTTAGAATTTTGAATCTGAACCTCTGAAAATAATTAGGTAAGAATTTGGTACTTTCAAAAATTCTCATTCATATTTGGTTTATATTTTATGATATTTATATGGTTGGATTCGTATGGAAAAATGGAACAACTTTCATGTTTGCATTTTCCATTTTTCTTGAGAAATGAATGAGATACAGGTGGTCTGGCTGGAGGTTGAAGATGAAGTGTATTCATGACTCATTTTGTATTACATATTTATCATTTCAGTTAAGTTAATGGATGTATAGCCACCCCAGTGGTAAGGCAGCACGCTGGTAACCAAGAGGTCGTGGGTTCAACACCCAACGTGATGCCTTTTGCATTTTTCACATTTTTTAAACATTTTTTTGTTACAGGAAGCGCTTGGGCCTTCCTGTGATACGGTGGGAGAACTGACTTGGTATGTTTTACGTTTATGTTCGCAAATGTTGTAGTTTAGCAAGAGTCTCCACCTACTTTTCTTTTATCCAAAAGGAAAGGTGAAAAAGCACAGAAGAGACCTTTAGAGATGTTTTCTTGAGTTCAGGGGGTAGATTATGAAAAGGGAAGGTATTAGCACCCTTTTCATCTATGGTTTTCCATGGGCTCTTAGTTACTTGCTAGATCACTTGCTTTTGTTTGAATGTGCTTGTGGTGTGGTTTTTGAAAGTATTTTGAAAATGTAACTTTGTAATGATTCTCGATTCTATAAGAATGCATACAAAGTGTTTGTTTCGAAAATAGTTCAAAGATGTGTTTGTGAGATGTGTTTTTTAAAGTGATTTTGAAAAGGTGTATTCTTTGTAATGGTTCTCGTTTCTATAAGAACGCGTACAAAGTGTTTTTCTTTTGAAAATATTTCAAATGAAAGTGTTGATGTAAAAATGTTTTTTTGTGAGCAAGCGAGTAACTGAGAGCGAACCTACCTACTCAAAAGGTCTTAGATGTGTTTTTCCTCCTCCTTTAGATATTTCTATCTTACCATTGATTTGATAAGAAGCCCCATCGTTGGATGTGAAGGGACGGGCATTGGGACGTTTGTATAGTCATAGAAGGCAACATATGGGACGTTTTAGCAATGTTGTTTTAGGGACTAGATCGTTTACCGAAGGCAACGTCATGGGTTATCGAGGGACTACGATCTTTTATTGAAGGTCTTTGCTAAAACGCCCATGTTCGAGGGACATGACTATTTTTCCGATAAGCAACAAAGTGAGATTACCCTAAGGGTGCATGTGTGCAAAGTGTGTTTTATTGCATGCATTTTAATCTTGATTATGGTTATCTATTTGTCGATTTCATATCTTGTCATACACACCCTAATTACTAACAATATATGAAAGCAATAAAAGTGTAGAAAGTAAACATCCTACGCTATTACAATCATTAGGGGGATGGGGGTACATATTTATGAATGGGGGTTGCAAGTAAAATTAAATCCTAAGTTACTATTACAACCATATCGAAATGGATCAGAATATGCAAGAAACGTAAATTTCTTATTTATTTAAGAAAAGAAATAAGTTTTGTTTAAGAAAATATTTTTTGGTCTTTTATGATTGATGAAAAATAAAAGAGATGGAAAAAAATGATAGAAGGAAAGAAAACAGAATCAGCGTAAATGTTGAAACAGAAGAGGTTAAAAGTTCTAACTCTGACGTGATGCACAAACAGAAACAAATGTTACTAGAAAGAGGGAAAGCCAGAAGTTATGGGCCTGCTGCGAACACAAAAGTCTTCAGAAGTTCTGATGCCAACTGACAAAACTTCGTCTCCCTCTCCATGCTAGTAAGAACATCTGCAACTTAGTCATTTTTCAACAGAACAGAAGTTGCACATATAACAGTTATGACAGGTTTCATTGCATTTCAGAAACAAGAAATATCAGAAATATAAATCAGAGGAAAGCGTGAATTTGCTAATCCTAATTCCGAGTTCTAATTTCTTCCATAAGTTCTGAACTGATTTATTCCATACTTAGGAAGATAAATACGTGAAGCCTCAGAATATGTACAACATCAGAAACATGATGTCTACATTGTATTTTTAAGCATGAAAATCTGGTAATGCTTAAGTAACGTGATAAGTGTCAGCAGAAGCTTACCTTGCAGCTGAAAAGATTCTGTGAACTGGAGGTTGGTCCTGAACTCTGGTGATGTTCTGAGCCACTTTTTCAAGTACTCAGTAGGATGGAATTTTTTAATTTCTGGAACAGCCTAAGGGTGATGTTCTGACTTCTTTGAGGTGGAGGTGAATGGAGAGTGTATGGAAGTATGAATACAAAAGTTAGAATAGCTTCTAATATGTGAATCAACAATTGTGGGGATGGTTTTAGTCAAGGAACAATTGAGTTTTGATGCTAGAATAAAGTCTAAGGTTTTGTATTTTGGTGTTTACAGTTTTTAGGATTCTTGGAATTTTTGCAGGGATTCGAGGCTTTTTTCTTTCTTTTGGTGATTCTCTCTCTCCAAAAACTAGCCCCTTGAACGTGTGACAGAGAAAAATATTTATAGATGGGTTTGTTGTGGTTTTGGGGGGAAAACAAAAGGGATTCAAACATTTTTGGTATACTGTTCCATTGCTTTTTAGTCACAGTTTTCGTATGCTAATTTGATGCAAATATGGGGTTTGAGAAAGTGCAGGCGTGGATTGGGTAAGCAACAATTTAGAGCGTTGTGGAAGCTGGTTGCAGGACTGTCCCATAGCAGACAACAGATTACTTAAACGAGGGTTTGGGATTTGGTGACGTTCTGATCGCAGAAGATCAGAAGCGTAACCTCCAAATGCTGAAGGGGCATCTTCTGACCGGAGCATTGAACATAGCCTCCATATGCTGAAGAATCATGTTCTGACCAAAGAGCATTGCTTCTGCATGTTCTGATTGAAGCGTCATATTCTAAACCGTGTTTGCAACTTCTGACTGCACTTGTATAGAGGCTGGCTCATAAGTTTTGAAGTGTCATATTCTCTAGACACTTAGAAAATTTTCTAAATGTTTAGAAAATTTTATTTTCAAAGTAACTTATGACTTTTGATTTTTTATGAACCAATTTCATGCCTTAATGAAATATGATTCATGGAACTTGATTTTTGATTCAAAAGTCATAGTTTGACTCCTTTGGTGTGTAAATGACCATTTTGCCCTTGTGAACGATTCTCTTGGAAAATTTGTAATTTCAGATTTGCAATTGGATGGAAGCAAACTTGAGGATCCAGGTCGATCCTTTAAGAAATGAGAGGGCAAATTTTGGGGTACAACAGTTGCCCCTGTTCAATCTTCTTAAACCTGAGGATGTAGATTGGCTGGACTGCCTTTCATGATCTTAAGGTGGAAGATGATTGATAACTAGAGTGCCCAGAAATTTGCACTCGCATGCAGGATTGTTGATTAGTGAAGTCGAAAATGGGCTTACATATGCCATTTGGAAGGCGACAGGAAATCATAGGAGATGGGCTTAAAGATGCCATCCAGAAAAGATTGGTTGCATAAGATATTCCTGGGTGAAAGTTCCTGTACCTGCTGTCAAGGGGGACTTTGCCCGGGAATGTTGATTTATGCACTGTGAAGTAAAGTCTAAGAGCTTTTGGTTATCCATTATTCTACTGGAGAATTAACTCTTGATTTAAGAGGTGAAAGTAGACTGTATACCCGGTCAGGGTCCAGGCTGTACATCAACTCACTGGGGAAATGTGAAATCGATCGTATTTGATCGGGTCCAGGCTTTACAATCTTGTAACCTGTTGTCTGGAGATAAGGGAGAAGGAACCTAGATAGTAGGGTTACTTCAGAATGAGAGCCTGGATAGTAGGGCTTGTGGGAAGGAACCTGGATAGTAGGGCTGTAAGAAGGAACCTGGATAGTAGGGTTACTTCGAAATGAAAGCCTGTATAGTAGGGCTGTGAGAAGGCACCTGGATAGTAGGGTTACTTCGAAATGAAAGCTTGGATAATAGGGTTGTGAGAAGGAACCTGGATAGTAGGGTTACTTCGGAATGAAAGCCTGGATAATTGGGTTGTGAGAAGGAACCTGGATAGTAGGGTTACTTCAGAATGAAAGCCTGGATAGTAGGGTTGTAAGAAGGAACCTAGATAGTAGGGTTACTTAGGAATGAAAGCCTGGATAGTAGGGCTGTGAGAAGGAATCTGGATAGTAGGGTTACTTCGAAATGAAAACCTCGGTAGTAGGGCTTGTAGGAAGGAACTTGGATAGTAGAGCTGTGAGAAGGAACCTAGATAGTAGGGTTTCTTCGGAATGAAAGCATGGATAGTGGGGCTGTGAGAAGGAACCTGGATAGTAGGGTTACTTCGAAATGAAAGCCTAGATAGTAGGGCTGTGAGAAGGAACCTGGATAGTAGGGTTACTTCGGAATAAAATCCTAGATAGTAGGGCTGTGAGAAGGAACCTGGGTAGTAGGGTTACTTCGAAATGAAAGCCTGGATAGTAGGGCTTGTGGGAAAGAACCTGGATAGTAGGGTTACTTCGAAATGAAAGCCTGGATAATAGGGCTTGTGGGAAGGAACCTGGATAGTAGGGTTACTTCGAAATGAAAGCCTGGATGGTAGGGCTTGTGGGAAGGAACCTAGATAGTAGGGTTACTTTGAAATGAAAGCCTTGATAGTAGGGCTTGTGGGAAGGAACCTAGATAGTAGGGTTACTTAGAAATGAAAGCCTGGATAGTAGGGCTTGTGGGAAGGAACCTGGATAGTAGGGTTACTTCAAAATGAAAGCCTGGATGGTAGGGCTTGTGGGAAGGAACCTAGATAGTAGGGTTACTTTGAAATGAAAGCCTGGATAATAGGGCTTGTGGGAAGGAACCTGGATAGTAGGGTTACTTCGAAATGAAAGCCTGGATAGTAGGGCTTGTGGGAAGGAACCTGGATAGTAGGTTTACTTCAAAATGAAAGCCTGGATAGTAGGGCTTGTGGGAAGGAACCAGGATAGTAGGGTTACTTCGAAATGAAAGCCTGGATAGTAGGCTTGTGGGAAGGAACCTGGATAGTAGGGTTACTTCGAAATGAAAGCCTGGATAGTAGGGCTTGTGGGAAGGAAACTGGATAGTAGGGTTTCTCGAAATGAAAGACTGGATAGTAGGGCTTGTGGGAAGGAACCTGGATAATAGGGTTACTTCGAATTGAAAGCCTGGATAGTAGGGCTTGTGGTAAGGAACCTGGATAGTAGGGTTAATTCGAAATGAAAGCCTGGATATTAGGGCTTGTGGGAAGGAACCTGGATAGTAGGGTTACTTCGAAATGTAAGCCTGGATCGTAGGGCTTGTGGGAAGGAACCTGGATAGTAGGGTTACTTCGGAATGAAAGCCTGGATAGTAGGGCTTGTAGGAAGGAACCTGGATAGTAGGGTTACTTCGAAATGAAAGCCTGGATAGTAGGGCTTGTGGGAAGGAACTTGGATAGTAGGGTTACTTCGAAATGAAAGCCTGGATAATAAGGCTTGTGGGAAGGAACCTGGATAGTAGGGTTACTTCGAAATGAAAGCCTGGATAATAGGGCTTGTGGGAAGGAACCTGGATAGTAGGGTTACTTCGAAATGAAAGCCTGGATAGTAGGGCTTGTGGGAAGGAACCTGGATAGTAGGGTTACTTCGAAATGAAAGCCTGGATAGTAGGGCTTGTGGGAAGGAACCTGGATAGTAGGGTTACTTCGAAATGAAAGCTTGGATAATAGGGCTTGTGGGAAGGAACTTGGATAGTAGGGTTACTTCGAAATGAAAGCCTGGATAGTAGGGCTTGTAGGAAGGAACCTGGATAATAGGGTTACTTCGAAATGAAAGCCTGGATAGTAGGGCTTGTGGGAAGGAACCTGGATAGTAGGGTTACTTCGAAATGAAAGCCCGGATAGTAGGGCTTGTGGGAAGAAACCTGGATAGTAAGGTCACTTTGTTTGATCTTGTAGATTAGTTGACCCGTTTGGTTTCGGGAACTGATTTTCTCTTGGTTTCCTGCATATATGACATGTATAACTGCTGGAATTGATGGTGATAATTGTCTTTCCTAAAAAGATAATAGGGTTAGTTATATGCGATGCATGAAACGCATTGTGAGATGACGTCCTCGAGATTATGCTGTATGTGATATGTATGTGCATGTCATGATGTATGAGCATGGGATGTTGGTCGTGACATATCCGAGTCTGGGAAAATAAATCCCTGACCACTGCTGGAGAAAAATAGAATTCCTGACTGTTATAGAGAAATATGGCTCTTCTACTTCCGCTGGGGATGATGAATGGAAGCGATTGTACTTTTGTCAGGGGAGAATTATGTTTGAGAATAAATCTGCGGGGAACAATTTGGAAGGTGAATTTCCAAAAGCTGAAGTAATGAGCTATGTCGGGAATTGAGCTCCTTTATCCATAGAAATAAACTCTGCTCGGGAGAAAACTATATGAACCGCTTGCGATTACAAAATTTGGCTGGGGAACATAGATGTCGATTCTCTAAAGGAACTTGGCTAGGGAAAGTAACTCCTATTTGGGGAAGCCGATGTCAAAGATTTGGTTGCCCCTACTATGTGGGGAGGCATAGACGTCACTGGGTCGCATTCTGAGGAAATGACAATGACTTCGCATTAGGACTTTTCTGCCCCTGTACCTACTGGAGGAAGTGCCTACGGAGGTTTTGTATATTGAGTGTTATCCCAACTCATGAGGTGCTTGGTAACCGCCGATCAGAATGATAAGTCTTCTACTGATAGGCAAGTGACAAGATGACGGGACATAGTTGTACACTTTGATCCCTAACTTTTTCCTGGACCGCCCTTTTGGGTTTTCAGTCCACCGGGATACCCCTTTTTTGCCCAAGCCGCCTTTTCAGGTTTCGACTTGCCGGGTGTAAAGATTTTTTTTGTTTTTATCCCTAATTTCTGCCCGAACTTTTTTGGTTCGCCGGGATGCCCTTATTTTTGCCTAGGCCAGTCAACCTAGCGGGTCTTTTTCATGCATGGTCTTTTCCGACTATGTCCATGTTCTCAGGATGTAGAGCGCTGTCACCATCCATAATGTTGTGTTGTAGTACTGTCAAGATGTTTTCTTGATGGCACGTGATTCGTTGCTGGAATGCGTGCTTAATGCCCCAAGTGATTCAGATGGAGATCTGCCCCTGGTTATTTGGCACATTTCGAGAGACTTCCCCAGCTGTGTTAGACATCATGTCATGCCCCTTGCTTATGGAAGACCTGTTGTTGGAAGTGTCTTTCCTGCTAAGGTGATTCTCTCCATTGAGAGGATGTCTGTTCATTGAATATCCATTATGCAGATTTCTCTGTTGTCAAAAAACTAGTCATATGTAAACAATGTCATTTAAAGAATGCAAAGCCTATGTCTGTCTTGAAGTTTGAAAATTCATTTTTTAGTAGAACAAACAAATTTTGTAAAAGTGTGATATTAACTCGGGATTTATAGCGAACCCTACAGGAGTCAGGATACCTTTTGTAACAATATGCTTTCGAACTAACCCATGCTTCAGCTAGGACTTTTAAGGGTTATAACGTGGCCTGGTCCACGGTTCAAGAAACAAAGGATAAAGGCTCAAAATTTATTTGTACCCACCCGCTCTTCGTGATATTCTTCAGTCCTATGCTCAGTTAATTGCACGTTTAGAATCCCAGTTGAGTTCTGGAATATTGTCCTTGATGTTCCAGTGATGGTTTGGATACTGACAATTTATTTTGAATAGGCAGACATCTTTTTTGTTGAGGATTTGTATGACCTCTTTCTTTTTGATTTTACTATCCCTGTCTTTTACCTGAACTGTTTCTTTTTTATTACAGTCAGCGGGATGCCCCAGTTTTTTTCTTAGGTCTCCTTCATAGGTTTTGACTTAATGGGCATTTATTTGGAGAGATAATAACTGCCTATCTTGACAATCATGCGGAACCATCACTGTCTTTTGATTTGGAAGGACGTCTTTTTGATGCCATTCATTGTGTAAAAAGCGGAAGATTGCGACAGAATGCACGTCTGAATTGACTGAGAAAACTACCCTGCCCCAGGTTGTGATTAAGGGTTTTAATTTGTGTGAAAGAAAAACTCCTACTTCTTTGGCTCAAAGGGGTTGACTAGGGATTATCTTCCTTATAACTCCACTGTTTGGGATTTGAAACAACGCTTGTATATCGTCAGCAAGGTCTGTTCAAAAGCATACTGTAGAGATTGTGGTATCGTTTTCGTCATCCTCCCTCTAAAGGCTTAGAGCTTTTGATCGAGAGTTGAATATCACAAAAAGGGAAGTAGTTTAAATATATTGAATACGAATGAATTAATTTAAAACAGACATATGCAATGCATTGATAAAGTAGCAGAGTTTGACATGAATAGATGTTCGAACAATCAAAAGAAAATTACAAATTGAAAATTCTAATGAACAAAAGCCTCTTTGCCTGGATTTGTCACTTTAGATGGTGTGTCTTTGAAGGAAGGTAGAAGAACTCAGCCTAACCATCTTGTGTAAACTCCAACACCCCTTCATCAATCAAGTTTTAAACTTCATATTTCAACCTCCAACAGTCGTCAGTATCATGCCACGGGCTGTTGGAGTGGTATGCACACCTTGCATCAGGATTGTAGTTAGAGGATGAAGTCTTGGGATTCGGATGAGGTCCTATCAACGTAATCAGATTCATCCTTAACAGATGTGGTAAACTGCCTTTTGGGTATATCCGACTTACTCTGATTAACCTGTTGTTTTTGGTGAGGTTTTTGTTGGACCCGTGAGGTAGTAGAAATTTGGAAATATCCACTCTTAACCAAACCAAACTCTTGTCTTCTTAGAGGTTGATCAATGAATTGGTCCCCAACCTCGGCTGCTTGCTTCATACGGTTGTATCCATCTTGATGAAGTTTTTTGATAATGGTTCTCAACTCTTCTTGTCCCCAGGCTAGGCCTTGGATAAGAGCCATCTGCCCTAGCATCTGGGTTCTTATTTCTTCAACCTCAGCTTGAAGTTGCTCCAACCATTCGTCCTTATTGTCTTCAGGATTTTTCTTGGCCAGGTTCCCAGTGAGGAGTGCTTTCAACTCTTCCTTCCCCTTGTATAGGCTTCAGAGCATTTCCATGAACAGATCCTCTTGAATTTGGAGATCTCTGTTGTCTTATTTGAGAGCCATTGCTGAAATAAACAACGAGAACATGAGATACCTACTTTGAAACCTATTTATGCAATGATATGTATGATATATGTATGCAATATTTTCAAGGATCTCGCGGGGTAAACAAGAAAATGTCAGAAGTTGAGATTTGCAGCTTTGATTGAAAAACTTCGTATCGTTGAATGTCCTTCTACGAGAGTCAAGCTGACCATATCAAGTGGGTCATAGCCCCTGACTTAAGTTATCGTGTTTTTATCTTTTGAAGACATTGGCTAGAGGAAAATAAACCCCCTTGCCCCTTGCTAGACGTCTGGTTCATCATAACCTGCACCACAGGCCCTTTAGATCCTTGAAATGGTTAAGGAAATGCTATGGTATGATGTTATCATGTGTATGCTATGCATTTAAGCAAAGGTGCGAAGCGATGTAAGCAAGTAAACCCTGCAAGAAATCCAAGTTATTGGATAATGACTGTAAACAAAACCTGCAAGGAACTCACGTCGTCAGATAATAAAACCCTGCAAGTAGTTCAAGTTGAAAGCACACAAGTCACACAAACAACCTTAGGTTTAGGCTTGCATGGATTTTAAGGTAGTACCCTCTTGAAGTTTAGTTGGCTCAACCTGTCCTAGTTAATAATAACCGAGTTCTAAGGGATCTCAATATCACCGACCTTTCTCTTAGGCATTGTCTCAGCATAATCAATCTTTTCTTGCGGCTGAGATATCCCAAAAGTCTAGCCTCAATGAGTGTAGTATCGAGTATCAACCAATTTTCAGCTCTACACTGAAACCGGTTATCTCACTACATCCTAATGGCCAAGTTTGTTCAATTAGGGTTCTAAAGTCATTTAGTGATTCATAACGCCACTCAGCGGCCCCGTATTCTCCCTGATTCAACACGAGGGATACCGGTACCCACAAATGCGTCACACTAACATAGCCATTGCTTCAACCATATCGGTCTATGTTGTACAGTTTCCATAATCTATTGCTACTTACCTAAAAAGGTGTCCCAGATCCGGGTGGAGGATCAAAGAAAGCCCAAACAGAGAACCATAATGTAAAGCATACGAATCAAACAATGAAAGTAAGTAAATGTGATCTAACCCTAAGGTAACCCCACTTTTAAGTAAATCCCCAGCACAGTCTCCAGTTCTGTGATACGGTGGGAGAACTGACTTGGTATGTTTTGCGTTTATATTCGCAAATGTTGTAGTTTAGCAAGAGTCACCACCGACTTTTCTTTTATCCAAAAGGAAAGGTGAAAAAGCATAGGAAAAACCTTTAGAGATGTTTTCTTGAGTTCGGGGGGTAGATTATGAAAAGGGAAGGTATTAGCACCCTTTTCATCCATGGTTTTCCATGGGCTCTTAGTTACTTGCTAGATCACTTGCTTTTATTTGAATGTGCTTGTGGTGTGGTTTTTGAAAGTATTTTGAAAATGTAACTTTGTAATGATTCCCGTTTCTATAAGAACGCATACAAAGTGTTTGTTTCGAAAATAGTTCAAAGATGTGTTTGTGAGATGTGTTTTTGAAAGTGATTTTGAAAAGGTGTATTCTTTGTAATGGTTCTCGTTTCTATAAGAACGCGTACAAACTGTTTTTATTTTGAAAATATTTCAAATGAAAGTGTTGGTGTAAAAATGTTTTGTTGTGAGCAAGCAAGTAACTGAGAGCGAACCTACCTACTCAAAAGGTCTTAGATATGATTTTCCTCCTCCTTTAGATGTTGCTATCTTACCATTGATTTGATAAGAAGCCCCATCGTTGGATGTGAAGGGACAGACATTTGGACGTTTGTATAGTCATAGAAGGCAACATATGGGACGTTTTAGCAATGTTGTTTTAGGGACTAGATTGTTTACCGAAGGCAACGTCGTGGGTCATCGAGGGACTACGATATTTTATCGCAGGTCTTTGCTAAAACGCCCATGTTCGAGGGACATGACTATTTTTCTGATAGGCAACAAAGTGATATTACCCTAAGGGTGCATGTGTGCAAAGTGTGTTTGATTGCATGCATTTTAATCTTGATTAGGGTGATCTATTTATCGATTTCATATCTTGTCATACACACCCTAATTACTAACAATGTATGAAAGCAATAAAAGTGCGGAAAGTAAACATACTACGCTATTACAATCATTAGGGGGATGGGGGTACATATTTATGAATGGGGGTTGCAAGTAAAATTAAATCCTAAGTTACTATTACAACCATATCAAGATGAATCAGAATGTGCAAGAAACGTAAATTGCTTATTTATTTAAGGAAAGAAATAAGTTTTGTTTAAGAAAATATTTTTTGGTCTTTTATGATTGATGAAAAATAAAAGAGATGGCAAAAAATGATAGACCTAAAGAAAACAGAATCAGCGTAAATGCTGAAACAGAAGAGGTAAGAAGTTCCGACTCTGACGTGCTGCAGAAACAGAAATAAACGTTAATAGAAAGAGGGAAAGTCAGAAGTTTTGGGACTGCTGCGAACACAAAAGTCTTCAGAAGTTATGATGCTAACTGACATAACTTCGTCTCCCTATCCGTGCTAGTTAGAACATCTACAACTTAGTCATTTTTCAACAGAACAGAAGTTGCACATATAATAGTTATGACATGTCTCATAACATTTCAGAAATAAGAAATATCAGAACTATAAATCAGAGGAAAGCGTGAATTTGCTAATCCTAATTCTGAGTTCTAATTTCTTCCAGAAGTTCTGAACTGATTTATTCCATACTTAGGCAGATAAATACATGAATCCTCAGGATATGTACAACATCAGAAACATGATGTCTACATTGTATTTTTGAGCATGTAAATATGGTAATGCTTAAGTAATGTGATAAGAGTCAGCAGAAGGTTACCTTGCAGCTGAAAAGATTCTTTGAACTGGAGGTTGGACCTAAACTCTGGTGATGTTCTGAGCCACTTCTTCACGTACTCAGTAGGATGGAAGTTTTTAATTTCTGAAACAGCCCAAGGGTGATGTTATGACTTCTTTGAGGTGGAGGTGAATGGAGAGTGTATGGCAATATGAATACAGAAGTTAGAATAACTTCTAATATGTGAATCAGCAACTGTGGGGATGGTTTTAGTCAAGTAACAATGGAGTTTTGATGCTAGAATCAAATGCTAAGGTTTTGTATTTTGGTGTTTACAGTTTTTTGGATTCTTGGAATTTTTGCAGGGATTCAAGGCTTTTTTCTTTCTTTTGGTGATTCTCTCTCTCCAAAAACCAGCCCTTTGAACGTGTGATGGAGCAAAGTATTTATAGATGGGTTTGTTGTGGTTTTAGGGGGAAAAACAAAAGGTATTAAAACCTTTTTGGTATACTGTTCTATTGCTTTTTAGTCACAATTTTCGTATACTAATTTGATGCAAATATGGGGTTTGAGAAAATGCAGGCGTGGACTGGGTCAACAGCAATTTGGAACATTGTGGCAGCTGGTTGTAGGACTGTGCCATAGCAGGGCAGCAGGTTACTTAAACGAGGGTTTAGGATTTGGTGACGTTCTGATCGCAGAAGATCAGAAGCGTAACCTCCAAATGCTGAAAGGGCATCTTCTGACCGGAGCGTTGAACATAGCCTCCATATGCTGAAGAATCATGTTCTGACTGAAGCATCATGTTCTGACCAAAGAGCATCGCTTCTGCATGTTCTGATTGAAGCTTCATGTTCTGAACCGTGTTTACAACTTCTGACTACACTTGTATAGAGGCTGGCTCAGAAGTTCTGAAGTGTCATATTCTCTAGACACTTAGAAAATTTTCTAAATGTTTAGAAAATTTAATTTTCAAAGTAACTTCTGACTTTTTATTTTTGATGAACCAATTTCATGCCTTAATGAAATATCATTCTTGGACCTTGATTTTTGATTCAAAAGTCATAGTTTGACTCCTTTGGTGTGTAAATGACCATTTTGCCCTTGTGAACGATTCTCTTGGAAAATTTGTAATTTCAGATTTGCAATTGGATGGAAGCAAACTTGAGGGTCTAGGTTGATCCTTTGAGAAATGAGAGGGTAAATTTTAGGGTACAACACTTCCCCTCCTGGGATTTGCATTTTTACTCACTATTACCCTCATGTTTGCTCATACCACGCAACCCATATACCTTTTTTTTTTATTTTCTGATTTCCAAACAAAAAAACATCATTTGGGCCTGATTCAAAAAAACGGTTTCTAACAAACCTCCAAAATTCAATTTTAACCTCCCTGACTTTATTATTCTTGTTTTATTCTTATTTCATCTTTTATTATTATTATTATTATTATTATTATTATTATTATTATTATTATTATTATTATTATTATTATTATTATTATTATTATTATTATTATTAATAAAAAAATCCAAAAATATTTATATTTTTATTAGTTATATTTATTTAGATTTATTTTTCTTCATAAAAACTAAAAAAAAGAACAAAAACATTTTTTTCATTTAATAAATTAATTTCTTTTCAATAAATATTTAGACTAGGGTTTTACTATTATATTATTTTCCTGCAAATAAAATTAATTTAGAGCTTAGGTTTATTTTAATTAATTAATTTTCATTTTGTATTTTCATTAAGATAAAACCTTTTCAATAGAAAATCCCTAAAAATACCTTTTTTAACTTAACTTATTTTTTTTTAGTTTAAATTTAATTTTGTTTAGTTTTTAGTTAATCTTCTTTAGTTAGGTTAAAACCCTTTTTATAAACAAACCAAACAAAAATTACATTTTTTCTTTTCACATTTTATATTCTTGCATTTTATCTTCATTTTTGTATATTTATTCAATATTCAATATAGTTGTAATAATTATTTAGATTTAATTTCTTACAATTCCCTATTTGTAATTTGTACACCCCTTCCCCTAAGTGATGTAATAGCGTAGTAATTTTTAATTTCCGCAATTTATCACTTTATTTACAAATGCTAGTAATTAGGGTTTGTATGGCAAGAATAAATTCAACAAGTAGCAAACCCTAATCAAGACAAATCAAGCATGTAAATCAATACACTTTCACTCATACACCCTTAGGGTAAACCCACTTTGTTGCCTTACAAAAATGGCCATATTATGTATGTGAGGTATCTTAGCAAAAACAAGCAAAAATACAAGATCATAGTCCCTCAATGACGCTATCCATGTTGCCTTTCAAAATGATCTTAGTCCCTTAAAGAAAATGCTAAGATATCTTACAACATTTCTAATCATGGTTATA
Source organism: Vicia faba (assembly GCA_948472305.1). Classification (NCBI taxonomy): domain Eukaryota; kingdom Viridiplantae; phylum Streptophyta; class Magnoliopsida; order Fabales; family Fabaceae; genus Vicia; species Vicia faba. The sequence continues at coordinate 1,114,992,617 of OX451740.1, forward strand.
TGATGACCCACGCCCGTCCCTTTTTACATCCAAAGATAGGGTTACTTACCAAACCAATGGTAAGATAACAATGTCAAAGGAAAGAGGAAATAAATATGAAAGACTTTTGAGTAGGTAGATTACTCCTATTTGCTTGCTCAATTTCAAAATAAAAACATCCTTGCTATTTTCAAAACAAACACCAATACTTTCAAAAAACATCTTTCAAACTTGAAAACATTTTCAAAAGATCAAACTCTTTGTATACATTCTTACGAACGAGAATTATTACAAAGTTTGCCTAAACGATGACATCTTTACAAAATACTTTAAAAAAACACACAAAGCACATTTTCAAACAAAAGCAACTGATCTAGCAAGTAACTAAGAGCCCATGGAAAACCATGGATGGAAAGGGTGCTAATACCTTCCCTTTTCATAATCTACCCCCCGAACTCAAGAAAACATCTCAAAGGTCTTTCCTGTTCTTTTTAGCCTTTCCTTTTGGATAAAAGAAAAGTCGGTGGCGTCTCTTGCTAATCGCAACAATTGCGATAAAATGCAAAACACTCCAAGCCAGCTCTCCCACCGTGTTACACTCAAGAACTTGATTCTCAAGTCAATAGCAGCTTTAATATCCATGATGCATGCTTCGTATTCAGCGATATTGTTAGTACATTCAAAGCATAATATAGCAGTGATAGGTGTATGGAAACCCTGAGGAGATATAATTACAACACGAATTCAATTTCCAAGTGGATTAGAGGCTTTGTCGAAAACCATAATCCATCAGGATCCTGGCTCAGGTCCTTCATAAGAACCAGGTTCTTCATAATCTGTAACTATCATAATGTACTCGTCTGGGAATTCGAAGTTCATAGACTGGTAGTCATCTACATCCTGATGAGCCAAATGGTCTGCTAGTACACTTCCTTTAATTGATTTTTGAGTGGTGTACTGAATATCATATTCTGTTAAGACCATTTTCCATCAGGCTATTCTTTCGGATAGAGTTGGTTTCTCAAATATGTACTTTATGGGATCCACTTTAGAGATCAACGAAGTAGTATGGGTCAACATATACTGTCTTAGTCGGCGAGCAGCCCTTGCCAACGCGCGATAAGCTTTCTCGAGAAGTGAGTATCTTATTTCACAGTCGGTAAACTTTTTGTTAAGGTAGTATATTGCATGCTCTTTTTGACCAGACTCGTCATGCTGGCCCAGTACATACCCCATTGAGTTCTCTAGCACTATTAGATATATGATCAGAGGTCACCCTTCCACGGGTGGCATCAGAATTGGAGGTTCTTGTAGGTACTCCTTGATTTTGTCAAATGCTATCTAGAAATCATTATTACACTTCACTACCTAATCTTTCTTCAGCAACTTGAAGATCGGTTCACAAGTAGCGGTCAAATGAGAAATAAATCTGGCAATATAGTTCAGTCGTCCAAAGAAACCTCTAACTTCCTTCTCAGTATGGGGAGCGGGCATTTCTTGAATAGATTTGACTTTATCAGGATCAACCTCAATTCCTTTACCGCTGACAATAAAACCTAAGAGTTTACCAGATCTCACCCCAAAGGTACACTTGTTCGGATTCAGCCTTAGCTTATACTTCTTCAGTCTCTCAAACAACTTATGTAGATGGTCTAGATGCTCTTCTTTAGTCTATGATCTGGCTATAATATCATCGATATAGACCTCTATCTCATGATGAATCATGTCATGGAATAAAGCTACCATAGCACGCTGATATGTTGCGCCGACATTCTTCAACATAAAAGGCATAACTTTGTAGCAGAAAGTGCCCCACTGTGTGACGAAGGTAGTCTTTTCCATGTCCTCTGGTGCCATCTTGATCTGATTATACCCTGAGAAACCATCCATGAAGGAGAATACCTTGTGTTGAGTGATGTTGTCGACCAAAACATTAATATGTGGAAGTGGGAAGTCATCTTTGGGGCTTGCCCTGTTCAGATCCCTGTAGTCTACACATATATGTACCTTGCCGTCTTTCTTTGGTACCGGAACAACATTTGCAGCCCATTAAGGATATGATGTCCCTGCTAAGAAACCTGTGTTAAATTTCTTCATAACCTCGACATTGATCTTCTCTAACATCTCGGGACGCATGTGACGGACCTTATGCTTTATTGGAGAATAACCCTCTTTCATCGGTAGACAGTGAATCACAATATCGGTATCGATCCCTGGCATGTCTTCGTATGACCAAGCAAAGATCTCAACATATTCATGCAACAACTGTATTAAACTGTTCTTGACACTGTCCTCTAGGTTGGCGCCTATCTTGACTTCTTTTCTTCCTGTTTCGGAACCCAAGTTTACTACCTCAATTGGCTCTTCATACGGTTGGATAGACTTTTCCTCTTGCACTAACAGTTTTGCAAGTTCTCCTGGTATCTCACAATGTTACTCACCTTCGTCCTCGGCTTGGTAGATCGGATTTTCAAAGTCATAAGTGGCAATAGCAGAATCGTTATCAATGAGATCCATAGTGGATGTGGATCTGCAATGTATTTCCTGGGTGTGTGTAAGAACACATATCTATTTGAAAGTGATAAAGGTAAAAATAATAGAGAGCACAAAATTTGAATGCAAAATTTCGAATGATTTATTAAATGAAAATATGTTTATGAAATAACAACCCTTTTAACAACTGAACCGTTGTGCCCTGGGTAAGGAACAAGGCTTAAAGTCATTGTTCAAATATTACAAAGCTAACACTTGATATCAATAAAAAAATAGAAACGTAGCTATTACTCATGACTAAAGGAGATAGAGATAATGTCTTCCGCCTTCCAGTTGCTGAGCCCTTTGCTAATGGTAGGAAAGATCCAGCTGTCAAGGTCATTATCAACATCTTCTGTAATATAAACAACATCAATAACATTAACACCCTTGTCATGCTTAGGCATGGGTGCGGTAATCACATTGGGAGTCTCTGGAGGATCAAACTCAATTTCCTTGTTGTCAATCAAATCTTAAATTTTATTCTTTAGAGCCACTCTATTGTTGGTATCGTGCCTAGGACTGTTGGAATGATAGGCACACTTCACATTCAGATTGTATCGAGGAGAGGAGAGGTTTGGATTATGAGGAGGCTCCCTTAAGGTTATCAGCTCTGCTTTCATTAAATGTTGTAACGCCTGAGATAATGGCATACTGATCTTCGTAACTTTCCTTCTTGGAGAGTCTGACCTATGTTGATTGCCCTGTTGTTGTTGTTGAACAAGCGCATGATTAGAAATTAATACTGCTCCCACAAACTGATTACGAACACTTTTAACATGACCCTTCTAGCTATAAACAACATTGGTCTCCTTCTTACCACTGAATGTCTTCTTTACAGCACTCGAAGACGCAACCACTTAAATTTTTCCGCTCTTAATACCACTTTTAACATGTTCTACAGTTAGAATCAACTCAGTAAAACCAGATGAAGAACCCCCAATCAGATGATTAAAGAATGGACCTGTCAGAGTGCCCATGAACATATCCACCAACTCTCTATCAAATAGTGGAGGTTGAACTCGTACGTCCAGATCTCTCCACTTTTAGGCATATTCTTTGAACCCTACATTGGAGCCCATAGTCATATTTTATAGTTGATGCGAGTTGGGGCAAGGTCATCATTGTATTGATACTGCTTGTAAAAAGCAGCGACCAAGTCTTACCAAGTGCGAATGTTTGTTCCCTCCAGCTGATAGAACCATTCTCCTGGAAGAAGTGAACCCATAACTTTCTATCAGCAGTATGGGGTTGGATCTTCCGAACATAGGACCTCAGATGAAGTTTCAGACAAGACACACCATCATATTTAGCAAAAGCAAGGACTTTGAACTTGTGAGGGATAACTACCCCCGGAATAAGACCCAGCTCTCCGAAATCCAATCCAAGCACTTTCTGGATTTCTATGGCCTTGAGGCGATCTTCGAGCTATTTGTATCTGTCATCAGTAGGAGGGTACTATTCATCATAATAGTCTTCATTCTCAGGCATCTTACCAGAACCAAGGTTGCTTCCACCTTCAGCCTTGACACTTTTACCATCCTTCTCTTGGTTGTCATCTTTATCAGAGGTGATATCAAGAGTTTAAACTGGTTTAGTAGAGCCTTTAAACCTTCTCCCCATGTTGAGGATAAGAATTGGCTTCCGAGTTTTCTTCTTTTTGGCGATGAGCGCCATCATCTCTTCCTGCCCTTGTGCTACATTCAAAAGCGTTTCCTTGAATTGGGCATTTTGTGCTTGGAGTTCCTTGACAGTTTTCTCGAGTTCCATCTGTAATACGGTGGGAGAAATGACTTGGTTTTATGTTTTATCATAAATGTGCGGATAGCTAGAGTTGCCACTGACTTTTCTTTTATCCAATAAGGAAAGGGTGAAAAGAACATGAAAGTCCTTTGGGATTTTTCTGAGTTCGGGGGGTAGTTGTGAAAAGGGAGGTGTTACCACCCTTTTCATCCATAGTTATCTCGGGCTCTTAATCGCTAGCTCACTTTGTCTGAAAATGCTTTGTGTATGTGTTTGAAAATATTTTTGAAAATGCCTAAGTACGACAACTTTGTAATGATTCTCGTATTAGTTGAGAATGCGTATAAAGATGTTTGTTTTGTTTTTGTGAGCAAGCGATTAAGAACTATCTACCTACTCAAAGTCTTTCGTGTTATTTTCCTCCTCCTTAGATAATGTTATCCTACCATTAATTAGTAGGAATCCATATCGTTGGATGTGAAGGGACATGCGTGGGTCATCGTACATTTATTGAAGGCAACTTGTAGAGATGTTTTATACCCCAAAATTTTCCCTCTCATTTATCAAGTATTTTCTCATAAGATCTCCTTTGGTCCAAGACTGCACAAGGCTGATCAGCTCAAGACACCTCCTTAAGCCTCGATGATTGAAATTAGGGTTTGAGATTGCACAAGGATAATTGAACTTTTAATGCCTCATATTAATTTCATGGATCATTATGGACCCCCAAGATTTCTCATGTCAAGTTTCAAGTATTGGATCACATTTTTGCTTAGTCAATTGATCAGTTGACCTAAAAATCAGCTGTATTGGGGAAAAAGTCAACTGTGGTCAATTTACAGTCAAAATTCATAATTTTTTATCCATATCAACATTGTGAACTCACATATATCATTTGATCAAATTTGGACCATAATTCCTCAAGAAATTTGATCAGATCATTAAAAGGGCAAAATGGTCAAAATTAAGGTTTTGACTATGAAAGAGCAATTTCTGATTTTTGACCTAGCAAATGGTTATTTGGTTTGAGAAACGATCTCAAGGTTTCAAATTCATCATTTTTACCCAATGGCATGACTCAAAACATTGCTCAAGATCAATTGAATGATAGTTGATTTTCAGTTAACTGATCAAAAGTCAACTGCACACTGAAAAGTCAAACTTTGACTTTTTGGTCAAGATCAAGTGTCAAAGATCACAATTCATTAAAAAATGTCAAAAATATGAAACTTGTTCATCAAGAAATAAAAAAATTCAAGATTTCATTTTGAAAAGTCAAAGTTTTCAAACTTAGAAATTTTTCTAAGTGTTGAAAACTTCATATTTTTTCATAACTTTGAGCCAAATTTTCACCATAATGCAAGATGATTCAAAGGAAACTTTCAACATGAAAGTTGTAGATATCAATGAGATCTAAAACATTGTTTTATATAACTTCTCCTATAAATGCATGTATTTCAAGTTATGATTTTGTGAATACATGTTCATGAAACTTGGAAACTTAGTGAAATTTTGCCCTAGTTTAGGCAGGACTTTGACCTAACTTCATGGAAATTTTTCACATAGTTCCAAGGGGAATTTTCAAAAGTGATTAAAAGAGGGGTTGTAAAGCACATTACAATATTTCTAAAATGTCAAATAACTCCTTGAGACCATGTTTGAGCAAGGAGAATCAAAGGCATGAAGTTGGCATTTCATTCTTGAATTATAGGTCAATTTTATGATGAACAAAAATGCAAATCCATGATAGGCTGCACAATATTTGCTTTGCAGGCCTCAAACTTGCTTGGCACTCCATAATTAATGTTTTACACAACTTTTAGAGGCTTCAACTCAAGCATTCAATGCATTGCCCATGCTTATTTCCATTTTGGGGAGAAAGTGCCCATTGCCATTTTGGAAAAGTAGCTTTATGCACAAAATCAGTTCTTGAGCTTTGCACTTATTTTCTTCTGATCATACATAATCTACAACCCAAAAGACACTTGTCTAAAGCCTCTAAACAACTCAGCCCATGCTTGTACTTTTCCTTGAAACAATGTTTTCACTTTTCTTCAAAATCAAGTAACATAGCCATAACTTGTACTTGTATGATTCCGCCGCTCTCAAGCCTCACAACCTTTTCCTTACTTGTGCACAAGTCATTTGCATTAAAACACACGAATACACAAGCTCCAAAATAGATAAAAACTCAAAACTGTATAAAAAAAACTCCATTGTTGCATAATCTGACCCAAAACTTAAAACTCACATCTCCCTCGTGCGTTTACAAGACTTTTGGTTCCTAAAGCTTCTAAACATCAAATACAAATCATCCCTGACCCTGTTTCATAACTGTAACTCCATCTTCATCAACCTCCATAACCAAAAACAGAGCTCTGCAAGTTGACTTCTCCAGAACTCCTCATCCACTTTCAGCTCAAGACAAGCATCACATTAGCTTTCTGGGAACTTGAGGAAGCTAACCCAATCACTGTAACTCATCAAAAACTGCTCAAACTCAAAACACGATACCCTCTTGCAAGGTGAGTTTTCTTACTTTTGAACTATTCACATAGGAATTGTTAGGCTTGCATTTGTGAAGATAGAATGAAGATATCATTGCCCTGAAACTATACATGTCCATAAATTTCATTTATGTTGCTTGAGCAAGAAGAATTTTGAGTTGAAACTTGCTGAAACATTTAGGTCAGAATTTGGTACTTTCATAAATTCATCTTTATCTTTGAATGTTAGCTTAAATTAGTTACATGGTTGGATTCGTGGTTAAAAAATACACAAGTTTCATGTTTACATTTTTGAAAATGGTTGAAGAATGAGCATGTTACAGATCCTTTGGCTGGAGGTTGAAGATGAAGTACAATCAGGGCAAGTTTTATGTTATGTATTTATTTTTGTGCCAATGTTAACGAATGTATAGTCACTCCAGTGGTAAGGCAGCACGCTGATAACCAAGAGGGTGTGGGTTCAACACCCAACGCGTTGCCTTTTGTTATTTTTCACATTTTTTTACATTTTTTGTTTTCTTTATAGCGCCTGGGCCCAACTTTGGGCCTTCTCTTTATTTTGCTGGCTTCTACCCCCGGCTTTGCTTCAGTACCCCCCTGGCCCATATTTTCGTTATTATTTTCTTTTTCTTATTTTATTTTATTTATTTTTCCTTTATTATTATTAATATTATTATTAGTATTATTATTAATATTATTTTTTATTGTTATTAATAAAAACCCAAAAAATATTTTATTCATTATTTTTAAACTTATTTAGTTTATTTTGTTTTATAAAACTAAAAGAATAAAAAAACATTTTCTGAATAAATTAATTTCTTTCTTAATAATTAATATTTAGCTTTAGGTTTAACCATTATATTATTTTCTTGTAATTAAAATTAATTTAGAACTTAGGTTTCTTTTAATTAATTAATATCCATATTATTTTTATTAATTTAAAACCTTTTCATAAATAAAACCCTAAAAAATCTTTTTTAGTTAATTTCTTTTCTTATTTAGTTTAAGTTAATTTTATTTAATTTTAAATTAATCTTTTTTCTAATTAGGGTTAGGTTAAAATCCTTTCATAAAAATCGAACAAAATCATTTCTTTTTTCCTTTTACATTCTTGCATTTTTATTTGCAATTTTGTATAATATTCAATATGGTTGTAATAATTATTTAGATTTAATTTTCTTGCAAAAATCCCCATTTGTAAATTTGTATACCCCCTCCCCTAACAATGTAATAGCCTAATATTTTTATTTTCCGCAATTTAATACTTTATATATAAATGCTAGTAAATTAGGGTTTGTATGGAAAGATTAAAATCAATAAATTAGAAAACCCTAATTCAAAAACAAAACAATGCATGTAAATCAATACACTTGCACACTTACACCCTTAGGGTAAATCCACTTGTAGCCTTATGAAAATGGCCATATTATGCATGTAAATCAATACACTTGCACACTTACACCCTTAGGGTAAATCCACTTAGTAAAAACAAAAAAAAATACAAGATCATAGTCCCTCGATGACACTATCAAAGTTGCCTTTCAAAAATGATCTTAGTCCCTAAAGAAAATGCTAAGATATCTTACAACATTGCTAATCATGACTATACGATGACTCACGCCCGTCTCTTTACATCCAAAGATAGGGTTTCTTACCAAATCAATGGTAAGATAACAATGTCAAAGGAAAGAGGAAATAAACAAGAAAGAATTTTGAGTAGGTAGAATGTTCCTAGTTGCTTGCTCATTTTCAAACCAAAACATCCTTGCTATTTTCAAAAACAAACACCAACACTTTCAAAACATCTTACAAACTTGAAACATTTTCAAAAGATAAGCACTTTGTATGCGTTCTTATAGAAACGAGAACCATTACAAAGACAACATTTCAAAATCACTTTCAAAAACACACTCCACAAACACCTCTTCGAACTATTTTCCAAACAACACTTTGTACGCGTTCTTATAGAAACGAGAACCATTACAAAGACATTTTCAAAATACTTTCAAAACCCACACTACAAGCACATTTTCAAACAAAAGCAAGTGGTCTAGCAAGCAACTAAGAGCCCGTAGATAAGTAATTGATCAAAAATTAAGGATATATATATGCACCCGACAAGTTGAAAACCTGAAAAGGCGGCTTGGGCAAAAAAGGGTATCCCGTTGGACTGAAAACCCGAAAGGGCGGTCCAAGCAAAAGTTAGGGATTAAAGCGTACAACTATGTCCCGTTATCTCATCATTTTATCTATCAGTAAAAGATTTGTCACTCTGATCAATGTTTACCAAAGGAGAAGACAGAGTTTAAACTGTCTACAAATCCCCACAAGGCCAATTCTATGGATACCCCCACATAATCACTTTAACAAGGTTATCTCCATAAAGTGAATTCTCTACAATTCTAATCTCCTAAGAATACTCTCCCCAATTGAGTTGGTCTTAAAAGAAGAAGCCTTGTGGAGTTCTTCCTAAAGAATTCACTTCCCCAATAGGTCGTCCAAATATTCTCTTCAACAAGGTTTATTTCTCCAACAAACTGAAAATTCCCTAACTCGAGTTTGCCTGTAAGACTATTACAAATCAATGGACATAACCCCTTAATCCCTGGTAGAGTCATTGCAATCCCCAACGGATCGTTACTATCCTAGTAAGTTGCTACAAAGCCTGGAAATCGACCAGATAACAGTTAACTTCATCCTTTCAAGTAAGTTATTGCGAAGCCTGGAATCAGACCAGATAACAATTAACTTCATCCTTTCAAGTTCAAATTGTTGAAACTTAGACCCGACCAGATAATAGTTCAAGTTGCTGTAACATGGACCCGACCAGATAACAGTTGATCTTAAGTTCAAATTGCTGAAACCTGGACCCGACCATATAACAATTCAAGTTGCTGAAACCAGGACCCGACTAGATAATAGTTAACCTCAAGTTCAAATGGATGAAACCTAGACCCAACCAGATAACAGTTCAAGTTGCTGAAAACTGGACCCGACCAGATAAAAGTTAACCTCAAGTTCAAATTGCTGAAACTTGGACCCGACCAAATAACAGTTCAAGTTGCTAAAACTTGGACCCGACCAGATAACAATTAACCTTAAGTTCAAATTGCTGAAACCTGGACCCGACCAGATAACAGTTCAAGTTGCTGAAACCTGGACCCGACCAGATAACAGTTCAAGTTGCTGAAACCTGGACCCGACCAGATTACAGTTAGCCTCAAGTTCAAATTGCTGAAACCTGGACCCGAACAAATAATAATTCACGTTGCTGAAACCTAGACCTGACCAGATAACAGTTAACTTCAAGTTCAAATTGCTTAAACCTGGACCCGACCAGATAACAATTAACCTCAAGTTCAAATTGCTGAAAACTGAACCCGACATGATAACAGTTCAAGTTCCTAAAACTTGGACCCGGCCAAATAACAGTTAACCTCAAGTTCAAGTTGCTGAAACCTGGACCTAACCAGATAACAGTTCAAGTTGCTGAAACTGGGATCCAACCAGATAACAATTAACCTCAAGTTTAAGTTGCTGAAGCATGAAATCCGACCAGATAATAGTTAATTTCATCTTCAATCACTGCGAAGCCTAGAATCCGACCAGATAAAAGTTTATTTAGTTTACTATAAAGCCTGGAAACTGACCAGATAACAGCTTGAGTTGCTAAAGCCTAGACCCGACCAGATGATAGTTAACCTCGAGTTTAAGTTGTTGCGATGCCTGGAATCTGACCAGATAACAATTTAACTTCTTCAATCATTGCGAAGCCTGGAATCCGACCAGATAACAGTTTAAGTTGCTACGAAGCATGGAATCTGACCAGATAACAGTTTAACTTTAAAATGTCCTGTGAAACCTGGAATCCGACAAGATAACAATTAACTTCATCTTCCCCAGTGAGTTGCTGTAAAGCCTGGAATCTGACCAGATAACAGTTAACTTTATTACCCCCATCAGGTAGCTATGAAGATTTCGACCAGATAACAACTATCTTTCATTCTCCCAGTCAAGAAATAACTCCCCAGTAGAGAAATGGACAACTCTTGAACTATTTTCCCCAAGCAGAAGTCAACACTCCTCACAGAGTTTCCTCAAGCAAAGGGCCAAAATCAATGTTCCCCAGCGGATTTCTCCTCAAACAAAAAACGGGAATTCCCAGTGGAAACATTATAAATAAAGTTTGAAGATACACATACTCTTCATTTCCAAGCAGCAGTCTGGGATTCAACTTCGTAATATTCCCCAACATTTCTCAAGGATTTATTTTCCATACAAAGATACCCTTAAATAAACATATCACATTCATACATCATATCACATACATGACAAATGAATATAGCATAATATAATTTATTTTGAGAACATCATTACACCATGCATACTTCAGCATGCAACCGACCCTCTTCCTTACAGGAAAAGTCAATCAACAAGTCAAAGACCTCTTCTGGTGGATCTCACTCCTTCCAGTTAATAGCAGGAAAACGAAGACCTCTTCTGCTTAGATTCACTTCTTTTAGTTAATAATAGGCAATCAACAGACCTCTTCTGGTTAGAATAATTTCCCTAGTGAAGTCACCAAGCAAATACCTCTTCTAGTTTAGATTTACCTCTTCCAGTTAAAAACAGGAAAAAGACATCCACAATTTCAATATAAATCGACCAAGGATTTATTCTGATACTTCTCCCTCGACAGTCACTCTGGATGGCATCTGTAAGCCCATCTACGACAAACTCTCATCAATTATCCAAATGGCATCTTTAATCCCATTCCCGACACAATCAACCAACACATAGTCGAGTGTAAATTTCTGGGCACTTTAGTATTCAATCATCTTCCACCTTCAAGTCATGAATGGCAGACTCACCGATCTAACTCTTCAGGTTTAAGAAGATTGAACAGGGACAACTGTTGTACCCCAAAATTTTCCCTCTCTTTTCTCAAGACATTTCTCACAAAGATCTTCAAAAGCTCAAGCTTGCATAAGTATTAACTAGGTCAAGCCATCTCCTCAACACTGATATCTCAAAATTAGGGTTTGAGCTTGCACAAGGACAACTGGACTTATAATACTTCAAATTATGTTCATGGATCATTATGGACCTTCAAGAATGATCATGTCAAGTTTCAAGTCTTGTATCATAGATTCTGCTCAGTCAATTGACCAGACGACCAAAAAATCAGCTGTACTAACGAAAAGTCAACTTATACGCCAAAAGTCAAACTTTAACTTTTTGGTCAACATTAAGTATCAAAGATAAAAATTCATCAAGACATTGAAAAATATGAAACTTAATCATCAAGAAATCAAGAAATTCAAAAGTCAATTTGAAAAGTCAAACTTTCCAAGACTTAGAAATTTTTCTAAGTGTTTTCATACATGATAATCTCATAACATCATGACATTCTTTCACCAAGATGTAAGATGATTCAAAGAAAACTTTCAAATTGATATTTGTAGATCTTGATGAATTCTACAACTTGGTATGAGAGGTTTGATGTCCAAAAAATGCTTAGATTTGAAGATATGAGCCCGTGAAGTCATGACATTGTTATCCAACACTTAGAGAAATTTTCAACAGATTTTGGTCAGGATTTTATCCCAACTTCTTGGAATTTTTTCACATAGTTCCAAGATGATTTTGTCAAAATGGTCAACATAAAAGTTATAGAGGATGTTTCATGCTTTCCAAAACATCCAAGATCATGAATTTATCATACTTGAGCTAGGAGATTCAAGGGTATGAAGTTGGACATCCATCCTTGAATTGCAAGTCCTTTTGTTGAAGAACACATAACAAAATCCTTATGCTATGCTACATAATCTTGTGTTTCAGGCCTTCTAACTTGCCAATATCACCATAATTTAATGCTTACACCTACTTTTGAGTTATTACCCAAGTGTTTTAGCCATTTTCCAAAAGATCTTTTCATTTATGGCATAAAGGCACCATTGTTATTCTTGAAAAGCAAGCTTGTTGGCACAAAACTTGTCTTGAGCCTATACCTTGTTTACTTCTGATTTTACTCCACCATAAAACATGGAAAGTAGCCCCTCTATACCAACAACTTTAGTACTTAATCTTGGGACTATGGAATATTTGACATAGTTTGATATTTGCATCCCAACCAAACCATAACATGCTGTCTTGTAAATTTAATCAGCCCTTGATCACAAACCTTTTGCCTATAAATAGAGGGAGCATTTGACAGATAAGAGGTCAGAAAAATAGAGAGATTCTTGTGTATTGAAAAATCCTCAAACCCCCCTCATACTCTAAAAACCAGAACTGTCCATAAAAGCCTCCATCTTTGAGCTTTGAAGTCCAAACCCTTTGAACCTCTCACATATTGCAAGTTCTTTTCAAACAAACCATCCAAACACTCCACATACATCATATAGAAGTTGTTCAAACTCAAGAACAACTTCTATAATATCACTATTTTCAAAACTCAAAAACAGCCACCTGTAATTTGATTTCTCTAACTCAAACTCAAAGCACAAATTTCAGTTTCAAGGTAACTTTTTCTTGACTTTGAACTCTTATAAAAAGCATCATTAATGGTTCATTTGTGAAGATAAAATGTAGATATCATTTCCTTGAAGCTAACCATTTTCTTATTTTTCATTTTCACTAACCATGTGTTGAGAACTGACTTTTACGTGTAGCAAAACAATGACAGAAGTAAAAAACAGCAGTATGAGTCGATACGAAACACTATGAGTCGACACATATTATGTACAAAATAGGTTATGAGTCGACATAAAACGTGTATGTGTCGATACAAAGCAGTATGAGTTGATACAAAACCCCTATGTGTCGACTCATACTGAGTTGTTTTGACTTTCCAGGAGCTAGAAATGAGTATGAGTCGATACAAAGATTACATGTGTTGATACAAAGCAGTATGAGTCGATAAAAAACCCTATGTGTAGACTCATACTGAGATAATTTTGATTTCCTGGGGCAAATAGATGATATGAGCCAATACAAGACAGATATGAGCCAATGCATGCGTCAATACATAAACTTTTCGTATCAATGCATAAGCTCATGTGTCAATACATAAAAGTTTTCTTAAACCAATTTTATCTTTTTTTACATTATCTTTATATTTCTTTATATTTTTCTTGTCATTCAATATTCAATATGGTTGTAATAGTATAATTAGAACTTTATTGCTTTCATCCCCCATTCATAAACTTGTATCCACATCCCCAAAAAAGATGTAATAGCGTAGAACTTTAAAATTCTGTAATTTATCGCTTTCAATATAATTGTTAGTAATTAGGGTGTGTATGGAAAGATAAAATCAACCATTAGAAAACAATAATCTTAAATACAAAAAAAAGCATGAAATCAATACACTTGAACACGCGTAACGCTATGGTAATCCACACTTGTTGCCTTGAGAAAAATAGTCATGTCCCTCGAACGTGGGATACTTTAGTAATGACCCTCGAATACAAGATCATAGTCCTTCGAAGACCCTTTAATGTATCCTTCGGTAAACGATCTTAGAGCCTTAAGATAAATTGCAAAGGTATCCTACAATATTTCTTTCTATGATTATACGACGACCCACACCCGTCCCTTCACATCCAATGATAAGGCTTCCTACCAATCAATGGTAAGATAGCATTATCTAAAGGAGGAGGAAAAGAACTAAGAATTTTTTGAGTAGGTATAACGTTCATAGTTTCTTGATCACAACCATTTTCAAAACATCTTTCAAACACACCAACACTTTCAAATGAAATATTTTCAAAAGTCAACACTTTGTATTCATTCTTATAGAGACGAGAATCATTAAAAAGTTCTCCTAAGATAAGGCACTTTCAAAAATACTTTCAAAACTAATCACAAACACATTTCAAACAAAGCATTTTAAAGTAAGCTAGCAACTAAGAGCCTGTAGATAACTATGTATGAAAAGGGTGCTAACACCTTCCCTTTTCATAACCAACCCCCCGAACTCAAGAAAATTCTCAATAGGTCTTTCATGTTCTTTTCACCCATTCCTTTATTGGATAAAGGAAAAGTCGGTGGCGACTCTTGCTATCCGCAACAATTATGATAAAACGTAAAACACCCAAGTCAGTTCTCCCATCGTATCACAAAACTGACGACTTTACTGGGGAAAGCTTAAAAGTGAGGTTACCTTAGAGCTAGATCACCTTTAATATTATTTCATTGTTTGACTTGTTTTCTTTACACTTATAGGTCCTCATTTGTCTTTATATTGATCTTCTACCCGGATTGGGGAACATAATTAGGTAAGTAGCAAAAGACTGTGGAAACTGTATGGCGTAGACCGATATGGTTGAAGCAATGGATACATTAGTGTGACGCATTTGTTGATACCGATATCCCTTGTGTTGAATTGAGGAGAATACGGGGCCGCTAAGCGGTGTCATGAAGCACTAATTGATCGTAGAACCTTTAATTGAACAACTTGGCCATTAGGAAGTAGTGAGATAACCGACTTTGGTACAAAGATGAAGATTGGTTGATACTCGATAATACGCTCATTGAGATCATACTTTTGGGATATTTCGGCCGCATGAAAAGATTGATTGTGCTGAGACAATGCCCATTGAACAAAGATCAGTGATATTGAGATTCCCTAGAACTCAATTACTTTCTAGGACAGGTTGAACCAACTAAACTTCAAGAGGGTACTTACCAATGAACCTCATGCAAGCCTAAACCTAAGGACTTGTTTTCTTTGTGTGTATATGTTTACTTGTACATAACATCATGACATAAGACCATTTCATTTTCACTAACCATTTCAAGGATTTTTGGGATTTATCTTTGTTCTGTTTTGTAGGTTATGACTTCCACTCGTAGGAATACCATCCGAGTCAACTTCGTGAAAGTGCATCCTCAACTTCAAGAGTTAGCATCAAGAGTGTCTGGAGATTCTGTGAAGGCAAAGTCCCTCTATAAGTATTTTAATTATGACAAAACAATTATAAATCTATCTCTATCTTGGTTGGCTCTATGAACATCTTGCAATGGAATTGTTGGAAGAAAGATCTCCAGAAACAAGTAGTTTTGGGAAATACAATCTGTGTGTCGACTCAAAGATAAGTGCGGTCGACTCATTATCTTCAATCAAGCCCTAGATGTGTCAGGTCGACCCTTCCAGTCGACTCAAACTGGAATTCAAAACATTAAAAGTTTGCATCGACGTAAGCCCTGAAGCTGTCGACGCACTGCACTTCAAAATGGATTTCTCTCTGACTGTTGGATGTATCGCGTCGACCCTTCTGGTCGACTCAACCTGGGAATCATAATATTTGATGTTTTCATCGATGCAAGTCCTGAAGAGATCGACGCATTACACTTCAAAATAGTTTTTACTCTGGGTGCAGGTTGTGTCGCGCCGACCCCCTCTTCTGGTTGCGTCGACCGCTCGCTTGCTTCAACTAATTTTCTGCTATGTTTGTGAATCCTGGCTATTAGGTAACATATGTATATATTCATTATGCATCATTATTGGAAGTTAACAAGAACTAGTGAAAGATACACATAATGCTCATCATCTTCATCCTGTCTTCTCAAAAATCAACATCTACACATAATCATGGTTGTTGATTTAAGAAAATTGTTGTGGTGATAATGTTAAAATAAAGAATTCAATTCAGATTTGGGTTGAGCAATTTTGGGCTGTTCTTGAATAAAATCATTGGGATTTTCTCCTCCAAGATTCCTATTGGTGCAGGGGGTTTTGCTCAACTCTTTGCTTCATTGAATTCATCCGAGTGAAAGGATTAAGAAACAATAGGTTTGCTTAATCAAGTAGCGGTAACCGGGGGGCTGTGAAGATAGATTTGGGGTCAAATTGCTTGCGATCGAAACCAGCCAAGTGAAAGGATTAAGAGATGGTGGGTTTTCTTAATCAAGTAGCGGTAACCGGAGGTTTGTTCGAAGAATTTGGCACTTGGTTTTGCTTAAACCAAGGAAAGGGAAGAAGATTGTTACATCAACAACATTGGTTTGTTTGTATTGTGAACCATCTCTTCTCTTGTACCATTTGCAACTTAATATCAAATATCTCAATTCTAGATTCTAGAATTGGGAGAAGACGTACCCTACGCGAGAACGACAAGGGGAACTGCCTTAACAAATTGTATATTCTTCTGCTTTTTCTTTATTCCTATACTTGCTTACTAAACTGTACAAAAATTAATTTATTAAATCTGCACTTATTGAAACTGTAATGTGTTGAGTTCATTTCAAAATAGTGGTAACAATCCTTTTGATTGATACCTAAGAAAACTTACCACTACATTATTGATTGTTCTTATCCTTATCTCATTCAACTCATTGGTAGTAATTAGTAATCATTGAGAGTGTATAAGTAATTGATCAATTGAGTAAAATGAATTAATTCTTATTTTTTCATTATATCCCATACGGTTTAGCATATCCGATCTTTTCATTAGAGGATCGTTTAGATGATTGGAGATTCCAGGAAGCTTTTGCATATTTTTCTAAAATCAATTTTAAAGAGCGCAAATTATTTTAAACTATCTATTCAACCCCCTTATAGATCGATCACATCATCTAACATGTGGTATCAGAGAACCAGTTCATCTGGTGCTTCACATATTACTTTGTAGAAAATGGAGAACGATCCAAAAGGGGCTTATACGAGAGCTCCTATTTTCACCAGTGAAAACTATAACTATTGGAAAGATTGCATGCGTGTGCATATCAACTATGTTAATAGAAAGATATGGAAAGTTATCGAGGACGGTCCTATGCAAATAACCATGACCAATGAGGATAACATTACCATACCAAAACTGGAAGCACTATGGGATGAGGAAGATGAGAAAAAGTATAGCTATGATTAGAAAGGTAGAAGTATGCTTATTTCTTCTTTAGGTGTTGATGAATATTTTAGAGTATCACATTGTGCAACTGCTAAAGCAATGTGGGATGCTCTACAAATTTCCCATGAAGGGACAAATGGTGTTAAACTTGCTAGAATCAATACATTAACTCAAGAGTTTGATCTCTTTCACATAAAGCACGGTGAAACCTTTGCTGATATGCAAAAGAGGTTTTCTCATATAATCAATCTCTTGCATAGTCTTGGTCATGTTCCTCCCAATGCTGTTACTACTAACAAAATTTTAAGATGACTTAATAGGGAATGACAACCCAAAGTTATAGTATTCAAGGAAGCAAACAATCTAGCTACACTCGACATAACAAGACTGTTTAGAAAGCTTCAAGAGCATGAGCAAGAGCTCATCAATCTCAATAAGCATGAGAAAAAGGAAAAGAAGGAAAAACCAAAAGACATTGAAAAGAAGTCTGTCGCATTAATGGCTTTAAGCTCAAAGTCCTCCACCAATAACTCTTGTGTAAGTGATT
The DNA here is from genome assembly GCA_948472305.1 of Vicia faba. Lineage (NCBI taxonomy): Eukaryota > Viridiplantae > Streptophyta > Magnoliopsida > Fabales > Fabaceae > Vicia > Vicia faba. Next base: position 1,115,010,778 of record OX451740.1, read on the forward strand.
CTAGTGATGAAGATGAAAGCTCAAGTGAAGACATGGGGTTGTTTATGAGAAAATATCACAGATATCTCAAAAAGAATGAAGTCCAACACTCGGACAAAAATATAATCAATTATAGAAACCAATCAAAACCTTCAAGACAAGATGAAGGCAAGAAATCTAAATCAAGAGGATCATGTTTCAACTACGGAAAACCCGGTCACTACAAAACAGAATTCCCGTTGCTCAAGAAAGACAAAGGAAAAAATAAATTTCAAAAGAGACCTAACAAAGCTAGAAGAGCATACATTTCTTGGGATAGTGATAGTGAAGCCTCAAGAAAAAGTGACTCTAGTGACGAAGAAGAAACGGTCAACTTTTGCCTCATGGCTCATCAAAAGAAGAAAAGCAATGTAAGTCACTCTAGATATAATCACATTGATAAAATGTCTCACATAGAATTGCAAAGAGCTTTTGATACTCTAAAAAATGAGGCTAAGGAAGCTTTTAAACGATTAGCCTCAAATAATTAAAAAAAATCACACCTTGAGCATAAAGTGTCCAAATCCCAAAAAGAATTGGAAGCTCTCAAGGCATCCATGGTAGAGAAAATAAAAACTAATTGCAAAGATGATAAGCTTTCTTGGCATGATTGGGCTGGATGTGTAACTTGCTACATTTGGCAAAAAGAAGTAAAAACTCTTAAAGCCAAACTTGAAAAGGCTTTATAACCCAAAATTACTTTTAGCATTGATAGATCTAATTTCAGAAGTAGTATGATAAATCCATATCAAAAATACACTTATGAAATAAAATATCCTCCAAGCAAAAGTAACTTTCCCAAAACTCTAACATGTTTATATTGTTGCAAAAGGGGAGACACCATTAGCAAATGTCGATTCAGGAGATTTTTTATTCCTCAAGGCATTTTCAAATGGTTGCCAAAATGCAACTCAAGTATCATTCACGCACAAGGATCCAATAAAAATTGGGTACCTACTTCCCTTTTTTAAACTTTTAGGTGGAATGTCTTGAGACTACGGAGAAAAGATGGTTTCTCAATAGTGGGTGCTCAAGACATATGACGGGTGACATCTCTCTATTTTTTGACTTTATGGCGAAAAAGAAAGGATTTGTTACCTATGGAGACAATAACAAGGGATCAATACTCGGTAAATGTAGTGTAGGTAATCCCTCTTCTATTACTATCTCTGATGTCCTATTAGTTGATGGTCTTAAACACAATCTTATTAGCATTAGTCAATTATGCGACAAAGGATACAATGTATCGTTTTCAAAATACTATTGCATAATTGAACACAATGATAAGAAAGATGATGTGTTAAAAGGCTTGAGGGTAAACAATGTGTATATGCTTGACTTGAATAATGTATCTCTAACCGGAACTAAATATCTAGTCACATTAAATGAAGATTCATGGTTGTGGCATAGACGTCTAGCTCATTTGAACTTTGATTTGTTAAATAAAGTTGTCTCAAAAGATTTAATAGTCGATTTACCAAAACTAAAATTTTCCAAGGATCACTTATGTGATGCTTTCCAAATGGGGAAGCAAACTAGAATCTCGTTTAAATCTAAAAACACTGTTTCTACAACGAGACCTCTCGAACTTCTTCATATGGATCTCTTTGGTCCATCTAGAATTAAAAGTCTAGGTGGTAACTACTATGGATTCGTTATTGTAGATGACTACTCAAGATTTTGTTGGACAATTTTCTTGGCAAATAAAAGTGACACATTTACGGCTTTTGAAAAATTTGCCAAGTTTTCTCAAAACAAATTGAACACTAGCATAGTTACTATTTGAAGCGATCACGGTGGCGAATTTGAGAATGATCTCTTTGATAAATTTTGTGAGAAATACGGTATTGATCATAATTTTTCTGGTCCACGTACTCCTCAACAAAATGGAGTGGTGGAACATAAAAACTGTATTTTAGAAGAACTCAGAAGAACTATGGTCAATGAACACCATCTTCCAAAATAATTTTGGGTTGATGCCATCAACACAACATGTTATGTTTTGAATAGGGTTCTAATACGTCTTATTCTAAATAAAACTCCCTATGAACTTTTGAAAGGTAGAAAACCAAATATTTCTCATCTTCACATCTTTGGATGTAAATGCTTTGTGTTAAATAATGGTAAAGAAAATTTAGGTAAATTTTATTCAAAAGTTGACGAAGGTATCTTTCTCGGATACTCTCAATTAAGCAAAGCCTATAGAGTATTTAATAAAAGATTACATATAGTTGAAGAGTATGTACATGTTTCCTTTGATGAATCCGATCCGACATTAGTTGGAAAGGGTAGTGTTTATGATGGTGCAGGTGTATCTTCGGAAAGCATACTACAAGATCCCAAAGAAAAAGACTCGGAATCTACTAAAATTAAAGAAGAGTTAGATCAAGTATCCGAAGAAAGAGAGGAACATAATCCAAGCAATAAAAATGATCTTCCTTTGGAATGGAAAATCTCTAAGGATCATTCCATCGACAACATCCTAGGAGATATATCAAAGGGAGTAACAACTCGCTCTAATTTAAGTAACTTTTGTTATCATTTTGCTTTCGTCTCTCAAATTGAACCCAAAAAATCTAAAGATGCCTTACTCGATGAACATTGGTTTTTAGCCATGCAAGAGGAACTAAATAAATTTAAAAGAAATGAGGTTTGGGACCTTGTCCCCCCTCCGCAAGATCATTGAGTTATTGGAACTAAATGGGTTTTTAGGAACAAATTAGACGAAAACGAAATTATAACTCGCAACAAAGCTCGACTTATTTCCCAAGGGTATAACCAAGAGGAAGGAATAGATTATGAGGAAACTTATGCTCCAATGGCCCGACTCGAGGCTATACGCCTTTTGCTTGCATATGCATGTTCGCAAAACTTCAAATTATTCCAAATAGATGTAAAAAGTGCCTTCTTAAATGGATACATTAATGAAGAGGTTTATGTGTCTCAACCTCTCGGTTTTGAGAATCCTGAGAATCCTAACTGTGTTTACAAACTTAAGCGTGCTCTATACGGTTTTAAATAAGCCCCTAGGGCTTGGTACGAACGCCTTAACAAATTCTTATTAGATCAAGGATTCTCAAGAGGAAAGGTTGACACAACCCTTTTTATTAAGCATGAAGAAAAGTATTTTATTTTAGTTCATGTTTATGTAGATGACATTATTTTTGGTTCTTCTAATGCATCTTTGGTCAATAAATTCTCTAAGATGATGCATGGAGAATTTAAGATGAGCATGATGGGAGAGTTAAACTACTTTCTTGGACTTCAAATCAAGCAATTAACTGATGGATCTTTCGTGAGTCAAACCAAATATTGTCTTGACCTACTTAAGAGATTTGACATGGAAAACTCTAAAGCAATAAATACTCTTATGCCTACCGCTGTAAACTTAGACCGTGATGAAAATGGTAAGCCCGTCGATATAAAAAGGTATAGAGGTATGATTGTCTCCCTTGTTTATCTTACGACCTCTCGTCCATATATTATGTTTAGTGTTTGCATGTGTGCTCGATTTCAATCATGTCCTAAGGAGTCACATTTAAAAGCCGTAAAGCGCATACTTAGGTACCTTAGTGGTACAACTAAATATGGACTTTGGTACTCCAAGGGTAGTGATTATTCTTTGGTTGGCTATTCCGATTCTGACTTTTCCGGTTGCAAATCGGATAGGAAAAGCACTAGTGGCACTTGTCATTTCTTTTCAAATTCCTTGGTAAGTTGGCATAGCAAAAAATAAGTTTCAGTTGCATTGTCAACCGCCGAAGCGGAATACGTTGCAGCCGATAATTGTTGTGCCCAAATCTTGTGGCTCAAACAAAAATTACTCGATTCAATGTCCAAATTGATCATATTTGAGGCCAGTGGGTGTGCTGAATATTGGAAGAAGGTTCAAAGGACCAGTGAGGCAAGTTTTAGAGCTCGTAACTCCATCAAAAGAGAGAGACAATCAGGAAGGAGAGCCAAGAGAAGAAGACCATAGTACAAGGGAGTCTGAAGAGGATGAAGCTGATTACACCGAGGAACAATACCCTCCTGCTGATGATAAGTACAAACAGCTGGAGGAACGTCTCAACGCCATGGAGGTTCAAAGGGTACCTGGCCTGGATTTCGAGGAGCTAGGGTTGGTTTCTGGAGTGGTTATCCTGCAAAAGTTCAAAGTGCCCGCATTTGCTAAATATGATGGGGTCTCATGTCCTAAGCTGCATCTCAGATCTTATGTCAGGAAGATCCAGCCGCACACTGCTGACAGAAATTTGTGGGTGCATTTCTTTCAAGACAGTCTACCAGGGACTCAATTAGAATGGTTCTATCAGCTGGAGGGAACCAACATCCGTAACTGGGAAGATCTGACTGCTGCTTTCTACAAGCAGTACCAATATAATGATGACCTCGCTTCAACCCGTACACAACTTCAGAGCATGTCTATGGGTTCTAGTGAGGGATTTAAAGATTATGCCCAGAAATGGAGAGACCTCACAGGAAGAGTCCAGCCTCCTCTGTTTGATAGGAAACTGGTGGCCATGTTATTGGGTACGTTATTTGGGTCGTTCTTCAACCATCTGATTGAAAGCTCTTTATATGGGTTTACTAAGCTGATCTTGAAATGAGAAAGTGTGGAAGTTGGTATTAAAAGTGGTAAGATTCAAAGAGATGCCTCTTCAAGTGCAGGAAAGAGGCCTCTCATGGGAAAGAAAGAGGTTAGTGCCGCTTACAACCAGAGAAGTCAGGGTAGAACTGAACGCTGTTCAACAGTGGGAGCTGTAATGATATCCAAACCTGCAGCTGCTCAACAACAGAACAATCAGTCTAAAACAGATAAGCCCAAAAGACAGTTTACCCAGATTAATATGAATTTGTCTCAAGTTTTGCCACATTTGCTGAAATCCAATCTGGTTACCCTGAGAGAGGCTCCCGAAAATCCTAACACTGCATCTCCTCGGTACAATTCAAATGCTCGGTGTGCCTACCATTATGAAAGTCTAGGACAAGATACAAACGACTTTTGGGCTTTGAAGAACAAGGTGCAGGATTTGATTGAGGCAAAGGAGATTGAATTTGACGCTCCTAAGACTCCTAATGTTATAACTTCCCTAATGCCCAAGCACGGTCGTGGTGTTAATGCTATTTATGGTGACATGTTTGTTGCTTCTGTTGCTGAACTAGCTACTTCACTCCTGACTGTTAAAAATAATCTCTTGTAAGCCAGTTTATTTCTGGGTTGTGGTGAAGGTTACCACGTATGTTTGTCTCTACCTAATGGTTGCCATTTATTGAAGGAAGGTGTTCAGCGCCTGATGGATGATAAAGAAATTTTGTTTGAGAAGACTCTAGTTACAAGTGCTATGTGTGAAGAGGTTTCTATCATTACCATTTCCGCCAATCCTCCCAAGGCCTCCTCCAAAAGACCTTCCAGGATTACATCTGTTCTGAAAGTTTCTCTGTTGATAATTAATTTTCCTGGACCTATACCATATTCCTCGGATAAAGTTATTCCTTGGAATTATGGTGCTGATGTTTACTACCATGGCGTCAAGCAAGATCTACTGGTTGTTAAAGACAAAGATGCTGAAGACTCTGCTCCTGACATTAGCAACATTTTTGGGACCAACAAGATTACCAGAAGTGGAAGGATTTTCTGTCACGAGAACTCTCCAAAAACTGTTGCTACTCCTGTGATCATCCATGCTGCTGCTCCTGTTAATACTCCCATTACTACTCCTGTAATTATTCCTATTGCTGCTCCTGTCAATATTCCCATGGCTGCTCCTATTGTTAGTCCTATTGTTATCCCTGCTACCGAGTCTACCGAGACTCAGGGCAAAGAGGTATTGGTAGAACCTGTCCGGACGAAGGCACATCAAGAAGCCATTCCCGAGGCTTCTAAAAAGGAGATGGAAAAGATATTGAAAATAATCAAGAAAAGTGATTTCAATGTCGTAGAACAATTGGGGCAGACCCCTTCAAAAATCTCAATGTTGGCCCTACTGCTGTGCTTTGAAGCCCATGCCAAGGCTTTAGTAAAATTCCTGAAGTCTGCCCACGTGCCTCAGGAGACCTCCGCTAATCAGTTCGAGAATTACATGGCCATCCTGACTGCTGATAATGGCCTGGGATTCTCTGATGCAGACCTAACTCCCAAGGGAAGGAAGTATAATGATGCCCTACATGTCTCCATTGAGTGCATGTGCACTACATTAGCCCATGTTCTGGTAGATACATGTTCATCACTGAACGTCTTACCCAAGAATGCTTTAGACAAGTTGGATTGCGAAGGGCTCACACTAAATGCCAGTAACATTGTGGTAAGGGCCTTTGACGGTTCTAAAAGAATGGTGCATGGGGAAGTGGACATCCCTATCAATGTTGGTACTCAAACTTTTAATTCCACTTTCTATGTAATGGATATCCTCCCGTCTTACTCTTGTTTATTGGGTCGACCCTGGATCCGTAGGGTCGGTGTTGTGACTTCCACTCCACATCAGATGCTGAAATATCCAGTCAATGGGAAGATTATCACGGTCCATGGGGAGGCAGAGTACATGGTGAGCCACCTAAACTATTTCAGGTACGTTGAAATGGACGGAAAGTTCATTGAGACTCCCTGTCATAACTTTGAGGAGGTTGCACAGACCGTTGCAGCAACCAAGACCACTGCCAGTGTTCTAAAGACTACTAGGCCTTCACTGAAGATGGCTTCTTTGAAAGATGCCAGGGAAGTCGTTGAAGAAGATGGGTGCACAATTTAGGGCCAACTTCCGAATATTCCCTACAAATCTGAAAATTTTGGGTTGGGTTTTACTTCAGGAGCCCAGAAAGTTGTTCGTCGTGCTCACGCCAGGGGACCACCTTTGCGGATCAGCAACCATGGAGTCAATGCCCTGGAAGACAATGATAGTTATTATGACTTAGACAAGTGGACCTTCCCAACCATCAGTGGTGGACTCAACAATTGGGAGGCTAAAGACTTTGTGCCCATTACTTTTATTCAAGAGTAATTTGTCTTTTTGTTTTAAGGAAATGTAATATTTGAACAATTGAAACATTAAAGCCTTGTGTCTTACCCGAGGCACAACAGTCTATTTGTGAGGGTCATTACTTCATTTTCATATGTCATCAATAAAACATTAGACGTTTTGCATACAAATTTTACGCTCTTTGTTTTTCTTTTCTGCTTTTTACTTTATCAAAAATATACAGCTATGCTCTTACACACACCCACATATCAAACTGTAGATCCACATCAACTATGGATCCCATTGATAATGGTTATGCTATTGCTCATTATGACTTTGAAAATCTGATCTACCAAGCTGAGGATGAAGGTGAGCAAGGTTGTGAGGTACCAAGAGAGCTTGCCAGACTGTTACAACGGGAAGAAAGGGCAATACATCCTCATGAAGAGCCGATCAAGACAATTAACTTGGGTACTGAAGAGGACAAAAAAGAAGTTAAGATAGGTGCCGATCTGGAGCATAATGTTAAAAAGCGGTTAATACATATGCTACATGACTATGTGGAGGTTTTTGCCTTGTCATAGAAAGACATGCCGGGACTTGACACCGATATTGTGGTTCATCGCCTACCTACAAAAGAGGACTGCCCTCTAGTGAAACAAAAGGTTCGTCACATGCGGCCACAGATGTCAGAGAAGATTAAGGCTGAAGTCATGAAACAGTTCAATGTCGGTTTCTTAGCTATCACGTCTTATCCACAATGGGTCGCCAATGTTATTCCAGTACCTAAGAAGGACGGTAAGGTACGTATGTGTGTGGATTACAGAGACCTGAACAGGTCAAGCCCCAAAGATGACTTTCCGCTTCCCCATATTGATGTTTTAGTTGACAACACCGTACAACATAAGGTATTCTCCTTCATGGATGGTTTCTCTGGCTACAATCAGATCAAAATGGCACCTAAGGACATGGAGAAAACGACCTTTGTCACATAGTAGGGCACTTTATGCTACAAAGTTATTCCATTTGGACTAAAGAACGTCGGGGTAACCTATCGACGTGCTAACGTAGCTTTGTTTCATGATATGATCCATCACGAGATAAAGGTCTACGTGGATGATATGATAGCCAGGTATCAGGCTGAAGAGGAACACCTTGATCACCTACAGAAGCTATTTGACAGGCTGAAGAAATACAAACTGAGGTTAAATCCGAATAAGTGCACCTTCGGAGTAAGATCCGGTAAGCTCTTAGGCTTCTTTGTCAGCGGAAAAGGTATTGAGGTAGACCCTGCAAAGGTCAAAGCTATACAAGAAATGATGACTTTACTTGTGATCCAATCTTCAAATTACTGAAGAAAGATCAAGCAGTGAAGAGGAATGACGATTGCCAGAACGCCTTTGACAAAATCAAAGAATATCTTCAAGTGCCTCCAATTTTGATACCTCCAGTTGCAGGAAGACCTCTGATCATGTACTTAACAGTATTAGAGAACTCAATGGGGTGTGTGCTAGGGCAGCATGCCGAGTCTGGCTGAAAAGAGCATGCCATATACTACCTTAGAAAAAAGTTTACTAACTGTGAAACAAGATACTCACTGCTCGAGAAAACTTGCTGCGCTTTGGCATGGGCTGCTCGCCGACTGAGACAATATATGTTGACCCACATTACTTTGTTGATATCTAAAATGGATCCTATCAAGTACATCTTTGAGAAGCCCGCTCTCTTCGGAAGAATAGCAAGATGGCAGATGATCCTGACCAAATACGACATTCAATATACAACCCAGAAAGAAATTAAGGGAAGTGTAGTAGTGGATCATTTGGCTCATCAGGCTGTAGACGATTACCAATCCATGAATTTTGAGTTCCCGGATGAGAACATCATGTTAGTGACTGATTGTGAAGAGTCTGGACTGGATGAAGGACCTGAAAGAGGATCCTGATGGACCATGGTCTTTGACGGAGCTTTCAACACTCTTGGCAATGGCATCGGCACTATGATCATATCTCTTGAAGGTTGTCATACTCCTTTCACTTCCAGATTGTATTTCGATTGTACCAATAATATGGCTGAGTATGAAGGATGTATTATGGGTCTCAAAGCTGCTATCGACTTGAGGATCAAATTCTTGAGTGTTTTTGGAGACTCGACTTTGGTAATCCAGCCATATAAAAGGAGAATGGGACATGAAGCATCCTAATCTTATTCCTTACAAATAGCACGTGTTGACATTGATTCCATACTTTGAAGAGATTACCTTTGAATATTTTCTACGAGAGGAAAATCAACTAGCGGATGCGCTAGCTACTATGTCATCCATGTTCAAGGTTAGGTGGGATATTGAAGCTTCTCAAATCACCATTGAGAGGATGGACGAGCCATCATACTGTCACGAGATTGATACTGAAAAAGTAATGGACAAGCCTTGATTCTATGAAGTCAAAAAATATCTCGAAGCCCAAGAGTATCCCGAGGGAGCTTCAGTCAATGATAAGAAGTTCTTAAGATGGTTCTCTGCCAAGTTCATCCTCATTGTGATACGGTGGGATAACTGACTTGAGGGTTTTGCGTTTTGTCGCAAATGTCGCGGTTAGCAAGAGTCGCCACCGACTTTTATTTTTTCCAAAAGGAAAGGTAAAAAAGCACAGGAAAGACCTTTGAGATGTTTTCTTGAGTTCGGGGGGTAGATTATGAAAAGGGAAGGTGCTAGCACCCTTTTCATCCATGGTTTTCCATGGGCTCTTAGTTACTTGCTTAGATCACTTGCTTTGATTGAAATGGTGTTTGGTGTGATTTTGAAAGTATTTTGAAAAAGAGGCATTTGTTTAGGCAATCTTTGTAATGATTCTCGTTCGTAAGAATGTATACAAAGATGTTTGTCTTTTGAAAATGTTTTCAATGTTTTGAAGATGTTTTTGAAATGTGTGTGTGTTTTTAAAAATAACAAGGATTATTTTGAAATGGAGCAAGTAACTTAGAAGCTATCTACCTACTCAAATGTCTTTCTTGTGCATTTTCATTCCTTTGACATTGTTGACTTACCATTGATTTGGTAAGCAACCCTATCTTTGGATGTTAACGGGACGGGCGTGGGTCATCGTATAACCATGATAGCAATGTTGCCAAGTATCTTAGAATTTTTGAGGGACCAAGATCATTTTGTTTAGGCAACCTTTGAATAGCGTCATCGAGGGACTATGATCTTATATTTGTTTTGTTTTGCCAAGATACTTCGCATGCGTAACATGGCTATTTTATTTTTAGGCAACCAAGTGGGAGAAACCCTAAGGGTGCTTGTGTGCAAAGTGTGTCATTTTTCATGCATTTGATTTGTCTTGTATTTAGGGTTTTCTATTTGTTTTGTTTTTGTTCTTGTCATACAAACCCTAATTACTAATCATAGTATATAAAGCGATAAATTGCATAAAATAAACTAAGTTATTACAACAATTATTATGGGAGGAGGGATACAAGTTTTGAATGAGGATTTTGCACAAATATAAACCTAAATATATTATTACAACCAAATTGAATATTGTGTGAATTAAATAAACAAGACAAATATTTAAAATGCAATGCAATGTGTTTATGTTAAAAATGTTGTGTTTTTTGTATGAGAAAATAATTTATTCAAACCCTAGAAAAAATAATATTATTTTTGGAGGGGTTTAAAACCCTAGTTTTTAATTAAAAGAAAATAATGTTTACTATTATTGTTTTGTACATTTTTTGTATAAGAAAATAATAAATAATATTATATGTAAATATAAAAAATTAAATATGTATAAAAATAAGTATTTATGAGTATAAATAGTATAATAAAAATATTAAGTATTTTAAATATATTTACAAGTTATTTAAGAAAATAAAATCTATTTATCATAATAAACTAATTTTTATGTAAAAAAAAAATAAAAAAAAAAAATAAAATTGCAAAAAATAAAGAAATTATTTTTAGGATTTTTTATTATTCAGAAAAAATAATCAAAAACAATAAATATAAAAATATGGAAAAAATATGAAAAATATAAAAAGCTAGTCAGGGAGGTGCAAATAGTATGTCAGGGGGTACAAATATCAAAAGCAAAAAGGCCCAAAGCACAAAAATCCCAGAACACTTCGTCCCTGTCCTTGGCCAGCTTCCTGCGTGCGCTTCATGTTCAAATTTGTATCTCTCTTATGCTTGCACAAAAACAAAAACTCATAACATGAAAAATGTGGCATTTGAGTTCACGATTCTAACCATATAAATTATGTGACCTAACTCTTAAAGATCAGAGAGAACTTTGGTAGCCCTAATTCCTGACCTAACTTTTCCAAAGTTTTCAATCTTCAAATTCTCTCAGCACAAGTAATATAAATGAAAAGTATGGATATGTACAATTTCGTTATGATATGGACTATATTTTTTCTTCACAAATCATGGCTTGAGGTTGCTTATTCAGAGAGATAGAGTTTAAGAAAATACCTCATTCAGCTGGATTCAAGTAGGATAATGTAGGGACTTTAATGGAGGCCTGAGGATTGTTTGAGCTTCCTTGAACCTCCCTGAAGCTATTCCAATGCTTATCTTTCTTTGAGGATGGCTGGAACTCTCTGAACAAGTCAAGTTGCAAGCTTCCAAAGTGAAAATGATGGATTCTGAAGCAGGGGTTACAGAACCAGGGTGATGGCTTGGATTGCTTTGGTATGATGTATAGAAGGTGTTTGAAGTGATTAAACACAAAATGCACGAGCCAAATGAGAGTTGGCTGTGCTTTTGCAGAAATGCTGTGTTTGGGCAGTTTTGTGGAGTTTTTGAGTTCTAGAGAGTTTCAGGTTCAAATCAATTGTGCTAAGCCTTGTAACAAGTTTGTATATTTGTATAGAAATGATACAAAGTCAGCCCTTACTAGCTGTACAAGCTTTGGACCTTTTTGCAACTTTTCTTGCATTTGAAGTAAAGTGAAGTGACCATACTTACATGCTTGTCCTTGCTTGCTTGAGAGCTGAAATGAACTTATACCAATTGCTTGAGAGCTGTGTACATTGCTTGCACCAAGGGAACAGGTTCAATGCTCAAGATTGACAAAGTTACAAAAGCTCATCTTTATGAAAATGGCAATGTGAACTTTATGCCTAAAATGGAATTACAACTTGTGTAAAGCTCCAAAAGCAAAGATAAAGCCTTTGTCAACTGAGTTTGCATTTAATTATGGAGTGTAAAGTAAGCTTAGGACCTGTAAAGCAAGATACAACCAACATAGATTTGATTTGCAACTTGATGTTATGTGAAAATGGCTTGAACAAAAAGTGAGAAAATGCCAACTTCCTCTCTTCGATTCTCCCTAACCAAAAATGATCTTGGAGAGTTCTTGGACATTTTGGAAAGCTTGCAATGTGATCTATAATCCATAATTGAAATTCATTTTGAGATACCTCTTGGAACTAGGTGAAAAGTTTCCATGAAGTTGGGTCAAAAACCTGCCTAAATTAGGGCAAAATTTCACTAAGTCATTTAGTTCATGAGCATGTATTCACGAATTTATATCTTGACATCCAAGCATCTTAAGGGAAAACTTTGTGAAGAAAAGTTGTATATTTCATGGAGGACTACAACTTTCATGTTGGGAACTTTTCTCGAATCAAAATGCATCATGGTGAAAAAATGGTGAAAAGTTGGGAAAAAAATAAGAAATTTTTTATACTTAGAAAAATTCTAAGTTATGAAAATTTTCAAATTCAAAACCCTAATTTTCAAAATTGGTTTTCTTAGTGAACAAGTTTAATATTTTGATATATCTTGATGAATTATGACCCTTGGCACTTGATTTTGACCAAAAAGTCAAAGTTTGACTTTTCAATATACAATTGACTTTTGATCAGTTGACTGCAAATTTTATCTGTCAATCCAATGAACTTGAGACCTTTTGAACCATGTAATTAGGTCAATATGATGCCATTGAATCTTTGGAATCATGCTTGAACTCAATTGGTCATTGGCTAGGTTAAAAATCAGAAATTGCCCTTTCTCAATCAAAAACCCTAATTTTGACCATTTTGCCCTTTTGATGATTTGATCAAATTTCTTGAGGAATTGTGATCCAAACTTGATCAAATGATACACATGAGTCTAAAATGTTGATGTGGATAAAAAATTATGAAGTTTGACTGTGAATTGGCCATGGTTGACTTTTTCCCCAATACAGTTGATTTTTAGGTCAACTGTCCAATTGAATGATCAAAAATGTGGTTCAAGGCTTGAAACTTAACATGAGCAATCTTAGGGGTCCAAGATGGTGTATGAAAGTCACATGAAGCATAGATGGTCCAAAAATCCTTGTGCAAACTCAAACCCTAGTTCTAGGTTATCAGTGCAAGATAAGGTCTCTTGAGCTGACCAAACCCTAATCTTGTCTTGAGTCCAAGAAGTCTTATGAAAAAGTCTTGATAAATGAGAGGGCAAATTTTGGGGTACAACAGCTGCCCCTGTTCAATCTTCTTGAACCTGAAGACTTAGATTGGCGAGCTTTGTTGTTCGTGACTCGAAGGTAAAAGATGATTGGACACTAGAGTGCCCATAAATTTGCACTCGACGAAGTGTAGTTGATGGAATGGGCTTAAAGATGCCATTTGGAGAGGTGATAGAATCTTGTTGGAGATGGGCTTGTAGATGCCATCCAAGAATGTTTGTTGTAATCAAAAGAGTAAGGATCATAATGGTGTCCGTATCTGGAACGTATCTGAGCTGTATCTGAACTTGAAATCTGAATAAGTAACAGAATGGCACCCGTGTCTGGAGCGTATCTGGACCGTATCTGAAGTTGAAATTTGAATGAGTGACAAAATGGCAACCGTGTCTAGAGCGTATCTGTACTGTATCTTGAAGTTGAAATCTGAATAAGTGACAAAATGGCTTTCGTGTCTGGAGCGTATCTGTACTGTATCATGAAGTCGAGGTCTGAATGAGCAACATAATGGCTTCTGTGTCTGGAGCGTATCTGTACTGTATCTGAAGTTGAAATCTGAATGAGTATCAGAATGGCATCCTTGTCTGGAGCGTATCTGTACTGTATCTGAAGTTGAAATCTGAATGAGTATCAGAATGGCATCCTTGTCTGGAGCGTATCTGTACTGTATCTGAAATCTTTGAACATTGTTAATGGTAGCTGTTATTCTTATCCTGAAAAGGGTAAAATGTTAGCTGAAACATAAAGTTATGTTGCATGAAATGTATGATGCAATATATGTGCTTTATCAATGTTTATGATATATGAATGTAATGTATGCGCATGTAAGCTGATTTACTGTATTGCTGAGGAAAATTAATCCTTGACTGCTGAGGATATGTGGATTCTTCATGTCTTGAAGTTGGAGTATTGACAAAAATTCCGTTGTAAGAGTAATGCCAAGTACTGCTTGAGGAATCTGTTTGGGGAATCCAGAGAATTTCGATGACTTCTGCTAGGAATTAATAAGAACTATGTGGGGGAAGAAAACTTATTCCTGTTTGGAAAAAAGTTCAAGAGTTTCGGTCGTCTATCATTCTATTGGGGAATTATCAGATTTTAAGACTACTTGCTGGGGAATTTGAGGAAACTGGATGGTTTCCACTGGGGATTAATAGTTGAAGTTTCAGCTCCACTGGGGAACTTAATGACGTACTGTAGGTATTGCTCATGGAATAGCCTAAAGACGTTTTCCTATTCTTTTAACCTGTCAGTAATTATTCTTTTTCATTTGGTTTATTTGTAAACAGTGATTATGTTCAAATGCATATGTTCATTAATAAATCATTGGACGTTTTTGCAAATAAAATACAAGTGTAAAAAAGAAAAGGACAAATGGTTTTCTGTACTTTAAAGAGATATCTTTGTATTTACTTTGAATAAGTATTTTGTACAAAAGAGACAGACATCCTAGTAAGAGGATGGTATCATAAAAGTAAGAAAAATTTATACAAGGAAATATGGCTATATGTAATAATCCCATGGGGTTCCCATTCTGCTATAGCCTTCATATCTCCGAATATCTTGTCCATTCGTTGCTTCGTACGAAGATGATTGAGTTGATCAGAAGCCCTGAGTTTGTTAGTGAAGAGATTATCCTCAAAGTGATCCGACGAGACATAGTCATACGCTTTAATTCCCTAACTTTTGCCTGAACTGCCCTTTCGGGTTTTCGATCCACCGGGAAACCCTTTTTTACCCAAGTCACCCTTTCGGGTTTTCAACTTGACGGGTGTACACATTTTTATTTTATCCCTAACTTTTTCCCGAACCTTTTGGTTCGCCGGGATACCCTTTTTTTTGCCTAGGTGTGTCAACCTAGCGGGTCTCTTATGTGTAGTATCTTTTGACTATGTCTGTGTTCGCAGGGCGTGGCAGGTCGTCGCCGTCCATGGTGGTTAAGATCATTGCCCCACCAGAAAAGATGTTCTTGATTACAAATGGTCCTTTATAGGTAGGAGTCCATTTGCCCCTGGGATCACTTTGTGGCAAGATGATGCGCTTTATCACTAGATCTCCAACTTGATATTCTTGGCGTCTGACTTTCCTGTTGAAAGCCTTGATCATCCGTTTCTGATACATCTGACCATGGCAAACAACAGTAAGTCTCTTTTCATCAATTAAGTTCAATTGGTCAAGTCGGGTCTGGATCCAATCATCTTCACTCAATACTGCATCCTTCATGATTCTTAAAGAGGGGATCTGAACCTCAATAGGAAAAACGGCCTCCATGCCATAAACCAAAGAATAGGGTGTTTCCCCAGTTGATGTGCGAGCCATGGTACGGTACCCATGGAGAGAAAACAGTAGCATCTCATGCCAGTCTTTGTAGGTGACTGTCATTTTCTGTATGATCTTCTTAATGTTTTTATTCGCAGCTTCGATGACACCATTCATCTTTGGCCGATAGGGGGATGAATTGTGATGTTCAATCTTGAACTGTTTGCACAAGGAGGTGATCATAGTATTGTTAAGGTTCGTACCATTATCAGTGATGATCGTTTCTGGGATACCGTACCGGAAAATGAGATTCTGCTTGATGAAGCGGGCAACAACATTCTTAGTAACGTATGCGAAGGAAGCTGCTTCGACCCATTTTATGAAATAATCAATGGCCACTAGAATGAAGCAGTGTCCATTGGAGGCTGTAGGCTTGATCTCCCCAATCATATTGATTCCCCACACAGAAAAGGGCAAAGGAGCTGTTAAGACATTTAGAGGAGCCGGGGGCACGTGAACCTTATCTACATAGATTTGACACTTATGACAGGTCCGGGAGTGTTGATAGCAGTCTGCTTCCATGGTAGACCAATAATATCTTGCCCGTAGGATTTTCTTTGCCATCATATGCCCACTAGAGTGAGTGCCAAAGGTACCTTCATGTAATTCAGCCATGATATTTTCAACTTCAATCTTGTCCACACAACGGAGCAGAATAAAATCATGATTGCGTTTGTACAGGATGCCATTGCTCAGGAAGAACTTAGTAGAGAATCTCCTTAAGAACTTTTTATCATTGATTGAAGCTCCTTCTGGATATTCTTGAGCCTTGGGATACCTTTTGACTTCATGAAACCAAGGCTGGTCCACTACTTCTTCAATATTAATCTCATGACAGTGTGCTGGTTCATCCATTCGTTCGATGGTAATCTGGGGAGCCTTGTTATCCCAATTAAGTTTAAACATAGATGACATTGTGGCTAGAGCATCTGCTAGCTGATTTTCTTCTCACGGGAAATGCTCGAAGGTAATCTGCTCGAAATGTGGTAACAATGTCAAAACATGTTCTTTGTAAGGGATAAGGTTAGGATGCTTAGTGTCCCATTCTCCTTTGATCTGACTGATGACCAAAACTGAATCTCCAAACACAACCAATGATTTGATTCCCATATCTATGGAAGCCTTGAGACCGAAGATGCATGCCTCGTATTCTGCCATGTTATTCGTACAGTTGAAGAAAAGTCTGGAAATAAAAGGAGTATGGCATCCTTCCGGAGATATGAGTACAACACCAATACCATTACCAAGTGCATTGGATACCCCATCAAAGAACAGGGTCCATTGGTATCCTTGTTCAAGTTCGTCATATGGTCTGATTCCTTCACAGTTGTCTAAAGTCATGATGTCTTCATCCGGGAATTCAAACTTCATGGATTGATAATCTTCTACAGCTTGATGAGCAAGATGATCAGCTAGCACACTGCCCTTTATAGCTTTTTGGGTCGTGTACTGTATGTCATATTCTGTTAGAATCATCTGCCATCTACCTATCCTTCCAGACAAAGCAGGCTTCTCAAAGATGTATTTTATCGGATCCATCTTAGATATCAGCAAAGTGGTATGAGTCAACATATAATGTCTTAGCCGGCGAGCAGCCCATACCAAAGCGCAACAAGTTTTCTCGAGCAGTGAATATCTGGTTTCACAGTCGGTAAACTTTTTGCTCAGGTAATAAATGACGTGCTCTTTTCGGCCAAACTCGTCATGCTTCCTCAATACGCACCCCATTGAGTTCTCTAAAACGGTCAGATACATGATTAGCAGTCTTCCCTCGACTGGTGGCATCAAGACAAGAGGCTCTTGTAAATACTCTTTGATTTTGTCAAAAGAGATCTGGCATTCATCATTCCATCTGACTACTTGATCTTTCTTCAACAGCTTGAAGATTGGCTCGCAAGTAGATGTTAGGTGGGAAATGAATCTGGCAATATAGTTCAGGCGTCCCAAGAACCCTCTGACTTCCTTCTCAGTACGAGGAGCAGGCATTTCTTGTATCGCTTTGACTTTGGCAGGATCAACCTCGATGCCTTTGTTGCTGACAATGAAACCCAAGAGTTTACCGGACCGGACTACGAATGTGCACTTGTTCTGGTTTAACCTTAGCTTGTACTCCTTCAATCTGACAAACAGCTTTTGCAAGTGACCAAGGTGTTCTTCTTCAGTTTGTGATCGGGCTATCATGTCATCTACGTAGACCTCTATCTCATGATGTATCATGTTATGAAACAAAGCTATCATGGCGCGTTGATAGGTTACCCCGACATTCTTCAGTCTGAATGGCATCACTTTGTAGCAGAACGTACCCCACTGTGTGACAAACATAGTTTTCTCCATGTATTCAGGTGCCATTTTGATCTGGTTATATCCTAAGAATCCGTCCATGAAAGAAAATACTTTGTGCTGAGCTGTATTATCAACCAGGATGTTGATGTGTTGAAGTGGAAAATCATCTTTAGGACTGGCCCTGTTTAAATCTCTATAATCCATGCACATCCGTACTTTTCCGTCCTTTTTAGGCACATGAACAATGTTGGCAACCTGTGATATGGTGGGAGAACTGACTTGAGGTTTTGCGTTTATGTTCGCAAATGTTTCGGTTTAGCAAGAGTTTCCATCGAATTTTTATTTTATCCTAAGGAAAGGTCAAAAAGCACATGAAAGACCTTTGAGATGTTTTCTTGGGTTCGGGGAGTAGATTATGAAAAGGGAAGGTGCTAGCACCCTTTTCATCCATGGTTATCCATGGGCTCTTAGTTACTTGTTTAGATCACTTGCTTTGTTTTTCCAATTGTTTGAAATGGTGCTTTGTGTGTGGTTTTTGAAAGATGTTTTGAAAAGAGGCCATCATTGTGGCAACCTTTATAATGATTCTTGTTTGAATGTATACAAAGATGTTTTTGTCTTTTGAAAAGGTTTCAATGTTTGAAAGTTGGATTTTAAAATTGTGTTGTGAAGTGTGTTTGAAAATAGTAGGATGTTTTTGCAAGCTTTTGATCAAGTAACTAAGAGCTATCTACCCTATTTTACTCAAAGATCTTTCTTATGTTTTTAACCCTTTTAACAGTATTGTTTCACCATTAAATTTGGTGAACAACCTTGTGTTAGGATGTTAAACGGGACAGGTGCGGGTCATCGAATAGACCATGATAGCAATTGTGTCAAGTATTTTTGGCAATTTTCTTGAGGGACTTGATCATTTTTGTTTAGGCAACCAAGATAGTGTCATCGAGGGACTATGATCTTTTGTTTTGTTTTTGTTTTGCCAAAGTACTCAACATGCATACCATGGCCCATTTTGAAGGCAACAAGTGGATTGTAACCCTAGGGGTGCAAGTGTGCATTGTGTTTGTTTTTCATGCATTTTTGTCTTTGATTAGGTCAAACTATTCGTTAATTTGATTTTTTTGCATACAAACCCTAATTCTCTAATCATGGCATAATTGAAAGCGTTAAGTGCGAGAATTTAAATTCTAAGCTATTACAACATGATTATGGGGATGGGGGTAAAATTTTGAATGGGGGTGTTTGACAAGAAATATAAACCCTAGTTACTATTACATCCAAATTGAATTTACAATACAACAATATTTAAATGTACAATATTTAAATAAACAAAATAAATAAATATTAAGTAAAATGTATTATGCAAAAAGAAGTTTTTATTTGTTTATGTATGTAAAATATTTTCAATAAAATAAAAAGATTAATTTTATTGTTTAAGGGATGAAACCCTAATTTCTTTTAAGAAAATAAATATTATATATTATTTATATACAAGAAATATATTAATATGTACAAAAATAAAATATATTGAGAAAAAAGTGTTTTTTAGTATAAATAATAATAAAAATAAAAATGTAATATTTTTGTATTTTTATTCTAAGTATTTAATAAAATAAAAGTATATATATATATATATATATATATATATATATATATATATATATATATATATATATATATATATATATATATATATATATATATATATATATATATATATATATATATATATATATATATATATATATATATATATATATATATATATATATATATATATATATATATATATATATATATATATATATATATATATATATATATATATATATATATATATATATATATATATATATATATATATATATATATATATATATATATATATATATATATATATATATATATTAAATATGTATAATATAAAATAAAATATGTACAAAAATAAATTATATTTTAAATAATATTTTCAGTGTGAATAAAAATAATAAATAAAAATAAAAGTATATATTTACATATTATATTTTCAAGTTTTAAATAAATTATAAAAGTATATAAATTGTTTTTATGTTAGAAAAAATAAGAATAAAATGCAACATAAATGTGAAAAAATTACAAAAATATTTTTGAGCATTTTTTTATATTTGGGGATAAATAAATAAAATCAGAAATGAAATTAAAATACAAAAATAACAAAATATAAAGAAAATGGGCCAGGGGGTGCAAAAAGCAAGCATAGGGGTGCAAAAAGCAGGACAAAGCCAGGCCCAACCCATTTCCACTTCATCCCTGACCTTGTGACAAAGAATGCGCGCACCTTGTGTTCAAATCCATATCTCCTGCATACGTGCTCAAAAACAAAAACTTGAAACATGAAAGTTATAGCTCTTGATCACACGATTCTAACCATGTAAAAAACTTAATCTAACTCTCAAAGACCAGAGAGAATTTCATTGGCCCTAAATCTTGACCTAGTTTTTTTAGAAAGTTCAAACATCAAATACTCCTAGCTCAGTTAACATAAATGAATTCTATGCATATGTACAATGATCGGGACTTTATGAGTCTCTTGGGATACTAACTGCAAGTATACAGTTTAGTCGTTCTAGTTTTAAATGATTATCGAACCCACAGAGACTGAGGATCAATCGCATACGATCTAATGCTACAATTGTTTAACTAAGCGATGGATATTTGGTTTTAGGGGGAAAATAGTTTAATTAAAAACAATAGTAATATCTATACCGGTATGTGATAGTCGAACTTCGGGAATTCGGTGAATCGCTTGGCATATAAAGTATTTTGGTAAAAACGAATTATTTAAAAACCTGAGACATACACTCTCGTGTTCATGAAATAAGTCATGCTACTAAACCTAGTGGATGCACTTTAAATTTAATAACACTTTTTGAAAACAATTTGAGTTTAATTAATTTGTTAAAACATTCTCATGTATTTAAAAATTAATGTTTCGTTACCACTATCTGGGTCGAACCCCAGCTCTCGCATGCAGGTTCTTGCCTTAGTTAATTTCCCACTCTCGTGGCAAAATCGTGTTAATTATCCTCTCACTCTCATGACAAGGGTAGTTAAATTAAACATGGAAATTGGAAACCGGAAATTATTTATAAATTTTTTTTAGCCAAGTTATCACCGAATTCTTTCGGTACTTAGGAGTCACATACCAGTACAAATTAATTTAGCCGGACATAATATATTTAGTAATTATGCAACTTAAAATATAATTCATAAAAATAAATGACATAGCACAAGAATAAATAAAAATCAATTGCATAAAAACCTGGAAATAATGTTGCTATGGTAATCTTGGTGCGTACAAATTCCTTGCAATTAATCGAAATCTATAACTGTGTTAATTCTTAGATGAAGAATTAACACTCTAGAAACTAATTCTAGAAACTAAAAATGACAGTAGGTATAAAACGGTTCAAAAGCAAGCAAAATGGAATAATGCAGAAAAGTAGAAATTTGGTTATGTAGAAAATTCTTCGACCCTGTTCCATTAAAATGCCTCCTATTTATATAAGAGGATTTTTGCAGTTAAGAGAATTTAGGAACTGCTTGAGTGGAGGAAGACTCGGACTGTTCGTTGCTGAAGTTGAGGAATTGTAGGAGAAGAAAACCATCCATTACGTTGCCCACGTCTCCTGTTATGCATAACATTGAATTATGCGTGTGACGGTCGTCATGAGGAGGTGACGGTCGTAATGCGCTTAAATAGCGCGTTACGTTTGTCAATGCTGTGTGACAAGCACTTTTCATGAACTACGCGCGTTACGGTCGTCATGGGGGTGTGACGGTCGTCACAACATCAAATTCTGCAGATTTTGCAGATTTAGTTCTTTTTCTTTTGATTTTTGGTTAGCTTTCTTCATGTGATCCTTTTTCACTGATTTGATTTGAAACATGTTGTACCTGTGAAAAGACATAAAAACTCAGAACAATCGGGAGTTAAACGAGTTAATGTATTATGAAAATCGATAAAAAATGTAGTAATTATATGATACGATTTCTCGTTATCCTACAGCTCAAGGGAAATGAGGACTACATTTTTTATTCACAAACCTAAGCCTAATGATTCCTAAATAGAGAGATAGAAGTTTAAGAAATACCTGTTTCAGTGAAGCTCGAGTCTGGCAATGCAGCAACTTTCAGTGAGGCTTGAGGTTCTTTTGAGCTTGCTTGATGTTCCTTTTACCTTTCCCAATGCTTGGATTACTTTAAAATGGTCTGAAACTTCTTGTAGAACTCAACCTGCAAACTCAGAATTTGAAAATGGTGGACATTGTAAATGGAGTTACAGTGACTTGGGAATGGTTGAGATAGCTTAGGTATGTTTTATGGAGTGTGTTGGAAGAGTTTTGGGGCAAAATGCACGAGGCAATGTGAAGATGGAAGTGAAACTGCAGAACTTGCCCTGTTTTGCAAGAACTTGGGATTTTTGTGTAAAAGGGTGTTTGAGAGGTTACTAGCTCGTGTTTCTGGATTAGTGTAATGTTAGAAACTTGTCTCTAATTCTTGCAAGAGTTGGTTCCAACAAATATGCAAGTTATCTTGTATTTTACTAGTTTCTTGGTTTTGAAGTAAGAAATGAGAGTTGACAATGCTAAGGCTGTACTGGCTTGTACTCTAGCTGCTCAAAGTGGTTGAACTTTGCCTGACATTAGGGAGCCTTGTTTGCAGTAAAGGACTTGGTGTATGGCTCAAGAAATGCAATTTAACATAAAGCATGCTTTATCTAAATGGTATTGCTCACTTTTTGCCAAAAATGGATTTATTCATTGTGCCAAGATTTATTGATCAGAATAAGACCAATGTCCAATGTATTTGCATTTAATTATTGAGTTGAAAGGGTTTAGAGACCTGTAATCAAGTACAAAGCTAGTTTGGACAGATTTTGCAACTTGTGTCAACATGAAAATGCCATGGATCAAAGTGAGTTTTTGCCAACTTCAAGCATTTGATTCTCCCTAACCACAAATGTGTTTGAGGAGTTCTTGGACAATTTGTAAATATTGAAACATGCTATATAATCCATCTTTGAAATGCAACTTGAGACTCTAAGTGGAACTATGTGAAAAATGGCCAAGAAGATAGGTCAAAATCCGGCCTAAACTAGGGCAAAATTTCTCTAAGTTAAAAGTTTTAGGGACCCTTGTTCCAAAAATTATAACTTGAGATACAAGCTTCTTTTGAGAAAACTTTGTGAATCAAAGTTGTAGACTTTGTGGAGGACTACAACTTTCATGTTGTAAGTTTTGTTTGAATCCATTTTCATCATGGCGAAAATGTGGGACAAAGTTAGGAAAAATTAAGAAAATTTCATAACTTAGAAAATTTCTAATTATGAAAATTTTCAATTTCAAACCCTAATTTGGAATTTTGGGTTTCTTGATGAACAAGTTTCATAATTTGACATATCTTGATGAAAAATGACCCTTGGCACTTGATTTTGACCAAAAAGTCAAAGTTTGACTTTTCAGTGTACAGCCAAATTTTGATCAGTTGACTGAAAAATTCATCTGTCAATCCTATGCATTTGAGATCTTTTGAACTTGTTGAATAATTCAAGATGATGCCATTGAGTCCTTGAGTCCATGGTTGAACTTAATTTACCATTGGCTAGGTCACACAGTCAAAAATTGCCTTTGTACAGTCAAAACCCTAAAAATGACCATTTTGCCCTTTTGGTGATCTGATCAAATTTCTTGTGGAATTGTGGTCCAAACTTGATCAAATGGTTAAAATGAGTTCATAATGTTGATGTGGGTCAAAATTCATGAGGTTTAACTGTAAATTGGCCACAATTGACTTTTTCCCCAATACAGTTGATTTCTAGGTCAACTGTCCGATTGACTGGGAAAAAATTTGATTCAAGGCTTGAAACTTGGTATGGACAAACTTATGAGTCCAAAATGAAGTATGAAAGTCACTTTGAGCATTGAAGGTCCAAAAATCCCTGTGCAAACTCAAACCCTAATTTAGGTCAACAGTGTAAGGAGGTGTCTTGAGCAGAGCAAACCCTAGCTTGGTCTTGAATTCCAAGAACCTTGTGATGGGAAATGTTGATAAAATGAGAGGGAAAATTTTGGGGTACAACACAACCCATTAAGGATAGGAAGTAACAGCCAGAAATCTAGCATTGAACTGCTTCATAACTTCTGCTTTGATCTTCTCTGACTTGTTAGGTCTCATGCGACAGACTTTTTGTTTCACTGGTGGACAGTCTTCTCTTGTGGGTAGATGGTGTACCACGATGTCTGTATCGAGTCCCAGCATGTCTTCGTATGACCAGGCAAAGATCTCTACATTATCATGCAATAGCTGAATTAGACGATCCTTGACACTCGGCTCTAGGTTGGCACCCACTTTGATTTCCTTTTTATCCTCCTCGGTACCCAAGTTGATTGTATCCAACAGCTCCTCATGAGTCTGAATAGCTCTTTCTTCCTGTTGTAGTAGTCTGGCCAATTCTCCTGGCACCTCACAATCTTCCTCACCTTCGTATTCGGCTTGGTAGATCAGATCTTTAGAGTCACTGAAGGCCATAACAGTATCGTTACCCATGGGATCCAGAAGGGAGGGGTACCTGCATTTGTGAGTGTGGGTGTGTGTAAGGGTATAGCCATCTTTAAACAAATAAAATGAAAAAGGAAAGATAATGAGCACAAAAGTTTGTATGTGAAAAACGTCCATGATTCATTAAATGTCATATGAAGATGAAATAAAAACCCTTACAAATGGACCATTCTGCCTCGGGTAAGACACAAGGTTGAAAATGTACGAATTGTTTGTGAATTATTACAAGTCCAACAGAAAAGATAAATTACTGAGAGATGAAAGTTATTGGGACAAAGTCTTTGGCTTCCCAGTTGCGGAGTTCCCCTGTTGACAGTAGGAAATATCCAATCTTCCAAGCTTCCCTCTTCTTCACTGTATTCCAATGCATTAACTCTTTGGTGGCTAATCTTCACAGGTGGCCCTCCAGCACGGGCACGACACACAACCTTATGAGCAGTTGAAGTAAACCCCAAGCCAAACTTGTATGATTTGTATGGAATGTCCGGAAGCTTCCCCCAGATGGTGCATCCACCCTCTTCAATTACTGCCTTTGCATCCTTTAGAGATGACATCTGAGGCAGAGGTCTTGTGACCTTGGGAACTGAGAATACTGCCTTGGTTACCGCTACCTCTTGAGAGACCTCTTCAAAATGCTGAAAAGGAGTTTCGATGAACTCGCCATCCAATTCCATATATCGGAAAGAATTCAGATGACTAATCATGTATTCCTCTTCCCCATGGACAATTATGATCTTCCCTTGAACCGGGTACTTTAGTATTTGGTGTAGAGTGGAAGTGACAGCACCGACATTGTGGATCCAAGGCCATCCTAACAGACAAGAATAGGAGGGACGGATGTCCATCACATAGAAAGTTGAGTTGAAAGTCTGAGTTCCCACCTTTATCGGGATGTCCACCTCCCTGTGGACCATCCTTTTTGAACCATCAAAGGCTCTCACAACTATGTTGCTGGGTTTTAGGGTTAAGCCTTCATAATCCAATCTATCAAGGGCTTTCTTTGGTAAGACGTTCAATGACGAACCAATGTCTACCAATACATGGGCTAGGGTTGTTCCTCTGCACTCCACTATGACATGCAATGCATCATTGTGTTTTCTCCCTTTTGGTGTTAGATCTGCATCGGAGAAACCTAAACCATTATCAGCTGTTATACTAGCCACACATTCTTGGAATTGATCAGTGGATGTTTCTTGTGGCACATGGGCCGTCTTTAAAAACTTTACCAGAGCTTTTGCATGCGCCTCTGAACACAGCAACAAAGCCGACATGCAGATCTTCGAGGGGGTTTGCCCCAGCTGTTCAACCACATCATAATCACTCTTCTTGATTATTCTTAGGATTTCTTCCATCTCTTTTTTGGAGGTTTCAGGGATGATCAATGGTTAAGCCTTCGTCCTGACAGGCTCTTCTTGAATCCCTTTTCCCCGAACATCAGCAGCAACAACATTGGTGGGGATAACCATAGGGGTTGTGTCTTCTTCAATGATGGGAGTACTTGAGGATATGATTATTGGTGTAGAGGTAACCTTGGGAGCAGCCATGAGTCTAAAAATTGCCTTTGGAGGGGCAATTTCTGGAGAGAAGATTCTACCACTGCGGGAAATCTTGCTTGTTCCGGCAATGTTTCTAATGTCAGAGTTT
Organism: Vicia faba; assembly: GCA_948472305.1. Lineage (NCBI taxonomy): Eukaryota > Viridiplantae > Streptophyta > Magnoliopsida > Fabales > Fabaceae > Vicia > Vicia faba. Next base: position 1,115,037,047 of record OX451740.1, read on the forward strand.
TCTTCTTCTTCAGAGCTCTCTTCAGTCAGTTCATCTTGTTTAATACCATGGTAGTAGATTTCTCCACCGTAGTTCCATGGTACTGTTTTATCGGACTCATACGGGACTGGCCCGAGCATTGTGATCTTCAGTGTAGTCTTTGGAGCTGATGTAATCCTAACGGGTCTTAGGGACCCTGGAAGGATTGAAGGAGATGGTTATAATCAAAACGTATTTAACAGGAATCGGTAAAACATGAGCTTTTTCGAACAGAATTTCTTGGTTATCAATCAGGCGTTGGATACCTGTCTTCAACAGTGGGCAATTGGTCAATAAGGATAAGCAATGATGGCAATCTTCCTTACAACCTGGGAAAACCCCAGCTTTCAACAAGTTCAACTTAATAATCGGGAGCGGAGTCAATATTTCATCCACTGAGGCAACAAATAAATCTTCTTCGACAACATTGGCATTGTGACCATGCCTAGGCATCAGAGCAGAAATGACATTTGGTTTTTCTGGTGCGTCAAACTCAACTTCTTTGGCATCTATCAGGTCCTGGATTTTGTTCTTCAGAGCCCAACAATTGTTGGTGTCGTGCCCTGGACTTTCAGAATGGTATGCACATCTAGCATTCGAATGGTAGTGAGGAGACGCAGTATTGGGATTCTTTGGGGCCTCTTTCAGATTTGCTAGATTCAACTTCAGAAGATTTGGTAGAACCTGGGCTAGAGTCATGTTAATCCTGGTGAATTGCCGAACTGACCTTTCCACCCTTGGCTGATTAGTTCTTGGTTGATTGGTTCTCGGTTGGTTAAATGCAGATTTTTGGATCATAACGGCCCTCACCGCTGGTCGGCGTTCAACTCTTCCTTGACCCCTCTGTGAATAAACGGCAGAAACTTCCTTCTTTCCCGTGAAAGGTTTTTTTATAGCAGTAGAAGCAGATGCATCCTTTTGAATCTTCCTGTTTTTTATACCAGCCTCCACTCTTTCTCCAGTTAAAATTAGCTCAGTAAACCCAGTAGATGAGCTCCCAATCAGGTGGTTGAAGAAAGGACCTGACAGGGTACCCAAGAACATATCCACTAACTCCCTCTCATACAGAGGGGGTTGTACTCTTCCGGCTAAATCTCTCCATTTCTGAGCATACTCTTGGAAACCTTCATTTGAAACCAAGCCCATACTCTAAAGTTGAGTACGGGTTGGTGCCAAATCTGCATTGTATTGGTACTGCTTATAAAAAGCAGCGGAAAGGTCTTCCCAATTATGTACATCAGCCCTCTCCAATTGTTAGAACCAATCAAGCTGGGTTCCGGATAAACTATCCTGAAAGAAATGGACCCACAAGTCTTTATCGGCAGAGTGCGGCTGGATTTTTCTCACGTATGATCAGAGGTGCATTTTGGGACATGACACCCCATCATATTTAGAAAATAGCGGCACTTTAAACTTTGGTGGAATCACAATTCCTGATACCAGCCCCAACTCCTCAAAATCCAGACCTGGTACTTTCTATATTTCCATAGCAGCTAGACGCTCTTCCAGATGTCGATATTTATCATCCACCGGAGGATACTGCTCCTCAGAATAATCCTCCTCTTCCTCTTCTTCCTCAGATTTAGATGGAACTACTGTCTCCTTCCCTTTTCTTTCCCCTTCATCAGATGTTGTCGGAAAATCCAAGGTCCTTCTAGCTTGTCCCTGAAATCTTCTACCCATGATTACCACGCCTGTGGGTTTCTTCTCTTTTATCTTTTTGTCTTTTGCTAGCAGAGTCTTCAGCTCCTCTTGCCCCTTGGCCAGGGTGGTGAGCAACTGCTGGAACTGCATGTTTTGATTTTGGAGATCTTTGACCGTCTGTTCGATATCCATCTTACTGAAATAAACAGTAGATAGATGAGGAAACTTGTTGCAAAGACCTGTTTATGTTATGATGAATGCTATGTGCATATGTAATGTATTCAAGGATTTTAAAAGATTCAAATTTGTTTAAACAAAAAAAAGAAACACACGTTATATTAATAAAACAGAGTTTGGGTACATCAATGCCGCCTGGGAAAAATAATACAATGCTCTAAGATAAAAAAGTAGTGCGCATCCTCTTCGGCGCAATGTAGGCATTTAGAGTTCACTCCTCCTGAAGTAGCCTGGTGAGTTCCAAAACCTTCCTCTCGCTTGCGTAGAATTGGGCTTCAAAAGTATCACGCTCTCCCTTGAGCTGTATCCAATCCCTTTGCAGATCTTCAAGAGATGTGGGCATGTCAGGATGTAGGATAGTGTATGGAACTTCTCCCTCCTTAACAGGCTCAACAAACACCAGTAGAATAGAAGGATAAGGCATCATAAGACTTTGAGCGCGGGTTCATACCCACTTGAGGTAAGGCTCAAGAGGGATGGAATTCTTGTGTCCCAAAGTCTTTCTATCCACCTTGTTTAGCATCCTCCAAGCTCGGATGAATCTCTTGCGAAGATCTTGATCGTCGTTGTCGTAGTCGAAAACCAAGCCTTGAATCAGCATATCATGTGGTCCATCCCTTCGGGCATAACCAAACTGTCTTAGAGCCAAGCACGGGTTGTAGGTGATGCCTCCCCTAATTCCAAGTAGAGGGACATTAGGGAATTCCCCACAACGGTCAACAATGGTAACAGCCTCTTTGGATCAAGAACACCAATGAATATCAGAATGTTTAAGCGTCATCAACCTTTGTGACCACCTCAAACCTTGCTCATTCTTCAAGACTGATTGGGGAAGATGAGAAATAAACCATCTTGCCAGGAGAGGAGTGCAGCATATGAGAACACCTCTTTTCCTCATTGTACGAGTGTGAAAAGAGTGTAAGATATCTCCAAGCAATGTAGGCACCAGATTGCTTGACATGAAGATCTTGACAACACTCACATCTATAAGTTGATCAGGGTTGGGAAACAAGACCATCCCATAGATAAGAAGAGCTACAATCTCCTTAAAAGCTTGAAGGTCCAAGGAATTCCAACAGTCTTGCGCCTTCTCAAACAAGAACTTTGCCAAGAAGCCTCTGACACCACTTCTAGTTTCCCAATGGGTTGTGACATCAGATGGTTGCAAGTGCAGGGCTTGAGCAACCTCTTCTGGCTTTGGATCTCTTTTCGTACCTTTGAAAGGTAGTTAATTAAGAATGGGAATCCTCAAGAGTTGAGAGAATTCTTCCAAAGTAGGCACAAGCTGGTAATCAGGAAATGTGAAACAATGATGCATAGGGTCAAAGAACTGGAAGAGAACCTTCACCATATCTTCCTCAGTGTTGGAGGTGACCAAGTTGAGTAGATGACCACGCCTCTCAGTGAATGGAGAATTCTCAGGGATCCTTGAAGCTAGCTCCTTGAGTTGTGGAGGAATTCTTACAAGGTTGACTTGGATGGTTTTCCTGTGAAGTGAATCCATATCCTACAAAACAAGAACAAAGATGAATTTCCAAAATCCTTGAAATGGTTAGTGGATGCATATGATGCTCATGATGTCCATGATGTTATGCACAAGTATATATGTACAAGAAAATCACACAAGTTCCTAGTTTAGGCTTGCATGGGGTTCCAGAGGTAAGTACCCTCTTGAAGTTTAGTTGGCTCAACCTGTCCTAGTAATAGTAACCGGGTTCTAAGGAGCTCAATATCACTGGATTGTTTTCTTTGTTCATTGTTTCAGTTCAAGCCTCTTTACTGGCGACCGAAATATCCCAAGAAACCAATCCTGAATGAGTGTAGTATAGAGTATCTACCAACTTCAGACTGCACCAAAGCCGGTCATCTCACTACATCCTAAATGGCCAAGTTGGTCAAGTAAAGGTTCTAGAAGTTCATTAGTGCTTCATGACATCACAAAGCGGCCCCGTATTCTCTTTGATTGACTCAAAGGCTGCCGGTACCCACAAATATGTCGCACTAATATAGCTATTGCTTAGACCACGTCGGTATACCCCGCACAGTTTCCACAACGTATTGCTATTTACCTATAATATTTCCCAAATCCGGGTGGAGGATTCAAACCCAAACAATATAACAAAGATGTAAAGCAAACAAGTCAAACAATTGTAAGCAAATAAAGGTGATCTAAACCCTAAGGTAACCCCACTTTTAAAATTCTCCCCAGCAGAGTCGCCAGTTCTGTGATACGGTGGGAGAACTGACTTGAGGGTTTTGCGTTTTGTCGCAAATGTCGCGGTTAGCAAGAGTCGCCACCGACTTTTATTTATCCAAAAGAATAGGTAAAAAAGCACATGAAAGACCTTTTAGATGTTTTCTTGAGTTCAGTGGGTAGATTATGAAAAGGGAAGGTGCTAGCACCCTTTTCATCCATGGTTTTCCATGGGCTCTTAGTTACTTGCTTAGATAACTTGCTTTGTTTTGTTTGAAATGGTGTTTGGTGTGATTTTGAAAGTATTTTGTAAAAGAGGCCTTTGTTTAGGAAATCTTTGTAATGATTCTCGTTCGTAAGAATGTATAGAAAGATGTTTGTCTTTTGAAAATGTTTTCAATGTTTTGTAAGATGTTTTTGAAATGTGTGTGTGTTTTTAAAAATAGCAAAGATTGTTTTGAAATGGAGCAAGTAACTTAGAAGCTATCTACCTACTCAAATGTCTTTCTTGATCATTTTCATTCCTTTGACATTATTGACTTACCATTGATTTGGTAAGCAACCCTATCTTTGGATGTTAACGGGACGGGCGTGGGTCATCGTATAACCATGATAGCAATGTTGCCAAGTATCTTAGCATTTTTGAGGGACCAAGATCATTTTGTTTAGGCAACCTTTGAATAGCGTCATCGAGGGACTATGATCTTATATTTGTTTTGTTTTGCCAATATACTTCACATGCGTAACATGGCTATTTTATTTTTAGGCAACCAAGTGGGAAAAACCCTAAGGGTGCTTGTGTGCAAAGTGTGTCATTTTTCATGCATTTGATTTGTCTTGTATTTAGGGTTTTCTATTTGTTTTGTTTTTGTTCTTGTCATGCAAACCCTAATTACTAATTGTAGGTGTTTAGGTATTGGCTTGCATTTTTGGTAAATCCCAAGTGTATGTGTGAATGTCATGACTGATGTCATAACATTCTAGTTCAGTTTGTACTGACTCATTAGGTACCTTTGCAGAAAAATATTGTAATTGAAGTACTGATGTTTATAAGTGTGTATCTGAGCATTTTGCAAAATGATCACATTTTGCTAAATCAGTAGACAGGTTTTCTCAGATGTCATAACAGATGTTATGACATCATGTTCTGAACTAACAGGTTTGCAGGATGGATAAGTCTGAGTTTTTTCAGGAAATAACTCAGTCTTTCCTGAACAGAATCCTGCGTTTTCTGAGGGGTAACCTAGCTCAACCCTAACCTGGTTAATAAAGTCCTGTGACCTGGTCTTTAGGTCAAACGGAATTAACCCTAGGTTTTTGTGGAAACCCTAACTGAAGTTGCAGCTGCTATATATTCAACAGAGCTGCTGTTTTTCAAGGACCCCTCTTGATTTGATCAGAAGATCATTTTGTAATCTGTATAGATTTGATTATTGTACTCCAAGCAATTATCATTGTGATAAGTTCCTTGGAATAGGTTTCTAATTGTAAGGGTTGTGTAGCACTCGAAGCTTTGAAGCAAGAGTGTTTGAATGTTCCTTGACCAAAGCTGTGAAGCAGAGTCAAGTTAGTTGTGTGCATCACTCAAAGCTGTGAAGCACGAGTGATTGTGTTGCTTGATTAAAAAGCTGTGAAGCTTAATCAAGTGCTTGTTTTTGAAGAGTGTCTTCATCAATTCTTAAGTCAAATTGGTTTATGTATCACTGCTGTGATTGAGGGGGAGTGAGTAGGAACTCAGGTTTAAGTTGTACTTAGATTGGAATTGCATTGGGTAGGTCTTAAGTGAAGGAGATAAACTGGTTGGTTTATTCCTGAATTAAAATATCTTATAGTGGATTTCCTCCCTGGCTTGGTAGCCCCCAGAGTAGGTGTTGTTGCACACTGAACTGGGTAAACAATTGACTGTGTTCTTTATTGCTTTTGTATTTACTGTCATATAGTAAGTCAGATACAGTGTCATAACATTGAACGTGACATTGAGTATCTGCAGCCAGAATTTCAATTGGCATCAGAGCAGGCACCCTGCCTGTATTACTGGGTGAGATCTAGGGATATCACTTTCTGGCACTATGGACAAAGAAGGAGTTTTTGGAAATAGACCACCCATTATGGATGGAACTAATTATGACTACTGGAAACCTCGTATGATTGCCTTCCTAAAATCTCTTGACAAAAAGGATTGGAGAGCTGCTGACAAAGGATGGATTCATCCCACCATAACTGAGAAAGATGGGACAATCAGTCTGAAGCCTGAGGAAGATTGGAGTAAAGAAGAAGATGAGTTAGCTCTGGGAAATTCAAAAGCTCTAAATGCCTTGTTCAATGGAATTGATAGAAACATTTTCAGACTAGTACATCAATATGAACTGGCCAAGGAAGTTTGGGACACTCTCAGAACTACTCATGAGGGCACTTCCAAAGTAAAAATGTCAAGGCTTCAGATGTTGACCACCAAGTTTGAGAATCTAAAAATGATGGAAGATGAAACCATTCATGAGTTTCACATGAACATCTTGGAGATTGCCAACACCTCAGGAGCACTGGGAGAAAAGATGTCAGAAGAAAAACTGGTGAGGAAGATTCTCAGATCCTTGCCTAAAAGATTTGCAATGAAGGTAACTGCCATAGAGGAAGCCCAGGACATTAGCAAGTTGAAAGTGGATGAACTTATTGGGTCTCTTCAGACTTTTGAGATGGGAATCACTGATAATGGTGTCAAGAAGAACAAGAGCATAGCACTTATGTCCAACACTGATGTTGAAGAAAACATTTCAGAAGCTGTAGCCATGCTTGGAAGACAGTTCAACAAACTCATCAAAAGAATAGATCCAAAGTCAAGGTCTAATGTTCATAACATTCCCTCTAACATTGACAGTTCCAGCAGAAGACCAAGGTCAGAAGAGAAGGGAATTCAAGGCAGAGGAATTCAATGCCATGGTTGTGAAGGATATGGGCATATTCGATCTGAATGTCCTACCTTTCTTAAGAAACAAAAAGGAATGACAGTTACTTGGTCTGACTGTGATTCAGAAAGTAATTCTGAAGAAGAGACTGCCAAACGAGTTACTGCTTTAACTGGTGTTTGTACCTCTGAAAGTGACACCAGTAATAAAGAGGTGACTTTTGAAGAACTGGCTGATACTTACAAGGAATTGTGTATCAGAAGTACTGAAGTCTGTGTGCAGAATGAGAAACAATCAAAACTCATCATAAAGATGGAGGCTGAAAAAAGGGCAAACCTTGAAACTATAAGTCATCTAGAAGGAGAAGTTCAATTGCTGAACTCACAACTGAATCAAATGACCAAACCTGTCAAGATGTTGACAAATGGAACAGACAAATTGGAAGAGATCCTTCAGGTTGGACAAAATGTGGGAAATAAATCTGGACTAGGATTTATGGAAGCAACGAAATCTGGCTCTGGTAAGAAAATGTCAAAACAGATGTCTCAACACAACTCTCGACATCAGGAACAGAGACATATGAGGAAAAGGTACCAAAGATGGAAATGTCATCATTGTGGTAGATATGGCCACATAAAGCCCTTCTGCTTCAGATTACATGGGTACCCTAATCAGAACTCAGGTGTCAAACCTAAGTCTAAAAAGGTACCACATGCTCCTCAATGGAAGAAAAAGGCTACTGCACTGATAGCTCACACTTCCCTGAGGGTCTCTGCAAAGGAAGACTGGTACTTTGACAGTGGATGTTCCAGACATATGACTGGAATCAAGAACCTCCTCAATAATGTTAAGCCTCACACCACCAGTTTTGTGACCTTTGGAGATGGGGCTAAAGGTGAAATCAAAGGAGTTGGTGATTTGGACTGCCCTGGAGTTCCAAGTCTGAATGAAGTACTGCTGGTGAAAGGGCTGACCGCTAATCTCATTAGTATCAGTCAACTGTGTGATCTAGGATTCAAGGTCAATTTCTCAAAATCTGAATGCCTTGTAATCAATGACAAACAAGAGATAGTAATGAAAGGAGTCAGATCCAAAGACAACTGTTACTTGTGGGAGGCTGAGAACACTAATTTCTCATCTGTGTGTTCCATTGCAAAAGAAGAAAAAGAGGTGAAACTGTGGCACCAAAAACTTGGCCATCTTCATCTAAGGGGTATGAAGAGGATTATCTCCTTGGAGGCAGTCAGAGGGATTCCAAAACTGCAAATTGATGAAGGAAGAGTTTGTGGTGAATGTCAGGTTGGTAAGCAGACTAGGATGTCACATCCAAAGTCAAGACATCTGACCACCTCTAAGGTTCTAGAACTCCTCCATATGGATCTGATGGGACCAATGCAAGTAGAGAGTCTTGGTGGTAAAAGATATGCCTATGTGGTTGTGGATGATTTTTCCAGATTCACCTGGATTAATTTCATTAGGGAAAAATCAGATGCATTTGAAGTTTTTAGAGAACTGTGCAAGAGAATTCAAAGAGAGAAGGAAGGATGTATTGTCAGAATCAGAAGTGATCATGGCAAGGAATTTGAAAACAGCAAGTTTAATGACTTCTGTTCTTCAGAAGGAATCAGTCATGAGTTTTATTCTCCTATAACACCTCAGCAAAATGGAGTTGTGGAAAGAAAAAACAGGACCCTACAAGAATCTGCCAGAGCAATGTTACATGCCAAAAGACTTCCTATGTATTTTTGGGCTGAAGCTATGAATACAGCTTGCTATGTTCATAACAGGGTCACCTTGAGAAAGGGAACCTCATCCACCATATATGAACTCTGGAAAGGAAGAAAACCAACTATGAAGTACTTCCATGTGTTTGGCAGCAAATGCTATATTCTGTCTGATCGTGAACAAAGAAGAAAACTGGACCCCAAAAGTGATGAAGGCATATTTCTAGGATACTCCTCAAACAGCAGAGCTTATAGAGTATTCAACTCCAGAACCAAAACCATGATGGAATCAATAAATGTTATAATTGATGACTATCATGAAGAAATAGATGTTCCTTGTGCTGTTGAGACATTCTTTGAGACTTCAACCCAACAGAATGACCTACCCAACTCCACCACAACAGAATCTGAATCAAAGGAAGCTAGCAAGATTCCTTCCATCAGAATTCAGAAGGATCATCCAAAAGAGCTCATCATAGGAGATCCCAATAGTGGAGTCATCACAAGATCTAGAGAAATCATCTCAAACTCTTGTTTTGTGTCCAAAATGGAACCAAGAAATGTCAAGGAAGCCTTAACTGATGAATATTGGATTGGTGCAATGCAAGATGAACTGAACCAATTCAAGCAACATGAAGTTTGGGAACTGGTTCCTAGACCTGAAGGAACTAACATCATTGGGACAAAATGGATATTCAAGAACAAGTCAGATGCTGAAGGGGTTGTCACCAGAAATAAGGCAAGACTTGTTGCTCAAGGATACACCCAGGTTGAAGGGGTTGATTTTGATGAAACCTTTGCACCTGTAGCCAGGTTGGAATCAATCAGACTCTTGTTGTCAATTGCTTGTCTTCTGAAGTTCAAGTTATTTCAGATGGATGTGAAAAGTGCCTTTCTAAATGGGTACTTAAATGAGGAAGCTTATGTGGAACAACCTAAAGGTTTTGTGGATCCAACCCATCCTGATCATGTCTACAAATTGAGAAAAGCTCTATATGGCCTGAAACAAGCTCCTAGAGCATGGTATGACAGGTTAACAAAGTTTCTCTCAGACGAAGGCTACAGAAAAGGAGGCTTGGACAAAACTCTCTTTGTCAAAACTGAAGGAGGGAAGTTGATGGTTGCCCAAATATATGTTGATGACATAGTGTTTGGAGGAATGTCAGAACATATGGTTAAACACTTTGCTGACCAGATGCAGGCTGAATTTGAAATGAGTCTCATGGGAGAACTAACTTATTTTCTTGGACTACAAGTCTCACAGATGGAGGACTCAATCTTCTTATCTCAAAGCAAGTATGCTAAGAATATTGTAAAGAAGTTTGGTATGGAGAATGCAAGTCACAAAAGGACTCCTGCTCCTACTCATCTAAAGCTTTCCAAAGATTCAAGTGGGGTTAAGGTGGATCAAAGTCTGTACAGAAGCATGATAGGAAGCTTGTTGTACCTAACTGCCAGCAGACCTGATATTGCCTTTGCAGTTGGAGTTTGTGCTAGATACCAAGCTGATCCCAAAGTCAGTCATATCAATCAAGTGAAGAGAATTTTGAAGTATGTAAGTGGTACTTACAACTATGGATTGATGTATACTCATGGCTGTGAACCAGCTCTGACTGGCTACTGTGATGCTGATTGGGCTGGTAGTGCTGATGATAGAAAAAGCACCTCTGGAGGATGTTTCTTCTTGGGAAGTAATCTGGTTTCCTGGTTCAGCAAGAAACAGAATTGTGTGTCTCTTTCCACTGCTGAAGCTGAATACATTGCATCTGGTAGTAGCTGCTCTCAAATGATATGGATGAAACAGATGCTCACTGAGTATAATGTCACACAAGATGTTATGACATTGTACTGTGACAATCTGAGTACAATCAACATATCCAAGAATCCCATTCAGCATAGCAGGACCAAACATATTGACATACGCCATCACTTTATCAGAGACCTTGTAGAAGAGAAGACAATCAAATTGGAACATGTTGCCAGTGAGCTACAGCTGGCTGACATTTTTACCAAGGCTCTGGATGCAAATCAATTTGAAAACTTAAGGGGTAAGCTGGGTATTTGCCAACATGAGGAATTGTAGCAATTAATTTTGCTTAAAACAAGGATCAAAGGAGTTATGCCTGTTCTGATTGGTTTAAAATTGTATTTTCTCATTTCCTACAATTCTTTTAAGAAGTTGAATAGACACTCCCTTGCTTCCTTCCTCTCTCGTCTCCTCATCAAAACCCAGTCTCTCAATCAGAAATTTCTCCTCAGTTGCTGTTGGTCCTCTAAAACTGTCAAAATGTCTCAAACACCATCATCATCCAATACGACTATTTCAACCTCTTCCTCTGATCAAGATTCTGGGACAATCTCTTCTTGTCTGGACTCTGACGTTCTGGAGATCTCTTCTCGTAGAAAAGTGGGAACTAACCCCACCAAGGTCAAAGAGTTGAGAACAAGACATGCAGGAAAGCCCCAAGCTTCTGCCTCTGGTAATCCATCTCATCCTTCTTCTTCAGTTCCCCCTGAAATTGCAAATAAGGAAGGGACAGCCTATGTTAATCAAGCAATAGCAAAAATTGTTTCAAGAATTCTGAACGAGAACCACTCAGTTCCTGGCATTTCTGTTCCTCTGAACCAAGAAAGCTCAAATGCTGAAACAAATCCAGATGTCTCTAAGAATGTTGAGACATCAAACAAAGAGAAGAATGCTGACATTGCTCACAAGAAAAGAAAGAAGCACGAATCCTCTGGATCTGATGACAGTGCTTGAAGGTTGGTTGCTGATATCTGGTGGAGTTTGGAAGTGTATTCAGTTGTTTTCTGCTGCTGCTCCTATTATTTTGTTTTGGATAACTGTATAATTTTATGAACATGTATCTTTGGCCCATTTGTGGCTAAAGAGGGGGATACAAGTTTGAATAGGGGGATATTTGCGTAAAAGTAAAGCCGTAATTCAACTATTACAACCAAATTGAAATATTGCACAAATGAATAAATAAGCAAATATTAAATATGCAAATAAATATAAATATGCAAAAAATGTTTTTTGTATTATTTTATGTATGTAAAAATAAGTTATTTAATGTCCTAAAAATAAGGGAAAATAAAAATAATTATTTTTGAAAGGGTAGAAACCCTAGTTTTGTTTTAAGAAAATATATATATTATATTATTTATTTATGTACAAGAATATAAAATAAAAAAAATATACAAGAGTGTTAAAAAATTAAAATGTGTGAGAAAATATTATTTAAGTTTATAAATAATAAAAATAAAAATATATAATATTTTTGTATTATTTATGAATTTATTTTAAGAAAATAAAAGTATATATTATTTAATAAACTATTTCTTTGTCCAAAAAATAGTAAAAATAATAAAATAAAATGTGAAAAATTAAGAGAATATTTTTTGTGATTTTAAATATTTAGAAAAATAAATAAAAAGTCAGAAATATAAAAGAAATAAAAAAATATACAAAAATAATCAAATGGGCCAAGGGGGTGCAGAAAGTAGGTGAAGTGTGAAAATGGAGTTACAGTGGCTTGAGAATGGTTGTGATAGTTTAGGTATGTTGTATGGAGTGTGTTGGAACTGGTTTCAAGCAAAACGCACGAGTGGATTTGGTTTTGACTTGTAATTTACAGAACTTGCCCTGTTTTGGGCAGAAATGAAGTTTTGGAGTGTTTGGGAGTTTTAGAACTTGCTAGCTCATGTTTCTGACCTTAGGCAATGTGAAAAACTTGTTTGAAATGAATACAACACTTGCTCTTATCAGATTACAAAGTTGTGGAGTTTTTGCACAATGACTTGTTTTTGAAGAAAAGGTGGGAAGTGACAAGGGCAAAGCTTGTACAGGCCTGTACTCTAGCTGCACATAGTTGGTACATCTTTTCTGATAATAGTGAACTTTGTTTGCATAAATAAATCAGGTCCATGGCTCAAGACAAACAAAATTGCAAAAGTTGTGCTTTATGGAAATGGTATTGTTGCCTTTTTGCCAAAAATGGATTAAACCTTTGTATAATGCTTCATAGATCAGAACCAAGCCTTAATACAATGTGTTTGAATTTAATTTATGAGTGTAGGAAGGTTTAAGACCTGTAAACCAAGTACAAGCAAGGTTTGGACAGATTTTGCAACTTGTAGCATGGTGTAAAATGCCTTGGACAAAAGTGATGATTTCCCATTTTCAATCCTTCGATTCTCCCTAACCACAAATGATCTTGGAGAGTTCTTGGACATTTTGGAAATCTTGTAAAATGCTATAAAATCCATATTTGAAATGAATTTTGAGATTACACTTGTAACTATGTGAAAATTTGCCATGAAGATAGGTCAAAATCCTGCCTAAACTAGGGCAAAATTTCACTAAGTTTGAAAGTTTTTGGACCCCTATTCATAAAATCATAAATTGATATCCAAGCATCTTTTGGGAAAACTTTGTGAATAAAACTTGTAGATTTTGTGGAGGACTACAACTTTCATGTTGGAAGTTTTCTTTGAATCCAATTGCATCATGGTGAAAAAGTTGGGAAAAAATAAGAAATTTTCATAACTTAGAAAATTTCTAAGTTATGAAAATTTTCCATTTTAAACCCTAATTTTCAAAATTAGGTTTCTTGGTGAACAAGTTTCATGTTTTGACACATCTTGATGAAAAATGACCCTTGGCACTTGATTTTGACCAAAAAGTCAAAGTTTGACTTTTCAGTGTACAATTGATTTTTGATCAGTTGACTGGAAAATTCATCTGTCAATCCAATGCTTTTGAGATCTTTTGAACCTTGTGATTAGGTCAAGATGATGCCATTGAGTCCTTGAAATCATTCTTGAACCCAATTTGCCATTGGCTAGGTAAAAAATCAGAAATTGCCCTTCTGTAGTCAAAACCCTAAAAATGACCATTTTACCCTTTTGATGATTGATCAAATTTCTTGAGGAGTTGTGGTCTAAACTTGATCAAATGGTTCATATGAGTTTATAGTGTTGATTTGGATAAAAAATTATGAGGTTTGACTGTGAATTGGCCACAGTTGACTTTTTCCTAATACAGTTGATTTCTAGGTCAACTGTCCAATTGACTGGGCAAAAATTTGATTCAAGGCTTGAAACTTGATATGGGAAATCTTATAAGTCCAACATGAAGTATGAAAGTCACATGAGGCATTGGAAGTTCAAAAATCCCTATGAAAACTCAAACCTTAATTTCAAGTAAATAGTGCAAGGAGATGTCTTGAGCTGAGCAAACCCTAGTTCTGTCTGGAGTCCAAAGAGTCTTGTGTGGGGAAATCTTGATAAAATGAAAGGGAAAATTTTGGGGTACAACAGCTTCCCCTGTTCAATCTTCTTGAACCTAAAGAGTTAGATTTGCGATTTTTTCCGTTCGTGACTCGAAGGTAAAAGAATGATTGGACACTAGAGTGCCCGTAAATTTGCACTCGTCAAAGTGTAGTTGAGGGAACGAGCTTAAAGATGCCATTTGGAGATGTGACAAAATATTGTCGGAGATGGGCTTAAAGATGCCATCCAAGAAGTGTCGATCGCATAAGAGATTCCTTTGCGAGAGTCTGTATACCTGTTGTTGAGGAGGACTACGCCGGGGAATGCTGGTCTCTATCATGGTAGAAATAGAACTTTAAGAGCTTCATTCGTCCGTTATTCTACTGGGGAATCATCTCTTGGTTGAAGAGGTGAAAAAGAACTGCTATCTGGTCGTGATCCAGGTTTCATACTGATAAGATCGACTGCTATCTGGTCGTAATCCAGGTCTCATAGTGATCTACTGGGGAGATGAGATTAAAATCGCTATCCGGTCGTAACCTGGGGCTTCACAATTTCTCAATTCCTATCTGGTCGTAATCCAGGTTTCAGAAGGAATTCAAATATTACTCGGTCGCATCCGGGCTTTAACTTGAATTTATGGTACACTAATATCCGGTCGACACCGGGCTTCTTAGTAATTGTCTAGGTAAACTGCTATTTGGTCGAAATCCAAACTTCACGAGGTCTTGTACTGCTATCCGGTCGCAATCCAGGCTTCATGGTACTCTACTTCTTGTCTGGTTGTAATCCAGTCTTTAGAAGAAATCAGATGGCTATCCGGTCGTAATCTGGGATTCCCTTTGGCTGTGGGCCAACTAACATCCGGTCGTAATCCGAGCTTTATAGTATCTGGCCGGGTGAACTGCTATTTGGTTGTAATCCAAGCTACACAGTATCCCTTATCTGTTATCTGGTTGAAATCCAGCTTTCACAGTGTCTTTAACCGCTATTTGGTCGTAATCCAGGTTTCACAGGAACTTGTATTGTTGTCTGGTCGAAGTCCAGGCTTCACAATAACTTGTTGAGCTGTTATCCAGTCGTAATCTGGGATTCATGGCTTGCTGAGGACTTAAACTATTGTCCAGTCGAATCTGGGCTTCATAGTTTGTTTTCTGTGAGAATTTGATTGTATCTTTCCTGAAAGGTAAAGAGTTAGTCCCATGTAATGTCATGATGTATGTCATGAGTTTTATCAATGTTCAAGATATATGAATGTAATGTATGCGCATGCAAGCTGATTAGCCGTCTTGCTGAGGAAAATAAATCCTTGACAGCTGGGGATAAGAAAATCCTTGACTGTTGTCGGGAAGGATCAATCTTCGACTGCTGCTGGAGATTCAAAGCCTTTGACTGTTGAGGATGAGAAGTCCTTTGATTGCTGGGGATTAACAGAAAATCCTGACTTCTCTGGGGATGGCAGAATGAGAATCCTTACTCGGCTGGAGAATAGGGAAAACTCTGGCGATCTCTACCGGGGATTAGACAAAGGAAAACCTTGATCTGCTGGAGAATAAGGAAGGCTCTGATGGCTCCTGCGGGGGAACTGAGAATGAGAATCTTCATTTTCCCGGGGAATTTGAATCCTTGGGGACTTCAAGCTGGAGAGTCAAGAATGAGAATCTTCGACCTGCGGGGGATGAAAGCTTTGTGGGGAATAGCTATACTGCTTAGGAATAGCTATCCTGCTGAGGAGTAAGTTCAGGACTCTGGGGGAAAAGCTTATTCTTGTTTGGAAGAAGTTCAGGAGTTTGGGTTGTATGCCAATCTATTGGGGAATCATCTTAGGTTTGGGATAAAGCAAAAGTTAACTGTTATTTGGTCGATTTCCAGGCTTCAAGACAAACTTGCTGGGGAATCTGGGGAAAACTGAATGGTTTCCGCTGTAGATTGGTAGTTGGAAATTTGACTCTGTTGGGGATTGGGAGTTTGAAAACTTAACTCTGATAGAGATTAAGGGATTTGAAATTTAGCTCCGCCGGGGATATGCATTTCAAGGTTTTAGCTCTAATGAGGGATCTAGATGATATACTGCAGGGGATTTCTCTTGGAATAGCCTAAAGACGTCTTCCTATACTTTCAACCTATCAGTAATTATTCTTTCTCATTTCGTTTATTTGTAAACATGTGATTATATTCAAATGCATATGCTCATTTAATAAATCATTGGACGTTTTCAAATAAAACACAAGTGTAAAAAGGAAAAGACAAATAGTTTTCTGCACTTTGAAGTATCTTTGTATTAACTTTGTGTAAGCATCTTGTACAAAGGAGACAGACATCCTAGTAAGAGAATGTCGTCGTAAAAATGAGAAAAATTTATACAAAGAAAGATGCCTATGTGTAAAAATACCATGGGGTTCCCATTCTTCTATAACCTTCGTAATTCCGAATATCTTGTCCATTCGTTGCTTCGTCCAAAGATGATTGTGTTGTTCAGAAGCATGGAGCTTGTCTGTGAAGAGATTGTCCTTAAAGTGATCCGACAAGACATAGTCATACACTTTAATTCCCTAACTTTTGCCTGGACCGCCCTTTCGGGTTTTCGATCCACCGGGAAACCCTTTTTTGCCCAAGTCGCCCTTTCGGGTTTTCAACTTGCCGGGTCATTTATGCGTAGTATCTTTTGACTATGTCTGCGTTCGCAGAGTGCGGCAGGTCATCACCGTCTATGGTGGTTAATATCATTGCCCCGCCATAAAAAATGTTTTTGATCACAAATGGTCCTTCGTAGGTAGGAGTCCATTTGCCCCTGGGATCACTTTGCAGCAAAATGATTCGCTTGATTACAAGATCTCCGACTTGATATACCTGGCGCTTGACTTTCTTGTTGAAAGCCTTGATCATCCGTTTTTGATACGTATGACCATGACAAACAGCAGTAAGTCGCTTTTCGTCAATCAAGTTAAGTTGATCCAGCGGGGTATGGATCCAATCATCTTCACTCAAACCAGCATCCTTCATGATTCTCAAGGAGGGAATCTGAACCTCGATAGGTAAAACAACTTCCATGCTGTATACCGAAGAAAAAGGTGTTGCCCCAGTTGACGTATGTGCCGTGGTACGGTACCCGTGCAGAGAAAACGGTAACATCTCATGCCAGTCCTTGTAGGTGACTGTCATCTTTTGTATGATCTTCTTGATATTTTTGTTCGCAGCTTCGACAACACCGTTCATCTTTGTCCGATAGGGAGATGAATTGTGATGTTGAATCTAGAACTGCTCGCACAAGGCGGTGATCATAGTGTTGTTAAGGTTTGTACCATTGTCCGTGATGATCCTGTCGGGGATACCATACCGGCAAATAAGGTTATGCTTGATGAAGCGGGAAACCACATTCTTTGTAACGGAGGAAAAGGAAGCTGCTTCGACCCACTTGGTGAAGTAATCAATGGCCACCAGGATGAAGCGGTGTCCATTGGATGTTGTAGGCTTGATCTCTCCAATCATGTCGATTCCCCACATTGCGAATGGCCAAGGAGCTGTTAGGACATTGACAGGAACTGGAGGAATATATACCTTGTCCACATAGATTTGACATTTGTGACAAGTACGGGAATGTTGATGGCAGTCATCTTCCATGGTAGACCAGTAGTAGCCTGCCCTTAGAATCTTCTTAGCCATCGTATGCCCGCTCGAGTGGGTGCCAAATGTACCATTGTGCAGTTCGGCCATGATCTGTTCAGCTTCAACCTTGTCCACACAACGGAGCAGAATGTAATCATGATTGCGCTTGTATAGGATACCATTGCTCAGAAAGAACTTGGCAGAGAATCTCCTTAAGAAATTTTTGTCGGTGACTGAAGCTCCTTCAGGGTATTCTTGAGCCTCGAGATACCTTTTTACTTTGTGAAACCAAGGTCGGTCCACTACTTCTTTGGTATTAATCTCGTGACAATGTGCAGGTTCGTCCATTCGCTCGATGGTGAGTTTTGGAGCCTCATTATCCCAGTTAAGTTTAAACATGGATGGCATTGTAGCTAGAGCATCTGCTAGCTGGTTCTCTTCTCGCGGGAAGTGCTCGAAGGTGATCTTCTCGAAATGAGGTAGCAATGTCAGGACATGTTCTTTGTAGGGGATGGGATTGGGATGTTTAGTGTCCCACTCTCCTTTGATCTGACTGATGACCAAAGTGGAGTCTCCAAACACGACCAAAGATTTGATTCCCAGGTCTATTGCAGCCTTGAGCCCAAAGATACAAGCTTCATACTCGGCCATGTTGTTGGTGCAGTTAAAGAAAATTCTGTCTGTGAAAGGTGTATGGCAACCTTCTGGAGATATAAGCACAACACTGATACCGTTACCAAGTGCATTGGAGGCACCATCAAAGTACAGAGTCCATCGGGATCCTTGTTCAGGTCTGTCATACGGTCTGAAATCCTCAATGTTGTCCAATGTCATAATATCCTCGTCAGGGAAGTCAAACTTCATGGATTGGTAACCTTCGACAGCTTGATGAGCCAGATGGTCGGCTAGTACACTCCCCTTTATAGCTTTTTTGGGTCGTGTACTGTATATCGTATTCCGTGAGGATCATTTTCCATTTAGCTATTCTTCCAGATAAAGCAGGCTTTTCGAAAATGTACTTGATCAGATCCATCTTAGAAATCAGTAGAGTGGTATGAGTCAACATATACTGCCTTAGCCGGCGAGCAGCCCATACCAAAGCGCAACAAGTTTTCTCGAGCAGTGAGTATCGGGCCTCACAGTCGGTAAACTTTTTGCTAGGCTAATAAATGGCATGCTCTTTTCGGCCAGACTCGTTATGTTGGCCCAGTATGCACCCCATTGAGTTATCCAAAACAGTCAGATACATGATTAGTGGTCTTCCTTCGACGGGAGGCATCAAGATAGGAGGTTCTAGCAAATACTCCTTGATTTTATCGAAAGCAACTTGACAGTCATCATTCCATTTAACCACCTGATCTTTCTTCAACAGCTTGAAGATTGGCTCACAGGTAGATGTTAGGTGAGAAATGAACCTCTCAATGTAGTTTAGGCGTCCTAAGAAACCTATGACTTCCTTCTCAGTGCGAGGGGCAGACATTTCTTGTATAGCTTTGACTTTGGCAGGATCAACCTCGATGCCTTTGTTGCTGACGATGAATCCCAAGAGTTTACCGGACCTAACTCCGAAAGTGAACTTGTTAGGGTTCAGTCTGAGCTTGTACTCCTTCAACCTGACAAATAGCTTTTGCAAGTGGTCGAGGTGTTCTTCTTCTGTTTGTGAATGGGCTATCATGTCGTCTACGTAGACTTCAATCTCATGATGTATCATGTCATGAAACAAGGCTACCATGGCACGCTGATAGGTTTCCCCGACATTCTTCAGTCTGAATGGCATCACTTTATAGTAGAAGGTACCCCACTGTGTAACAAAAGTAGTCTTCTCCATGTCTTCAGGGGCCATTTTGATCTGGTTGTACCCTGAAAATCCATCCATGAAAGAAAACACTTTGTGCTGAGTTGTATTGTCAACCAAGATGTCAATGTGCGGTAGTGGAAAGTCATCTTTAGGGCTAGCCCTGTTTAAGTCTCTGTAATCCATGCATATTCTCACTTTTCCGTCCTTCTTAGGCACAGGCACAATGTTAGCAACCCATTGTGGATAGGAAGTAACAGCAAGAAACCCAGCGTTGAACTGCTTCATTACTTCTGCTTTGATATTTTCAGACATGTCGGGCCTCATCCGGCGGACTTTTTGTTTAACAGGTGGACATTCTTCTCTGGTGGGGAGACGGTGAACCACAATATCTGTATCGAGTCCCGGAATATCTTCGTATGACCAGGCGAAGATCTCAACATATTCATTCAACAACTGAACTAAGCGCTCCTTGACACTTGGCTTTAAGTTAGCACCCACTTTAACCTCTTTTCTGTCTTCAATAGTACCCAAGTTGATTGTTTCTAACAGCTCCTCATGCGGCAGAATAGCCCTTTCTTCCTGTTGTAGAAGTCTAGCCAACTCTCCAGGTACCTCACAGTCTTCATCACCTTCGTATCCGGCATGATTGACCAGATCTTCAGAGTCACTGAAGGCCATAGCATAATTGTTACCCATGGAATCCGGAATGGAAGGGTACCTGCATTTGTAAGTGTGGGTGTGTGTAAGGGATAGCCACCTTTAAACAAATAAAATGCAAAAAGAAGGAAAATGAACACAAAAGTTTAAATATGAAAACGTCCATGATTCATTAAAATGGCACATGAAGATGAAAAATCAAACCCTTACAAATGGACCTATGTGTTTCGGGTAAGGCACGAGGCAAAAAGTGTACGAATTGTTTTGAGAATTATTACAGACCAACAGAAATGTTTGAAAGATAAATTACTAATTTCTGAAAGTAATGGGAACAAAGTCTTTTGCTTCCCAGTTGAGCAGTCCTCCATCAATGGTCGGAAAGATCCATCTTCTAGATTGCTCTCTTCTTCACCATCCTCCAAAGCATTGACTCCATGATGGGTGATCTTCACTGGTGGACCTCCAGCCCGAGCGTGGCGTACAACCTTTTGAGCAGAAGTAGTGAAGCCCAAGCCAAATTTATTTGTCTTGAAAGGAAAGTCTAGTAGCTGACCCCATATTGTGCTTCCTCCTTCTTCAATCACAGCCTTTGCATCTTTTAGGGATGACAACCGAGGCACAGGTTTGGTAATCACAGGTACAGAAGACACCGTCTTGGTTGCTGCAATCTCCTGAGCTACCTCCTCAAAGTGTTGGAAAGGGGTCTCGATGAATTCACCATCCAATTCTACATAACGGAATGAATTTAGATGGCTTATCATGTACTCCTCTTCGTTGTGAACTATTATAATTTTCCCCTGGACTGGGTACTTGAGCATTTGGTGCAGAGAAGAAGTGACGGCCCCAGCATTATGAATCCAGGGTATTCCCAACAAGCAAGAATAGGAAGGACGGATGTCCATCACATAAAATGTGGAGTTAAAGGTTTCAATTCCCACTTTAATCGGGATGTCCACCTCTCAGTGAACCATCCTTTTAGAACCATCAAAGGCTTTGACAATGATATTGTTGGGCTTCAAAGTTAGGCCTTCACATTCCAGTCTGTCCAAGGCTTTCTTCGGAAAGACATTTAAGGACGACCCAGTATCAACCAGAACGTGTGCTAGAGTAGTCCCTTTGCATTCCACCGAGACATGCAGAGCGTCATTATGCTTTCTCCCTTTAGATGTTAAATCAGCATCGGAGAACCCAAGACCATTGTCTGCTGTTAAGCTAGCTACGCATTCCTGGAACTGATCTGCGGAGGTTTCTTGAGGTACGTGGGCCGTCTTCAAGAATCTAATCAAAGCTTTGGCATGGGATTCGGAACAAAGCAGCAGGGCCAACATAGAGATTTTTGAGGGGGTTTTCCCTAGTTGTTCCACAACATCATAGTCGCTTCTCTTAATTATTTTCAAAAGCTCTTCCATTTCTTTTTGAGTGGTCTCAGGGATGACCAAAGGATGAGCCCTCATCTTGACATGCGCTTCTTGGATCCCTTTCCCTCTATCATCAGCAACAGCAGAGGGTACAACCACAGGAGTTACAACTTCTTCAATAACTGGAGTTCTCGCAGATGTGTTGACCAGCATAGGAGTAACCTTAGGAGCATTTGAGGGTCCGAATATTTCCCTTGGAGGAGCAATCTCCGGAGAGAAGATTCTTCCGATGCGGGTGATTTTACTCGTTCCAGCAATATTTTCAATGTCGGAAGTCTCTTCATCATAACTTTCTTCAACTTATTCAATTTGTTTAATACCGTGGTAGAAGATATCTCCTCCATAATTCCACGGTATTGATTTGTTGGACTTGTATGGGACGGGCCCAGGCATAGTTATCTTCAAAGGTACAGTCTTCGGATCAGATGTAATCTTAACAGGTCTTTTGGAGACCTTGGAAAAATTGGCGGATATGGTAATTATAGAAACATCATTGACAGAAGTCGGTGTAACAGGAGTCTTCTCAAAAAGGATTTCTTGATTATCCATTAGGCGTTGGATGCCTAACTTCAACAACAGACAGTCGGATGGTAAGGATGAACAAAGGTAATGATCTTATTCACAACCTGGGAAGATCCCAGCTTTCAACAGATTCAACTTGATTATCGGTAGCGGAGTCATCAAATCATCAATAGTAGTAACAAAAAGATCCTCTTCAATAGCATGGGAATTATGGCCATGCTTTGGCATTGGAGCAGAGATCACATTCGGCTTTTCAGGGGCGTCGAATTCCACTTCCTTAGCGTCTATCAAATCCTGGATCTTATTCCCGAGGGCCCAACAATTGTTGGTGTCGTGTCCCACGCTATCTGAATGATAAGCACACTTGGCATTGGGATGGTAGTGTGGAGAAGAAGTAATCGGATTCTTCGGGGCCTCTCTCAAGGTTGTAAGGTTTAACTTCAAGAGATGGGGTAGAACCTGAGCAGGCATCATGTTTATCCGGGTGAATTGCCGTGCAGGCCTTTCCACCCTTTGCTGGTTGGTTCTGGGTTGATCATTCCTCGGTTGACTATTTCTAGGTTGATCAGCTGCAGACTTCTGAATCATTACGGCCCCCACCGCAGGCCAGCGCTCAACTCTTCATTGTCCTCTTTGAGAGTAGACAGCTGAAACTTCCTTGTTTACTGGAAAAGGCTCTTTGACGGAAGCGGAAGCAGATGTATCTTTTTGAATTTTACCACCCTTGATTCCGTCTTCAACTCTTTCACCAGTTAGAATTAACTCGGTGAACCCCACAGACGAACTTTCTATCAAGTGATTAAAGAAAGGCCCAGACAAAGTTCCCAGAAACATATCTACAAGCTCTCTCTCAGATAGAGGTGGTTGTACTCGTCCCGCCAAGTCTCTCCATTTCTGGGCATACTCCTTAAAGCCTTCATTGGAGACTATACCCATACTCTGTAATTGAGTACGGGTAGGTGCTAAGTCCGTATTGTACTGATACTGCTTGTAGAAGGCAGCAGCCAAATCCTCCCAATTATGCACATCAGATCTTTCTAGCTGGTAGAACCAATCTAATTGCGTCCCAGACAAACTATCCTGGAAGAAGTGTACCCACAGATCTTTGTCAGAAGAATGTGGTTGAATTTTTCTGACGTAAGATCGTAGGTGCATCTTTGGGCAAGACACCCCGTCGTACTTAGCAAAAAGAGGCACTTTAAACTTGGGGGGAATAACAATCCCAGAAACCAACCCTAACTCTTCAAAGTCCAGCCCAGGTACTCTCTGCACCTCCATGGCAGCCAGACGCTCTTCCAGGTTCTTGTACTTGTCATCTGCAGGAGGGTATTGCTGTTCAGAATAGTCTTCATCCTCCTCCTCTTCAGGCTCAGATTCAGATGGCACCGCCACCCCTTTACCTTTTCCTTCACCTTCTTCAGATGTTGATGGGAAATCCAGGACCCTTCTGGTTTGACCTTCAAATCTTCTACCCAAAGTAGCCACACCAACTCTCTTCTTTTTCTTTTTCTCTTTTTACTTTTCCATTAGAGTTTTGAGCTCCTCTTGACCCTTTGCTAAGGTCATGAGTAGCTGTTGGAACTATGAATTCTGCGCTTGGAAATCTTTGACCGTCTGCTCTATATCCATTTTGCTAAAATGAACAGCAGAGAGATAAGGAAACCTGGTGTGAAGACCTGCTTATGCATATGATGAATGATATGTATTCATGTAATGCATTCAAGGATTCAGAAATTCAAATTTGTTTTAAACAAAAAGGAACAAACGCCATATTAATAAGATAGAATTTTTTAGTACATCAATGCCCCATGGGAAAAATAATACAAAATTCTAATGTAAAAAGACGCTGCGCATCCTTTTTGGTGTAATGTAGGTGTTGACAGTTTGCTCTTCGTGAAGTTGACGAGTAAGTTCCAAAACCTTCTTCTCACTGGCGTAGAATTGGGCTTCAAACGTATCATGTTCTCCCTTGAGCTGTATCCAACTCCTTTGTAAATCTTCTAATGATGTCGACATGTCAGGATGTAGGAGGGTGTATGGAATCTCTCCTGCCATAACAGGCTCTTTGATCACAGGGAGAATGTAGGGGTAAAACATCATAAGACTTTGGGTGCGGGTTCGTACCCACTTGAAGCAAGGCTCAAGGGGGATGGAATTCTTGTGTCCCAAGGTCTTACTGTCCACCTTGTTGGGCATCCTCCAAGCTCAGATGAACCGTTGTCGAAGTCCTTGAGCATCGTTGTCGAAGTCAAAAACCAAGTCTGGAATCATCATGTCATGTGGGCCATCCCTTCGGGCATACCCAAACTGCCTCAGAGCTAAGTAGGGGTTGTAGGTGATGCCTCCCATAATGCCAAGTAGAGGGACATTAGGGAATTCCCCATAACGATCAATGATGATAACATTTTCTCTAGACCGAGAACACCAATGAACATCAGAATGTGTAAGAGTCATCAATCGTTGTGACCACCTCAAGCCTTGCTCATTCTTCAAGACTGACTGGGGAAGGTGAGAAATAAACCACCTTGCTAGAAGAGGAGTACAACACATGAGAACACCTCTTTTCCTCATTGTTCGTGTGTGAAATGAGTGTAGGATGTCCCCAAGCAATGTAGGCACAGGATTCCGAGATATGAAAATCTTGACAGCATTCACATCTATAAGCTGGTCAGGGTTTGGGAACAAGACCAACCCATAGATGAGAAGTGCTACAATCTCCTCAAAAGCTTGTAGATCTAGAGAATTCCAGCAGTCTTGTGCCTTCTCAAACCGAAATTTTGCCAAGAAACCCTTGACACCACTTCTGGTTTCCCAATGACCTATAAATCAGATGGTTGCAAGTGTAGGGCTTGAGCAACATCTTCAGGCTTTGGCTCTCTTTCCGTACCGTTGTAGGGTAGTTGATGGAGAATAGGAATCCTCACGAGTTGAGAAAATTCCTCCAAAGTAGGCAATAGTTGGTAATCAGGAAATGTAAAGTAGTGGTGTAGGGGGTCAAAGAACTGGAAGAGAACTTTCACCATGTCTTCTTCAATGTTGGAGTTGACCAAGTTGAGAAGTCGACCATGTATCTCAGTGAATGGAGAATACTCTGGAATCTTGGAAGTAAGCTCCT
Organism: Vicia faba; assembly: GCA_948472305.1. NCBI lineage: Eukaryota > Viridiplantae > Streptophyta > Magnoliopsida > Fabales > Fabaceae > Vicia > Vicia faba. The sequence goes on from OX451740.1 coordinate 1,115,062,157, forward strand.
TGAGTTGAGGAGGAATTCTTACAAGGTTGACTTGGATCGTTTTCCTGCGAAGTGATTCCATAACCTACAAAACTGGAACAAAGATGAAGATCCAAAATCCTTGAAATGGTTAGTGGATGCATATGATGCTTCATGAAGTTTATGATGTTATGCACAAGTATATGTACAAACAAATCACACAAGATCCTAGTTTCAGGCTTGCATGGGGTTTCATAGGTAAGTACCCTCTTGAAGTTTAGTTGGCTCAACCTGTCCTATAAATAGTAACCGGGTTCTAAGCAGCTCAATATCACTGGATTATTTTATGTGTTCATTATTTCAGTTTGGCCACTTTACTGGCGATCGAAATATTCTAAGAAAACAACCCTCAATGAGTGTAGTATCGAATATCTACCAACTTCGGACTGCACCAAAGCCGGTCATCTCACTACATCCTAAAAGGCCAAGATGGTCAAGTAAAGGTTCTAAAAGTCCATTAGTGCTTCATGACATTACTCAGCGGCCCCGTATTCTGTTTGATTAACTCAAAGGCTATCGGTACCCACAAATATATCGCACTAACATAGCTAATACTTAGACCGTGTAGGTATACCCCGCACAGTTTCCACAATGTATTGCTATTTACCTATGAATGTTTCCCAAATCCGAGTAGAGGATTCAAACCCAAACAATAGAACCAAATGTAAAGCAATCAAAGCAAACAAGGTAAGCATGTAAAGGTGATCTAAACCCTAAGGTAACCCCACTTTTATAATTTTCCCCAGCAGAGTCGCCAGTTCTGTGATACGGTGGGAGAACTGACTTGAGGCTTTGCGTTTTATCACAAATGTTTCAGTTTAGCAAGAGTCGCCACCGACTTTTTATTTTATCCAAAGGAAAGGTCAAAAAGCACATGAAAGACCTTTGAGATGTTTTCTTGGGTTCGGGGGGTAGATTATGAAAAGGGAAGGTGCTAGCACCCTTTTCATCCATGGTTTTCCATGGAATCTTAGTTACTTGTTTAGATCACTTGCTTTTGCTTTTCAATTGTTTGAAATGATGCTTTTGTGTGTGGTTTTGAAAGTATTTTGATAAGAGGACATTGTTTAGGCAACCTTTGTAATAATTCTTGTTTGAATATATACAAAGGTGTTTGTCTTTTGAAAGATATTTCAAAGTTTGAAAGTTTTGTTTGGAAAATGTTTTGAAATTGTGTTGTGTTTTTGAAATTAGCAAGGATGGTTTGCAAGTTTGATCAAGTAACTAGGAGTTGACTACCCTACTCAAAGATCTTTCCTACACATTTTTAACCCTTTTACATTGTTTTTTTACCATTGTATTGGGTAAACAACCTTGTATTTGGATGTTAAACAGGACAGGAGTGGGTCATCGTATGGCCATGATGACAATGTTGCCAAGTATCTTTAGCAAATTTTTGAGGGATTAGATCATTTTTGTTAGGCAACCAAGATAGCGTCATCGAGGGACTATGATCTTTTGTTTTTTTTTTGTTTTGCCAAGATACCTAGCATTCATACCATGACCATTTTTAAGGCACCAAGTGGATGAAACCCTAGGGGTGCTTGTGTGCATTGTGTTGTCATTTTTCATGCATTTTTGTCTTGCATTAAGTCAAGCTATTTGTTTTGATTTTGGTATTTTGCATACAAACCCTAATCTTACGATCATGCATATTTGAAAGCAATAAAGTGCATAAAAGTAAATCTAATACTATTACAACATTATTATGGGAAGGGGGATACAAGTTTGAATAGGGGGATATTTGCAAGAAAATAAAGCCCTAATCAACTATTACAACCAAATTGAATGAGACATAAAGGCAATAGCAGAATGAGAATCCAATGAGATTATTTCACGTAGCTGTTTTTCTTTGTATACTATTTTTGTATAATTTCCATTCTTACGACGGAATTCTCTTACTAATATGCCCGTCTCCTTGTACAAAAACTCTTATTCAAGATAATACAAAACTATTCCTTTGAAAGTGAAAACTTCTGTTTTTATTTTTATATTTTGTGTGCGAAAATGTCAAGTGATTATTTTTGAACATATGCATTTGAATGTGATTACTGCTTACAAATACACGTATAAAAACAGAAAGACAGTTTGCTAATGACTTTAAGAAACAGGACAATATCTAAGGGCCATCCACAAAATCCCCGCAGATGTCTTCCCCGGAAGATACCTTCTCCAACAGGTACAGATGTAGGGGCATCCTACTACAAGGTCACTTCCATACTCTCAGCATGCAGCCTATTGATGTCAGTTGTTCTCACATCCCCGGCAAAGCAAAATTCTCTAATTACTGCTCCAAAATTCCCTAGTGAAGTCGCCAAGCCTCTCAGGATTCCCCAACGGGATTTCAACAAAATCCCCAAACAGCTCACGGAGTTTACCTTCCCCAACAGTTTATTTCTCTAACAACGGAAGTTCATCTCCCAACATTTCAACTTTAAACAAAATCTGAAGACCTACATTCTTTACCCCCAACCATAATTAGGGATTTATTTTCCCTAGTTCAACAATACAACAATGGAACAACTGACACATTCATACATTGAATTCATTAAAATTATCTAAAACTAAAAACTAAATTAATTAACAAAGAATAATAAGTTAAAAATTATTTTTTTAGGATTTTTCATGAAAAGGTTTTAAATTAAAAATAATAGGAAAATTAATTAATTAGAATAAACCTAAGTCCTAAATTAATTTTAATTAAGAAAAGAAAATAGGGTAATAATTAATTCTACGTCTAAATATTAATTCATAAAAAGAAATTAATTTTTAAAAAAAAATGTTTTTGTTCTTTTAAGTTTTTATAAAGAAAAATAAAATATGAGTGTAAAACTAATAAAATAAATATTTTTATGATTTTTCTATTAATAAAAAATAATAATATTAGTAATAAAATAATAACAAGAAAATATGAAAGTAAAATAAACTAAAATAAAAAATGAAAATGAAATAAAGAAATAAATGGGCCAGGGTGCACGAAAGTGAAATATGGAGTATGAAATGAATAAAATACCAAGCCCAACAAGGGGAGCCCAGCGCCTGCAAACAAGGAAAAAAGGAGGGAAAATATGAAAAAGAAACAAAAGGGTACCACTGGGGCTCGAACCCAGGTCCTTCAGGTTACAGGCACGCGCTTTAACCACTGGGGTGGTGATACATCTGTTAACTTGTGCACAACAATAAATATATAACACAAATTTTGCCTTGACTGTACTTCATCTTCAACCTCCAGCCAAAGGATTTCAAACTCGTCCATTTCTCAACTATTTTCAAAAGTGTAAACATGAAACTTGTGTATTTTTTCACCACGAATCCAACCATGTAACTAACTTAAGCTAACAATCAAAGATAAGGATGAATTTATGAAAGTACCAAATTCTGACCTAAATGTTTCAGCAAATTCAAACTCAAAATTCTCCATGCTCAAGCAACATTAATGAAATCTATGGACATTTATAGTTTCAGGACAATGATACCTATATTTTATCTTCACAAATGCAAGCCTAACAATGCCTAAATAATGAGATAGAAGTTCAAGAAAAATACCTCAAAAACTGAAATCGTGAAATGAGTTTGAGCTTGTTTCAAGTGATGGTGATGATCAGGTTAGCTTCCTTGGACCTATAGGAAGCTAATGCAATGGCTGGCTTGAACTAAAGGAGGCTGGAATGGTCTAGAGAAGATCAACTGTGATGCCCTGTTTTTGAACTTGGAAGTGGGTGAAGATGGTGTTACAGTCGTTGTGATACGGTGGGAGAACTGAATTGAGGCTTTGCGTTTTATCGCAAATGTTTCGGTTTAGCAGGAGTCGCCACCGACTTTTTATTTTATCCAAAGTAAAGGTCAAAAAGCACAAGAAAGACCTTTGAGATGTTTTCATGGGTTCGGGGGGTAGATTATGAAAAGGGAAGGTGCTAGCACCCTTTTCATCCATGGTTTTCCATGGGCTCTTAGTTACTTGTTTAAATCACTTGCTTTTGCTTTTCAATTGTTTGAAATGGTGCTTTTGTGTGTGGTTTTGAAAGTATTTTGAAAAGAGGCCTTTGTTTAGGAAACCTTTGTAATGATTCTTGTTTGAATATATACAAAGGTGTTTGTCTTTTGAAAGATATTTCAAAGTTTGAAAGTTTTGTTAGGAAAATGTTTTGAAATTATGTTGTGTTTTTGAAATTAGCAAGGATGGTTTGCAAGTTTGATCAAGTAACTAGGAGTTGTCTACCCTACTCAAAGATCTTTACTACACATTTTTAACCCTTTTACATTGTTGTTTTACCATTGTATTTGGTAAACAACCTTGTATTTGGATGTTAAACGGGACAGGCGTGGGTCATCGTATGGCCATGATAACAATGTTGCCAAGTATCTTTAGCAAATTTTTGAGGGACTAGATCATTTTTGTTAGGCAACCAAGATAGCGTCATCGAGGGACTGTGATCTTTTGTTTTGTTTTTGTTTTGCCAAGATACCTAGCATGCATAACATGGCCATTTTTAAGTCAACAAGTGGATGAAACCCTAGGGGTGCTTGTGTGCATTGTGTTGTCATTTTTCATGCATTTTTGTCTTGCATTAAGTCAAGCTATTTGTTTTGATTTTGGTCTTTTGCATACAAACCCTAATCTTACTATCATGCATATTTGAACGCCATAAAGTGCGCAAAAGTAAATCTAATACTACTACAACATTATTATGGGGAGGGGGATACAAGTTTGAATAGGGGGATATTTGCAAGAAAATAAAACCCTAATTCAACTATTACAACCAAATTGAATGAGACATAAAGGCAATAGCAGAATGGGAATCCAATGGGATTATTTCACGTAGCTGTTTTTCTTTTTATACTATTTTTGTATAATTTCCATTCTTACGACGGAATTCTCTTACTAAGATGCATGTCTCCTTGTACAAAAACTCTTATTCAAGATAATACAAAACTATTCCTTTGAAAGGGAAAACTTCTGTTTTTATTTTTCTGTTTTGTGTGCGAAAATGTCAAGTGATTATTTTTGAACATATGCATTTGAATGTGATTACTGCTTACAAATACACGTATAAAAACAGAAAGATAGTTTGCTAATGACTTTAAGAAACAGGACAATATCTAAGGGCCATCCACAAAATCCCCGCAGATGTCTTCCCCGGCAGATACCTTCTCCAGCAGGTACAGAGGCAGGGGCCTCCTACTACAAGGTCACTGCCATATTCTCAGCATGCATCCTATTGATGTCAGTTGTTCTCACATCCCCGACAGAGCAAAATTCTCTAATTACTGCTCCAAAATTCCCTAGTGAAGTCGCCAAGCCTCTCAGGATTCCCCAACGGGATTTTAACAAAATCCCCAAACAGCTCACGGAGTTTACCTTCCCCAACAGTTTATTTCTCTAACAACGGAAGTTCATCTCCCAACATTTCAACTTTAAACAAAATCTGAAGACCTACATTCTTCACCCCCAACCATAATTAGGGATTTATTTTCCCTAGTTCAGCAATACAACAATGGAACAACTGACACATTCATACATTGCATTCATTAAAATTAGCTAAAACTAAAAACTAAATTAATTAACAAAGAATAATAAGTTAAAAATTACTTTTTTAGGATTTTTCATGAAAAGGTTTTAAATAAAAAATAATAGGAAAATTAATTAATTAGAATAAACCTAAGTCCTAAATTAATTTTAATTAAGAAAAGAAAATAGGGTAATAATTAATCCCAAGTCTAAATATTAATTCATAAAAAGAAATTAATTTTTTAAAAACAAATGTTTTTGTTCTTTTTAGTTTTTATAAAGAAAAATAAAATATGAGTGTAAAACTAATACAATAAATATTTTTATGATTTTTCTATTAATAAAAAATAATAATATTAGTAATAAAATAATAACAAGAAAATATGAAAGTAAAATAAACTAAAATAAAAAATGAAAATGAAATAAAGAAATAAATGGGCCAGGGTGCATGAAAGTGAAACATGGAGTATGAAATGAATAAAATACCAAGCCCAACAAGGGGAGCCCAGCGACTGCAAACAAGGAAAAAAGGAGGGAAAATATGAAAAAGAAACAAAAGGGTACCACTGGGGCTCGAACCCAGGTCCTTCAGGTTACAGGCACACGCTTTAACCACTGGGGTGGTGATACATCTGTTAACTTGTGCACAACAATAAATATATAACACAAATTTTGCCTTGACTGTACTTCATCTTCAACCTCCAGCCAAAGGATTTCAAACTTGTTCATTTCTCAACTATTTTCAAAAGTGTAAACATGAAACTTGTGTATTTTTTCACCACGAATCCAACGATGTAACTAACTTAAGCTAACAATCAAAGATAAGGATGAATTTATGAAAGTACCAAATTCTGACCTAAATGTTTCAGCAAATTCAAACTCAAAATTCTCCATGCTCAAGCAACATTAATGAAATCTATGGACATTTATAGTTTCAGGACAGTGATACCTATATTCTATCTTCACAAATGCAAGCCTAACAATGCCTAAATAATGAGATAGAAGTTCAAGAAAAATACCTCAAAAACTGAAATCGTGAAATGAGTTGGAGCTTGTTTCAAGTGATGGTGATGATCAGGTTAGCTTCCTTGGACCTATAGGAAGCTAATGCAATGGCTGGCTTGAACTGAAGGTGGCTGGAATGGTCTGGAGAAGTCCAACTTTGATGCCCTATTTTTGAATTTGGAAGTGGGTGAAGATGGTGTTACAGTCGTTGTGATACGGTGGGAGAACTGACTTGAGGCTTTGTGTTTTATCGCAAATGTTTCGGTTTAGCAAGAGTCGCCACCGACTTTTTATTTTATCCAAAGTAAAGGTCAAAAAGCACAGGAAAGACCTTTGAGATGTTTTCATGGGTTCGGGGGGTAGATTATGAAAAGGGAAGGTGCTAACACCCTTTTCATCCATGGTTTTCCATGGGCTCTTAGTTACTTGTTTAGATCACTTGCTTTTGCTTTTCAATTGTTTGAAATGGTGCTTTTGTGTGTGGTTTTGAAAGTATTTTGAAAAGAGGCCTTTGTTTAGGCAACCTTTGTAATGATTCTTGTTTGAATATATACAAAGGTGTTTGTCTTTTGAAAGATATTTCAAAGTTTGAAAGTTTTGTTTGGAAAATGTTTTGAAATTATGTTGTGTTTTTGAAATTAGCAAGGATGGTTTGCAAGTTTGATCAAGTAACTAGGAGTTGTCTACCCTACTCAAAGATCTTTACTACACATTTTTAACCCTTTTACATTGTTGTTTTACCATTGTATTTGGTAAACAACCTTGTATTTGGATGTTAAACGGGACAGGCGTGGGTCATCGTATGGCCATGATAACAATGTTGTCAAGTATCTTTAGCAAATTTTTGAGGGACTAGATCATTTTTGTTAGGCAACCAAGATAGCGTCATCGAGGGACTATGATCTTTTGTTTTGTTTTTGTTTTACCAAGATACCTAGCATGCATACCATGACCATTTTTAAGGCAACAAGTGGATGAAACCCTAGGGGTGCTTGTGTGCATTGTGTTGTCATTTTTCATGCATTTTTGTCTTGCATTAAGTCAAGCTATTTGTTTTGATTTTGGTCTTTTGCATACTGTGATCGGTGGATTTAGAACTGACTGTTTTTAGCTGGTTTCACGAAATGTCGCGGAAGCAAGAGTACCACCGTCTTTTATTTTCTCCAACATGGACAGGACAAAAGCACAACAAAATTCCTTATGAGAATGTTTCTCGGTTCGGGAGGTAGATTTATAGAAAGGGAAGGTGTTAGCACCCTTTCTATCCGTGGTTATCCACGGGCTCTTAGATACTTGCTCTTATGTTTTCAAAATGTTTGCTTTTCAAAATGTGAGTGGGTTTGAAAAAGTTTCTTTGAAATATTTCTGAATAACTCTTGTATCAGTCCTCAAGAGTGTTTCAAAAATTGTTTTGAAAGCTTTTTGAAAGTGTCGGTGTGAAAAGGTTTTTTGATTTGTTTTTGAATAGAGCAAGTATCCATGAGTCATCTACCTACCCTAAGGAATTAAGCTGTGTAAGAGTCCTTTAGATAGTGCTATCCCACCATTGAGAGGTAGGTAGCACCATCATTGGAGTTGTTCGGGTCAATTCGATTGTAGGGACAGTGTGGCCACCGAAGCAACAGTAAGACACCTTAGAGGCTACCCTTATGTCCTTGATCTTTTTTTAATCCGAGGCAACCGTTTCGAGGCAACTGTTCCGAGGCGACTGTTTCGAGGCAACTGTTCTGAGGCAACTGTTCTGAGGCAACTGGATCATGGACATAAGGACCGCTAAGACGTCCTATACTTGACGACCACGTTTCGAAGGCAACAAGTGAGGCGTACCCTAGAAGTGGTGTGTGTATTTGTGTGTTGTATTCAGTTAATGTTTGTCTTGTTAATTAGTGAGCTACGGGTTGTTTTTATTTACATACATTCTTTCATGCAAGTTAACAGTTAAGGGGTGCAGAAAGTAAATTGCAGAAACATAAATCCTACGCTATTATAAGGCGCGGGTCTATACATCGCCAAAAATTACAAAGACCCGTTTTTTAGTAAATAAGTACGGAAATTAAATAAAGCGATAAACCTATTTAACTATTACATTCTTGGAGGCAATTACATAATAATCAAATAAAGTAAATGCGCGCGAATAAATTAATCGGGAATGTCTAAGGGTGTTGACCCTTTTAAGAAAAGAAATTGATTTTTTGGCTTTTTTTGTAATTAAAATGAAATTAAAGCTAATTAATGACTAATTAATTAATTTAATTAAAAAGAAATATTTTTTGTTTTTTATGTTTTTATGAAATAAAAGAAATGGAATAAAATTAAAAGTTAACTTTTACCTAATTCTAGATTTATTTTAATTATTTAAGAAAAGGAATTAAAATTGCCTAATTAAACTATTTTGGTTAATATTTATTTACAAAATAAAATAATAATAATAATAATGTTAATTCTATTTTTTGGTTTTTTATGAAAATGTGTTAATTAAGTTAATTGTTAATAATAAAAATAATTAAAAGGTTAGCAATTAAAAATAAGAGAAAATGACAAAACAAAATAAAAAAAAAGAAAGTAAAAACCAAGGGGGGTGTGGGCCAAATAGGAGGTTTATTGAAGCAATCCAAGCCCACTGAAATCTAAGCCACGTTTGACTTTCATGATTGCCTGCAGCACGCTTGACTCCAGAGTATGGTGTGCTACACTTTTTGTCCTTTGGATCTGCGTTGATGACACTTGGAGCGCTGGGATATGAGGTTTATGGTGCTCCTCCTTTGAGAATCTGCACATGAAAGTAATGAAAAAAATGATATGGAAATTATAGGGGACCTGGGAAGAACTTACAACGCGGTATGAGCCTCAGGACTTGGCAAAGGTTGCTTTAGCTTCAGGGTGTGGCAAGGAATAGAACCACGTGCTTGTTTTGATCTGAAGATGCTCACAACTATGTTTTAGAACTCTCACTTTTTGAATAATTTTTGGTTTTGCTCTTGGCCGTTTCTGCACACACTATTTTTTGAATGAGGTTGGGAAGGCTTGTATATATAGTAATGAATGAGAATCAGTCACATGATGAGCCTTTAACCATTGCAATTATGCTTGAGATTTTGCCATAACCAACATTGAAACAACTTGCCTTTTGTGTCAAAATTTGAATTTCTATGCCCATAATAGGCCTTGCACGAATTTGGAAGGTATTTCAAGGTGATTCAAAGCTATTCAACACAAAATATATCCCTCCATTAATTTCTTTGATTTTTATTTGAATTTTAAAGATTTAAAATGAATTAAATCAAATAAAATTAAATAAAAATGGAAAAATTAATTTTAAATCTTGAAATAAATTGTGGGACACGTGGGAGGCATGGCCAAGCTGAATCAAGTGGAAAAAGTGGGCCCCTTTTGTCAAAAATGAAGTTTCAAGGATAATTGACTTTGGCCATTTCACAAAAATTTCCCAACTTCTCCAATGCATATCTTGCTCAATTTTGAGGCTATGAACATGTTCTTGGACATTTTGGAAAGGTCTTGCGTCCTCTAACCAATGTCTTTGGTCCCATGTCATTTTGATTTACCAATCTCAAGTTATGGTCTTTGACTTAAAGTCCCTTTTTGTTGACTTTTGAAAATGACCTATAATGTTGAAATTGATAACTTTTTGTGAGAGCATTTCTTGGACTTGGAATGTGAAGATGAGTTGTAGGAAATGTCATCCCCTTCAAAATGAGCATTGGATGGGATTTTTCTGATGAACCATGGAAAAGTTATGCCTTGGTCAAGTTACAGTTGACTTTTCAACTGTCCAAAAATAGAAACTTTTGACACCTTCATGATTTTTGAGCCATTCTTGTAGAATCATGATCAAGACTTGATCAAATGATGATTGTGGCTTCAAAATAATATGTTGACCAAAATTTTTGACTTTTGACTGCCAAATGACCATTTTACCCCTGTAGTTGACTATGGAGCAATTAGGGTTTTTGACTGTGCAACTTGACCTTGTGAGCCTTGAAACTTGACATGTAGGTGCTTGACAATGTATATAGGCATGTGGGACTTGATTGAGCCCTTGAAAACCTCAACTTCCTTGCAAGAACCAAAACCCTAATTTGACTGGCTTAGGAGGATGGTTGACTGTGTAGCCCTTGAGTAGACCTTGAACCATTTGAGGTGATGCTTGGCAAAACTTTGAAGATTATGGGAGGGCAAATTTTGGGGTACAACAGTTGCCCCTGTTCAATCTTCTTAGACCTGAGGATATAGATTGGCTTGTGTACCTTTTATGATCTGAAGGTGGAAGATGATTGAACACTAGAGCGCCCAGAAATTTGCACTCACATAGTTGAGTATCAGCAGTGTGATGGCGGGAATGGGCTTACAGATGCCATTTGGAGAGATGATGGATGGAAGGATGGGCTTAAAGATGCCATCTGAAAGTGTGACAGAACCTTGTCGGGAATGGGCTTATAGATGCCATTTGGAAAGATGGTGGATAGGTGAATCTGAATGAGAAATAGAATAACTTCCGTGTCTGGAGCATATCTAGTCTGTGCCTGATTGCTGATGTCTGAATAAATGGTAGAATGACCGCCGTTTCTGGGGTATATCCATACTGCATGAGTAATAGAATGTCGTCCGAATCTGGATCGTATCTGGACTGAACAACAGAATAGCATCCGGGATGGAGCATCTCTAAGTTGTCTTTAGAAGTTTGAATCTGAATAAGCAATAGAATAGCATCCGGATCTGGAGCATCTCTAGGCTATATCTGAAAGGAAATCTGGAATAAGTATCAGAACGTCGCCATGCCTGGGTCACATCTGGACTATCTCTAGAAAGAGTCTTGAATAAGCAAAAGAACAGCATCCATATCTGGAGCATGTCTAAGCTATCTCTGAAAGGAAATCTGGAATAAGTATCAGAACGCCGCCATGCTTGGGTCACATATGAACTATATCTAGAAGGAGTCTTGAATAAGCAAAAGAACAACATCCATATCTGGAGCATTTCCAAGCTATCTCTGAAAGGAAATCTGAATAAGTATCAGAACGTCGCCATGCCTGGGTCACATCTGAACTATATCTAGAAGGAGTCTTGAATAAGAAAAAGAACAGCATCCATATTTGGAGCATTTCCAAGCTATCTCTGAAAGGAAATCTGGAATAAGTATCAGAACATCGCCATGCCTGGGTCACATCTGAACTATATCTAGAAGGAGTCTTGAATAAGCGAAAGAACAACATCCATATCTGGAGCATTTCCAAGCTATATCTGAAAGGAAAATCTGAATAAGCAAAAGAACAACATCCATATCTAGAGCATTTCCCAGCTATCTCTGAAAGGAAATCTGAATAAGTATCAGAACGTCGCCATGCCTGGGTCACATCTGAACTATCTCTAGAAGGAGTCTTGAATAAGCAAAAGAACAGCATCCACATCTGGAGCATTTCCAAGCTATCTCTGAAAGGAAATCTGGAATAAGTATCAGAACGTCGCCATGCCTGGGTCACATCTGAACTATATCTAGAAGGAGTCTTGAATAAGCAAAAGAACAGCATCCATATCTGGAGCATTTCCAAGCTATCTCTGAAAGGAAATCTGGAATAAGTAACAGAATGTCGCCATGCCTTGGTTACATCTGAACTATATCTAGAAGGAGTTTTGAATAAGCAAAAGAACAGCATCCATATCTGGAGCATTTCCAAGCTATCTCTGAAAGGAAATCTGGAATAAGTATCAGAACGTCGCCATGCCTGGGTTACATCTGAACTATATCTAGAAGGAGTCTTGAATAAGCAAAAGAACAGCATCCATATCTGGAGCATTTCCAAGCTATCTCTGAAAGGAAATCTGGAATAAGTATCAGAACATCGCCATGCCTGGGTCACATCTGAACTATATCTAGAAGGAGTCTTGAATAAGCAAAAGAATAGCATCCATATCTGGAGCATTTCCAAGCTATCTCTGAAAGGAAATCTGGAATAAGTATCAGAACGTCGCCATGCCTGGGTCACATCTGAACTATATTTAGAAGGAGTCTTGAATAAGCAGAAGAACAACATCCATATCTGGAGCATTTCCAAGCTATCTCTGAAAGGAAATCTGGAATAAGTATCAGAACGTCGCCATTCCTGGGTCACATCTGAACTATCTCTAGAAGGAGTTTCTGAATAAACACTAGAATATCATCCGTGGTTGGAGCATCTCTAAGTTATCTCTGAAAAGAAGCCCTGAATAAGCGACAGAATAACGTCCATCTGGAGCATCTCTGAACTATTTCTGAACAAGTAACTCTGAATAAGCAACAGAATAGCGTCCATCTCTGGAGCATTTCTAAGCCATCTCTGAAGAGAAAATCTGAATAAGCAAAAGAACATCATCCATATCTGGAGCATTTCCTAGCTATCTCTTTAATCTCTTTAACGTAGATATGCCCTGGCTAGATGCAGGTATCGAATCTGGAATTGCAACAGTTGATAGTAATCGTCTTTGGATTGACCTTTTTCCTGAAAAAGGCAAAACATCAGTTGTGCAATGCATGATGTCATGATGTTCTCAGGGAGAAATGAGATTGTGTGATATGATGCGTATGTGCATGCATTGTGTGTAAGCAAGATGTATGAAAGGTGATATGTTTATGAATGTATTTTCGTCTAGGAAAATAAATCCTTGACGAATGCCGGGAAGTTGAATCCTGGGCTGATGTTGAAGAACAAAGTTCTTCATTTCCGCTGGGAATGATGGTTGCAAGAATAAACCGGTAGGAGAAGATGACTCCGTTGGGGAATAAACTTGACGAAGAGATTACTCTGCGGGGAATACTCTGTGGGAAGAGATACTTCGCTGAGGTTTGATGATAACTCCGCTGGGGATACCGTTGATAAGCTTGGTTGGAAGATTTGACGAACTCCGCTGGGGGATAGGAAGAACTTCGCCGAGGATGATCTTTCTGTGGCATTTAGCTGAGGATAACCCAGTTATAAGCTCTGGTGGAGCATATCCTTTGAATAAAGTCCGGGAAGACGCGTTCGTGCTCTGCAGGGGATATCTTCCAGAATCTACTGGGGATAAGCTTCCAAAATCTACTGGGGAGATTGATTCGACTCTCCTGGGGAACTCTTGGACTGCACTAGGGAAGTGGCTCCACTGGGGTGTCTGGTATTCCGCCGGGGAACAATCTTATATTAAGACTGCCGGGGATGCTTGCTTAGGAACATCTGTATACTCCGCTGGGGAATATTGAGATTTTCTAGGGATACCCAACTTCCATAAGGCTGACTGTAGGCTAACTCTGCTTGGGGAGAGTGTTGCTGACTTGCTGGAGATATTGTGCCTTTTTAGGGCTGACGAGAGACCAACTCTGCTTGAGGAGTATTGTTGAACCTTGTCTTACTCCTGGGGAGTGGAGGCCTCTTGGTTATGTTCTTCAGCCGACCCTACCTTGGTACCTGGTGGACAGAGCAACTAGATCGCTTAGACAACTCATATTGCCCCTGTTTCTGTGGGAGAAGATACCTGTGGAGGCGCTGATAACTGCCGATTGACAATTCTCAATTTCTCGGACATAGTCGTACGCTTAAATCCCTAATTTTTGCTTGGACCGCCCTTTCGGGTTTTCAGTCCACCGGGATACCCATTTTTGCCCAAGTCGCCTTTTCAGGTTTTCGACTTGCCGGGTGTACAGATTTTTTCATTTCATCCCTTATTTTTTGCCCGAACCCTTTTGGTTCGCCGGGAAGCCCTTATTTTTGCCTAGGTGTGTCAACCTAGCGGGTCTTTGATTATGCGCAGTATTTTTTCCGACTATGTTCACACTCTCAGGATGTAGGGAGTTGCCCCTGTCAGAAGTGTTGTGTCGCCATGCTACCAGAAGATCTTCGTTTGATCGTCCAATGCCCCAAGTGACTCAGACGGAGATTTGCCCCAAGCTGGTTGGCCTTTTGAGAGATTCTCCGAATCTTGACTTAACTGCCCCAGATGATGGACATTAATCATACCATGCCCCTTGGTTGGGAGTGCTTTTGTTCATCAGATATTCTTCGTGCTAAATTCTATGCTGTTCAAACAAATAGTCATATGCAATCAATGTTATATTAAAAATGCAAAGCTCATGTCTGTCTTGAAGTTTTCGAAAATGTATTTTTTCAGCAAAACAAGCAAATTTTGTAAAATGTGATGTCAACTCAGGATTTTACAGCGAGCCTTAAGGAGTCAAGATACCTTTTGTAACAATATGCTTTCGAACTAACCCATGCTTCAGCTAGGACTTTTTAAGGGTTATAACGTGGCCTGGTTCATGGTTTAAGAAACAAAGGATAAAGGCTCAAATTATTTGTACCCACTCGCTCTTCGTGATGTTCTTCAAACCTAAACTCAGCTGATCATGTGTTAGACCTTGTTTGAGTCTTTGTCCTGATATTCCAATGATGGTTCGGATATTGACAGTTTATTTTGAATAGGCAGTCATTTCTCTTTGTTTTTTTTTGTTGAGGGTTTGTAGGACCTCTTTTCTTTTTGATTTCGTTATCCCTGTTTTTTGCCTGAACTGTTTCTTTTGTGATTTACAGTCAGCGGGATGCCCCAGTTTTGTAAGTCTCCTTCATAGGTTTTGACTTGTTGGGCTTTTATTTTTGGGAGATAATGACTGCCTGTCTTTATGATTATTCAGAACCATCACTATCTTTGATTTTGACAGGACTCCTTTGGTGCCATTCGTTGTGCACTTGGATCAACGGAGAGAACTACCCTGCCCCAGGTTATGATTAAGGGTTTTAATTTTCGAAAAGAAAAACTCCTACTTCTTTGGCTCAAAGGGGTTGACGAGGGATTATCTTCCTTATAACTCCGGTGTTTAGGAATTGAAACAATGCTTGTACCTCATCAGCAGGGTCAGTTCAAAAGTATACTGTAAAGATCGTGGTATCGTTTTCGTCATCCTCCCTCAAGAGGCTTAGAATTATTAATGGAGTGTTGAACATCAAGAAAAAATAAAAGCAATTTTGAATATAGAGAACACAATTACTTCAAAACAGACACGTGTAATGCATTAATGAAATAATAGAGTTTGATATGAATAAAATGTTTAAACAATCAAAGAAAAATACAACTTGAACATTTGAATGAAAAAAAGTTTCTTAGTTTGAACTAGTCATCTCAGATGGAAGATTCTCAGCAGAAGATGTTCATTTTACCACCCGGCATGAACTCTAGCACCCTTCCGTCGATCAAGTCTTAAATCTTATTCCTCAGGCTCCAACAGTCGTCAGTGTCATGTCCAGGGCTGTCAAAATGGTAGGCACACCTTTCATCAGGATTGTATTTTAGGGAGGTTATGTTGAGAGTCTTAGGAGGATCCTTTAAAGCAATCAGCTTGACCTCCAACAAGTGTCTCAGTATCAGTGATGATGGTATACCAGTCTCCGAGAAATGTCTTCTAGATGTATTTCGCTTACGCCCATTACCCTGTTGACGCTGGTGAGGTTGATGCTGGGCTTGTGACCCTAAAGCAAACTGAGGAGCTTTTCCCCGGTCTTCTTGCCCCACAGGTGGTTGAATGATGGTTTTCTCTTCAACCTTAGATGTTTGCCCCAGTTGGTTATCCCGAAGTAGTTGGTTGACGAGAACCCTGAGCTCTCCTTGTTTTTGAGATAAGTCTTGGACAAGAGCCATTTGCCCCAGCATCTGGGTTCTCATTGTATCCACCTCAGCTTGTAGACATTTCAGCCGTTCGTCCTTATCATCCTCAGAACTGTTCCTGACCAAAGTCCCCATGAGGATTGTTCTCAATTATTCCTGCCCCTTGGATAAGTTTAGGAGGATTGCCTTGAACTGAGTCTCTTGAGCATAAAGATCCTGATTGTCTTGTTGGGAAGCCATTGCTGAAATAAACAGCGAAGAAGGTAAGTGACCTGTGAAAAGGGTACCTGCAATGCAATGATATGTATGTATGCATGCAACGCTTTCAAGGATCTCGCGGGGTAAACAAGAGAAGCTTGTTAGAATTTGAATCCGGTGGCTTGATTGAAGGAACTGTATATTGTTGAGAGTCCTTCTTCAAGAGTCAAGGCTCACCATATCAAGTGGGTCATAGCCCCTGACTCAAGTCATTAACCTTGGCTAGAGGAAAATAATTCCCCTTTACCCATTGCTGGACATTTGATTCATCATGATCTGCATCACAAAACCCTTGAGGTCCTTGAAATGGATTAGTCCTTATGTAGGATGCATGCAATGGTATGATGGTATGATGTTATGCTATGCATGGAGTAATATAGGTAAACCCTGTTATGAGTCCAGATTAAGGATTGTAAACAAAACCTGCAAGAAACTCAAGTGTCAGATAACAAGTATGCAAGTAGTCAAGTTTGAAAGTACACAAGTCACACAAGACAGCCTTTAGAGTTCAGGCCAGCATGAAGTTTGGGGTACTACCCTCTTGAAGTTGGTGGGCTCAAACCTGTCCTATCAAAAGTAACCGGGTTCTAGAGGATCCCAATATCACCGACTACCCTCAATCGGTCATAACTCCAGCGTCGCAATATTTTCTTGCGGCCAGAACCATCGCGAGAGTTTAGCCTCAATGGGTGTAGCATACTGCTACTGTTCTATGGCCAAGTTGGGTCACATTAGGGTTCTAAGGTCGGTCGGTGCTTAATGACTCCTCAGAAGACCCATATTCTCCTCGTTGCAACACAAGGGATATCGGTACATACCAAGGTACCACACCAACGTAGCCACTGCTTCACCCGTGTCGGTCTATGCCGGACAGGTCCCTCACAGCTTATGCTACCTAAAAGGGTATCCCCAGATCCGGGTTAGGATCTATGAAACTCTGATGCAAAGCCCACAAATATAAAGCAATCAAAGCAAAGCAATTGAAAACATAAGTATGATCTAATCCTAAGGTACACCTCACCTTTATAGTCCCCAGCAGAGTCGCCAGTTCTGTGATCGGTGGATTTAGAACTGACTGTTTTTAGCTGGTTTCGCGAAATATCGCGGAAGCAAGAGTCGCCACCGTCTTTTATTTTCTCCAACATGGACAGGACAAAAGCACAGCAAAATTCCTTATGAGAATGTTTCTCGGTTCGGGAGGTAGATTTATAGAAAGGGAAGGTGTTAGCACCCTTTCTATCCGTGGTTATCCACGGGCTCTTAGATACTTGCTCTTATGTTTTCAAAATGTTTGCTTTTCAAAATGTGAGTGGGTTTGAAAAGGTTTCTTTGAAATATTTCTGAATAACTCTTGTATCAGTCCTCAAGAGTGTTTGAAAAATTGTTTTGAAAGCTTTTTGAAAGTGTCGGTGTGAAAAGGTTTTTTGATTTGTTTTTGAATAGAGCAAGTATCCATGAGTCATCTACCTACCCTAAGGAATTAAGCTGTGTAAGAGTCCTTTAGATAATGCTATCCCACCATTGAGAGGTAGGTAGCACCATTGTTGGAGTTGTTCGGGTCAATTCGATTGTAGGGACAGTGTGGTCACCGAAGCAATAGTAAGACACCTTAGAGGCTACCCTTATGTCCTTGATCTTTTTTTAATCCGAGGAAACCATTTCGAGGCAACTGTTTCGAGGCGACTGTTTCGAGGCAACTGTTCTGAGGCAACTGTTTTGAGGCAACTGGATCATGGACATAAGGACCGCTAAGACGTCCTATACTTGACGACCACGTTTCGAAGGCAACAAGTGAGGCGTACCCTAGAAGTGGTGTGTGTATTTGTGTGTTGTATTCAGTTAATGTTTGTCTTGTTAATTAGTGAGCTACGGGTTGTTTTTATTTACATACATTCTTTCATGCAAGTTAACAGTTAAGGGGTGCGGAAAGTAAATTGCGGAAACATAAATCCTACGCTATTACAAGGCGCGGGTCTATACATCGCCAAAAATTACAAAGACCAGTTTTTTAGTAAATAAGTACGGAAATTAAATAAAGCGATAAACCTATTTAACCATTACATTCTTGGAGGCAATTACATAATAATCAAATAAAGTAAATGCGCGCGAATAAATTAATCGGGAATGTCTAAGGGTGTTCACCCTTTTAAGAAAAGAAATTGATTTTTTGGCTTTTTTTGTAATTAAAATGAAATTAAAGCTAATTAATGACTAATTAATTAATTTAATTAAAAAGAAATATTTTTTCTTTTTTATGTTTTTATGAAATAAAAGAAATGGAATAAAATTAAAAGTTAACTTTTACCTAATTCTAGATTTATTTTAATTATTTAAGAAAAGGAATTAAAATTGCCTAATTAAACTATTTTGGTTAATATTTATTTACAAAATAAAATAATAATAATAATGTTAATTCTATTTTTTGGTTTTTTATGAAAATGCGTTAATTAAGTTAATTGTTAATAATAAAAATAATTAAAAGGTTAGCAATTAAAAATAAGAGAAAATGACAAAACAAAATAAAAAAAAGAAAGTAAAAACCAAGGGGGGTGTGGGCCAAATAGGAGGTTTATTGAAGCAATCTAAGCCCACTGAAATCTAAGCCACGTTTGACTTTCATGATTGCCTGCAGCACGCTTGACTCCAGAGTATGGTGTGCTACACTTTTTGTCCTTTGGATATGCGTTGATGACACTTGGAGCGCTGGGATATGAGGTTTATGGTGCTCCTCCTTTGAGAATCTGCACATGAAAGTAATGAAAAAAATGATATGGAAATTATAGGGGACCTGGGAAGAACTTACAGTGCGGTATGAGCCTCAGGACTTGGCAAAGGTTGCTTTAGCTTTAGGGTGTGGCAAGGAATAGAACCACGTGCTTGTTTTGATCTGAAGATGCTCACAACTATGTTTTAGAACTCTCACTTTTAGAATAATTTTTGGTTTTTCTCTTGGTCGTTTCTGCACACACTATTTTTTGAATGAGGTTGGGAAGGCTTGTATATATAGTAATGAATGAGAATCAGTCACATGATGAGCCTTTAACCATTGCAATTATGCTTGAGATTTTTCCATAACCAACATTGAAACAACTTGCCTTTTGTGTCAAAATTTGAATTTCTATGCCCATAATAGGCCTTGCACGAATTTGGAAGGTATTTAAAGGTGATTCAAAGCTATTCAACACAAAACATATCCCTCCATTAATTTCTTTGATTTTTATTTGAATTTTAAAGATTTAAAATGAATTAAATCAAATAAAATTAAATAAAAATGGAAAAAGTAATTTTAAATCTTGAAATAAATTGTGGGACACGTGGGAGGCATGGCCAAGCTGAATCAAGTGGAAAAAGTGGGCCCCTTTTGTCAAAAATGAAGTTTTAAGGATAATTGACTTTGGCCATTTCATAAAAATTTCCCAACTTCTCCAATGCATATCTTGCTTAATTTTGAGGCTATGAACATGTTCTTGGACATTTTGGAAAGGTCTTGAAGTCCTCTAACCAACGTCTTTGGTCCCATGTCATTTTGATTTACCAATCTCAAGTTATGGTCTTTGACTTAAAGTCCCTTTTTGTTGACTTTTGAAAATGACCTATAATGTTGAAATTGATAACTTTTTGTGAGAGCATTTATTGGACTTGGAATGTGAAGATGAGTTGTAGGAAATGTCATCCCCTTCAAAATGAGCATTGGATGGGATTTTTCTGATGAACCATGAAAAAGTTATGCCTTGGTCAAGTTATAGTTGACTTTTCAGCTGTCCAAAAATAGAAACTTTTGACACCTTGATGATTTTTGAGCCATTCTTGTAGAATCATGATCAAGACTTGATCAAATGATGATTGTGGCTTCAAAATAAGATGTTGACAAATTTTTTTGACTTTTGACTGCCAAATGACCATTTTACCCCTGTAGTTGACTGTGGAGCAATTAGGGTTTTTGACTGTGCAACTTGACCTTGTGAGCCTTGAAACTTGACATGTAGGTGCTTGACAATGTATATAGGCATGTGGGACTTGATTGAGCCCTTGAAAACCTCAACTTCCTTGCAAGAACCAAAACCCTAATTTGACTGGCTTAGGAGGATGGTTGACTGTGTAGCCCTTGAGTAGACCTTGAACCATTTGAGGTGATGCTTGGCAAAACTTTGAAGATTATGGGAGGGCAAATTTTGGGGTACAACACATATAAACCCTAATCTTACTATCTTGCATATTTGAAAGCAATAAAGTGCGTACAAGTAAATCTAATACTACTACAACATTATTATGGGGAGGGGGATACAAGTTTAAATAGGGGGATATTTGCAAGAAAATAAATCCCTAATTCAACTATTACAACCAAATTGAATGAGACATAAAGGCAATAGCAGAATGGGAATCCAATGGGATTATTTCACGTAGCTGTTTTTCTTTTTATACTATTTTTGTATAATTTCCATTCTTACGACGGAATTCTCTTACTAAGATGCCCGTCTCCTTGTACAAAAACTCTTATTCGAGATAATACAAAACTATTCCTTTGAAAGTGAAAACTTCTGTTTTTATTTTTCTGTTTTGTGTGCAAAATGTCAAGTGATTATTTTTGAACATATGCATTTGAATGTGATTACTGCTTACAAATACACGTATAAAAACAGAAAGACAATTTGCTAATGACTTTAAGAAACGAGACAATAGCTAAGGGCCATCCACAAAATCCCCGCAGATGTCTTCCCTGGCAGATACCTTCTCCAGCAGGTACAGAGGCAGGGGCATCCTACTACAAGGTCACTGCCATATTCTCAGCATGCAACCTATTGATGTCAGTTGTTCTCACATCCCCGACAGAGCAAAATTCTCTAATTACTGCTCCAAAATTCCCCAGTGAAGTCGCCAAGCCTCTCAAGATTCCCCAACGGGATTTCAACAAAATCCCCAAACAGCTCACGGAGTTTACCTTCCCCAAAAGTTTATTTCTCTAACAACAGAAGTTCATCTCCCAACATTTCAACTTTAAACAAAATCTGAAGACCTACATTCTTCACCCCCAACCATAATTAGGGATTTATTTTCCCTAGTTCAGCAATACAACAATGGAACAACTGACACATTCATACATTGCGTTCATTAAAATTAGCTAAAACTAAAAACTAAATTAATTAGCAAAGAATAATAAGTTAAAAATTATTTATTTAGGATTTTTCATGAAAAGGTTTTAAATTAAAAATAATAGGAAAATTAATTAATTAGAATAAACTTAAGTCCTAAATTAATTTTAATTAAGAAAAGAAAATAGGGTAATAATTAATCCTAAGTCTAAATATTAATTCATAAAAAGAAATTAATTTTTTAAAACAAAATGTTTTTGTTCTTTTTAGTTTTTATAAAGAAAAATAAATTATGAGTGTAAAAATAATACAATAAATATTTTTATGATTTTTCAATTAATAAAAAATAATAATATTAGTAATAAAATAATAACAAGAAAATATGAAAGTAAAATAAACTAAAATAAAAAATGAAAATGAAATAAAGAAATAAGTGGGCCAGGGTGCATGAAAGTGAAACATGGAGTATGAAATGAATAAAATACCAAGCCCAATAAGGGGAGCCCAGCGCCTGCAAACAAGGAAAAAAAGGAGGGAAAATATGAAAAAGAAACAAAAGGGTACCACTGAGGCTCGAACCCAGGTCCTTCTGGTTACAGGCACGCGCTTTAACCAGGGGTGGTGATACATCCGTTAACTTATGCACAACAATAAATATATAACACAAATTTTGCCTTGATTGTACTTCATCTTCAACCTCCAGCCAAAGGATTTCAAACTTGTTCATTTCTCAACTATTTTAATAAGTGTAAACATGAAACTTGTGTATTTTTTCACCACGAATCCAACCATGTAACTAACTTAAGCTAACAATCAAAGATAAGGATGAATTTATGAAAGTACCAAATTCTGACCTAAATGTTTCAGCAAATTCAAACTCAAAATTCTCCATGCTCAAGCAACATTAATGAAATCTATGGACATGTATAGTTTCAGGACAGTGATACCTATATTCTATCTTCACAAATGCAAGCCTAACAATGCCTAAATAATGAGATAGAAGTTCAAGAAAAATACCTCAAAAACTGAAATCGTTAAATGAGTTTGAGCTTGTTTCAAGTGATGGTGATGATCAGGTTAGCTTCCTTGGACCTATAGGAAGTTAATGCAATGGCTGGCTTGAACCAAAGGTGGCTGGAATGGTCTGGAGAAGATCAACTGTGATGCCCTGTTTTTGAACTTGGAAGTGGGTGAAGATGGTGTTACAGTCGTTGTGATACGGTGGGAGAACTGACTTGAGGCTTTGCGTTTTATCGCAAATGTTTCGATTTAGCAAGAGTCGCCACCGACTTTTTATTTTATCCAAAGGAAAGGTCAAAAAGAACAGGAAAGACCTTTGAGATGTTTTCTTGGGTTCGGGGGGTAGATTATGAAAAGGGAAGGTGCTAGCACCCTTTTCATCCATGGTTTTCCATGGGCTCTTAGTTACTTGTTTAGATCACATGCTTTTGCTTTTCAATTGTTTGAAATGGTGCTTTTGTGTGTGGTTTTGAAAGTATTTTGAAAAGAGGCCTTTGTTTAGGAAACCTTTGTAATGATTCTTGTTTGAATATATACAAAGGTGTTTGTCTTTTGAAAGATATTTCAAAGTTTGAAAGTTTTGATTGGAAAATGTTTTGAAATTATGTTGTGTTTTTGAAATTAGCAAGGATGGTTTGCAAGTTTGATAAAGTAACTAGGAGTTGTCTACCCTACTCAAAGATCTTTACTACACATTTTTAACCCTTTTACTTTGTTGTTTTACCATTGTATTTGGTAAACAACCTTGTATTTGGATGTTAAATGGGACAGGCGTGGGTCATCGTATGGCCATGATAACAATGTTGCCAAGTATCTTTAGCAAATGTTTGAGGGACTAGATCATTTTTGTTAGGCAACCAAGATAGCGTCATCGAGGGACTATGATCTTTTGTTTTGTTTTTGTTTTGCCAAGATACCTAGCATGAATACCATGGCCATTTTTAAGGCAACAAGTGGATGAAACCCTAGGGGTTCTTGTGTGCATTATGTTGTCATTTTTCATGCATTTTTGTCTTGCATTAAGTCAAGCTATTTGTTTTGATTTTGGTCTTTTGCATACAAACCCTAATCTTACTATCATGCATATTTAAAAGAAATAAAGTGCGTAAAAGTAAATCTAATACTACTATAACATTATTATGGGGAGGGGGATACAAGTTTGAATAGGGGGATATTTGCAAGAAAAAAAAGCCCTAATTCAACTATTACAACCAAATTGAATGAGACATAAAGGCAATAGCAGAATGGGAATCCAATGGGATTATTTCACGTAGTTGTTTTTCTTTTTATACCATTTTTGTATAATTTCCATTCTTACGACGAAATTCTCTTACTAAGATGCCTGTCTCCTTGTACAAAAACTCTTATTCAAGATAATACAAAACTATTCCTTTGAAAGTGAAAACTTTTGTTTTTATTTTTCTGTTTTGTGTGCGAAAATATCAAGTGATTATTTTTGAACATATGCATTTGAATGTGATTACTGCTTACAAATACACGTATAAAAACAGAAAGACAGTTTGCTAATGACTTTAAGAAACGGCACAATATCTAAGGGCCATCCACAAAATCCCTGCAGATGTCTTCTCTGACAGATACCTTCTCCAACAGGTACAGAGGCAGGGGCATCCTACTACAAGGTCACTGCCATATTCTCAGCATATAGCCTATTGATGTCAGTTGTTCTCACATCCCCGACAGAGCAAAATTCTCTAATTACTGCTCCAAAATTCCCTAGTGAAGTCGCCAAGCCTCTCAGGATTCCCCAACGGGATTTCAACAAAATCCCCAAACAGCTCACAGAGTTTACCTTCCCCAACAGTTTATTTCTCTAACAACGGAAGTTCATCTCCCAACATTTCAACTTTAAACAAAATCTGAAGACCTACATTCTTCACCCCCAGTCATAATTAGGGATTTATTTTCCCTAGTTCAGCAATACAACAATGGAACAACTGACACATTCATACATTGCATTCATTAAAATTAGCTAAAACTAAAAACTAAATTAATTAACAAAGAATAATAAGTTAAAAATTATTTATTTAGGATTTTTCATGAAAAGGTTTTAAATTAAAAATAATAGGAAAATTAATTAATTAGAATAAACCTAAGTCCTAAATTAATTTTAATTAAGAAAAGAAAATAGGGTAATAATTAATCCTAAGTCTAAATATTAATTCATAAAAAGAAATTAATTTTTTAAAGCAAAATGTTTTTGTTCTTTTTAGTTTTTATAAAGAAAAATAAAATATGAGTGTAAAAATAATACAATAAATATTTTTATGATTTTTTTATTAATAAAAAATAATAATATTAGTAATAAAATAATAACAAGAAAATATGAAAGTAAAATAAACTAAAATAAAAAATGAAAATGAAATAAAGAAATAAATGGGCCAGGGTGCATGAAAGTGAAACATGGAGTATGAAATGAATAAAATACCAAGCCCAACAAGGGGAGCCCAGCGCCTGCAAACAATGAAAAAAAGCAGGGAAAATATGAAAAAAAATAAAATGGTACCACTGGGGCTCGAACCCAGGTCCTTCAGGTTACAGGCACGCGCTTTAACCACTGGGGTGGTGATACATCCGTTAACTTGTGCACAATAATAAATATATAACACAAATTTTACCTTGACTATACTTCATCTTCAACCTCCAGCCAAAGGATTTCAAACTTGTTCATTTCTCAACTATTTTCAAAAGTGTAAACATGAAACTTGTGTATTTTTTCACCATGAATTCAACCATGTAACTAACTTAAGATAACAATCAAAGATAAGGATGAATTTATGAAAGTACCAAATTCTGACCTAAATGTTTCAGCAAATTCAAACTCAAAATTCTCCATGCTCAAGCAACATTAATGAAATCTATGGACATGTATAGTTTCAGGACAGCGATACCTATATTCTATCTTCACAAATGCAAGCCTAACAATGCCTAAATAATGAGATAGAAGTTCAAGAAAAATACCTTAAAAACTAAAATCGTGAAATGAGTTTGAGCTTGTTTCAAGTGATGGTGATGATCAGGTTAGCTTTCTTGGACCTATAGGAAGCTAATGCAATGGCTGGCTTGAACTGAAGGTGGCTGGAATGGTCTGGAGAAGTCCAACTGTGATGCCCTGTTTTTGAACTTGGAAGTGGGTGAAGATGGTGTTACAGTCGTTGTGATACGGTGGGAGAACTGACTTGAGGCTTTGCATTTTATCGCAAATGTTTCGGTTTAGCAAGAGTCGCCACCGACTTTTTATTTTATCCAAAGGAAAGGTCAAAAAGCACAGGAAATACCTTTGAGATGTTTTCTTGGGTTCGGGGGGTACATTATGAAAAGGGAAGGTTCTAGCACCCTTTTCATCCATGGTTTTCCATGGGCTATTAGTTACTTGTTTAGATCACTTGCTTTTACTTTTCAATTGTTTGAAATGGTGCTTTTGTGTGTGGTTTTGAAAGTATTTTGAAAAGAGGCCTTTGTTTAGGCAACCTTTGTAATGATTATTGTTTGAATATATATGTGATAAGGTGGTAGAACTGACTTGGGGTTTTGCGTTTGTTTCCGCAAATGTTTCGGTTGAGCAAAAGTCGCCACCGACTTTTTATTTTATCCTAAGGAAAGGTTAAAAAGCACAGGAAAAACCTTTGAGATGTTTTCGTGGGTTTGGGGAGTAGATTATAGAAAGGGAAGGTATTAGCACCCTTTCTATCCATGGTTATCCATGGGCTCTTAGTTACTTGCTAAGATCACTTGCCTTTGCTTTTCAATTGTTTGAAATGGTGCTTTGTGTGTGGTTTTGAAAATGTTTTGAAAAAGATGCCTTGTCTAGGCAACCATTGTAAAAATTCTTGTTTGAATGTTTTACAAGGGTGTTTGTCTTTTTGAAAAGATGTTTCAATGTTTTTGAAAATTTGTTTTGAAGTTGTGTTGTGATGTGTGTTTTGAAAAATTGCAAGGATTGTTTTGCAAGATTGGTCAAGTAACCAAGAGCTATCTACCCTAAATTTCTCAAAGATCTTTCTTATGTTTTAACCCTTTTAACAGTGTTGTTTCACCATTGTATTTGGTGAACAACCTTGTGTTAGGATGTTAACGGGACAGGCGCGGGTCATCGTTTAGACCATGAATGCAATAGTGTCAAGTATCTTTGGCCATTTTCTTAAGGGACTTGATCATTTTAGGCAACTTGATAGCGTCATCGAGGGACTATGATCACTTTGTTTGTTTTTGTTTTGTTTTGCCAAAATACTTGACATGCAAACATGGCCCATTTTTGAAGGCAACAAGTGGATGTAACCCTAGGGGTGTAAGTGTGCAAGTGTGTTTTATTGCATACAAGAATTTGTCTTTGAATTAGGATTTTCTATTTCATTGATTTTATCTTGCCATACACATCCTAATTACTAGCATTTATATTTGAAATAAATAAAAAGCAGAAATATAAAATCCTACGATATTACAACAATTAAGGGGGTGGGGATACATATTTGTACATGGGGTGGTTCAATGAGAAAAATAGATAAGAAAAGAAAATAACAAAGGCAAGATAGAGAGAAAGAGAGAGAGAGCCAGCGCGCTGCTGAGAGGCCATCAGAAGTTCTGACTCAGGCCTACTGCCAGATTATCAACCTCTTGGTTAAACTGTATGAGTCAGAACTTCTGACACTGGCACCTGCAAAACAGAAACCTGTTAGTGGGAAGATCATAAGTTCTGACCCCCATGCGCTGCAAGACAAAAGTTTGTTAGTGCGGATATCAGAAGTTCTGATCCTGCTGGAAATACAATAATTCTCAGAAGTTATGATATTATTGAAAGCAAAACAGGCTTCAGATGTGCTAACGTCAAAGTCAGCATTTGGCTTCTCCCTGTGCTAGTCAGAACATCTGCAGTTTTGTTATTATTCCACAAAACAGGAAACATGTTTGGGACAGCTTCAGCAACTGTCAAAGTGTTTTTAGGAGACAGAACCAACAAGGTCACAGGCGGGTTCTACGCTGATTCACTTACTACTTAAACATTCTGAGGTATGAAAATCCTCAGAACGCAAACATCAACAACATGATATTTACATTATGTTTATGTGAGCATGCAAAGCTGATGATGCTTAGCAGTGTGATGAAGGTCAGCAGGTGCTTACCTGGCTGTTGGAAAAGTTTGTGAGTGAGAGCTGGCTTTTAGCTCTGATGGTGTTCTGGACAAGTTCTTTTTTGAAGGGGTGGATGGAGAGTATATGTGGTCAGAAGCTGTAGGGGCGTATCTCTTTAATCAAGAAGCAATCTGGGTACAAATGAGGTTTTGAGACAGGAGATTCAAAGTTATGTTTGAGGCTCTTGAGACACCAAGATTTTTTTTGACAGAGTTTCAAAGTATTTTCTTACTAAAATTTCTGTTTCTCTTCTAGCAATTTTTCTGGTTTTTTCTGGCCCCTTCTTAGTGGTCAATGGTGCTCTATTTATAGGCAAAACTCTAGTGGATCCTTGAACGTTAAAGGCGCCAATAGAGGTTAAATTTTTTGTTTGAAAGAAGTTCATGGAAAGTGGTGATAATGCACATCTTTTCAGCCTAGGCTAGAACAGCAGGCAAGGATTGAGGAGAAGTGACCTCTATAGGTGGAAGGTGGTGCGTAGACCCATGCTTAAGCCTGCAGAAAGGTGTTTACCAAGCCACACGTGAAGAGACCTCTTGGATGAATGTTCAGGAGTGGTTGGGAGCATTAATGAGCATTAAATGGTGATGAGACTTATCAACACCAAAATTCTTGTAATAGGAGAAAACCTAAACCAACAGTTTTGTTTTACCAAAAACAACGTGAACCAAGCTCTGATCTCGGTCTCTTGCTGTCTCAGCAAATTCTGGGGATTCTCCTGACTTTCTAACACGTTCCTTGGATTTGCTTCTGGAAATCCTGGACTTAGAGATTCTGTGTCAGTGTAACACCCACTCTTCTGACCCTTTCAACTTCTGATTCCAACATGTTCTGAGGGAGCCTTCGGACTTCTTTGCTTCCTTTGCATTCCTCTAGCAAACTTTGGTTGAACTTGCGTAACTGCTGAAGGAGCCATGTTCTGTTTGAGGCTTACGTGTTGAACCACGTTTGCAACCTCTAACTGAGTTAATGTAGCTGCTGAAGAGCCAACTTCTGACTGCATTGAGCCAAGCTTGCAACTTCTGACCGTTTCTGTCTGGAGGTTGGTCCAGAAGTTCCGAAGTGCTATTTTCTTCTTAAACACCTATTTTTAGAGAAAAATTCCAAATCTTTAGAATTTAATTTTTCAAGGTAAAAGCGTTGCCTTTAGAGCTTGTGTGATCATTTTGCTCTTGTAAATGGTTTGCTTGGGAAGAAATGATAATTCAGGACTTGGATTTGTTTCAGAGAGACTCTGAGAATCCAGGATGATTTCTTGAAGAATGAGAGGGCAAATTTTGGGGTACAACAGCTGCCCCTGTTCAATCTTCTTGAACCTGAAGAGTTAGATTGGAAAGTTTGCCTTTTGCGACTCAAAGGTAAAAGAGGATTGGACACTAGAGTGCCCGTAAATTTACACTCGTCAAGACATAGATGTGGGAATGGGCTTAAAGATGCCATTCGGAGATGGTAGAATCTTGCTGGAGATGGGCTTAAAGATGCCATCCAAGAATCTTTGTCAACTTTCAACGTTGTAAGTCAAAAGGATGAGTATCAAAATGGTATCCGTGTCTGGAATGCATTCGAACTGTATCTGGAGACTGAATTTGTCTGAGCAAAAGAATGGCCTCCGCGTCTGGGGCGTATCTGAGCTGTAACTGTGTTTGAATGTAGAATGAATATCAGAATGACTGCCGTGCCTGGAGTGTATCTGCATTGTATCTAGATGACAAAGGAATATCTGTGTATGGAGCAACTGTGTGCTGGGAATAAGTTCTGAATGAGTGACAGAATGGAAACCGTGGCGACTGCACTGGGGAGAATCAAACTGCTGGTGTAAGGGCCAGAATGGCATCCATGTTTGGAGCATATCTGGACTTGAGGTTGATAAACGAATCTGAATGAGAGATAGAATGGCTACCGTGTCTGGAGCGTATCTAGTCTGTATCCGATTGCTGTAGTCTGAATGAGTAGTAGAATGAGTGATAGAATGATCGCTGTGTCTGGGGTGTATCCATAATGTATCTGACTATTTGTTAGCGATAGCTTCTTAATCTTATCCTGAAAAGGATAAAATTTTAGCTAAAACACAAAGTTATGTTGCATGATATGTATGATGCAATGAATTGCGTTTCATTAATGCTTATGATATATGAATGTAATGATTATGCATGTAAGCCGAGTAGCTGTCTTGCTGAGGATAGATGAATCCTGGATAGCCGGAGATAATAGAATCTTGACTACTGCCGGGGAAAGTAAATCCTTGACTGCTGCGGGGGATTGAAAATCCTTTGATCCTTGAAAGTGAGAAGTCTTGGGACCACTGTTGGGGACTCAGGAGCTTGGGTTGTATGCCAATCTGCTGGGGAGGCCAAAATGAGAATCTTCATTCTGTTAGGAGGTTGGGAGTATACCAATATTCTGAGGTTTCAAGGATGAGAATCTTCATTCTGTTAACGGTTAACTGTTATCTGGTTGATCTCCAAGCTTTCACAGAAACTCGTATTGCTATCTGGTCGTAATCCAGGCTTCACAGAAACTCGTTGAGCTATTATCCGGTCGAATCCGGGATTCACGGCTTGTATTAAAGATATACCACTATCTGGTCGACTCCAGGCTTCGTAGTATTCCTGGCTGCTGTCTGGTCGTAATCCAGGCTTCACAGAACCTTGTATTGCCATCTGGTCATAATCCAAGCTTCACAATAACTTGTTGAGCTGTTATCCGGTCAAATCCGGGCTTCACGGCTTGTGTTAAAGATATACCACTATCTGGTCGACTCCAGGTTTCGTAGTATTCTTGGCTGATGTCTGGTCGTAATCCAGGCTTCACAGAAACTTGTATTTCCATCTGGTCGTAATCCAGGCTTCACAATAACTTGTTGGGGATTAAACTATTATCCGGTTGAATCCGGGCTTCATAGCTTGCTCTTAGGAGGTATCACTATCTGTCGTAATCCAGGCTTCGCGGTAGTCTGACACTGCTACTCGGTCGTAATCCGAGCTTCACAATATGCTGTAGAGATCAAGATACTATCCGGTCGAATCCTGGCTTCATAATTTGAATTTTGTGAGACTTTGATCTTTTGACGACCGTAACTTCCAACAGGTGATGAAGGAACTTTTGAACGACCGATCAATTCGAAATGTAATTTGTTTTGGAGAATAAATCCTTGACAAATGTTGGGGAAATAAACCCATAACCGAAGCTAGGGATTGAAAAATCCTTGTTGACTGCTGATTGCTTGGGGAGCAAAATCTTCAGTTGTTGAGGGATCTTAGGACCACTGCTGGGGATTGAAAAATCCTTGGTGACCTGTGGGGAATGAGAATTCTGATGATCTCTACTGGGGAGTTCAGAACCTGGGAGACTCATGTTGTAGGAGTGAGACTGAGAATCTTCAATCTGATGGAAAGTATCTCTGTGGGAGAATGTTCACTAATCTGGTTCTGCTGGGGATTGACAGTTGGAAGTTTTAGCTCCGCTGGGGATTGACAGTTTTGGCTCCCCTGGGGACCTTGAAACTTAACTCTGAGGGGACTTGGATTCTGGGAGGCTCTCTGGCTGGGGAAATCATCTTTGAGGAAGCTTTTGTTCTGCTGAGGATCCTGCGGTTTAACTCTGTTTGGGGAATTAAGTTCTGGATTTTAACTTTGTTGAGGAATTTGGAGTTTAATTCCGCTGGGGATTTCTTCTGAAAGGGCATCGAGATATCTATCTGTACCTTCAACCTATCAGCAATCATCTTTCTTTATTTGTAAGAAAATGATTATGTTCAAATGCATATGCCTATTTAACAAAAGATTGGACGTTTCTCAAATAAAACATAAGTGTGAAAAAGAAAAAGAAGACAAAGCAAATTTCTGTATTTGGAAAAGTATTTGTATTAACTTTTTATGAGTATCTTTGTACAAAGGACACAGGCATCCTAGTAAGAGGATGTTGTCGTAAAAAATTGAAAATTTTATACAAAAGGAAAGATGGCTATGTGTAACAATTCCATGGGATTCCATTCTGTTATGGCCTTCACAGGGGCAAATGGACTCCTACATATGAAGGACCATTTGTGATCAAGAGCATATTTTCTGGTGGTGCAATGATTCTGACCACCATGGACGGCAACGATTTGCCGCACCCTGCGAACGCAGACATAGTCAAAAGATACTACGCATAAAATAACCCGACAAGTCGAAAACCCGAAAGGGCGGCTTGGGCAAAAATGGGCATCCCGGTGAACCGAAAACCCGAAATGCCGGTTCAGGCAAAAATTAGGGATAAAAACGAAAAAATCTGTACACCCGGCAAGCCGAAAACCCGAAAGGGCGGCTTGGGCAAAAAGGGGTTTCCCGGTGGATCGAAAACCCGAAAGGGCGATTCAGGCAAAAGTTAGGGAATTAAAGCGTATGACTACGTCTCGTCGGATCACTTCAAAGACAATCTCTTCATCAACCAGTTCCAGGCTTCTGATCAATCCAGTCATCGGCAAGCGAAGCATTGAATGGACAGATATTCAGAGTTGTGAAAGCTATAGCGGAACGGAATCCCATGGAATTATTTCACATAGCCATCCTTTATTTTGTATAAAATCTTTCAATATTTACGACAAAGTCCTCTTACTAGGATGATTGTCTCCTTTGTACAAATATACTCAAAGAAAATCAATACAAATACTCTTCCCAAAAATTTGTGTCATTTCCCTTTTCTTTTTCTCTTGCACTATTTGTTTTATTTTGAGAAACATCCAATGTTTTGTTAAATAGGCATATGCATTTGAAACATAATCACTTCCTAAATGAACCTAAGAAAGAGGATCACTGATAGGATGAAGGTACAAATGGATATCTTGACACCCTTTCGAAGGAAACCCCCCAAGAGATTTGGAATCCACATCCCTAGCAAACCCTGAGGTCTATCTCCAGCAGATTCTCGAAGCTTATCCCCAGTAAGGTTCTGGAAGATATTTCCCCACAGAGCACGAACGTCTCTCCCGAGTTTTATTCAAATTTATTCCTCACAAAGGCTTATAACTGGGTTATCCTCAGCTAACAACCACAGAAGATCGCACTCGCCAAAGTTCGTCCTATCCCTAACGGAGTTCATCAAGAGTCTCCCAGCACAACTTATCAGTATAATCCCTAGAGGAGTTTATCTTTGTCATCACCAGCCAGAGAGTCCTCCAGAGCTCAATTTCCCTCAGAGTGCAAATTTTCAATATCCCCAGCGGAGCCAGACTAATGAGCCTTCTCCCCACAGAGTTTTAGGAAGAGAAATCTTGAGTTCTCCAGCGAGATCGCCAGAGTTACTTCCCATCAAGCTGAAGATTCTCATCTTACCTCCCCAGCATGAGCCTATTAGATTGGAACTCCCCAGTAGAGGTCATCAGGAATTCTCTTCCCCAGCAGCAGCCAAGGATTTATTTTCCCCGGCAGCAGTCAAGATGCTTTTATCTTCAGCCACCTCGGATTCATTTATCCTCAGCAAGATAGCTCGTCAGCTTACATGCGCATTCATCACATTCATGTCATAAACATTGATGTCACGTATATTGCATCATGCATCATAACTTTGCATACAACTAACTCTTTACCTTTTCAGGAAAGATCAGTCGACAGACTAAAATCATTCAACTTCAAGATTTCTGAAAACAGTTCACGGGTTCTCCAAGTAAACGGATGTTAACCTATCACTTGTTCAGATTCTTCTTCAAGACTTCTGAAAACAGTTTATGGATTCTTCCCAACAACGGATGTTAATCTATCGACTTGTTCAGATGCAACTTTTGAAAACAGTTTACGGACGCTTCCCAACAACGGATGCTGCTCTATTGCTTATTCAACTTCAAGATTTCTGAAAACAGTTCACGGGTTCTCCAAGTAAACGGATGTTAACCTGTCACTTGTTCAGATTCTTCTTCAAGACTTTTGAAAACAGTTTATGGATTCTTCCCAACAACGGATGTTAATCTATCGACTTGTTCAGATGCAACTTTTGAAAACAGTTTACGGACGCTTCCCAACAACGGATGCTGCTCTATTGCTTATTCAACTTCAAGATTTCTGAAAACAGTTCGCGGGTTCTCCAAGTAAACGGATGTTAACCTATCGCTTGTTCAGCTTCTTCTCCAAACCACTGAAAACAGTTTACAGATTCCTCCCAAACAACGGATGTCAATCTATTGCTTGTTCAGACCCCCCAGTTCAGAGATGGTCCCAAGCTTGGACACCTTCCTGATATTCCCTTCCAGATGGCATCTCTAAGCCCATCCCCGACAAGATTTCTGTCACTCTCCCAGATGGCATCGTTAAGCCCATCTCCAAATGGCATCTCTAAGCCCATTCCCGCATCCATTGCTTTGACGAGTGCAAATTTCCGGGCACTCTAGTGTCCAATCTCCTTTTACCCTCGAGTCACGAAAGGCAAACTTGCCAATCTAACTCTTCGGATTCAAGAAGATTGAACAGGGGCAACTGTTGTACCCCAAAATTTGCCCTCCCATTTCTCATTGATTTCTCACCACAAAGCCCTTGAAGCTCAAGATCCAGTTAGGGTTTCATCTGCTCAAGACCTCTCCTTGCACTGTTGACTCAAATTAGGGTTTGTGTTTGCACAAAGATGCTTTGACCTAAAATGCCTAAGATGACTTTCATGCTTCATATTGGACTCCCAAGTTTATCCATACCAAGTTTCAAGTCTTGATTCCAATTGACAGTCAACTGTGGCCAATTGACAGTCAAACCTCATGAAAATTGACCCACATCAACATTATGGACTCATATGGACCATTTGATCAAATTTGGATCACAATTCCATAAGAAATTTGATCAGATCACCAAAAGGGCAAAATGGTCATTCTTAGGATTTTGACTGCACAAAGGCAATTTTTGACTGTTTAACCTAACCAGTGGCAAACCAAGCTCACATATGGACTCAAGGACCCCATGAAATTATCTTGACATGCTCAACAAACTCAAAAGATCCCAAGTACACAAAATTGACAGTTGAATTTCCCAGTCAATTGATCAATTTTGACTGTACACTGAAAAGTCAAACTTTGACTTTTTGGTTAAAATCAAGAGTCAAGATTCATTTTTCATCAAAACATGCCAAATCATGAAACTTGTTCACCAAGAAATCACAAAATGCAAATTAGGGTTAGAAATTAGAATTTTTCATAACTTAGAATTTTTCTAAGTTATGGAAAACCCTAATTTTTTCCCAACTTTGCCCCACTTTTTCACCAAGATCCATTTGGATTCAAACAAAAGTCCAAACATGAAAGTTGTAGCTTGTTGCATAATCTACAACTTTGATGCACAAAGTTTTCCCATTTGAGGCGTGTATCTCAAGTTACAAATTCTTGAATAAGGGCACTAAACCATTTTTAACTTAGTGAAATTTTAACCTATTTTGACAAGGTTTTCTACCCCACTTCAAGGCCATTTTCCATACACTTCCACTTGGAATTTCAATTTGCATTTCAAAGATGGATTGTAGTACACATTCCAAGCTTTCCAAAATGTCCAAGAACTTCTCAAACAACCTCATAACTTGAGAGAATCAAATTTCACAATATGGCAAAAACTCACTTTTGATTTGAGCATGAGCATGTTCATAACTTAAGCCATTTTCAAGTCAGCATAGTTTATGCTAAATTACAGGTCCTAAAACCCTTTGACACTCAAAAATTCAATGCAAAACCATTGTGCCAAGTTGTTATTCTAAGCATTTGGACATTACATGGAGAATTAACCCTAAACTAGAAAAAGCACTATTTCCATTTTTGCAAAAGTTCACTTTATGTCCAATTACAAATCCAAGCAGTACAAGCAAGATCTAATGGGCACAAGTTTATGGACAAATCACTCTGATCAAGGAGAGTTTATGCAGCTCATTAGAGGTCCCCTACTGGCCTAAAACACCAAGTTGCTTTTGTTTGCTTAAGAGTGAAGAAAAGTGCCATAACATAACACATCTCTCATATCAGTCAAGAAACCTTGAAGCAAATATTAAAAACACATTCCAAAGATCAGAACCAAGATTTTGCACGACCCTTGCACCTCTCAAACACTCCCATTGCCATAATCACTCTCAAACTGCACAAACAGGGCAAAGCCTGCAGTTTGAGTGCTATCTCCCATTTCTCTCAAGCTTTCTTGCCCAAACCAGTTCATACACATCCCCTAGCATCTATGCAAGCTAACCATGACCTGAAGCACGACCTGTAATGCCTCTAACCACTTCCACCATTTTCAGTTTCTTGTTTTGCAGGTGAAGTGCTCTAGCACGATTCATAAGCTTTCAAGACAAAGTAAACATTGGAATAGCATCCCTGGACCTCAAGGAAGCTTTTCCAATCATCACCTTGCACTGAAAGCTCCCCCATTGCAAGATAGAACTTCAGCTGAACATGTATCTTGGTGAACTCGTATCTCTCTTATTATGCATCATTGGCCTTAAGTTTGTGAATAAACAATGTCCTACTCATGCCACTGAACATGTACATTCTTTTACTTTTCATTTCTTTTGCTTGAGCTGTGAGAATTTGGAGTTTGAAAATGGCAGAAAAACTAGGTTAGGATTTGGGGGAGGAGAAATTCTCCCTCATCTTAGAGAGTTAGATCAAGTTATGCATATGGTTAGAATCGTCTCTTCATGCTGAACATTTTTTATGTTATGAGTTTTTGTTAAAAAGCCAGGAATCAGGGGTTAAGGATTGATGAAGAAAGGCGCGCATTTTTTGAATTGTTTGGTCTGAAGGTTGAAGACAACCATTTTCTGGGCTGGGCCTGTTTGTTATTCCTTTTTGCACCATGCATTTACTTTTGCACCCCCTGAGCCCATTTTGTTATTTTTAATGATTTTTTGACTTTTTCTTTTTTGGTCTGACTTGTTTATTTTTGCTTATGATATTAAAAATCTAAAAATAAATTTTTACACCATTTTTCTATTTTTTAGGCATTTATTTGATTATGTTGACATTTATACATAAATATATATATATATATATATATATATACACACTATTATTTAGAAAACTAGAAAAAAAATAATGAAAATATATTTTCTTTTCTGATTTTTATTACATTTTCCCTTTTGAAAATATTTTATACAAAACATATTTTTTTTTATAAATATTAATTGTTATCATTTATATATATATGATATTTATTTGTAAATAATATAAATATATAGGTATATTAATATACTTAGGAGAAAATATCAAAAAATGTGCATATTTTATTTTTTAATATTTAATACTAAAAAAGGCCTTTTTTACAAATATATCATATTTTATTTTATTTTTGTATGTAAATAATAAATATTATATGAATTGATTAATTAATGTCCCTTTTGATTAAAAAATTAGGGTTTTGCCCTAAATTTGAAAATACCTAAAAAATAATACCTTTTTATTTTATTTTTTTATTTTACATAAATAATACTTTTTTCATACATATAAAAATTCCTTTTGCATTCTTGCATATTTGTTTTATTTACCATTTAAATTATACATTTATTTATCTTGTAAATATTCATAGAAAATGATGTAATAGCTTAGATTCAATTTCTTGTCTAATATCCCCATTTGAAACATTGTACCCCCCTCCCCATATTATTGTGTTGTAATAGCGTAGGATTTTAAATTTCGCACTTTATCGCTTTCTAAACATACTATGCTAGAATTAGGGTTTTGTATGCGAATAAAAATGAACAAAATAGTTGGACCTAATACAAGATAAATGAGCATGAAAAATGGACGACACATTTCACACTTGCACCCCTAGGGTATTCCACTTTGTTGCCTTCAAATAATTGGGCCATATTGTATGTTGAATTTCTTTGGGTAAAAACAAACAATCAAATGATCATAGTCCCACAAAATATTGCTTAAATGAATGATCAAGTCCCTTTTAAAGAAAATTGCCCAAAGACATTTAACACTATTACAACTATGGTCTAAACGATGACCCGCGCCCGTCCCTTTCATCTCCTAAAACAAGATTGTCCACCAAATGCAATGGTGGAACAAAATTGTCAAAAGGTTTAAAACATAACAAAAATCTTTGAGAAAACTTTAGGGTAGATAAACTCTTAAGTACTTGTCAACTTTCCAAGAAAACACTTGCCTTATTTCAAAACCCACTTCACAAACACTTTCAAAACAAACTTTCAGAAAAAACCTTGAAACATCTTTTCAAAAAGACAAACACCTTTTGTAAAACAATCGAGTAAAGAATTGTTACAAGGGTAGCCTATACAAGGCATCTTTCTCAAAACCTTTTCAAAACCACACACAAAGCACCATTTCAAACAATTGAAAACCAAGGCAAGTTGATCTAAGCAAGTACCTAAGAGCCCTTGGATAACCATGGATAGGAGGGGTGCTAATACCTTCCCCTTCTATAATCTACTCCCCGAACCCAAGAAAAATCTCAAAGGTTTTTGCTGTGCTTTTTAAACCTTTCCTTAGGATAAAATAAAAAGTCGGTGGCGACTCTTGCTCAACCGAAACATTTGCGAAAACGAACGCAAAACCCTAGTCAGTTCTCCCACCGTATCACAGAACTGGCGACTCTGCTGGGGAAAATTTTTAAAGTGGAGTAACCTTAGGGCTTAGATCACCCTCTTGCATGACTAATTGTTTGATTTGCTTGCTTTATACTTTGGCTCTATTGTTTGGGCTTACAATCCTCCACCCGGATTTTGGGAAACATTCATAGATAGCAATACATTGTGGAAATTGTGCGGGGTATACCGACACGGTCTAAGCAATAGCTATATTAGTGCGACATATTTGTGAGTACCGGTAACCCTTGAGTTCAATCAAGGAGAGTACGGGGCCGCTGAGTGATGTCACTAAGCACTAATGACCTAGAACCTTACTTGACCATCTTGGCCTTTTATTAGGGGTAGTGAGATGACTGGCTTTGGTGCAGTCCGAAGTTGGTAGATACTCGATACTACACTCATTGAGGGTTATTTTCTTGGAATATTTTGGTCTCTAGTTAAGTGGCTAAACCAAAACAATGAACATTGAAAACAATCCAGTGATATTGAGCTCCTTAGAACCCGGTTACTATTTATAGGACATGTTTTTAAGCCAACTACACTCAAGAGGGTACTTACCTATGAAACCCCATGCAAGCCTGAAATTAGGGTTTGGTGTGAGTTGATTGTACATATGTTTTGTGCATACATCATAAACATCATAAAACATCATATGCATTCACTAACCATTTCAAGGGTTTTGGATCTTCATCTTTGTTTTTGTTTTGTAGGACATGGAAATCCCTCGCAGAAATACCATTAAAGTCAACCTTGTGAGAATCTCTCCTCAACTCAAGGAGATCACCTCAAGAATTCCGGAAAATTCATCCTTCAGTGAAAGACATGGTAGACTGCTCAGCCTAGTCAACACCAACATTGAAGAAGACATGATGAAAGTGCTATTCCAGTTCTTTGACCCTCTTCACCACTGCTTCACTTTCCATGATTATCAGTTGGTACCCACTTTGGAGGAGTTTTCTCAACTCCTAAGAATCCATATCCTTAATCAACTACCCTTTAACGGTACGGAAAAGGAACCAAAGCCGGAAGATGTTGATCGAGCATTACATCTTCAACCATCCGACATCAAGGGGCATTGGGAAACCAGAAGTGGCGTCAAAGGATTCTTAGCAAAATTCTTGTTTGAGAAGGCACAAGAATGTTGGAACTCATTGGACCTACAAACCTTTGAAGAGATTGTGGCACTCCTTATCTACGGGTTGGTCTTGTTCCCAAATCCTGACCAATTGGTAGATGTCAACGCCGTCAAAGTCTTCTTGTCCAGAAATCCAATACCAACATTGCTTGGGGACATCCTTCACTCATTTTACACACGAACAATGAGAAAGAGGGGTGTTCTCATGTGTTGTACTCCTCTCCTTGCAAGGTGGTTTATTTCGCACCTTCCACAATCTGTCTTGAAGAATAACCAGGGTACAAGGTGGTCCCAATGGTTGATGACTCTTACTCATTCTGATGTGCATTGGTGTTCTCGGTCCAGAGAAAATGTCATCATCGTCGATCGTTGCGGAGAATTTCCTAATGTTCCTTTACTTGGAATTAGGGGAGGTATCACCTACAACCCTTGCCTAGCTTTGACGCAATTTGGATATGCACGGAGGGATGGCCCTCATGACATGTTGATTCCCAGCCTAGTTTTTGACTTCGACAACGATGCGCAAGGACTTTGCCAAAGATTCATCAGAGCTTGGGGAAAACTCAACAAGGTTGATAGCAAGACTCTGGGACACAAGAACTCCATCCCTCTTGAGCCCTATCTCAAGTGGGTACGAGCCCGAGCCCAAAGTCTAATGATGCCTTATCCTCATGTTCTCCCTATGATTAAAGAGCCCGTCAATGAAGGAGAGGTTCCCTACACCATCCTACATCCAGACATGCCTACATCGTGGGAGGAAATGCAGAAAAGTTGGATTTAACTCAAGGAGGAACGGAACACTTTTGAAGCTAGCTACTACGCCAGTGAAAAGAAGGTTCTAGAGCTTACCCGCCGACTCCACGAGCAAGAGGCCCTCAACACCTACATCGCACCAAAGAGGATGCGCAATGTCTTTCTGCCTTGAGAAGTTTATTTTGTAACATTTGGCCCATGGGGCATTTATGTACTAACAAATTTCTTCTTATTAATATGACGTGCGTTCTTCTTTGTCTGAAACAATTTTGAATGTCCTAAATCCTTGAATGCATTGCATACATCAGCACACCATTCATCATGTGCATAAGCAGGTCTCACTCCAGGTTTCCTTATCTGTCTGCTGTTTATTACAGTAGGATGGATCTCGAGCAAACAGTCAAAGACCTACAAGCCCAGAATGCACAGTTCCAGCAACTCTTGATGACTTTGGTTAAAAGTCAAGAGGATATCAAGACTCATTTGGAGAATAAGGACCCAATGAAGAAGAAAAAGAGGATCGGGGTGGCTACTTTGGGGAGAAGATTTGACAGAGAAGCTCGGAGAGTGCTTGAATTTCCTCCTACTTCTGATGAAGGGACTAGTAAAAGAGATCGAGTTGCGGTGCCTTCCGAGTCTGATGCGGAGGAGGAAGAGGTTGAAGAGGATGAAGATTATTCTGACCAGCAATACCCTCCAACTGATGATAAATACAAGGGTTTAGAAGACAGATTGGCCGCCATGGAATTGCAAAGAGTACCGGGTTTGGATTTTGAAGACTTGGGCTTGGTTGCCGGAATTGTGATTCCCCCAAAATTCAAAGTGCCAGTGTTTGTGAGGTATGATGGGTTGTCCTGTCCCAAAATGCATCTCAGGTCCTACGTGAGAAAAATTCAACCCTATACGGCAGATAAAAATCTCTGGATTCATTTCTTTCAAGACAGCCTATCGGGAGCTCAGTTGGAGTGGTTTTATCAGCTAGAAGGAACCAGTGTCAGAAATTGGGAAGATTTGGCCACCGCTTTCTACAAACAATACCAGTATAATTCTGATCTTGCTCCTACTCGTACCTAACTTCAGGGTATGTCACTAGGAACAAGTGAGGGATTCAAAGAATATGCACAAAAATGGAGGGATTTGGCTGGCAGGGTGCAACCTCCTTTAACCGATCGTGAGCTCGTTGATATGTTTCTTGGGACCCTATCTGGGCCATTTTTCAATCATCTAATTGGTAACTCTTCCGCAGGGTTTACCGATTTGATCTTAACCGGCGAAAGAATAGAAGCTGGCATCAAGTCAGGAAAGATTCAGAAGGGTGTTGCTGCAAGTGTTGAGAAGAAGCCTTTTAAGAAGGAGACATCTATGGTATATTCTCAGAGAAGAGCAGGGAAGATGGAGCGTCGGCCAACTGTGGGGGCCGTAATGATTCAAAACACTCCAAGTGAGCAGCCTCGCTATAACCAGTCCAGACCAAATCAGCAACGGGTGGAAAGGCCACAACGACATTTCACCCGTATTAATATAACTCCAGCACAAGTTCTTCCCCATCTATTGAAGTTGAATCTTGCCACCATCAAGGAGGCGCCAAAGAATGTGAATACGTCCTCCCCGCATTATCATGCCAACGCTAAATGCGCCTACCATTCAGACAGTGTTGGACACGACACCAATGATTGTTGGGCACTAAAGCATAAAATCCAAGACCTGATAGAGGCTAAGGAGGTAGAGTTTGACGCTCCAGAGAAACCTAATGTGATATCTGCACCTATGCCGAAGCACGGCCGAAATATCAATGCCATTGAAGAGGATTTGTATGTTGCTGACGTCAGTGATCTGACTACTCCACTGCTAACCATTAAGTTGAATTTGTTAAGGGTCGGGATCTTCCCGGGATGTAAAGAAGACTGCTACTGTTGCCACTCTCTGCCGTTTGATTGTCCGCTATTAAAGAAAGGCATCCAAGGCCTTATGGATAGCCGACAAATTTTGTTCGAAAAAGTTTCTGCTGCTCCAGTTCATGTTGAAAATGTCTCAATCATAACCATTCACGCCAATCTTTCCAAGGCCGTCAAAAAGCCAGTTAAGATTACACCAGCTGCAAAATCTGTTCCTTTAAAGATAACAATGCCAGGGCCTGTTCCCTATGTTTCTGAGAAGTCGATACCTTGGAACTATGGTGGTGACGTCTACTACCATGGTATCAAGCAAATCGAAGTAATTGAAGAAAGTTCGGATGATGAAGAAGCCAACATTAGTAACATTGCGGGCACCAGCAAAATCACCAGGAGCGGGAGAATATTTTCTCCAGAGATTGCCCCTCCAA
Organism: Vicia faba; assembly: GCA_948472305.1. Lineage (NCBI taxonomy): Eukaryota > Viridiplantae > Streptophyta > Magnoliopsida > Fabales > Fabaceae > Vicia > Vicia faba. The sequence goes on from OX451740.1 coordinate 1,115,104,587, forward strand.
GAGCAGTCTTTGGACCCTCATCAACTAAAGAAGTCATCCCTGCACCAGTAAAACTCTCTGCTAGAACTCCTTTGATTGAAGAAGTTGTTGTTCCTAGTGTTGTCTCTCCTACCATTGCTGATAAAGGAAAGGGAATACAAGATGAGCCCGTCAGGACGAGGGCTCAACCCTTGGTGATCCCGGAAACCTCCAAGAAAGAAATGGACGAGATTTTGAGGATAATCAAGAAAAGTGATTACGATGTGGTGGAACAGTTGGGGCAAACCCCCTCCAAGATCTCCATGCTGGCACTACTACTTTGCTCAGAAGCGCACGCTAAAGCCCTGATAAAGTTTCTGAAGGCAGCTCATGTGCCCCAGGAAACCTCTGCGGATCAATTTCAACATTGCGTGGCTAGCCTGACTGCGGACAATGGATTAGGTTTTTCTGATGCCGACCTAACCCCTAAAGGCCGAAACCACAATGATGCTTTGCATATTTCAATCGAGTGTCGCGGAACCACCCTTGCACATGTTTTGGTTGATACTGGTTCATCGCTGAATGTTTTGCCTAAGAAGGCCTTGGACCGGCTAGATTGCGAAGGGTTGGAATTGAAGCCGAGTGATATTGTCGTCAGAGCTTTCGATGGGTCGAAGAGAATGGTCCATGGAGAGGTTGAAATTCCCATCAAGATAGGTACTGAGGTGTTTAAATCCACTTTCTATGTAATGGACATCCGTCCATCATACTCCTGCCTACTGGGTAGACCTTGGATACACCATGCTGGGGCAGTCACCTCCTCCTTGCATCAGATGCTGAAATATCCTGTCAAGGGAAAGATCATCACTGTCCACGGCGAAGAAGAGTACATGATTAGCCACTTAAATTCTTTCCGGTATGTGGAGGTTGAAGGAGAGTTCATTGAGACACCGTTTCAACTTTTCGAAGAAGTTCTTCCTGAAATAGCAGTAGCAAAGTTGACAGCCGAGACCCCGAGGCAGATGGCCAGGATGGCATCTCTGGAGGATGCAAGAGCCGCAATCAAAGAAGGGAAGAATTCAGCATGGGGGCAGTTACCCGACTTTCCGCATAAGACTGACAAGTTTGGATTAGGGTTCACAGCCGCTGGCCAGAAAGCTATGCGCCAGTCAAAGATTGAAAGAGCGCCAGTCAAAATTTCTCCTTACAGAATCAACGCCCTGGAAGATGAAGACAAGGAAAGAAACATTGAAGAGTGGATTTATCCAACTGTCAGAGGAGGATTGAGCAATTGGGAGGCTAAAGACTTTGTCCCCATCACTTTTATTCATCAGTAATTTATCTGTTAAACATTTCCTATTTGGTCTGTAATATTTTACTTTCAAACAATCCGTACACTATCTTTTCACCTCCTGCCTTGCCCGGGGCATGTAGGTCCACTTGTAAGGGTTTTGACTATTTTTCATATTCATATGCCATGTTTAATGATTCATTGGACGTTTTTCATTTGATAAACTGCTTATGTTCATTTTCTTTCCTTTTGCGTTTTTTGTTTAAGGATGGCTATCCCTTACACACACCCACACTCACCAATGCAGGTACCCATCCACTTCGGATTCCATGGGTGACTATTCTGCTGTATCTTTCAATAGTTCTGAAGATCTGGTGAATCTAGCCGAGTATGAAGATGACGAAGGTTGTGAAGTACCCGGGGAACTAGCCAGACTTCTGCAACAAGAGGAAAGGGCCATCTTACCGCATGAAGAGCCATTGGAAGCTGTTAACTTGGGAACCAAGGAGGATCGGAAGGAGGTGCAAATGGGTGCCAACCTGGAACCAAAAGTCAAGGAGCGCTTGGTACAATTGCTGAATGAGTATGTTGAAATCTTCGCTTGGTCCTATGAAGACATGCCGGGTCTAGACACAGACATCGTGGTTCACCGTCTCCCCACAAGAGAAGACTGTCCACCAATCAAGCAAAAAGTTCGCCGAATGAGGCCTGACATGTCCGAAAAGATCAAGGCAGAAGTAATGAAGCAGTTCGACGCTGGCTTTCTGGCTGTTACGTCCTATCCTCAATGGGTCGCTAACATTGTGCCAGTACCTAAGAAAGATGGCAAAGTCAGGATGTGTGTGGACTACCGAGATTTGAATAGGGCCAGCCCCAAAGATGATTTTCCACTTCCACACATTGACATCTTGATCGACAATACAGCTCAGCACAAAGTGTTTTCCTTCATGGCCCCCGAAGATATGGAGAAAACAACTTTTGTCACGCAATGGGGCACTTTTTGTTACAAAGTGATGCCGTTCGGACTGAAGAACGCAGGGGAAACGTATCAACGCGCCATGGTAGCTTTATTTCATGACATGATACATCATGAGATTGAAGTTTACATAGACGATATGATAGCTCGGTCACAAACAGAGGAAGATCACCTTGAACATCTGGAAAAGCTGTTTGCCAGGTTGAAAGAATACAAGCTCAGGATGAATCCAAGTAAATTCACTTTTGGAGTTAGGTCTGGTAAACTCCTGGGATTCATTGTAAGTAACAAAGGCATTGAAGTCGATCCGGCGAAAGTAAAAGCAATACGAGAGATGCCTGCTCCCCGTACTGAAAAGGAGGTTAGGGGATTCTTGGGGCTCTTAAACTATATTGCCAGATTCATCTCACATCTGACTTCTACCTGTGAGCCAATTTTCAAACTCTTGAAGAAAGATCAGGTAGTTGAATGGAACGACGACTGCCAAGCTGCTTTTGATAGAATCAAGGAGTATTTACTAGAACCTCCTATTCTGATGCCACCCGTCGAAGGAAGACCATTGATCATGTATTTGACCGTCTAGGATAACTCAATGGGGTGTGTTTTGGGCCAGCATGACGAGTCTGGTCGAAAAGAGCATGCTATTTATTACCTTAGTAAAAAGTTTACCGACTGTGAGACTCGCTACTCACTGCTCGAGAAAACTTGCTGCGCTTTGGTATGGGCTGCTCACCGACTAAGACAGTATATGCTGACTCATACTACCTTGTTGATATCCAAAATGGACCCTATCAAGTATATCTTCGAGAAGCCCGCTTTATCTGGAAGGATAGCTAGATGGCAAATGATCTTAACCGAGTATGACATCCAGTACACCACCCAAAAAGCTATAAAAGCGAGTGTACTAGCTGACCATCTGGCTCATCAGGCTATCGAAGACTATCAACCCATGAGATTTGACTTCCCAGACGAGGACATCATGAATTTGGACAACGTTGAAAGTGACGGACCGTATGACGGACCCGAAAAGGGATCCCGATGGACCCTGTACTTTGATGGTGCTTCAAATGCACTTGGAAACGGTATTGGCGCAGTACTTATTTCTCCGGAAGGTTGTCACACTCCTTTCACGGCCCGACTTTGCTTCAGCTGCACAAACAACATGGCTGAGTATGAAGCTTGCATCTTTGGTCTCAAGGCTGCTATAGACTTGGGGATCAAATCTTTGATCGTATTTGGGGACTCGGCTTTGGTCATCATCCAAATCAAAGGAGACTGGGATACCAAGCATCCTAATCTTATCCCATACAAAGAACATGTCCTGACATTGTTGCCTCATTTCGAGCAAATTACCTTCGAGCATTTCCCGCGAGAAGAGAATCAGCTAGCCGATGCTCTAGCCACAATGTCCTCCATGTTTAAACTCAACTGGGATAACGAGGCTCCCCAAATCACCATCAAGCGAATGGATGAACCGGCACATTGCCACGAGATTAATACCGAAGAAGTAGTGGAACAACCTTGGTTCCATGAAATCAAAAGGTATCTCGAGACTAGAGATTATCCTGAAGGAGCTTCCATAAATGACAAGAAGTTCTTAAGGAAATTCGCTGCTAAGTTCTTCCTGAGCAACGACATCCTTTACAAACGAAGCCATGATTGTGTATTACTCCGATGTGTGGATAAAGCTGAAGCAGAGTTGATCATGACTGATATACACAGCGGCACATTTGGCACTCACTTGAGCGGGCATACAATGGCTAAGAAGATCCTAAGGGCAGGCTATTATTGGTCTACCATGGAGGCTGACTGCCATCAACATTCCCGTACTTGCCACAAGTGTCAAGTCTATGCTGACAAAGTTCATATCCCTCCGGTTCCTCTCAACGTCCTGACTGCTCCGTGGCCCTTTGCAATATGGGGCATTGATATGATTGGAGAGATCAAGCCCACGGCTTCCAATGGACATCGCTTCATCCTGGTTGCCATTGACTACTTCACTAAATGGGTCGAAGCAGCTTCCTTCGCCTCTGTGACTAAAAACGTGGTTTCCCGCTTTATCAAGCAAAATCTCATATGCCGGTATGGTGTCCCCGATAGGATCATCACAGACAACGGTACAAATCTGAATAACACGATGATCACTGCATTGTGCGAACAGTTCAAGATTTATCATCACAATTCATCTCCCTATCGGCCGAAGATGAACGGTGCTGTTGAAGCTGCGAACAAAAACATTAAGAAGATCATTCAGAAAATGACAGTCACTTACAAAGACTGGCATGAGATGTTACCGTTTGCTCTGCATGGATACCGTACGACGACACGTACTTCAACTGGGGCAACCCCATTTTCTTTGGTTTATGGCATGGAAGCTGTTTTGCCTATGGAAGTCCAGATCCCTTCTCTAAGGATTATGAAGGATGCAGGTTTGAATGAAGATGATTGGATGCAGACCCGACTTGATCAACTCAATCTAATCGATGAGAAGCGACTTGCTGCTATATGCCATGGTCAGACGTATCAAAAGCGGATGATCAAGCCCTTCAATAAGAAAGTCAGACGTCAAGTGTATCAAGTCGGAGATCTCATAATCAAGCGGATTATCTTGCCGCAAAGTGATCCCAGGGGCAAATGGACTCCTACATATGAAGGACCATTTGTGATCAAGAGCATATTTTCTGGTGGTGCAATGATTCTGACCACCATGGACGGTGACGATTTGCCGCACCCTGCGAACGCAGACATAGTCAAAAGATACTACGCATAAAATAACCCGACAAGTCGAAAACCCGAAAGGGCGGCTTGGGCAAAAATGGGCATCCCGGTGAACCGAAAACCCGAAAGGCCGGTTCAGGCAAAAATTAGGGATAAAAACGAAAAAATCTGTACACCCGGCAAGCCGAAAACCCGAAAGGGCGGCTTGGGCAAAAAGGGGTTTCCCGGTGGATCGAAAACCCGAAAGGGCGATTCAGGCAAAAGTTAGGGAATTAAAGCGTATGACTACGTCTCGTCGGATCACTTCAAAGACAATCTCTTTATCAACCAGTTCCAGGCTTCTGATCAATCCAGTCATCGGCAAGCGAAGCATTGAATGGACAGATATTCAGAGTTGTGAAAGCTATAGCGGAACGGAATCCCATGGAATTATTTCACATAGCCATCCTTTATTTTGTATAAAATCTTTCAATATTTACGACAAAGTCCTCTTACTAGGATGATTGTCTCCTTTGTACAAATATACTCAAAGAAAATCAATACAAATACTCTTCCCAAAAATTTGTGTCATTTCCCTTTTCTTTTTCTCTTGCACTATTTGTTTTATTTTGAGAAACGTCCAATGTTTTGTTAAATAGGCATATGCATTTGAAACATAATCACTTCCTAAATGAACCTAAGAAAGAGGATTACTGATAGGATGAAGGTACAGATGGATATCTTGACACCCTTTCGAAGGAAACCCCCCAAGAGATTTGGAATCCACATCCCTAGCAAACCCTGAGGTCTATCTCCAGCAGATTATCGAAGCTTATCCCCAGTAAGGTTCTGGAAGATATTTCCCCACAGAGCACGAACGTCTCTCCCGAGTTTTATTCAAAGTTATTCCTCACAAAGGCTTATAACTGGGTTATCCTCAGCTAACAACCACAGAAGATCGCACTCGCCAAAGTTCGTCCTATCCCCAGCGGAGTTCATCAAGAGTCTCCCAGCACAACTTATCAGTATAATCCCCAGAGGAGTTTATCTTTGTCATCACCAGCCAGAGAGTCCTCCAGAGCTCAATTTCCCTCAGAGTGAAAATTTTCAATATCCCCAGCGGAGCCAGACTAATGAGCCTTCTCCCCACAGAGTTTTAGGAAGAGAAATCTTGAGTTCCCCAGCGAGATCACCAGAGTTACTTCCCATCAAGCTGAAGATTCTCAATCTTACCTCCCCAGCATGAGCCTATTAGATTGGAACTCCCCAGTAGAGGTCATCAGGAATTCTCTTCCCCAGCAGCAGCCAAGGATTTATTTTCCCCGGCAGCAGTCAAGATGCTTTTATCTTCAGCCACCTCGGATTCATTTATCCTCAGCAAGATAGCTCGTCAGCTTACATGCGCATTCATCACATTCATGTCATAAACATTGATGTCACGTATATTGCATCATGCATCATAACGTTGCATACAACTAACTCTTTACCTTTTCAGGAAAGATCAGTCGACAGACTAAAATCATTCAACTTCAAGATTTCTGAAAATAGTTCACGGGTTCTCCAAGTAAACGGATGTTAACCTATCACTTGTTCAGATTCTTCTTCAAGACTTCTGAAAATAGTTTATGGATTCTTCCCAACAACGGATGTTAATCTATCGACTTGTTCAGATGCAACTTTTGAAAACAGTTTACGGACGCTTCCCAACAACGGATGCTTCTCTATTGCTTATTCAACTTCAAGATTTCTGAAAACAGTTCACGGGTTCTCCAAGTAAACGGATGTTAACCTGTCACTTGTTCAGATTCTTCTTCAAGACTTTTGAAAACAGTTTATGGATTCTTCCCAACAACGGATGTTAATCTATCGACTTGTTCAGATGCAACTTTTAAAAACAGTTTACGGACACTTCCCAACAACGGATGCTGCTCTATTGCTTATTCAACTTCAAGATTTCTGAAAATAGTTCGCGGGTTCTCCAAGTAAACGGATGTTAACCTATCGCTTGTTCAGCTTCTTCTCCAAACCACTGAAAACAGTTTACAGATTCCTCCCAAACAACGGATGTCAATCTATTGCTTGTTCAGACCCCCCAGTTCAGAGATGGTCCCAAGCTTGGACACCTTCCTGATATTCCCTTCCAGATGGCATCTCTAAGCCCATCCCCGACAAGATTTCTGTCACTCTCCCAGATGGCATCGTTAAGCCCATCTCCAAATGGCATCTCTAAGCCCATTCCCGCATCCATTGCTTTGACGAGTGCAAATTTCCGGGCACTCTAGTGTCCAATCTCCTTTTACCCTCGAGTCACGAAAGGCAAACTTGCCAATCTAACTCTTCGGATTCAAGAAGATTGAACAGGGGCAACTGTTGTACCCCAAAATTTGCCCTCCCATTTCTCATTGATTTCTCACCACAAAGCCCTTGAAGCTCAAGATACAGTTAGGGTTTCATCTGCTCAAGACCTCTCCTTGCACTGTTGACTCAAATTAGGGTTTGTGTTTGCACAAAGATGCTTTGACCTAAAATGCCTAAGATGACTTTCATGCTTCATATTGGACTCCCAAGTTTATCCATACCAAGTTTCAAGTCTTGATTCCAATTGACAGTCAACTGTGGCCAATTGACAGTCAAACCTCATGAAAATTGACCCACATCAACATTATGGACTCATATGGACCATTTGATCAAATTTGGATCACAATTCCATAAGAAATTTGATCAGATCACCAAAAGGGCAAAATGGTCATTCTTAGGATTTTGACTGCACAAAGGCAATTTTTGACTGTTTAACCTAACCAGTGGCAAACCAAGCTCACATATGGACTCAAGGACCCCATGGAATTATCTTGACATGCTCAACAAACTCAAAAGATCCCAAGTACACAAAATTGACAGTTGAATTTCCCAGTCAATTGATCAATTTTGACTGTACACTGAAAAGTCAAACTTTGACTTTTTGGTCAAAATCAAGAGTCAAGATTCATTTTTCATCAAAACATGCCAAATCATGAAACTTGTTCACCAAGAAATCACAAAATGCAAATTAGGGTTAGAAATTAGAATTTTTCATAACTTAGAATTTTTCTAAGTTATGGAAAACCCTAATTTTTTCCCAACTTTGCCCCACTTTTTCACCAAGATCCATTTGGATTCAAACAAAAGTCCAAACATGAAAGTTGTAGCTTGTTGCATAATCTACAACTTTTATTCACAAAGTTTTCCCATTTGAGGCTTGTATCTCAAGTTACAAATTCTTGAATAAGGGCACTAAACCATTTTTAACTTAGTGAAATTTTAACCTATTTTGACAAGGTTTTCTACCCCACTTCAAGGCCATTTTCCATACACTTCCACTTGGAATTTCAATTTGAATTTCAAAGATGGATTGTAGTACACATTCCAAGCTTTCCAAAATGTCCAAGAACTTCTCAAACAACCTCATAACTTGAGAGAATCGAATTTCACAATATGGCAAAAACTCACTTTTGATTTGAGCATGAGCATGTTCATAACTTAAGCCATTTTCAAGTCAGCATAGTTTATGCTAAATTACAGGTCCTAAAACCCTTTGACACTCAAAAATTCAATGCAAAACCATTGTTCCAAGTTGTTATTCTAAGCATTTGGACATTACATGGAGAATTAACCCTAAACTAGAAAAAGCACTATTTCCATTTTTGCAAAAGTTCACTTTATGTCCAATTACAAATCCAAGCAGTACAAGCAAGATCTAATGGGCACAAGTTTATGGACAAATCACTCTGATCAAGGAGAGTTTATGCAGCTCATTAGAGGTCCCCTACTGGCCTAAAACACCAAGTTGCTTTTGTTTGCTTAAGAGTGAAGAAAAGTGCCATAACATAACACATCTCTCATACCAGTCAAGAAACCTTGAAGCAAATATTAAAAACACATTCCAAAGATCAGAACCAATCTTTTGCACGACCCTTGCACCTCTCAAACACTCCCATTGCCATAATCACTCTCAAACTGCACAAACAGGGCAAAGCCTGCAGTTTGAGTGCTATCTCCCATTTCTCTCAAGCTTTCTTGCCCAAACCAGTTTATACACATCCCCTAGCATCTATGCAAGCTAACCATGACCTGAAGCACGACCTGTAATCCCTCTAACCACTTCCACCATTTTCAGTTTCTTGTTTTGCAGGTGAAGTACTCTAGCACGATTCAGAAGCTTTCAAGACAAAGTAAACATTGGAATAGCATCCCTGGACCTCAAGGAAGCTTTTCCAATCATCACCTTGCACTGAAAGCTCCCCCATTGCAAGATAGAACTTCAGCTGAACAGGTATCTTGGTGAACTCGTATCTCTCTTATTATGCATCATTGGCCTTAAGTTTGTGAATAAACAATGTCCTACTCATGCCACTGAACATGTACATTCTTTTACTTTTCATTTCTTTTGCTTGAGCTGTGAGAATTTGGAGTTTGAAAATGGCAGAAAAACTAGGTTAGGATTTGGGGGAGGAGAAATTCTCCCTCATCTTAGAGAGTTAGATCAAGTTATGCATATGGTTAGAATCGTCTCTTCATGCTGAACATTTTTTATGTTATGAGTTTTTGTTAAAAAGCCAGGAATCAGGGGTTAAGGATTGATGAAGAAAGGCGCGCATTTTTTGAATTGTTTGGTCTGAAGGTTGAAGACAACCATTTTCTGGGCTGGGCCTGTTTGTTATTCCTTTTTGCACCATGCATTTACTTTTGCACCCCCTGAGCCCATTTTGTTATTTTTAATGATTTTTTGACTTTTTCTTTTTTGGTCTGACTTGTTTATTTTTTGCTTAGGATATTAAAAATCTAAAAATAAATTTTTACACCATTTTTCTATTTTTTAGGCATTTATTTGATTATGTTGACATTTATACATAAATATATATATACACACTATTATTTAGAAAACTAGAAAAAAAATAATGCAAATATATTTTCTTTTCTGATTTTTATTACATTTTCCCTTTTGAAAATATTTTATACAAAACATATTTTTTTTTATAAATATTAATTGTTATCATTTATATATATATATGATATTTATTTGTAAATAATATAAATATATAGGTATATTAATATACTTAGGAGAAAATATCAAAAAATGTGCATATTTTATTTTTTAATATTTAATACTAAAAAAGGCCTTTTTTTACAAATATACCATATTTTATTTTATTTTTGTATGTAAATAATAAATATTATATGAATTGATTAATTAATGTCCCTTTTGATTAAAAAATTAGGGTTTTGCCCTAAATTTGAAAATACCTCAAAAATAATACCTTTTTATTTTCTTTTTTTATTTTACATAAATAATACTTTTTTCATACATATAAAAATTCCTTTTGCATTCTTGCATATTTGTTTTATTTACCATTTAAATTATACATTTATTTATCTTGTAAATATTCATAGAAAATGATGTAATAGCTTAGATTCAATTTCTTGTCTAAATATCCCCATTTGAAACATTGTACCCCCCTCCCCATATTATTGTGTTGTAATAGCGTAGGATTTTAAATTTCGCACTTTATCGCTTTCTAAATATACTATGCTAGAATTAGGGTTTTGTATGCGAATAAAAATGAACAAAATAGTTGGACCTAATACAAGATAAATGAGCATGAAAAATGGACGACACATTTCACACTTGCACCCCTAGGGTATTCCACTTTGTTGCCTTCAAATAATTGGGCCATATTGTATGTTGAATTTCTTTGGGTAAAAATAAACAATCAAATGATCATAGTCCCACAAAATGTTGCTTAAATGAATGATCAAGTCCCTTTTAAAGAAAATTGCCCAAAGACATTTAACACTATTGCAACTATGGTCTAAACGATGACCCCCGCCCGTCCCTTTCATCTCCTAAAACAAGATTGTCCACCAAATGCAATGGTGGAACAAAATTGTCAAAAGGTTTAAAACATAACAAAAATCTTTGAGAAAACTTTAGGGTAGATAAACTCTTAAGTACTTGTCAACTTTCCAAGAAAACACTTGCCTTATTTCAAAACCCACTTCACAAACACTTTCAAAACAAACTTTCAGAAAAAACCTTGAAACATCTTTTCAAAAAGACAAACACCTTTTGTAAAACATTCGAGTAAAGAATTGTTACAAGGGTAGCCTATACAAGGCATCTTTCTCAAAACCTTTTAAAAACCACACACAAAGCACCATTTCAAACAATTGAAAACCAAGGCAAGTTGATCTAAGCAAGTACCTAAGAGCTCATGGATAACCATGGATAGGAGGGGTGCTAATACCTTCCCCTTCTATAATCTACTCCCCGAACCCAAGAAAAATCTCAAAGGTTTTTGCTGTGCTTTTTAAACCTTTCCTTAGGATAAAATAAAAAGTCGGTGGCGACTCTTGCTCAACCGAAACATTTGCGAAAACGAACGCAAAACCCTAGTCAGTTCTCCCACCGTATCACAGTAACTGTCATTTTTTGAATGATCTTCTTGATGTTTTTGTTTGCAGCTTCAACAGCACCGTTCATCTTCGGCCGATAGGGAGATGAATTGTGATGATAAATCTTGAACTGTTCGCATAGAGAGGTGATCATAGTATTGTTTAGATTTTTACCGTTGTCTGTGATGATCCTGTCGGGGACACCATACCGGCATATGAGGTTCTGCTTGATGAAGCGGGCAACCACATTCTTTGTAACGGAGGCAAAGGAAGCTGCTTCGACCCACTTGGTAAAATAATCAATGGCGACCAGGATGAAGAGATGTCCATTGGATGCCGTGGGCTTGATCTCTCCAATCATGTCAATGCCCCACATTGCAAATGGCCAAGGAGCGGTTAGAACGTTGAGAGGAACAAGAGGAATATGAATCTTGTCGGCATAGACTTGACATTTGTGGCAAGTACGGGAATATTGATGACAATCAGCTTCCATGGTAGACCAATAGTAGCCTGCCCTTAGAATCTTCTTAGCCATCGTATGTCCGCTCAAGTGGGTGCCAAATGTGCCACTATGTATATCGGTCATGATTAATTCCGCTTCAACCTTGTCCACACAATGATGTAGAACACAATCATGGTTGCGCTTATAAAGGATGCCATTGCTTAGGAAGAACTTGGCAGCAAATCTCCTTAAGAACTTTTTGTCATTGACGAAAGCTCCTTCAGGATATTCTCGAGTCTGAAGATACCTTTTGATTTCATGAAACCAGGGTTGTTCCACTACTTCTTCGGTATTAATCTCATGACAGTGCGCAGGTTCATCCATTCGCTCGATGGTAATTTTGGGAGCCTCGTTATCCCAGTTGAGTTTAAACATGGAAGACATTGTAGCCAGAGCATCTGCTAGCTGATTCTCTTCTCGCGGGAAATGCTCGAAGTTGATTTGCTCGAAATGAGGCAACAATGTCAAGACATGTTCTTTGTATGGGATAAGATTAGGATGTTTGGTGTCCCACTCTCCTTTGATTTGACTGATAACCAAAGCCGAGTCCCCAAATACAACCAAAGATTTGATCCCCAGGTCTATAGCAGCCTTGAGACCAAAGATGCAAGCTTCATATTCGGCCATGTTGTTGGTACAGCTGAAACAAAGTTGAGCCGTGAAAGGTGTATGGCAACCTTATGGGGAAATGAGTATCGCACCGATACCGTTTCCAAGTGCATTTGAAGCACCATCAAAGTACAGGGTCCATCGGGATCCATTTTCAGGTCCGTCATACGGTCCGTTACCTTCAATATTGTCCAATGTCATAATGTCCTCGTCCGGGAAGTCGAATCTCATGGATTGATAATCTTCGATAGCCTGATGAGCTAGATGGTCAGCTAGTACACTCCCTTTTATAGCTTTCTGGGTAGTATACTGGATGTCATACTCAGTCAGGATCATTTGCCATCTAGCAATTCTTCCAGATAAAGCAGGCTTTTCGAAGATATATTTGATAGGATCCATTTTTAAAATCAGCAAAGTGGTATGAGTCAACATATACTGCCTTAGTCGGCGAGCAACCCATACCAAAGTGCAGCAAGTTTTCATGAGCAGTGAGTAGCGAGTCTCACAGTCGGTAAACTTTTTGCTAAGGTAATAAATGGCATGCTCTTTTCGACCAGACTCGTCATGCTGGCCCAGTACGCACCCCATTGAGTTGTCCAAAACAGTCAGATGCATGATCAGCGGTCTTCCTTCAACGGGTGGCATCAGAATAGGAGGTTCTAGCAAATACTCCTTGATCTTATCAAAAGCAATTTGACAATCATCGTTCCATTCAACTACCTGATCTTTCTTCAATAGTTTGAAAATTGGCTCACAGGTAGACGTCAGATGAGAGATGAATCTGGAAATATAGTTCAAGCGTCCCAAGAACCCTCTAACCTCCTTTTGAGTACGGGGGGCAGGCATTTCTTGTATAGCCTTTACTTTTGCTGGATCGACCTCAATGCCTTTGTTGCTGACAATAAATCCCAGAAGTTTACCAGACCTAACTCCAAAAGTGCACTTACTTGGATTCAGCCTGAGTTTGTACTCCTTCAACCTGGCAAACAGCTTTTGTAGATGTTCAAGGTGTTCCTTCTCTGTTTGTGATCGAGCTATCATGTCGTCTATGTAAACTTCGATCTCATGATGTATCATATCATGAAAAAAAGCTACCATGGTGCGTTGACAAGTTGCCCCTGCGTTCTTCAGTCCGAACGGCATCACCTTGTAGCAGAAGGTACCCCATTGTGTAACAAAGGTTGTTTTCTCCATGTCCTCGGGGGCCATTTTAATCTGGTTGTAGCCCGAGAATCCGTCCATGAAAGAAAATACTTTGTGCTGAGATGTGTTGTCAATCAAAATGTCGATATGTGGTAGCAGAAAATCATCTTTAGGGCTGGCCCTGTTCAAATCCCGGTAGTCCACACACATTCTGACCTTTCCGTCTTTTTTAGGAACTGACACAATGTTAGCAACCCATTATGGATAGGATGTAACAGCCAGAAAGTCAGCGTTGAATTGCTTCATTACTTCAGCTTTAATCTTCTCAGACATGTCGGGCCTCATTCGGCGAACTTTTTGCTTGATCGGTGGACAGTCCTCTCTCATAGGGAGACGGTGAACCACGATGTCTGTGTCTAACCCTCACATGTCTTCATAAGACCAGGAGAAGATTTCAACGTATTCATTCAACAACTATATTAAGCGCTCCTTGACACTTGGTTCCAGATTGGCACCCACTTGTACTTCTTTCCTGTCTTCCTCTGTTCCTAAGTTGACAGTTTCCAACAACTCTTCATGAGGTAAGATGGCCCTTTCTTCTTGTTGCAGAAGTCTGGCTAGCTCTCCCGGTACTTCACAATCTTCGTCATCTTCGTACTCAGCCTGATTGACCAAATCTTCAGAGTTATTGAAGGATACAACAGAATAGTCACCCATGGAATCCGGAGTGGATGGGTACCTGCATTTGTGAGTATGGGTGTGTGTAAGGGATAGCCATCCTTAAACAAGCAAAAATGCAAAAGGAAAGAAAATTAACACAGCAGTTTATAAATGAAAACATCCAATGATTAATTAAACATGGCATATGATTATGAAGAGAATCAAAACCCTTACAAATGGACCTATATGCCCCGGGCAAGGCATGAGGTGAAAAATAGTGCGCAGATTGTTTTAGTAATTATTACAGACCAACAGGAAATGTTCGAAAGATAAATTACTGATTGATGAAAGTAATGGGAACGAAGTCTTTCGCCTCCCAGTTGTGCAGTCCCCCTTCAATGGTTGGGAAGATCCAATCTTCGATGTTACCCCCTTCGTCTTCGTCTTCTAAAGCATTGATTCCATGAGGAGAAATATTGATGGGTGTCTTTTCAATTTTTGAGCGACGCATAGCCTTTTGCCCCGCAGTGGTAAACCCCAACCCAAACTTGTCTGTCTTGTGAGGAAAGTCAGGCAACTGTCCCCATGTTGAGCTCTTCCCCTCCTTCATTGCAGCCTTTGCGTCTTTCAGAGATGCCATCCTGGCCACCTGCTTGGGTACCTCAGTTACTGCCTTTGCTACTGCCACTTTTGGAGAAACTTCCTCGAAGTGTTGAAAGGGTGTTTCAATGAATTCGCCATCCACTTCCACATACCGAAAGGAATTCAGATGACTGATCATGTACTCCTCCTCACCGTGTACAGTTACGATTTTTCCCTTAATAGGGTATTTCAGCATCTGATGTAGAGAAGAAGTGACTGCCCCAGCATTATGTATCCACAACCTTCCTAGTAAGCAAGAGTATGATGGGCGGATATCCATCACATAGAATGTTGAGTGGAACACTTCAGTGCCCACCTTGATGGGAATGTCGACCTCCCCATGCACCATCCTTTTAGACCCGTCAAAGGCCCTGACAATGATATTACTTGGTTTCAGCTCCAAGCCTTCACAATCCAACCGGTCCAGAGCTTTCTTAGGCAACACATTTAGAGAAAACCAATATCGACCAAGACATGGGTGAGAGTGGTTCCTCGGCATTCAACTGACACATGCAGTGCGTCATTGTGCTTTCTTCCCTTCGGAGTCAGGTCAGCATCAGAGAAACCCAGGCCGTTGTCGGTGGTAAGGCTGGCTACACAATCTTGGAATTGATCGGCTGAGGTTTCCTGGGGCACATGGGCTGTCTTCAAAAACCTTATCAAAGCTTTGGCATGAGCCTCCGAACAAAGCAACAGTGCAACATGGAGATCTTCGAGGGGGTTTGCTCCAGTTGCTCTACCACATCGTAATCACTCTTCTTAATTATTTTCAGAATCTCCTTCATTTATTTCTTAGAAGTTTCGGGGATGATCAACGGCTGAGCCCTCGTCCTGACGAGCTCTTCTTGGATCCCTTTCCCCTTATCAGCAGTAGCAGGAGGGACAACCATAGGAGTAACAACTTCTTCAATCATTAGCGTTCTTGCAGATAGTTTTACCGGTGCAGGGGTAACCTTGGGAACAACTGAGAGTCCAAAGATTGCTTTTGGAGGGGCAATCTCTGGAGAGAAAATTCTTCCACTTCGGGTAATTTTGCTCGTACCGGAAATGTTTCCAATGTCGGCAGTTTCTTCGTCAGAGCTTTCTTCAGTTATCTCAATTTGTTTAACACCGTGGTAGTATATTTCTCCACCATAATTCCACGGTATTGATTTGTCAGATTTGTATGGGACGGGCCCAGGCATGGTTATTTTCAAGGGTACAATCTTCGGAGCAGATGTAATCTTAACAGGCCTTTTGGGGACCTTGGAAATATTTACGGAAATGGTTATTATTGAAACTTCATTGATAGGAGTTGGAGTAACAGGAGTCTTTTCGAAAAGAATTTGTTGGTTGTCCATTAGGCGTTGGATGCCTATCTTTAGCAATGGACAGTCGGTTGGTAAGGAGGAACAAAGGTAGCAATCTTCTTTACAACCTGGGAAAATCCCAGCCTTCAACAGATTCAACTTGATTGTCAGTAGTGGAATTATCAGATCATCAACAGTAGAAACAAACAGATCTTCTTCAACAGCATGGACATTGCGACCATGATTTGGCATTGGAGCGGAGATTACATTCGGTTTCTCAGGGGCGTCGAACTCAACCTCTTTTGCGTCTATCAAATCTTGAATTTTATTCTTAAGCGCCCAGCAATCGTTGGTGTCATGCCCGGCGCTGTCAGAATGATAAGCACATTTAGCATTGGGATGATAATGTGGGGAAGCGGTATTCACAACCTTTGGCGCCTCTCTAATACTGGTGAGATTTAGCTTTAAAAAATGAGGAAGAACTTGTGCAGGTGTCATGTTGATGCGGGTGAACTTCCGTTGTGGTCGTTCTACCCGTTGCTGATTAGGTCTAGACTGATTGTTACGAGCCTGATCATTTGACGAATTTTGAATCATCACGGCCCCTACAGTCGGCCGGCGCTCAGTTCTTCTCAATCCTTTCTGAGAGTATATAACAGTTGCTTCCTTCTTAGCTGGGAAAGGTTTTTTAACAGTTGTGGAGGCAGAGGCATCCCTTTGAATCTTCCCACTCTTAATACCAGCTTCCACCCGTTCTCCAGTCAGAATCAAATCAGTAAACCCCACAGAAGAGCTCCCGATCAAATGGTTGAAGAAAGGGCCAGATAGGGTCCCCAAGAACATATCAACTAGTTCCCTATCTGAAAGCGGTGGTTGTACTCTTCCGGCCAAGTCACGCCATTTCTGGGCGTATTCTTTGAATCCCTCATTTGAGGCCATCCCCATACCTTGTAACTGAGTACGGGTCGGTGCCAAGTCAGCATTATATTGATACTGGCGATAAAAGGCAGCTGCCAAATCCTCCCAACTATGCACTTCTGACCTCTCAAGCTGGTAAAACCAATCTAGCTGTGTACCAGACAAGTTGTCCTGGAAGAAGTGTACCCAAAGATTTCTATCGGATGAGTGAGGTTGAATTTTTCTGACATATGACCTCAGGTGCATCTTCGGGCAAGACAGACCGTCGTATTTTGCAAAAGTTGGCACCTTAAACTTTGGAGAGATCACAATCCCCGCAATCAATTCCAATTCTTCAAAATCTAACCCGGGAACCCTTTGCAGCTCCATAGTTGCCAGTCTATCCTCTAGGTTTTTGTATTTGTCGTCCGCTGGCAGGTATTGCTGCTCTGAATAATCTTCATCTTCCTCGACCTCTTCCTCTTCAGTCTCGGATTCAGAAGGTAATGCAGGAAAGACCTTTTATTGTATCCAAAGGAAAGGTCAAAAAGCACAGGAAAGACCTTTGAGATGTTTTCTTGGGTTCGGGGGGTACATTATGAAAAGGGAAGGTGCTAGCACCCTTTTCATCCATGGTTTTCCATGGGCTCTTAGTTACTTGTTTAGATCACTTGCTTTTGCTTTTCAATTGTTTGAAATGGTGCTTTTGTGTGTGGTTTTGAAAGTATTTTGAAAAGAGGCCTTTGTTTAGGCAACCTTTGTAATGATTATTGTTTGAATATATATGTGATACAATGGGAGAACTGACTTGGGGTTTTGCGTTTGTTTCCGCAAATGTTTCGGTTGAGCAAGAGTCACCACCGACTTTTTATTTTATCCTAAGGAAAGGTTAAAAAGCACAGGAAAAACCTTTGAGATGTTTTCGTGGGTTCGGGGAGTAGATTATAGAAAGGGAAGGTATTAGCACCCTTTCTATCCATGGTTATCCATGGGCTCTTAGTTACTTGCTTATATCACTTGCCTTTGTTTTTCAATTATTTGAAATGGTGCTTTGTGTGTGGTTTTGAAAATGTTTTGAAAAAGATGCCTTGTCTAGGCAACCATTGTAACAATTCTTGTTTGAATGTGTTACAAGGGTGTTTGTCTTTTTGAAAAGATGTTTCAATGTTTTTGAAAGTTTGTTTTGAAGTTGTGTTGTGATGTGTGTTTTGAAAAATGGCAAGGATTGTTTTGCAAGATTGGTCAAGTAACCAAGAGCTATCTACCCTAAATTTCTCAAAGATCTTTCTTATGTTTTAACCCTTTTAACAGTGTTGTTTCACCATTGTATTTGGTGAACAACCTTGTGTTAGGATGTTAACGGGACAGGCGCGGGTCATCGTTTAGACCATGAATGCAATATTGTCAAGTATCTTTGGCCATTTTCTCAAGGGACTTGATCATTTTAGGCAACTTGATAGCGTCATCGAGGGACTATGATCACTTTGTTTGTTTTTGTTTTGTTTTGCCAAAATACTTGACATGCAAACATGGCCCATTTTTGAAGGCAACAAGTGGATGTAACCCTAGGGGTGTAAGTGTGCAAGTGTGTTTTATTTCATACAAGAATTTGTCTTTGAATTAGGATTTTCTATTTCATTGATTTTATCTTGCCATACACATCCTAATTACTAGCATTTATATTTGAAAGCAATAAAAAGCAGAAATATAAAATCCTACGCTATTACATCAATTAAGGGGGTGGGGATACATATTTGTACATGGGGTGGTTCAATGAGAAAAATAGATAAGAGAAGAAAATAACAAAGGCAAGATAGAGAGAAAGAGAGAGAGAGCCAGCGCGCTGCTGAGAGGCCATCAGAAGTTCTGACTCAGGCCTGCTGCCAGATTATCAACCTCTTGGTTAAACTGTGTGAGTCAGAACTTCTGACTCTGGCACCTGCAAAACAGAAACCTGTTAGTGGGAAGATCAGAAGTTCTGACCCCCATGTGCTGCAAGACAAAATTTTGTTAGTGGGGATATCAGAAGTTCTGATCCTGCTGGAAATACAATAATTCTCAGAAGTTCTGATATTATTGACAGCAAAACAAGCTTCAGATGTGCTAACGTCAAAGTCAGCATTTGGCTTCTCCCTGTGCTAGTCAGAACATCTGCAGTTTTGTTATTGTTCCACAAAACAGGAAACATGTTTGGGACAACTTCAGCAACTGTCAAAGTGTTTTTAGGAGACAGAACCAACAAGGTCACAGGCGGGTTCTACGCTGATTCACTTCCTACTTAAACATTCTGAGGTATGAAAATCCTCATAACGCAAACAGCAACAACATGATATTTACATTATGTTTATGTGAGCATGCAAAGCTGATGATGCTTAGCAGTGTGATGAAGGTCAGCAGGTGCTTACCTGGCTGTTGGAAAATTTTGTGAGTGAGAGCTGGCTTTTAGCTCTAATGGTGTTCTGGACAGGTTCTTTTTTGAAGGGGTGGATGGAGAGTATATGTGGTCAGAAGCTGTAGGGGAGTATCTCTTTAATCAAGAAGCAATCTGGGTACAAATGAGGTTTTGAGACAGGAGATTCAAAGTTATGTTTGAGGCTCTTGAGACACCAAGATTTTTTTTGACAGAGTTTCAAAGTATTTTCTTGCTAAAAATTTCTGTTTCTCTTCTAGCAATTTTTCTGGTTTTTTCTGGCCCCTTCTTAGTGGTCAATGGTGCTCTATTTATAGGCAAAACTCTTGTGGATCCTTAAACGTTAAAGGCGCCAATAGAGGTTAAATTTTTTGTTTGAAAGAAGTTCATGGAAAGTTGTGATAATGCACAGCTTTTCAGCCTAGGCTAGAACAGCAGGCAAGGATTGAGGAGAAGTGACCTCTATAGGTGAAAGGTGGCGTGTAGACCCATGATTAAGCCTGCAGAAAGGTGTTTACCAAGCCACACGTGAAGAGACCTCTTGGATGAATGTTCAGGAGTGGTTGGGAGCATTCATGAGCATTAAATGGTGATGAGACTTATCAACACCAAAATTCTTGTAATAGGAGAAAACCTGAACCAGCAGTTCTATTTTACCAAAAACAACGTGAACCAAGCTCTGATCTCGGTCTCTTGCTGTCTCAGCAAATTCTGGGGATTCTCCTGACTTTCTAACACGTTCCTTGGATTTGCTTCTGAAAATCCTGGACTTAGACATTCTGTGTCAGTGTAACACCCACTCTTCTGACCCTTTCAACTTCTGATTCCATCATGTTCTGAGGGAGCCTTCAGACTTCTTTGCTTCCTTTGCATTCCTCTAGCAAACTCTGGTTGAACTTGCGTAACTGCTGAAGGAGCCATGTTCTGTTTGAGGCTTACGTGTTGAACCACGTTTGCAACCTCTAACTGAGTTAATGTAGCTGCTGAAGAGCCAACTTCTGACTGTGTTGAGCCAAGCTTGCAACTTCTGACCGTTTCTGTCTAGAGGTTGGTCCAGAAGTTCTGAAGTGCTATTTTCTTCTTAAACACCCATTTTTAGAGAAAAATTCCAAATGTTTAGAATTTAATTTTTCAAGGTAAAAGCGTTTCCTTTAGAGCTTGTGTGATCATTTTGCTCTTGTAAATGGTTTGCTTGGGAAGAAATGATAATTCAGGACTTGGATTTGTTTCAGAGAGACTCTGAGAATCCAGGATGATTTCCTGAAGAATGAGAGGGAAAATTTTGGGGTACAACAATATACAAAGGTGTTTGTCTTTTGAAAGATATTTCAAAGTTTGAAAGTTTTGTTTGGAAAATGTTTTGAAATTATGTTGTGTTTTTGAAATTAGCAAGGATGGTTTGCAAGTTTGATCAAGTAACTAGGAGTTGTCTACCCTACTCAAAGATCTTTACTACACATTTTTAACCCTTTTACATTGTTGTTTTACCATTGTATTTGGTAAACAACCTTGTATTTGGATGTTAAACGGGACAGGCGTGGGTCATCGTATGGCCATGATAACAATGTTGTCAAGTATCTTTAGCAAATTTTTGAGGGACTAGATCATTTTTGTTAGGCAACCAAGATAGCGTCATCGAGGGACTATGATCTTTTGTTTTGTTTTTGTTTTACCAAGATACCTAGCATGCATACCATGACCATTTTTAAGGCAACAAGTGGATGAAACCCTAGGGGTGCTTGTGTGCATTGTGTTGTCATTTTTCATGCATTTTTGTCTTGCATTAAGTCAAGCTATTTGTTTTGATTTTGGTCTTTCGCATACAAACCCTAATCTCACTATCATGCATATTTGAAAGCAATAAAGTGCGTAAAAGTAAATCTAATACTACTACAACATTATTATGGGGAGGGGGATACAAGTTTGAATAGGGGGATATTTGCAAGAAAATAAATCCCTAATTCAACTATTACAACCAAATTCAAATATTGCACAAATGAATAAATAAGCAAATATTAAATATGCAAATAAATGTACATATGCAAAAAAATGTTTTTTGTATTATTTTATGTATGTAAAAATAAGTTATTTAATGTCCTAAAAATAAGGGAAAATAAAAATAATTATTTTTGAAAAGGTAGAAACCCTAGTTTTGTTTTAAAATATATATATATATATATATATATATATATATATATATATATATATATATATATATATATATATATATATATATATATATATATATATATATATATATATATATATATATATATATATATATATATATATATATATATATATATATATATATATATATATATATATATATATATATATATATATATATATATATATATATATATATATATATATATATATATATATATATATATATATATATATATATATATATATATATATATATATATAATATTATTTATTTATGTACAAGAATATAAAATAAAAAAAAATACAAGAGTGTTAAAAAATTAAAATGTGTGAGAAAATATTATTTAAGTATATAAATAATAAAAATAAAAATATATAATATTTTTGTATTATTTATGAATTTATTTTAAGAAAATAAAAGTATATATTATTTAATAAACTATTTCTATGTCCAAAAAATAATAAAAATAATAAAATAAAATGTGAAAAATTAAGAGAATATTTTTTGTGATTTTAAATATTTAGAAAAATAAATAAAAATTCAGAAATATAAAAGAAATAAAAAAATATACAAAAATAATCAAATGGGCCAAGGGGGTGCAGAAAGTAGGATGGGGGGTGTCAAAAGTGAGAACAACCCAGCCCAGCCCAAGGTTCCTTCGTCCCTGTCCTTGAGACAGAAGCAAAACGCGCGCCATGGTTCAAACTCGCAACTCATGCATACGTGCTCAAAAAAAAAACTTGCAACATGAAAGTTATAGCTCATGATCATACGATTCTAACCATGTAAAAAACTTGATCTAACTCTCAAAGACCAGAGAGAATTTCATTGGCCCTAAATCTTGACCTAGTTTTTTCAGTAACTTCAACTATCAAATACTCCTAGCTCAGTTAACATAAATGAATTCTAAGCATATGTACAGTTCAAGGACAATGAGGACTACATTTTTGCTTCACAAACCTAAGCCTAACGATTCCTAAATAAGGAGATATAAGTTTGAAAATTACCTGTTTCAGTCAAGCTCTAGTATGGCAATGCAACAACTTTCAATGAGGCCTGAGGTTCTTTTGAGCTTGCTTGATGTTCCCTTGACCTTCCCCAATGCTTGGGTTGCTTTGAAATGGCCTGAATATGCTTGTAGAACTCAACCTGCAAAGCTTCAAAGCAAAAATGGTGAAGTGTAAAAATGGAGTTACAGTGGCTTGAGAATGGTTGGGATAGTTTAGGTATGTTGTATGGAGTGTGTTGGAACTGGTTTCAAGCAAAACGCACGAGTGGATTTGGTTTTGACTTGTGATTTGCAGAACTTGCCCTGTTTTGGGCAGAAATGAAGTTTTGGAGTGTTTGGGTGTTTGAGAACTTGCTAGCTCGTGTTTTTGACCTTAGGCAATGTGAAAAACTTGTTTGAAATGAATACAACACTTGGTCTTATCAGATTACAAAGTTGTGGAGTTTTTTCATAATGACTTGTTTTTGAAGAAAAGGTGGGAAGTGACAAGGGAAAAGCTTGTACAGGCCTGTACTATAGCTGCACATAGTTGGTACATCTTTCTTGATATTAGTGAACTTTTTTTGCATAAAGAAATTAGGTCCATGTCTCAAGACAAACAAAATTGCAAAAGTTGTGCTTTATGGAAATGGTATTGTTGCCTTTTTGCCAAAAATGGATTAAACCTTTGTATAATGCTTCATAGATCAGAACCAAGCCTTAATCCAATATGTTTGAATTTAATTTATGAGTGTAGGAAGGTTTAAGACCTGTAAACCAAGTACCAGGAAGGTTTGGACATATTTTGCAACTTGTAGCATGGTGTAAAATGCCTTGGACAAAAGTGATGATTTCCCATTTTCAATCCTTCGATTCTCCCTAACCACAAATGATCTTGGAGAGTTCTTTGACATTTTGGAAATATTTTAACATGCTCTACAATCAATCTTCGAAATTAATTTTGAGATTCCACTTGGAACTATGTGAAAATTTGCCATGAAGATAGGTCAAAATCCTGCCTAAACTAGGGCAAAATTTCACTAAGTTAGAAAGTTTTTGGACCCCTATTCACAAAATCATAACTTGAGATCCAAGCATCTTTTGGGAAAACTTTGTGAATCAAAGTTGTAGATTTTGTGGAGGACTACAACTTTCATTTTGGAAGTTTTCTTTTAATCCAATTGCATCATGGTGAAAAAGTTGGGAAAAGTTGGAAAAAAAATAAGAAATTTTCATTACTTAGAAAATTTCTAAGTTATGAAAATTTTCCATTTTAAACCCTAATTTTCAAAATTAGGTTTCTTGGTGAAAAGGTTTCATGTTTTGACACATCTTGATGAAAAATGACCCTTGGCACTTGATTTTGACCAAAAAGTCAAAGTTTGACTTTTTAGTGTATAGTTGATTTTTGATCAGTTGACTGGAAAATTCATCTGTCAATCTAAAGCTTTTGAGATTTTTTGAACCTTGTGATTAAGTCAAGATGATGCCATTGAGTCCTTAAAATCATTCTTGAACCCAATTTTCCATTGGCTAGGTAAAAAACCAGAAATTGCCCTTCTGTAGTCAAAACCCTAAAATTGACCATTTTACCCTTTTGATGATCTGATCAAATTTCTTGAGGAGTTGTGGATCAAACTTAATCAAATGGTTCATATGAGTTTATAATGTTGATGTGGATCAAAAATTATGAGGTTTGACTGTAAATTGGCCACAATTGACTTTTTCCAAATACAACTGATTTCTAGGTCAAATGTCCAATTGACTGGGCAAACATTTGATTCAAGGCTTGAAACTTGATATGGGCAATCTTATAAGTCCAACATGAAGTATTAAAGTCACATGAGGCATTGGAAGTTCAAAAATCCCTATGCAAACTCAAACCCTAATTTTAAGTAAATAGTGCAAGGAGATGTCTTGAGCTGAGCAAACCTTAGTTCTGTCTGGAGTCCAAAGAGTCTTGTGAGGGGAAATTTTGATAAAATGAGAGGGGAAATTTTGGGGTTCAACAGTCGTGTAACAGGGACAGGGATGGCTTATGTAGGATATTTAGAATCTTTTGGAAGCAAAAGGCCAAGAAATGCACGAGTAGTTTTTTGATTTTGGGATTTCTGGCCACAATATGCAACAATAGAGGTCTGTTATGCAAATCTGACTTTGAGGGAGTTTTAGAGCTTGTGTATTCGTCTCTTAGCTTGCAAATAACTTGTGAATATGTATGGAAAATATTATAGCACTTGAGAGGGTCAGAAGCACAAGATATAGACTTATGGCTATTTTACTTGATTTTGAAGAAAAGTGGAAATATAGTTTCAAGGCAAAGTACAAGCATGGCCTGAGTTGTTAGAGGCTTTTGACAAGTTTCTTATGGCTTTTAGATTGTGTGTGATCAGAAGAAAACAATTGCAAAGCTCAAGAATTAACTTTGTGCATAAAAGCCACTTTCCAAAATGGCAATGTTGCCTTTCTTCCTAAAATGGTATTAAGCATGGGCAATGCATTGAATGCTTGGATTAAAGCTTCTAACAGTTGTGCAAACATTTAACTATGGAGTGACAAACAAGTTTGAGGTATGCAAAGCAAAGATTATGCAGCCTAGGCTTGGATTTGAATTCTTGTTCATCATGGAAATGGCTTGTAAATCAAGAATGAAACCCTAACTTCATCTCTTCGATTCTCTTTGTTCAAACATGATCTAAATGCGTTCTTGGACATTTTGGAAATCTTTTAACATCCTATACAACCTCTATGGTTGCCACGTTTGAAAATTACACATGGAACTATCTAAAAAATTGCCATGAAGTTAGGTCAAAATCATGCTTAAACTAGGGCAAAATTTCACTAAGTTTCCAAGTTTCATGAACATGTATTCACAAAATCATAACTTGAAATACATGCATTTCTAGGAGAAGTTATGTTCTACAATGTTTTAGATCTCATTGATATATACAACTTTAATGTTGAAAGTTTCCTTTGAATCATCTTGCATCATGGTGAAAATGTTGCTCAAAGTTGTGAGCAAATATGAAATTTCCAAGACTTAGAAAAATTTCTAAGTTTAGAAATTTTGACTTTTCAAAATGAAATCTTGAATTTTTGATTTCTTGATGAAAAAGTTTCATATTTTGACATATTTTGATGAATTATGATCCTTAACACTTGATTTTGCCCAAAAAGTCAAAGTTTGACTTTTTAGTATGGAGTTGACTTTTGATTAGTTGATTGAAAATCAACTATCAATCAATTGACCTTGAGCAATGTTTTGAGTCATGCCATTAGGTCAAAATGATTCAATTGAATCCTTAAGATCATGTCTCCAACCAATCAACCATTTGCTAGGTCAAAAATCAGAAATTGCCCTTTCTCAATCAAAACCCTAATTTTGACCATTTTGCCCTTTTGATGATCTGATCAAATTTCTTGAGGAATTATGGTCCAAACTTGATCAAATGATGTATATGAGTTAATAATGTTGACACAGATAAAACATTATGAGGTTTGACTATAGATTGACCACAATTGACTTTTTCCCCAATACAACTGATTTTTAGGTCAACTGATCAATTGACTGAGCACAAATATGATCCAAGACTTGAAATTTGACATGAACAACCTTGAGGGTCCAAAATTATCCATGAAAATCATATTAGGAATTAAAAGTTCAATTATCCTTGTGCAGTCTCAAACCCTAATTTTCAGTCATCAGTGCTTGATGAGGTGTCTTGAGCTGATCAACCCTAGTGCAGTCTTGAACCAAAAGAGATCTTGTGAGAAATTACTTGATAAATGAGAGGGAAAATTTTGGGGTACAACAGCTTCCCCTGTTCAATATTCTTAAACCTGAAGAGTTAGATTGGCAGATCCGTCATTCGTGACTTGAAGGTGAAAGATGATTGAACACTAGAGTGCCCATAAATTTGCACTCGAAGATGAATTGTGAATGGGATTATAGATGCCATTTGGAGGAATGGTGGTAAACACTGGATGAGGTGTCAGCATAAATCTTTGGTCGATTCATACTAAAATTTGATGTTTTACCTGTGAGAAAAAGAGTTAGTAAAAATGCAGATGGATGCAGGATGTTCACTAGAGGTGGTATTATGCTAAATGCATCTTGTATCTACATGCTATGATGTATGAGTGTGAGATGTATGTCTTTGTATGGGAAAATAAATCCCTTACTATTGCTGAGGAATTTTGGGAAGTTGACTCCCGGATTTCTGTTGGGGATGAAGAATATGCATATCTTCAAACTTTGTTGAAAGGATGCTTCCACTGGGGGGAATATCTCTTGAACGTTAGCGGTTATCTGGTCGGATCCAGGCTTCACAACTTACTTAGAGTGAGGAAGTCAATTTCTATCTGGTCGGATCCAGGCTTCATGGTAACTTACTGGGGAAGAGATAAATTAACTGTTATCTGATCAGATTCCAAGCTTTGCAGAAAATTTCTTGAAATTGAATTGTTATCTGGTCGGATCCAGGCTTCACAACAACTTGCTAGGGATAAGGAAGTTAACTATTATCTGGTTGGATCCAGACTTTGCACTGTCTCTCTAGGGATCGTAGTTAATTATTATCTGGTCGGGCTCCAGGTTTCACAATAACTTGCTTAAAAACTGACATCTGGTCGGATCCAGGCTTTGTAGATTTCTGAGGTGGATAAGGCTAATTGTTATCTGGTCGGGTCCAGGTTTCACAATAAACTGTTTGGGGATTTAGTTGCTATCTGGCCGGGTTCCAGGTTTCACAATGAATTTTTGAGGGTAATTTCTATCTGGTCGGATCCAAGCTTCATAATAACTTGTTGGGGTAGAGGCATACTCTAATGGGGAAAAGAAGTTAAACCTTGGTCTGGTTGAGTCCAGGTTCTTCTATATTTGAAGAGTTAAACTATTATCTGGTTAGGTCCAGGTTTCATAGCATTTGAAAGATTACACTATTATCTGGTCGGATCCAGGCTCTATAGTGACTTGAGAAGTTGACTATTATCTGGTCGAGTCCAGGCTTCATAGTAATTTGAAATTTGTACTAATATCTGGTCGGGTCCAGGCTTCATAGTTGCTTTTGGAGATAGTAAAGGTTTTGTTGACGACTTTACTGGGGATTAGGGGTTGTGGCCCTATGATTTGTAATAATCTGAAAGGCAAACTCAAGCTAGAGAGTGTAGACTCAGTCGGGGAGGACAGACTCATATTGGTGAGGTATATTCAGCTGGGGGTATCATGCTCAGTTGGGGAATTTTGTACTCAGCTGGGGAGTTATGCTACTCGTTGTTTGTTGGGGAAATAAACCCTGTTGGGGAAATAAACCGCTGAAGTGGTGAGTTCTTTTAGGAAGAGATCCACAAGGCCTCTACTTGTAAGATTCAACTTAGCTAGAGAAATATATTCCAAGAGATTGAGACTCTGGTTGGGGATTATCTTATGCAAAGAGGCTTTATGAGTAACTTTTTTGAGGAGGATGTTAATGAAATAACCCTGTGGGGGTATTCCATATACATTAAATAGGTGCTTGTCATTGCTTAGGTCATATGTGCCAAACAATTTTTAATTATATTCATATGCATATGTTCATTCAATTTTAGTTATTGGACAAGTTTGCATTCAAAACAAAGACATGAAGTTTTCACTTCAAAGTATATTTGTATTGATATTTTGCCCATGAATATGCATTTTTGTACAAAGAGACGGAGATCCTAGTAAGAGGAAATGGTCAAAAGGAAAAAAAAAATTTAAAACCAAAACAAATAGCCATGTGAAATGATCTCATTACCTTCCAACTCTACTATTGCCCCAATGTCTTCGAATTCCCTTGCTGTTGACATAAGTTGATTGTATTGATCTTGGACCGTTTGAACTTAGACCTTGGTGATAAAGTTGACTATGGCCTATCCACAAGACATAGTCATACGCTTTTAATCCAAAACTTTTTCCTGGACCGCCCTTTCGGGTTTTCAATCCACCAGGATACCCATTTTTTCCCAAGTCACCCTTTCGAGTTTTCAACTTTCTGGGTGTACAATCTTTTGCATATATTCCTAAATTTTGCCTAAACGTTTTGGTTTGTCGGGATGCCTTTATTTTGCCTAGGTGTGTCAACCTAGCGGGTCTCTTATGCATAGTATTTTTTAACTATGTCCGCTTTGATAGGATGTGGGAAGTCTTCACCATCCATGGTAGTCAGCATCATGGTACCGCCAGAGAACACTCTCTTGACAACAAATGGCCCTTCATAGGTGGGAGTCCATTTACCTCTAGGATTGCTTTGTGGTAGAATGATGTGCTTTATCACCAAGTCACCAGCTTGATATACTCGAGGCTTGATCTTCTTATTGAAAGCCTTGATCATACGTTTTTGGTAAGTCTGACCATGACAGACAGCATCCAATCGTTTTTTGTCAATAAAGTTCAGCTGATCCAATCTCGTTTGAATCCACTCGTCTTTGCCTAGGCCTGCCTCATTCATAATCCTCAGCGAGGGAATCTGAACTTCCACTGGAAAAATAGCTTCCATGCCATAGACTAAAGAAAAAGAGTCACCCCAGTTGATGTTCTAGATGAAGTGTTGTAGCCATGTAGAGAAAACAGAAACATCTCATGCCAATCCTTATAGGTTACCACCATTTTCTGCACAATCTTCTTGATATTTTTGTTGGCCGCTTCAACTACGCCATTCATTTTTGGTCTATATGGAGAAGAATTGTGATGCTTGATCTTAAACTGAGTGCAAAGCTCAGTAATCATAACATTGTTGAGTTTAGTCCCATTGTCGGTGATGATCCTTTCGGGGATACCATAACGGTAGATGAGGTTGTGTTTGATGAATCTGGCTACCACATTCTTTGTGACTGAAGCAAAATAAGCATCTTCGACCCACTTGGTGAAATAGTCGATAGCGACAAGAATGAAGCGATGTTCGTTGGAAGCGATGGGCTTGATTTCTCCAATCATATCAATGCCCCACATTGCAAATGGCCACAGAGCGGTTATGACGTTCAGAGGGATAGGAGGCACATGGACCTTGTCAGCATAGATTTGGCATTTGTGACAAGTCTTAGAGTGTTGATGGCAATCAGTCTCCATTGTTGACCAATAATAACTAGCTCTCAAGATCTTCCTGGCCATCGTGCATGTCTTCTATGATTTCTTCTGCCTCCTTCTTATCCACACATCGGAGTAGAGTAGAGTCATGGTTGCGTTTGTACAATATTCCATTGCTTAGGAAGAATTTGGCTGTAAATCTTTGTAAGAATTTTCTGTCATTTATAGATGCTCCCTCTGGATACTCTTGTGCTTCAAGATACCTTATCACCTCATGGTACCATGGCTTTTCTGCGCTAGTGTCAAGTTCACAGTAATGTGCGGGTTCATCGAATCTTTCAATTATTATCATAGGGGCTTCATTGTCCCATCTGACCTTGAACATTGAAGACATGGTTGCCAAAGCGTCAGCCAACTGATTTTCTTCCCTAGGGAAGTGCTTAAAGGTGATCTCTTCGAAGTAAGGGATCAAGAATAGCATAAGTTCATTGTAAGGGATGAGATTGGGGTGCTTAGTGTCCCAATCTCCTTTTACTTTGCTAATCACTAGAGAGGAATCCCCAAACACATTCAAATTCTTGATCCTTAAGTCAATAGTAGCTTTCAGACCCAAGATGCACGCTTCATATTCAGCCATATTGTTCGTGCAATCAAAGCATAGTCTGGCAGTGAATGGAGTATGGAAACCTTCAGAAGAGATGATCACAATGCCAATTCCATTACCTAAGGCGTTAGAAGCCCCATCAAATACCACAGTCCATCGGGATCCTTGTTCAGGTCCATCATACAGTCCAAGTTTCGTGCAATCGATTACCAGCATGATGTTCTCGTCAGGGGAAGTCGAAGTTCATAGACTAATAATCATCCACAACTTGATGGGACAAATGATCAGCTAGCATGCTTCCTTTGATGGCCTTTTTAGTAATATATTGAATGTCGTACTCAGTCAAGATCATTTTCCATATGGCTATCCGTCCGGAAAGGGAAGGTTTCTCGAAGATGTACTTGATTGGGTCCATCTTAGAAATCAACAGAGTGGTGTGAGTCAACATATACTGTCTTAGTCGGTGAGCAGCCCATGCCAGAGCGTAACAAGTTTTCTCGAGCAATGAATACCTGGTTTCACAGTCGGTAAACTTTTTTCTCAGGTAATAAATAGCATGCTCTTTTCGGCCAGACTCGTCATGTTGGCCCAAAACACACCCCATAGAGTTCTCTAGTACTGTCAAGTACATGATCAAAGGTCTTCCTTCCACTGTAGGCATGAGAATATGAGGTTTTTGTAGGTATTCTTTGATTTTATCAAAACAGCTTGGCATTCATCGTTCCATGTGACTACCTGATTTTTCTTCAAGAGTTTGAAGATTGGCTCACAAGTAGCAGTCAAGTGTGATATGAAGCGAGCAATGTAATTGAGACGACCCAAGAATCCTATGACTTCCTTTTCGGAATGAGGGACTGACATTTCTTGTATAGCCTTCACCTTGGCTGGATCAACTTCAATGCCTTTATTGCTGACAACAAAAACCTAGAAGCTTTCCAGATCATACTCCAAATGTGCACTTGTTAGGGTTTAACCTCAGCTTGTACTTTTTCAGCCTCTCGAATAGTTTGTACAGGTGATCGAGATGTTCCTCTCCAGTTTGCGATCTAGCAATCATATCGTCCATATAGACCTCTATTTCATGATGAATCATGTCATGAAACAAAGCTACTATAGCTCTTTGATATGTTGCCCCTGCATTCTTCAATCCAAACGACATGACCTTGTAACAAAAGGTGCCTGTGATACGGTGGCAGAACTGACTATTAATATTGGTTTGCGTTTTGTATTTGCAAAATGTCGCGGTAAGCCCAAAACAAACCCAACCAAAAACCAAACCCAAAAAACCAAAAAACAAAAAACCAAAATCAAACAAACCAACAAACCCCAAAACCAAACACAAAAAACCCACAAAACAAACACAAATCAAAAACAGGGGGGGGGAGGCTCTTAGGTACTTGCTCATTTTGAAATTGTTTGTGTGTGCTTGATTTGAAAAGTTTTGTTTTACTTCGTTTTAACCCTTTTTTCTGTCCTCAAGAGTGTTACGAAGTTGTTTTTGAAAACTTTGTTTGAAAAGTGTTCGGTGTGAAAAAGTTTGTTTGTTTGAGCAAGTACTTAACAGTTATCTACCTACTCGAAAAAAAGCATTATTTTCCTTCTATCCTTTAGACCATGTTATCCTACTATTAGTGAGTAGGTAACCCTATTCGTTGGATGTTTGAGGGACTATCGAAAGGGACGAAATGGTCACTGAAGGCAACAAGTAAGGATACCTTAGCGTTTCAAAGGGAATATCGTCATACAGGCAACATCGAGGGACAAGATCATTTCTCGTAGGCAACTCGAGGGACATTAAGGGACTATGATCTTTATGATGACTTTTAGATTGAGGTTCTTTTGATAAGATATCCCTATGTTCGAGGGACATGACCATTGTTTTCTGAGGCAACCGAGTGAGGCATACCTTAAGGGTGCAAGTGTGAAGCAGTGTTTGATTTTAGTTATTTAATCTTTGCACAATTAAGGTGATATATTGTTTTAATTTTATTTGTCTTTTGCATGCAAGCCTATTATCCATACATCTAGACAGTTCATAGTTATGAAAATTAAAAGCGAAAAAGTAAATCTACACTATTGCAAGGCTTCGGGGAGGGGGTTACATGACCAAAAACCCGGGATTAAACAGTAAATAATATGTGGTAAACTCTAATTAAAAACTATTACAAACCCGAAGCAAATACAATAATTGGAAAATAAAATATTACGCGTGAGAATTAAGTACGGGAATCAAATTTGAATTCTAAAATCTAATCAATTAAAGAGAAAATATTTTTTTGTATTTTATTGTTGAGAAAAATATTTGAAATCTTAACCTAAATCTAATTAATTAAAGAAAAATATTTTTTGGTATTTTATTGAGAAAATTAAATATTTATGAATTAAACCTAATTTGTCTAATTAATTTTAATTATGAAAAGAATCAAGTCAATATCATTAAATTAATTATTTTCTATAAAAAAACTATTTTTAATAAAAAAACCTAATTCTACATTTTTGTTGTTTTCTTGATTTTATGATTAAATAAAAAATGATTTTTTGTGTTATTTTTGTAAAAGGAAATAATTAATCAAATAATTAAAATAAAGAAAATAAAATAAAATAAAATAAAAGAAATTGGGCCTGTATTGTTGAGCAATTCAGGAGGTGTAGTACTGAATTTGTTAGGCCCATTCCTTGCTCAGCCCAGTCAACGCGCTAGATCCAGTGTGATGCTCTTTCTAACGGTCCATGGTATGACTTGAGCGTTGGATCTGGATTGATGATGAATCCAATGGCTGGATGGTTAGTTGTAAATATAATAACATAAATAAAATATAAAGGAAATAAAGTGGTGTTTTCCAAACGCGCGCGTGATTCAAATCACCCAATGGGATTCTGCCACCTAATTGTCTTCTTCCTCATAACTGTTGTTTTTGGCCACACTTTTACCTACAGTCGTTTCTGTCACTAAAAGCTATAGTGACGGATTTTGTTCGTAGCCATAAACCTGTAAAATTCAAAAACGCAGCACAAGCAAAATAAATCCAAACCAAAGACATGGATCAATTGCAAATCATCTTCTAAGCATGATAGTACCCCTGATTTTGTCCAATTTTGCCTCTATATGGGATTCCCAATTTGGGACCTCAAAACCCTAACAATGGCATCGTGCCATTCCTGCACTTAAACTTCAATCAAACCAATCAAAAACATTGTAAATATGATAGCAAGCATGGATATATGATCAAAACATGTTTATGATGGATAAATTATTGAAAACGAATCTTGAAAAAAGATGCAAACCGTGGCACTGTGAGGCGTGATTTCTGAAAGTTTTAAGGCTTGAGGATGATTAGAATGGCTTCAGAAAATGTCCAGGAACAGATTGCTGGCCTTGGAATTGCTTGAATCATTCTATGGAGGAATATGTGATCAACACTTTTTTTGACAAAAAATTGAAGTTCACTCCTTTGTTTTCACGACCAAGAACCCTTTTTTATGCTTTGGAAATGTTGTGTATATATCATAGAATGATTTAGGTCAACAAAAACTGATCATATCTTTGCAAATTATGGAGATTTGATTTCATTCTTTGCCTTGTATGATTTGTTTCCAAAATAGACCAAATTAAGACCTTTTCCAATCAATTAGCTCTTGCACGAATTTTTTGATTTGCTAGCTGTTCATGGACTCATAATATGCTCATAAAATCAAATCTTTGATTTTATTTAATTATTCTACTATTTAAATTGATTTATTTTGATTTAAATGGATAAAAAATCAAAATAAACAATAAAAATAATAAAATAATAGGTGGATAAGCTCAGGGGTCGTGGGCCATCTTAGGAACAAGTTTCAAACAAGAAAACATGGGCCCATTTGGAAAAAAAGTCATTTTGATCAATGTTGACTTCATGCGCATTTTCAAAAATTGGTCAATTTTGACAATACATATCTCCATCAACTTTATCCCTAAGAGGACGTTCTTGGACTTTTTAGAAAGCTTAGGACGTCCCCTAAACAACCCTTTTGGTTTCATCTCAATTGGGTCTTCCATTTTCATATAAGAAGCTTTGACCCAAAAAGTGTTTTTGTTGACTTTTCAAAAGGACCTATAATGTAGAAATTCATATCTTTTGGTGAGTGCATATTTTGAACTTGGGGGATGAAGATGAATTTTAGGGAATTGCATCATCTTAAAAGTGAGCCTCGGATGGAAAATTTATGATAAAGTATGAAGAAGTTATGCTTGGTCAAAGTTTGGTTGACTTTTCTTGAGAAACCCTAATTTAACAACTTTTGGGTTTTGATGAATTTGGGGAATTCCTTGAGGAATCATGATCAACCCTTGATCAAATGATGGATATCACTTCAAAATGTTGACATTGACCAAAAATCTTGAAGTTTGACTGTATGTGGGCCACAGTTGACTTTTGACCTAGTATAGTTGATTTTTAGGCATCTGGGCAATTGACTGAGCAAACTTCTTGTGCAAGGCATGAAACTTGACATGGATGATCTTGAGAACATATTAGGACCATGGAGGGAATTTGGGACCTTTGGAGCTCAACCATCCTAATGAAAATGAAACCCTAGTTTGAGGCTTGTTGCCTTAGGAGGAGGATTTGTCTGGTCAATCCTTAGTCATCCTTGAGCAATTGAGGATCTCTAGAGGCATGTCTTGAGTAAAATGAGAGAGAAAATTTTGGGGTACAATAGTTCCCCATTGTGTAACAAAAGTAGTCTTCTCCATATCTTTGGGAGCCATCCTTGTTTGATTATAGCCTGAGAAACCATCCATGAATGAGAAGAATTTATGCTAAGCAGTATTATCGACCAAGACGTTAATATGTGGTAGAGGGAAATCATCCTTAGGGCTTGCCCTATTCAGATCCCTATAGTCTATGCACATGCGAACTTTCTCGTCCTTCTTTGGCACTAGAACCACATTGGTAACCCATTGGGGATAGGATGTCACAACTAGGAACCCTGCATCAAATTGTTTCATTACTTCAACTTTGATCTTCTCAGACATATCAGGCCTCATGCGACGAACTTTTAGTTTAACATGAGTGCGGTCTTCTTTTGTCGGCAGACGATGAACTACGATGTCGACATCCAAACCAGGCATATATTCATAAGACCAAGCAAATACTTCCACATAATCATGCAACATCTGAACCAACCTGCTCTTGACACTCTTCTAAGTTAGTGTCGATCTTGATTTCCTTCTTATCTGCCTCAGTACCCAGATTGATGACTTCAACTGAATCTTCGCACGGTTGAATAAATTTTTCCTCTTGTAATAAATGTCTGGCTAGTTCTCCTGGTATTTCATAATCTTCCTCGCCTTCGTCTTCGGCTTGGTTGATTGGACATTCGAAGTCATAGTCGGAAATAGTAGAGTCATTGGCAATAGGAACCAAAGTGGATGAGGACCTGCAAGAATGTGTGTGTGCATGTAAGATACATGGCTATTTTCTTTTGAAAAATATATTTGAAAGAAAAGAAAGACAACGAAAACGAATATTTGAATGCAAAAGAGTCCAATGTACTGAATGATCATATGCTTAGATGAGCATAAATAAAACCCTTGACAAATGGACCAAAGTGCCCCGGGCCAGGCACATGGCTTAAAAGTCATTGTTAAAATATTACAGACAACAAGTTCTTGAATTGAAATAAAAGCAATAACAAGTAGATTACTCCTAAATGAAGGATATGGGCACGAAGTCCTTTTCATGCCAATTCTTCATCTCCGTTGTAGTTGGGTACACCCAATCTTCAAATGCAACTTCTTCATCAGAATCATCCACGGCGTTGACTTCTTGGCTTCCAATGTGCAGAGGTGGCTTTCCAGCATGAGCATGCCTCACTTCCTTCTGAGCTTTGACAGTGAAGCCCAAACCAAACTTGTCCGCTTTAAAAGGGATATCGAGGAGTTTCCCCCAAGTATCACAGTTTCCTTCTTCAATTGTCGCACGAGCATCCTTGACTGAAACCATTTTTGGCACGGCTTTAACAACTTCAGACTCATTAGAAGAACATTTGGTAGCAACGATCATTGGTGGTACAACCTCAAAGGCTTAACATGGGGTCTCAATGAATTCTTCATCCATATCTACATATTTGAACGAGTTAAGGTGACTTACCATAAACTCTTCTTCTCCATAGACAGTGACTATTCTTCCCTTGACTGGACATTTGAGTTTCCGATGGAGAGTTGAGGTTACTTCCCCAGCTTTATGGATCCACGGGCGACCTAACAGACAAGAATAGGTAGGACGAATATCCATAATATAGAAGGTGGAGTTGAAAACTTGGGAGCCCACTTTTATTGGAAGATCTACTTCCCCATGAACAGTCCTCTTTGATCCATCAAATTCCCTTACAATGATATCGCTTGGCTTTAAGACTAAACCTTCACATTCTAGACGGTCTAACGCTCCCTTGGGTAATACATTCAGGGAAGAACCAGTGTCGACTAGCACATGTGCTAAGGTAGTCCCTTTGCACTCGACAAAAATATGTAAAGCTTTATTGTGATTCTTCCCAAGAGGTGTTAATGAAGATGTGAAAAACACAAGAAGGGGGGTGGGGGGGGGGGGGGGGGGGGTTGAATTGAAAACTTGGATCTAAAACAGCTTAATGACACAGTATTTTTATCCTGGTTCGTTTGATCTCAAACTACTCCAGTCCACCCGTCAAGGTGATTTCGCCTCTCTCCAACAAGGTCTTAATCCACTAATCTCAACAAGATTACAAAAGCTACTTTAACAACTGTTAAAGTCTTCTTGAGTACAACCACAATCCGGTTAATATAAAGGATCTCTTTTACAATATGATTAAACAATATTTGTTGTTTTTCTAACAAAAATGGTTTATCATAACTGTGATAAATTACACAGGTTTATAGCTTAGAATAAAGAATGAATTTGCTTGAGCTTGAATATGCGTGGTTGGTGTTCTTAGCAAAATCGTTGTGTGTACGTACGTGCTTCATTTTGCAAGCTGACTTGTTTATATAGGCAGTGTAATGACGTTGATCATAAAGCATGTTTAATATCATTAACACACTTTCCTTTAGGAGAAGATCCTGTATGAAGGAAGCCGTTGGAGTTGATTCTGTCTTGAATGTTCAGTAATGCTTCAGAGTCTTTTCTCCTTACTGCTGATGACGCTTCAGAATATTGATGACTTGGTTTGATATGTTCTTGTTCAGAATCAAAGTTAACTATAATTGAGGGCAGGTTCTGGTCACCAATCTTCAGCGTATAATCTGATTGCTTCAACGTGTCATACTTTATGGCTTATCTTCTGATGTTGATCTGATCAGAACTTCTGCATACATAAAACATATTTTTAAGGTGCATATTTGTTCTTTGTATTTATTTATTCTTTGTATTTGTTATCATCAAAACTCTAACCAAGGGTTGTAGAATCAAACAATGTTCTAATAATCTCCCCCTTTTTGATGATGACAAAAACCAGATTTTTCAATTAAAAAAATAAAGAATAAAAAGTTTAGAATAGAGAAGAAAAAATCCCCCTGAGTTAATTACTTCCCTTAAGTTCCTTGAGTCTTTGAGCATCAGAGTTTAACTGCCCTCTTTTATCAGAGTTTTGTACCTGTTCAAGCTTTTCAGAAGATAGAGGTTAAGTAGTTCAGAATGATTTAGACTTCTGTCTCAGTAAACTGTTATTGAAAATATCTTACTTTCTCCCCCTTTTTGTCAATTATCAAAAAGGCAATATAATCAGAGCTAAAAAGTTGATTTATATTAAAAAACAAGAAACAATGATAAGTAGTCCATAACATAAGCAATGTAAAACAAATGTTCAGATAAACAAATTTAAAACAGAAGAGAATCTAAGAGGGAGGAGGAAGGCATGTGAACAAAGCTTCCAGCAAGCTCTTGATCTGGGAGTTAGATTCTTCTTGTTTGCACAAGATGCTCTTGATTTCTTTGTTAGTGTCTTCCTGCTTATCCAACCTTTCCTGGATAACAACATTTGCTCTCTTTAATTCTTCCAGAGTTTTCATGACATAGGAAGGAGCTGGAGATTCTTCAGTATCTGGACGCTTCTCAGAGCATTCTGCAGCTTGATCATATTGAACCATTTCCTCTACTGAGATCATCTCTTCTGGAGCAGCAGTCAGAGAAAGACCTTCTGGTTCTGGTTGAACTTCATTTGAGAGAAGATGTTCTGACCAGGGAGCATTATCCAGAGGGGGAATCTCCTTCTTGAGCAGATGGCTCAGAACTTGGTCTTTAAAAACCTTTAGCATATCACTGAAATTCCGTTGAACCTGTTCATAGCTCTGTTATTTTAGCTTCAATGTTTCATAACTTAGCCAGTTTCTGAAACTTGTCCAAAGATAATCAGAAGCAGCAGGATTAGTCATCTCTAGACTAGCATGCTTCAGGGAGGTTATCCATTCCTGCATTCCTATTTCAAACATCAACAAACTTGTACCAACATCTGGTGTGGTTTCAGTTGGTTTTGGTTTGGGAATGGCAGTTTTGTGAGATATAACAGCTAATCGTTCCAATGCAATTAGATCAATGACACGTCTTACATTGTTAGTTGGATTGCTCTTGGGTGAGGGAGTGAGAGAGTCGGGTATGATAATTGGACTAGTTGGGGAATTTGGTGGTGTGGATTCAAGAGGAAAAGGAATTTGTGGATTGTCTAGGATGGTGAGAGGCATGCGAATGGCAAGTGGTTCAGTGATTCCTGGGATTGAGATTGTATCTGAATCTGAAGTAGGTTCTTCAAATTGGTTGGTTGAAATATTGTGAGGTTCTGGTTCATAGGTCTCAGATGGTTGATTCTCAGAAGTTTGAGCTTCTGGATGTGATTGTTCAGGTTGAGGTGATGGTGGATGAGGAAAATCTTGTTGTGGAGAGAGAGGTAGTGGAATATCTGGTTGTGGAACATCTGTTGTAGTTTCGGGGTTTGGATTATCAGGGATTTGAGGATTTGGATTTTATGGTGTGGGAGCTGAAATGTCTTGGTCAAAAGAGTTAATATCAGACAGAACTTTGGCAAGTTCTGGTTGAGTTTGTTCAGGATTTGGATTGACAGGAAGGGAGTGAGTTTCTCTTAGACTTAGATTTTATGATGGATCAAACCCTATGTCAAAGTCATCAAAAGTTTGTGGGGTTGGATGTTCTGATTGGGTAGTTATGGTTTCAGATGTTTATATAGTTATTGATTCTAAAACAGTAACAGAGGAAGGATTACCTTTCTTCTTAGCAGCTTTTAGAGTCCTCTGGGATGATCCTTCTGATGCTGCCTTCCTTTTCTTAGTCTTCTTCAAAACAACTTCTGGAGCCGCCTGATGCAAGTCCTGGATATTTAATTCTGGTGTAGTTCCATCTGCCTTACACGCATCCATATATCTGACAATTATATCAGGCTTGGAGTCAATCTCAGAGAAAAGAGGAAAATCATCCAGAGGAATTCTTCTGGAAGTGATGGTTGCAAAAGAAGTAACGTTGGGTTCCTTCTTGATGTTCTCAATGATTTTCATCTTTTTCAGATTCTTTGCATTCAGAGGCTTCCCAACAGTTGCTTCTAGTGAGCTAATTTCCCGAGCTTCAGTCAGATGCTCTATCAGCCTATTCTCTGTCAGAATATCTAATATGAGTCTTCCTAGGGGTATCCAGTCCCTTTTGGTACGCTCATCTTCTCTTGTTTCCTTTACACTGGTCCTCAGATGATTAAATAGCAAGTGAGGGAGATTTACCTTAGTCTTCTTGGAGATAAAGTAGATCAGAAACTGCTGATCAATGTTTATGTAATCAGGAGAGCTAGTTGGCTTCCTGTGGTTAATGCATCCCAGAATCATCTTAGCCCAGATTCTGTGATGATCCTTCAGATCCCTAATCTTGCTGGAGGGTAGACCCAGAGTGAATATTTCCCTTGCAATTGAAGCAACATCAGAACATCTTTTAGCCATGTCTATACGTCTGACACCTCCACCATTGTAACCGATAAGTCTTGAAAATAGGTCTTCTGTAATGACAATCTTCTTCCCCATGACATACGAGGTAACTTGATGGCTTGAGGAGGAAGCATGTATCCAGAATTCTTTGACAAGAATTGGAAATGTTGGCCCTAGAAGACGGTCAAAATGTTTATTCCATCCTTGAGCATTGACATCTTCAGAGAGATTGAAGCCATTTTCTTGAAGGCTTTCAAAATCAACAATCAGTTCTGAAAGAACTTCCAAGTTGTCAATGGGTGTGAGTAGCATTCTGTAAGGTTCTTCGTATTGTTCCATAGAAGTAGTTTCCTGAGTACTGGTGTTTTGGACGCTCGAAGAAGCCATGTTCACACAAGAAATTTGAAAAAGATGAAAGGGTTTTTGAAAGTACGAGCTGAAAACAATTAGAAGGTATTGAGAGAGTAAAAGTGAAAGAATGTAAAGAGTGAAACTTGAGTTTAAATAGATTTTCTCAAAAGCATAAACTGTAAGAGAGAGAAACAATTAGTCATGATTATAAGCATTAATGACAGCTGATTTTAGGGGATTCAGAAAGATATTGGAACGGTTACCCATGACATGTGTCTCAATGCACCCAATCACCGCTTTTGACCTTTCAAAAAAATAAACGCGTGTTCAGCCTCAGAAGGTAGCTGATGAATGGATGACAACTGTTTGCTTACGTGAACAGCACACTTCTATCCTTGAAATGAAGCGCCCAGATCTTCATGGATAGATTATGATACAATCTGTACTTCTAAAATTCCGAAGGCAGGTTGATCAGTAGTTCACAGAAAATAACTAAAATTCTGAAGGTTAAGATATGTAAATAAAACAATTTATTCTGGGCAAAGCTTCATGCTGAGATGTTTCAGAATGAAGTTAAACCTATCTTCAGAAAGAGGTTTTGTAAAGACATCAGCCCATTGATGGTCTGTGTCAATGAATTTTAAGTTAAGAATCCATTTCTGAATATAGTCCTTAATAAAATGATGTTTTATTTCTATATGCTTAGCCCTAGAATGCAAAATAGGATTTTTATTGAGACAAATAGTAGAAGTATTGTCACAGAGGATATGGATGTTACTCTCAAATATATTGAAGTCCTCAAGTTGAATTTTCATCCAGAGCATTTGCGTACTACATCCAGCTGCTGCTATGTATTCAGCTTCTGCTGTTGATAGTGCTATTGTGGATTGTCTTTTGCTAGACCATGAGATCAAATTTTCTCCCAGAAACTGGCAGCTTCCAGAAGTGCTTTTACGTTCTACTCTGTCTCCAGTAAAGTCAGCATCACAGTATCCTACTAAGCTGTAATCACTTGATTTTCTATAAAACAAACCCAGATTAGCAGTACCTTTCAAATACTTGAAAATTTGCTTAACTGTTGTTAAGTGAGATTCTCTAGGATCTGATTGGAATCTAGCACAAATGCAAACACTGAATAGAATGTCAGGCCTTGAAGCCATCAGATATAGAAGAGAACCAATCATACCTCTGTAGACCTTCTGTTCTACCTTTTTACTTACCTCTTCTTTTTCCAGAATGCACGCGGGATGCATTGGAATCTTTGAGGGCTTACATTCTGAGAGATCAAATTTCTTCAGAAGTTCTATGACATATTTTCTCTGATGAATGTAAGTTCCTTATGGAGTTTGATTTATCTGAATGCCCAGAAAGAATTTGAGTTCCCCCATTAGGCTCATCTCAAACTCTGCCTACATACATTAAGAAAACTCTCTTCCCAGAGAGGGTTTAGTAGATCCAAATATGACATCATCAACATAAATCTGACAAACTAACATGTCATTCTTAACTGTCTTACAGAACAAGGTTGTGTCTACTTTCCCTCTGGTGAATTCCTTTTCTAACGGGAAGTTACTTAGTCTTTCATACCAAGCTCTGGGAGCTTGTTTCAGACTATAGAGTGACTTCTTTAGTTTGAAAACATATTCTGGATTTTTGGAACTCTCAAAACCAGGGGGTTGGTGCACATATACCTCTTCATCTATATAGCCATTTAAGAATTCACTTTTGACATCCATCTGATACAGAGTGATGCCTTTATTAACAGCAAATGATATTAAGAGTCTGATAGATTCTAACCTGGCGACTGGAGAAAAGGTTTCTGTATAGTCTATCCCCTCTTGCTGACTATAACCTTGTGCTACCATTCGTGCTTTGTTTCTGATGACTTCACCTTGCTCGTTCAGTTTGTTTCTGAACACCCATTTTGTACCAATGACGTTGAACCCTTTTGGTTTGGGAACCATATCCCATACGTCATTTCTGGTGAATTGATTTAGTTCCTCTTGCATTGCCAGAATCCAGTCATTGTCTAGAAGTGCTTCATTAATTGTTGTTGGTTCAATCAGAGAAACCAGTCCCATGAGGGATTCTTCAGAGTTTCTGAATGTTGATCTTGTTCTGATTGGATCTTCCTTCTTTCCCAATATTGTATCTTTTGGGTGATCAATGCTGCTTATGGATAGTCTTTTCTGGAGTTAATCAACAGAAGGTGCTGGATTATTTGTAGTGACTCTTTCTGCTGTTGAGGGAGTGTCTCTATTGAGAGCCTTTGATGAGTTGTCTTCAGTACCTGTGAGTTCAACTTCCATACCTGCAAGGAATTCATTCTGCTTTGACTTTTGAGAGTCAAGCTTATCATCAAACCTAACACTGATTGACTCTTCAACAATCTGTGTTTCTGTATTGTATACTTTGTACCGTCTCGAGCGTTCAAAGTATCCTAACATAATACATTTTTGTGCT
This sequence comes from Vicia faba, assembly GCA_948472305.1. Lineage (NCBI taxonomy): Eukaryota > Viridiplantae > Streptophyta > Magnoliopsida > Fabales > Fabaceae > Vicia > Vicia faba. The sequence goes on from OX451740.1 coordinate 1,115,147,645, forward strand.
TTAGAGTCAAACTTGTTCAAATAATTTCTTGTATTCAGAATAAAACATGTGCATCCAAATGAGTGAAAATAAGAAATGTTGGGCTTTCTGTTCTTCCACAATTCATATGGAGTCTTTTCCAGAATAGGTCTTATGGAGATTCTATTCTGAATGTAACACGCTGTGTTTATTTCCTATGCCCAGAAGATCTTAGCAACGTTAGTCTCATTGATCATGGTTCTGGCCATTTCTTGCAATGTTCTGTTCTTTCGTTCTACAACTCCATTTTGCTGGGGAGTTCTAGGACAAGAGAAATCATGCAGAATGCCTTTTTCATTTAAGAATAATTCAAAATCTTTATTTTCAAATTATCCACCATGATCACTTATGACTTTGACAATTCTAAGATCCTTTTCATTCTGAACTTGGTTGCAGAAGGTAACAAACACAGAGTGTGACTCGTCCTTGTGTCTTAGGAACTTTACCCATGTCCATCAGCTATAGTCATCTACAATTACTAACCTATACTTCTTGTCACTGACTGAAGCAGTTTTTACTGGTCCAAATAAGTCAATATGCAGAAGTTCTAATGGCTTAGAGGTGGAAACAACATTTTTGGATTTGAAAGCAGGTTTTGCAAATTTGCCTTTCTGACATGCTTCACACAGAGCATCTGAATTGAACTTCAAGTTAGGAAGTCCTCTGACCAGACTGAGTTTGTTAATCTGATATATTCTTCTCATACTAACATGTCCCAATCTTCTGTGCCAGATCCATTGCTCGTTGTTAACAGATAGTAGACATTTTATATTCTGACTCTTTAGTTCAGAAAGTTTTATTTTATAAATTTTGTTTTTCCTCTTTCCATTAAATAGGATAGTCCCATCCTTCTGACTAACAGCTTTGCATGAATTTTGATTGACGATTATATCATAACCATTATCACTTAATTGACTTATGGATAACAAGTTATGCATTAATCCATCAACTAACAAAACATTACTTATAGAGGGAAGATTTCCATTACCTACTGTTCCAGAGCCAATGATCTTTCCTCTCTGATTGCCTTCAAAGCCCACGTGGCTTCCAGGCTTAAGTTCCAGGCTTTGGAACATATGCCTTCTTCCCGTCATGTGTTGTGAGCAGCCAGAGTCCAGGTACCATGATTGGTGTCTTAGCCTTGCTGCTAAAGATATCTGCCACATGTATGATTTTATCCTTAGGTACCCACATTTTCTTGGGTCCTGATTTGTTAGTTTTACCAAAATTCTGGTTGAATTTTGGTTTGACAGAATAATCACTACTTGTGTATTTTATGTCATGTGTGTGCCCATATATAAAATGTGAATTGAGTGGTGTGCATTTTATAATTAAGTCCATGGAATTTTTTGGTGTAGGTACCTTACCTTGATATCCTATTCCTTTTCTACCATTTCTGCTAACTCCATAGATCATTGAAGCCATCTTGCTTCTGTCTATGTTTTTATCTAGAAACTTCTGAAAGCTGTGATCATACTCTTTGATGATCTCATCAGCATTGTTGGGAGTTTCAGAGATTGTTTCCTTCGGAGAGTTTTGCAACTGGTTTTCTAATTTTGAAATTTTTCTCTTAACTCAGAATTCTCCAATCTGAGACTCTCAGTCTTATCAGAGTCAGAGGCAAGATTCCTTTTCAGGTTTCTGAATTTGACTCTGATCTGCTGATACCTTTCCAGAATTTCATTTAGGCTTTCAGCAAGTTCAGCCTTAGTAAAGTTTATGGTAAAGTCAGGGAATACCTCTTCAGTGTCTGATTCTGAGTCTGAACTAGAAGCTTCATTGTCTTCTATACGTTTGCGATGAGAGCTATGTTTGCTCTTTCATCATCTGATTTTGAGTCAGCTTTAGATGTGTCAGAATCATCCCATGTAGCCATGAGGCTTTTCTTCTTTTCCTTAAGAAAATTCTTTTTGGGTTTTTCCTTCTGAAGCTTTGGGCAGTCACTTTTGTAGTTCCCTTGCTCGTTACATTCATAGAAGATGATGTCTTTGTTGTTTGGCTTTTTGTATCCTGAAGAACCTTCAGATCTTCTGTATCTAGAGGAGGATTCTGACCTTCTGTATCTGGAGGAGGATTCATTCTTATTTTCTGTTCTTCTGGGATTTCTAAACTTCCTTTATCTCTGCTTCCACAATTGTTCACCCTTCTGGAGAGGAGAGACAGTTTATCTTCCTCTAATGAGGATCCATCAGAGGTTTCTTCCACAGCCTGCAAAACTTTGGAGTCATGTTTTCTGTTAGATTTTAAAGCTAATGGCTTACCTTGCTTTTGAGGTTCATATTCTTCTAGCTCTATCTCGTGACTTCTGAGGGAGCTAACAAGTTCTTCCAGAGAGATTTTGTTGAGATCTTTGGCTAGCTTAAGTGTTGTGACCATTGGCCTCCATTTTTTGGGTAAGCTTCTGATGATCTTCTTAACGTGATCAGCAGTAGAATACCCTTTGTCAAGAACTTTTAGTCCAGCAACAAGAATTTGAAATCTTGAAAACTTAGTTTCTATTGATTCACTATCTTCCATTTTGAATGCCTCATACTTCTGAATGAGCGTAAGGGCCTTGGTTTCTTTGACTTTAATGTTGCCTTCATGCGTCATTCTCAGAGAGTCAAACATATTCTTGGCAGTTTCTCTGTTTGATATTTTCTCATATTCTGAATATGAGATGGTGCTGAGGAGAATTGTTCTGGCCTTGTGGTGGTTTCTGAATTCACGCTTTTGCTGATCAAACATCATTTTCCTGTCTATCTTTTGACCACGTCCATCCACAGGATGCGTGTATCCATCAATCACCATGTCCCACAGATCAACATCATGGGCCAGAAAAAAACTCTCAATTCTGTCTTTCCATTAGTCAAAGTTTTCTCCATCAAAGACTGAAGGTTTACCACTGAATTTGTCCCTGTCTTCATTGTTGTCATTGTTGATGTTTTGGCTTGGTCCTACCATAGTGTTTTTCTGATGCTTGGATCTTTTACTGACACAGTTAAGTGTTTAAGCTCAGAACCAGGCGCTCTGATGCCAATTGAAGATGTGAAAAACACAAGAAGGGGGGTTGAATTGAAAACTTGGATCTAAAACAGCTTAATGACACAGTATTTTTATCCTGGTTTGTTTGATCTCAAACTACTCCAGTCCACCCGTCAAGGTGATTTCGCCTCTCTCCAACGAGGTCTTAATCCACTAAACTCAACAAGATTACAAAATCTACTTTAACAACTGTTAAAGTCTTCTTGAGTACAACCACAATCTGATTAATCTCAAGGATCTCTTTTACAATATGATTAAACAATACGTGTTGTTGTTTTTCTAACAAAAACGGTTTATCACAACTGTGATAAATTACACAGGTTTATAACTTAGAATAAAGAATGAATTTGCTTGAGCTTGAATATGCGTGGTTGGTGTTCTTAGCAAAATCGTTGTGTGTACATACGTGCTTCATTTTGCAAGCTGACTTGTTTATATAGGCAGTGTAATGATGTTGATCATAAATCATGTTTAATATCATTAACACACTTTCCTTTAGGAGAAGATCCTGTCTGAAGGAAGTCGTTGGAGTTGATTTTGTCTTGAATGTTCAGTAACGCTTCAGAGTATTTTCTCCTTACTGCTGATGACGCTTCAAAATATTGATGACTTGGTTTGATATGTTCTTGTTTAGAATCAGAGTTAACTATAATTGAGCGCAGGTTCTGGTCATCAATCTTCAGCGTATAATCCGATTGCTTCAGCGTGTAATACTTTATGGCTTATCTTCTGATGCTGATCTGATCAGAACTTCTGCATACATAAAATATATTTTTAAGGTGCATATTTGTTCTTTGTATTTATTTATTCTTTGTATTTGTTATCATCAAAACTCTAACCAAGGGTTGTAGAATCAAACTATGTTCTAATAGTTAAGTCAGCATCTGAAAATCCCAGACCATTATCAACTGTCAGGCTAGCCACACAATTCTTAAATTGGCCCGTTGTTGTCTCATGGGGGACATGATCTTTTTTCAGAAATTTGATTAATGTCTGAGCATGGGCGTCAGAATAAAGCGGCAATGACAACATTGAAATCTTAGAAGGGGTTTGCCCCAATTGTTCCACAATCTTGAAGTCACTTCTTTTTATCATCTTCAAGATCTCGTCCATCTCGCGAGCGGAGGGCTCTCCATTAGAAACGTCCTTCGCGGGTACTTCAATCACATCAGGCTCAACAACCTTCTCCTTCCCTCTTGTATCGGTACTTGACTTGGCAGCGGTAATGCGGATGGGCATCTTTGTAGCAACTGGTGGTGAGATATTGAGTGAAAAAATTCTCCCAGTTCTAGTTACTTTGCTTGAGCCAGCTATGTTTCCAACATTGCCATCTTTTTCTTCTTCGATTCAAGCATCTTATTTAATCTCATCATAGAACACCTCAGCACTATAGTTCCATGGTACTGCCTTGTTTGAGGAATAGGGAATTGGTCCAGAATTGGTAATTATTAAGGGAGCAACAGTGGGTTCGTTTGAAATCTTAATAGGACCTTTGGAGGTGATCCTAAGATGCTTGTTTGAGATGGTAATAATGGAGAGGTCTTCACATTTGTTAATCAAACTTTTGGCAAGTGGGGTTTTCTCAAATAGAACTTCATGGCTATCCATCAAACGTTGAATGCCTTTCTTCAGCCCTTCACATCCATTGAGTTGTCTTGTACAACACACACAGTCTTTTACACAGCCAGAGAAGATCCTAGCTTTCAACAGATTTTTCTTGATTATATTCAGCAGAGTAGTCAATTCTTCAACATAGGAAACAAAAATTGTATCCTCAACAACATTAATACTCTTGTCATGCTTCGACATCAGAGCGGTAATTACGTTCGGTGTTGGAGGAGGATTAAACTCAATATTCTTGTTTTCAATTAAATCCTAGATTTTATTCTTCAAGGCCCAACACTGGTCAGTCTCGTGCCCGGGGCTGCTTGAGTGGTAAGCACACTTAGCGTTTGGATTATATTTCGGTGACAAGGTATCAGGGTTCGCGGGAGGATCGCGCAATGTCACTAAATTAGCCTTGAGAAAATGCTGTAATGCTTGAGACAATGACATGCCTAACCTCGTAAATTGTCTTTTTGGAGTTTCAAAATGTTGATGATTTGCAAATGGTCTTGGAGTAGGAGTTGGATTGGATATTCGAACGATATTTACAGACAGATGATCATTCTTCTTGGTACGGGCCCTTGCCCCATACACAACATTGACTTCCTTTTTTTGCAGCAAAAGGTTTCTTGATAGGATTGGAAGTGAAGGTAGACGCTACAAAGATCTTCCCACTTTTTATGCCACTTTCAACTCTTTCATCGGTTAAGATTAATTTGGTGAAACCAGAAGAAGAGCAGCCAACCAACAGATTAAAGAAAGGCCCAGATAAGGTGCCCATGAACATGTCAATGTGTTCCTTATCAGTCAAGGGTGGTTGAACCCTCCTAGCAAGGTCTATCCACTTTTGTGCATATTCCTTAAATCCTTCATTCTTTCCCATGGTCATATCTTGTAATTAAACCCTCGTTGGCGCCAAGTCGATGTTGTACTGATACTGATGGTAGAATGCAGTAGCTAAATCCTCCCAAGTATGGATATGGGATCCATCCAACTGATAAAACCATTCAAGTAGCATTCTAGCCAAGCTCTCTTGGAAAAAGTGAACCCAAAGCTTCTTATCAGCAGTGTGCGACTGTATCTTGCACACATAAGATTTCAAATGGAGTTTTGGACAAGAAACCCCATCGTACTTTGCAAAGACTGGTATTTTGAATTTGTGGGGAATGACTACCCCAGAGATCAAACCCAAATCGTCAAAATCTAAACCGGGGACGACTTGGATTTCAACAGCTTTCAATCTGTCTTCTAACTGCTTATATTTGATATCAGTGGGTGGATACTGCTTGTCGAAATAATCATCATCAGATACTTGATCATTGACACAGTCAGCCTAAGTACTTTTGACCTCACCAATCTGGTTCTCGTCCTTTTCAGATGAGTCTCCTCCTACTGGGATTTGACGGACTGTCTCCTTGAACCTTCTACCCATGTTGAGTAGAGATTTCTTCTTGGGCTTCTTCTTAACTTCCAGCAAATCCATCATGTCTTGCTGTCCCTTGTCTAGGGCTAGTATAGTTTCCTGGAACTGAGAATTTTGTGCCTGGAGATTCTTTACATTTTTCTCTAGATCCATCTAGCTGAAATAAACAACAGAAAGATAAGAAAACTTATTATGTGAAAACCTGGCATGTTATGATGCATGGTGTTGTACCCCAAAATTTTCCCTCTCATTTATCAAAGGATCATCCTGGACCCTCAGGTCTGCTTCTATTAAGTTTCAAGTCTTGAATTACAATTTTCTAAGAAAATCATTCACAAGGGCAAAATGGTCAAAAACACACTAAAAAGTCAAACTTTGACTTTTAGATCAAAAATCAAGTTTCAACAATTATATTTCATTAAGACATGAAATTGGTTCATCAAAAATCAGAAGTCAGAAATTACTTTGAAAAATCCAAATTTCTAAACATTTAGAAATTTTTCTAAGTGTTGAGAGAATATGGTACTTCAGAACTTCTAAGCCAGCCTCCACGCAAGTGCAGTCAGAATTTGCAAACACGGTTCAGAGCATGATGCTTTAATCAAAACATGTGGGAGCGATGCTCTTCGGTCAGAACATGATTCTTTAGCATATGAAGGCTATGTTCAACGCTTCGATCAGAAAAACACCCTTTGAGTCTCACTCTGGTCTTCTATGATCAGAACATCACCAAATCCTAAAACCTCGATTGAGTAACCTGCTGCACTGCTATAGAACAGTCCTGCCACCGGCTACCACAACACTCCAAAGTGCTGCTGATCCAGTCCACGCCTGCGTTTTTCTCAAACCCCATAATTGTACCAAATTAGCATACGAAAACTGTGTTTAAAAAGAAATGGAACAATATGCCAAAAAGGTTTAAATCCCATTTGTTTTCCCCCTAAAACCACAACAAACTCACCTATAAATAAGTTACTCCATCACACTTTCAAGGGGCTGGTTTTGGAGAGAGAGAATAATCAAAAGAGAGAAAAGAAAACTTTGAAACCTTCATAAAAATCCAAAATCCCCAAACAAAAAACCAAACCTTTGTTCTTCCCTTTGAATCTAACTACTTAAAATTTTCTCTTCCGTTGTTCCTACTGACTCCAGAACATCTGAAGGCAGCAGTTCAAGTTCCAAGCACACACTCCAGATTCAAGGTAAGTCTTTCTGACTTTGCATCTTTTCATTCAGAACATCATTAAATATGTAAATATCATAGTATTGATATTGTCCATATCATTGCATAAGTATAAAAACTGTGGATCAAAATTTCTTGATTAAGGCTAGGCTCAGAATTAGGATTAGAACTTCTATAAACTGTTGTAATTTTATCCTTCTGATTTGTTGTTTGTTAAGAATTGAATAAATGGTTGATATACTGATTAATATGAGGAAGGAGTTGAAATGTAACACATAATTTCTGGGTTTTCTTTCCCACTGTTTTAGCACAACACATAACTTATGAGTTCTCTTCACTGTTTTTTTAACATGTACAAAACTTCTGATTTTCACTCACTGTTTAACACAAATACATAACTTCTTACTTTTACTCACTGTTTAAGACAAACACATAACTTCTTACTTTTACTCACTATTTAACACAAACACAGAACTTCTGACTTTTCACCTACTATTTAACACGACGCAGAACTTCTGACATTTTGCTCACTGTTCAAACATCACCCAAAACCTCTATTTCCTTTCCCTCTAACACTTCTTGCAGGACCTCAGAGTATATCAACCCAGAACTTCTGATGCCCATTGACGTTTCTTTCTGAGTTACAATGCGCCTGACATCAGAACTTCTGATCTCCTTTGTTTTGCTTTCAGCATCATACTAATTCTATCTCTCATTATCTCCATTTTTTATCATTTTCAATATTAATACCCTTTTTATTAATATAATAAAAAGACATAAAAATAATTTCTTTTCATTAATTAATTTATTTCTTTTTCTTAATTCATTAAGAAAAAAAACCATTTTCTAAACAAGTCCTTTTTCTTTCTGGCATTGTACATTTCAATATGGTTGTAATAGTTAATTAGGATTTAAATTCTTGCAACCCCCCATTGGTAAATTTGTACCCCCATCCCTAAATGATGTAATAGCGTAGGACATTACATTTCCACAATTTATCGCTTTCAAATGTAAATGCTAGTAATTAGGGTGTGTATGGCAAGATATGAAATTAACAAATAGATAACCCTAATCAAGACTAAATGCATGTAAATAAAACACATTTGCACACTAGCACCCTTAGGGTAATCCCACTTTGTTGCCTTTCAGAAAATAGTCATGTCCCTCGAATATGGGCGTTTTAGCAAAGACCCTCGATAAAAGATCGTAGTCCCTCGATGACCCTCAATGATACCTTCGGTAAACAATCTAGTCCCTAAAACGACATTGCTAAAATGTTCCATAGGTTGCCTTCTATGACTATATAAATGTCCCACGCCCGTCCCTTCACATCCAACGACGGGGTTTCTTACCAAAAACAATGGTAAGTTAACAACATCTAAAAGAGGAGGAAAAGAACACCTAAGACCTTTTGAGTAGGTAGATTTGCTCCTAGTTGCTTGCTTGCTCACAACAAAAACATTTTATACACCAACACTCTCATTTTGAAACATTTTCGAAAGACAAACATTTTTTACGCGTTCTTATAGAGACGAGAACCATTACAAAAACATCTTTTCAAGAACACTTTCAAAAAACACACCACACGAACACTTCTTTGAACTATTTTCAAAATAAACACTTTGTATGCGTTCTTATATAAATGAGAACTATTACAAAGACATTTTCAAAATACTTTCAAAACTCACACCACAAGCACATTCAAACAAAAGCAAGTGATCTAGCAAGCAACTAAGAGCTCGTAGATAACTATGGATGAAAAGGGTGATAATACCTTCCATTTTCATAATTTACCCCCCGAACTAAAGAAAACATCTCTAAAGGTCTTTCCTGTTCTTTTCAGCCTTTCCTTTTGGATAAAAGAAAAGTCGGTGGCGACTCTTGCTAACCGCATAATTGCAATCAAATGCAAAACAACCAAGTCAGTTCTTCCACCGCGTTACAGAACTTGCGACTCTGCTGGGGAATTTTTAAAAGTGGGGTTACCTTAGGACTAGATCATATTTACTTGTTTTCCTTGTTTGACTTGCATGCTTTACATTATGGTTCCTTGTTTGGGCTCACTAAAGATCCTACACTCGGATTTGGGACACCTTTTTTAGGTAAGTAGCAATAAACTGTGAGGGAATTGTGTGGGGTATACCGACACAGTTGAAACAGTAGCTACGTTGACACGATACTTTGGTGTGTACCGGTAGCCTTTGAGTAATAAAAGAGAATACGGGGCTGCTGCGTGGTATCATAAAGCATCAACTGACCTTAGCACCTTAATTGACCAACTTGGCTTTTAGGACGTAGTGAGATAGTCGTCTTTGGTATAAACCCAAAGCCGGTTGATACTCGATGCTACAATCATTGAGGTTTGACCCTTAAGTTTTATTTGGTGGCGAGTCAATTGTCTATTGGAACGAGATTTGGGGGAAAGACCGGTGATATTGAGATCCCTTAGAACCTGGTTACTATATTTAGGATAGGTTGAGCCAACCCAACTTCAAGAGGGTATCAACTTAAAATCCATGCAAGCCTTAAATCTAAGGTCTCTGTGTGATTTGCTTGTGTTTGCTATATCTGCTATATCTGAGCATAATCATGAAATCATAACATAGCATGTCATACTAACAATTTCAAGGATTCTTAAGGTTTATTTTTGTCTTGTTTTGTAGGACATGGCTCTCGCCCGCAGATTCACTATCCAAGTGAGTCTGGTAAAAGTACCTCCCTGACTCAAGGATTTGGTATCAAGGGTTCCCGAAAGCTCTCCATTCACTGAAAGACATGATAGACTTCTCAGCTTGGTCGCTTCAAACTCTGATGAAGAAATATTAAAAGTACTCTTTCAATTCTTGGACCCTCTACATCACTGTTTCACTTTTTCGGATTACCAATTAGTGCCTACTATGGAGGAGTTTTCTCTGCTGTTGGAGGTGCCTATCCTTAACGAGGTACCTTTCAATGGTATGGAAAGAGACCCTAAACCTGAAGATATTGCCAAAACTCTGTCCTTACAATGGTTTGATGTAGTAGCAAATTTAGAAACCTGGAGAGGTGTCAAGGTTTTTTTGGCTAAGTTCTTGTTCAAGAAAGCTCATCATTTTTGGGACACCTTGTGTAAGTTCAGATGCGCCTAAGAGGGGGGGGGGGTGAATTAGGTTCTTTAAAACTTTTTCTGAATTGTATGAATATTTTTGCACGAGTTTCTTTTCTTTCTTTTTCTGATAAGTGGTGAAAGCAGTAAATGCAGAAAGTAAAAAACACATAGATGTATCCTGATTCCCCTCACAGTCCGAGAGTACTCCAGTCCCCTTTCAACCAGAAAGAGATTTCCTTATAGTTGGTAATTTGTACAAAGACTACCAAACAACCAAGAACAATCCTCTTGGACCAAGAACAATCCTCTTGGATTTTCACTAAGACCACAAAGAGAACAATCCTCCCTAAGTGTCTTTCTTGTTTCCAACAATCCTGAAAACAAGGATACAATAGTTTGTTTGATTTGTATAAGAGTTTGAAATATGAAAGAGCAAAGTCAATCACTTGATTGATCTTTTCTATTCAATATGAAATTTAAGATGTAATACTCTTCTAAGTGCTCAAGAACAACTTTCAGTATGCATATGAAAATGATGAACAAAAATCTTGAGTATAGAGAGTATGATCAAAAGAATAGAATGTAAAAGTTGTTAGTGATTGTTGTTATATTTTTTTTTGTTGTATATTCAAAATTCTAAATGAAAATAATTTATAGTGTAGTAATACCTCTTCAATGAATCATAGCAATGTTTAACATTTTTACTAGAAAAAAGTACTTGAAAAGATACAAAGATTGCCATGAAAAGGTGTTACAAAAAATTGGTGGAAAAATAAAAATTTTCAAAATTTGAAGCACAACAACCGGTTGCACTAAAGCAACAACCGATTGCTGTAAAAGAAACGTTTAAAAAATTTGAAAAATATAACTATGACAATCGATTGTCATTGAGGAGCAATCGGTTGCTCATAGGCCAACATTCAAAAAATTTGAAAATAAAACACATGACAATCGATTGCTGCTAGATGACAATCGATTGTTGTCAAACAAAAACTTTTTGTTTTTGAATGCAACCGATTGTCCTAGCATGACAATCGATTGCTTGTGTACAAAAATTGAAAAATCATTATTTTCAAAGATTTTAAGCAATTTAAAACATCCTTCTTCAATCATACATAGTATATACTCAAAATATTATTTTAATAAACTAAATGCATGATTAAAAATAATTTTGAGCACTAAGAGCATAAGATCAAAAATTTCATATACTTTAAGCCATAAGTATTGAAAAGTTGATCTTGATCAATGAATCTTGCTTGAGATAAATCTTCTATCTTGATCCATTCATTTTTGCATGCTAGCTTGTCTTCATCAAAACATTTGGAAAGCTTGATTTCACAGTCTCCCCCTTTTTGATGATGACAACCATTGCTTGAAGTTTGGAGTGCATCTTGGTTTTCTCTAATCAAGTTGTTTAAAAAACTCCCCCTAAGTCAAAGACTCCCCCTTGATCTATTGCATGAGAGTTTTGAAGATTGCTTGCTTGCTGCAATTTGGGTTAGAGAAACACAAAAGAAACTACAAAGTCTTCTCCCCCTTTATGGAGGAGTATGAATGTATGTGATGGTTCTTTTAATAGGATCAAATTTGATGTCGTTTTTGGTATTACATACTTTCTTTGGAGTGATTTCATGTTTGGGGTTAGTCATAGGCACCATGTGTTCACCAAACAAGGGAATATTGAACTTCTCAAACACAAGAGTAAGCCAGGAGCCATAAGGAAGAGCAGAAGCATTTTCATTATGTAGTGCCAAATGATTTAGAATCACATAAGACCAGTTGATTTGAATCCCATTCTTCATCGCATACAGAATCTGCATCTCACAATCATTGACATTGGAAATGTTTGAGAACTTTGGCATAACCACATACGCCAAAAAGTAGTGGATCAAACGATCATCAATAGTGAGAATTCCTGCAGACTAAGAGTTCCTCTCCGGAGTTCCACCAATAAGCCTTTTCCTTTTCTGAATAAAATCACGCTCGGGAATTCTTGCAATTCTATAGTAGAAGTCTCTTTTGCTGTAGCCAGACATATTTGCATTTGAGAGAAGTTTAATGCAAGCACCATCATGTGGAATACCCAAAGCTTCACCAAAATTCTGCACTGTGAGTTCTATAGGAACCCCTTTGACATTTGAAATCATGCATCCTCTAGTAATGGTTAGATTGCTGTAAAAAATCCTAACTAAGGTGTGGTAAGTGGGTACATTAACACCAATTAACTTTTATATCCCTTGATATCTAAATAATGCTGGAAAACTGAAGCATTTAGAATAGAAGTTGTCAAGATTACCGAACCTTGGTAGAAGAACCGTTATCTTCTGAAAGTGAGACACAAATCTTTCCCTTTGGCTTCTTGATGGAATGAGTTTTGAGATATCATCACCTTGAGATGAGGAAGAAGCTTTTCCCTTGCCTTTCTTTGATGTTGACATGGTGAGGGATGAGAGAATTGGAAGGGGAAAGGGTATTTGGTGTTTGTAGGTTTTCTTGAGACAAAAGAGGATATATGAAGTTTTTAGGTTTTGGTTGGGCTTTTATAGATAGATAGGCATTCAATGGTTAGGTAAGGCATTCAATGGATTAGTCAAGACAATAAAGACTTGTAGCATAGAGATTCTTTGAGTGTGTGACTATCCAAAAAATTGTGTCATAGGAAAGGACTAAGCATTAAAAAGTTTTTGACCAAACCACTTAAAACACTTAAAAAGAGAATAAACATCTTGTATAAAATAAATAATAGTAATGGAAATGGAAGAGAAAGAATAAAAGAGAGTGTAACTGAATATTTTTTAAAAAAAATTCAAAATTTTGGACTGTGCAATCGATTGTTGTTTGATGACAACCGATTGCACCCTTTGAAAATTTAAACAGAGGTGAAAAAATTGAGAGAGCAACCGGTTGTCATGGAGTGAAAACCGATTGTTGTGAAGACAAAATCTAAATTTTTTTAGTGACAACCGATTGTCACTTTATGACAACCGATTGTCATTAGTGAAAAAGTGAAAAATACTTAATTTTTGGGGATTTCATGGTCATATATAAAAAATTTAGTAATAAAAACATGGATCATGATATATTACCATAAATTTAAGATTAAGATCATAGCCATGTACCTTAATTAGATAATGTCATTTTCGTCCAAGATACCTAGCTCTCTTCGGATCTTGAAGAATGGTTCTCTTGCCAACGGTTTAGTGAAGATATCTGCTAGTTGATTATGCGTATCCACGAAGGTGACTTCGACATCTCCTTAAAGTACATGATCACGAAGAAAGTGATGTCAAATGTCGATATGCTTTTTTCTAGAATGCATCACAGGATTTTTTGTAATGTTGATTGCACTTGTGTTGTCGCATCGGAGTGGAATGCATCCAAGGTCGAGTCCGTAGTCACGGAGTTGTTGCTTGAGCCATAGAATTTGCGCACAGCAACTACCCGTTGCAATATATTTCACCTCGGCCATACTAAGAGCCACACAAGCTTGTTTCTTGCATGCCCAAGAGACTAATGCATTTCCCAAAATGTGACAAGTGCCACTTGTGCTTTTTCTATCTGTTTTACATCCTGCATAATCAGCATCAGAATAACTAATTAAATTGCATATATTACCTTTTGGGTACCATAGGCCGACATTGGTTATTCCTTTGAGATATTTCATGATTCTTTTTACCGCCATGAGATGAGATTCCTTCGGGTTTGCTTGAAATCGTGCACACACACATACACTGAACATGATGTCAGGACGACTTGCCGTCAAGTATAACAGTGAGCCAATCATGCCTAGATATTTAGTAATATCAATGGAAATACCATATTCATCTTGATCAACATAAGTACCGGAGCCCATTGGCGTGTGCATTGATTTGCAATTATCCATATCAAACATTTTCAAAAGTTCCTTGCAATATTTTGATTGATTGATGAAGATACCATCTTTCAGTTGCTTAATTTGCAATCCAAGGAAATAGTTCATCTTGCCCATTATAGACATCTCAAATTCTCCTTGCATCATTAACGAGAATTCTTCACACAAATCTTTGTTAGTTGAACCAAATATAACATCATCGACATAGACTTGTACTAATAAAGTGTTACCTTTGATCTTCTTTATGAACAAGGTCTTATCCACTTTACCTTTCTCGAAACCTTTTTTGCATAAGAATGTACTGAGTCTGTCATACCATGCTCTAGGTGATTGTTTTAAGCCATAACGAGCTTTTCTCAACTTAAAGACATGTGAAGGATTCTTGAAGTCTTCAAAGCCCGGGGGTTGTTTGACATAGACTTCTTCATTGATGTAGCCATTTAAGAATGCGCTTTTGACGTCCATTTGGTAAAGCTGGAAATTCAATGAACAAGCGTAAGCAAGTAAAACACGGATAACTTCTAACCTTGCAACCGGAGCAAAAGTTTCTTCAAAGTCAATTCCATTTTCTTGGTTGTATCCTTGGGCTACCAATCTTGCTTTGTTTCGGACAATTATACCGTTCTCATCAAGTTTGTTTTTGAACACCCATCTTGTACCTATGATGTGTTTGTCACTTGGTCTAGGAACAAGTTCCCAAACTTGATTTCTCTCGAACTGATTTAATTCTTCTTGCATAGCAATCATCCATTGGTCGTCTCCTAATGTGTCGTCGACTTTGGAAGGTTCGATTTGAGAAACGAACGCCATGTTCAAGCAAGCATCTTTGAGGTTCAATCTTGTTGAAACGCCTTGACTGATGTCACCGATGATTTTATCAATAGGGTGATCTCTATGGGTTCTCCATTCCTTAGGTAGATCATTGACATTTGATTCTTCCGGAATTTGTTCTTCTTGTTGTTCCAATTTATTCTCATTGTTGGTCTTGGAGCCATCTTCTTGAGGAATATCAAGGTTGTCTTTGTCATTGTTAAGGACAAAACATTTGCAGCCAAAGACATGAAAGAATGAAATATTTGGTTTCCTTCCTCGAAATAGTTCATACGGTGTCTTCTTCAAGATAGGTCGAATATTAACTCTATTGCTTACAAAGCATGCCGTGCTTACAGCATCCGCCCAAAAATATTTTGGAAGGTTTGAATCACTAAGCATTGTCCTTGCAAGTTCAATAAGAGACCTATTCTTCCTTTCTACAACTCCATTCTGTTGAGGAGTCCTTGGTGCTGAGAAATTATGTGATATTCCATGTTCTTCACATAATTCTTCAAAGGAGGAATTCTGGAATTCTCCACCATGGTCGCTTCTTATGGAGGCAATAGATAGTTACTTCTCATTTTGAATTTGCTTTGCATATTTCTTGAACGCCTTGAATGCATCATTTTTCTGCACTAAAAAGAGTGTCCAAGTATATCTAGAAAAGTCATCAACAATAACTAGAGCGTATACATTACCTTCGAAGCTCCTCGTTCTTGAAGGGCCAAACAAGTCCATATGAAGCAATTGTAGTGGCCTAGTAGTGGACACCACATTCTTGGATTTGAAAGTTGATTTTGTTTGCTTTCCCTTTTGACATGCATCACAAAGTCTATCTTTGATGAACTTTATCTTAGGCAGTCCAACAACAAGGTCGTGCTTAATCAATTTGTTTAAATGCTCCATATGAATATGAGCGATTCTTTTGTGCCATAGCCATGAGTCATTGTTGTTTTCCATGAGACATTTAACCTTCAAAGACTAATCGTTAAGGGAATTCATAAAAATATTATTTACTCTTTTACCTTTAAGTTTAGCCTCATGTGTGACTTCATCTTCTATCAAACATTCATCTTTAGTGAACTTTATCTTGAAACCTTTGTCACATAGTTGGCTAATACTTAGAAGATTGTGCTTTAGTCCTTTGACATAAAGAACATCTTCAATTTATGTGAGGTAGACCACCAACTTTGCCTATGCCAAGGATCTTTCCTTTTTTGTTATCTCCATATGTCACATAACCCTTGTCCTTAAGCGTTAGATGTGAAAATTTGTCGATATCTCCCGTCATATGCTTGGACCAACCACTATCGAGATACCATAGATTTGAAGTGGTCGTCAAGCTTACCTACAAAACAAGATTAGGTTTTTTTAGGTACCCAAGTTGATTTGGGTCCTTCATAATTAGTTCCTTTCTTAACCCACACATAATGCCCATTGGCCATGCCAAGGTTTCTAACATAACAAGCATTAGGTGTGTGTCCTTGAATACCACAATAAAAACAAGTAGTTTCAAATTTACTTCTATATCTAGAAGGATAAGATTTCTTCTTAGAGGGTATTTTCCTTTTAGGATAGTGATGAACTATTTTGGGAGTGATTTCTTTCTCTTTGGTTGGTTGATCGCTAGCCTTGACAAAGATGGTTTTGAAAATTTTGAGTATTCAAGACCACTTTTGTCATTTGAGTATCTTTGTTGGCTAATAACACCTTCCAATCCAATTTGTCCTTTTTCATACCTTTCAATAACATTTTTCAATTGGACAATTTGGAAAGAGATAGATTCACACTTTGTGCATACAAAATTCTGTTTTTCATCACTAACTTTTTGCTTTTCATCTTTGAGATCTTTTTCAATAGATCCACATTTTTCTTCCAACGATGAAATTTGTTTCTTTTGTGATGAGATAGTTTTGTACAGAATTTGGCATTCATTTAACAGTTCATTTATAGCACCTTGTGCATCGCTATCAAAAAGAGAGAATACGTTACTAACCTCATCATCTTCGCTTTCGGAGTGGTGTGATGCCATTAACGCAAGATTGGCACTTTCGTCACTATCGGAGTCAGGTGACGAACTTAGTTTAACATCTTCCCATGCAACATATACTTTCTTATCTTTTGATTCCTTCTTGCCTTTGTAGCCACTTTTCTATGAAAGTTTTGGACAGTCCGATTTGATGTGACCTTGTTTACCACATTCATAATAAGTAACTTCTTGTGTTGATGAGGATCCTTCCTTCTTCTTAAAGTGTTTCTTCTTCTTTGAGTGCGAGAAGGCTTTGTCATTTTTACCAAAGAATTTTTCAAGTCTTCTAACGAGAAGCATGAAGTTTTCATCTTCATCAGGATTATCTTTCTTTTCGTCTTCCTTGGAGTCAATCTTCAAGGTAATGTTCTTAGACTTATTTTCTTGATTTTCACGCTTTTCCAATCTACCAAGTTTTGTCTCGTATTCTTGAAGTTTCCCGAACAAAGTTGCAGATGTCATAGTAGCGAGACTCTTCTTTTCTGAGATTTCCGTTACTTTTGGTTTCCATTCTCTAGTCAAGGATCTGAGCACTTTTAGGTTCAACTCATCATTGGTCAATGTTTTGCCAAGTTCCCTTAGATGATTTGTTAGATGCACAAATCTCTTTTATAAATCAAGAATGGATTCTCCAGGTTGCATATGGAACAATTCATATTCTTGACTTAACGTACTAAGTCTCGATCTATTTACTTCAGTTGTTCCTTCATGTGTTTCAACCAGTGTATCCCAAATTTCTTTTGCCGTTGTACATGCTGAGACACAGAAGAATTCATCCATACTGAGTGCGCTTTGAAGGAGATTTATTGCCTTTTTGTCATACAAGACCTTTTTCTTATCATCATCATCCCATGCAGTTTTAGGCTTTAATGAGCCAACACCGTTTACTACAGTTACCGGAACAAAGGGGCCATTTTGGACAGCGTCCCATATTTCTTCTCCTTGTGCTTCTAGATGAGCCTTCATACGGATCTTCCAGAAATCAAAATATTCACCACAGAATAGAGGAGGTTTGTTGCTACTGCCACCGTCTCTGAACACATAATTGTTGTTTGTGGAAGCCATTCTGGATCTAGTAGGAACATGTTACCTATAACCTACTCTAATGCCAATTGTAAGTTCATATGCGCCTAAGAGGGGGTGAATTAGGTTCTTTAAAACTTTTTCTGAATTGTATGAATATTTTTGCACGAGTTTCTTTTCTTTCTTTTTCTGATAAGTGATGAAAGCAGTAAATGCGGAAAGTAAAAAACACAGAGATGTATCCTGGTTCCCCTCACAGTCCGAGAGTACTCCAGCCCCCTTTCAACAAGAAAGAGATTTCCTTATAGTTGGTAATTTGTACAAAGACTACCAAACAACCAAGAACAATCCTCTTGGATTTTCACTAAGACCACAAAGAGAACAATCCTCCCTAAGTGTCTTTCTTGTTTCCAACAATCCTGAAAACAAGGATACAATAGTTTGTTTGATTTGTATAAGAGTTTGAAAGATGAAAGAGCAAAGTCAATCACTTGATTGATCTTTTCTATTCAATATGAAATTTAAGATGTAATACTCTTCTAAGTGCTCAAGAACAACTTCCAGTATGCATATGAAAATGATGAACAAAAATCTTGAGTATAGAGAGTATGATCAAAAGAATAGAATGTAAAAGTTGTTAGTGATTGTTGTTGTATTTTTTTGTTGTATATTCAAAATTCTAAATGAAAATAATTTATAGTGTAGTAATACCTCTTCAATGAATCATAGCAATGTTTAACATTTTTACTAGAAAAAAGTACTTGAAAAGATACAAAGATTGCCATGAAAAGGTGTTACAAAAAGTTGCTGGAAAAATAAAAATTTTCAAAATTTGAAGCACAACAATCGGTTGCACTAAAGCAACAACCGATTGCTGTAAAAGCAACGTTTAAAAAATTTGAAAAATATAACTATGACAACCGATTATCATTGAGGAGAAATCAGTTGCTCATAGGCCAACATTCAAAATTTTTGAAAATAAAACACATGACAATCGATTGCTGCTAGATGACAATCGATTGTTGTCAAACAGAAACTTTTTGTTTTTGAATACAACCGATTGTCCTAGCATGACAATCGATTGCTTGTGTACAAAAATTGAAAAATCATTATTTTTAAAGATTTTAAGCAATTTAAAACATCCTTCTTCAATCATACATAGTATATACTCAAAATATTATTTTAATAAAGTAAATGCATGATTAAAAATAATTTTGAGCACTAAGAGCATAAGATCAAAAATTTCATATACCTTAAGCCATAAGTCTTGAAAAGTTGATCTTGATCAACGAATCTTGCTTGAGATAAATCTTCTATCTTGATCCATTCATTTTTGCATGCTAGCTTGTCTTCATTAAAACATTTGGAAAGCTTGATTTCACACCTTGGACTTACAAGCTTTTGAAGAGCTGTTAGCCATTCTCATCTATAGTTTGGTATTGTTTCCTAATCCGGAACAACTCATAGACGTCAATGCGGTTAAGATTTTCCTGTCACGTAATATGGTACCTACTCTGCTTGGAGATATCCTACATTTGTTGCATACTCGCACTGTAAAGAGAAGAGGAACCCTTCTGTGCTGCACGCCTATCTTGGCTAGATGGTTTATTTCACACCTACCCTGATCCGTCTTGAAGAATGAGCAGGGTTTGAGATGGTCTCAAAGGCTGATGACTCTTACACATTCAAGCATTCATTGGTGTCCCCGACTCTGGGAGAATGTTATCATCATTGATCGATATGGAGAATTCCCTAATGTCCCTCTTTTAGGCATTAGTGGAGGAATCACTTACAATCCTTGTTTGGCACTACAACAGTTTGGATATACAAGAAGGGATGGTCCCCATGATGCACTTATTCAAGATATCATCTTCAACTACGAGAATGATGCTCAGGATTACCACAAAAGGTTCATATGAGCTTGGGGCATGGTACATAGAGTTGATAGAAAGGCGTTGGGGCACAAGAATTCCATCCCTCTTGATCCATATCTCAAATGGGTACGAGCTCATGCTCAAAGGCTTATGATGCCTTACCCCTCTATTCTTCCAGTTATCATAGAGCCTGTTGTGGAAGGAGATGTCCCATACACTATCCTTCATCCCAATATGCCCACCTCACTCGAAGACTTGCAAAGGGATTGGTGTGATACGGTGGCAGAACCGACTGTTTTTACTGGTTTGCGTTTTGCGCTTTTTGTTTGCAAGATGTCGTGGTAACCAAGAGTCGCCACCAAATTTTATTTCATCCAATCTTGGAAAAGGAAAAGAACAGAAAAAACCTTTTTTCGAGATATTCTGAGTACGGGGGGTAGATTATAGAAAGGGAAGGTGTTAGCACCCTTTCTATCTGTAGTTATCTACGGGCTCTTAGGTACTTGCTCATCATTTTAAAATTGCTTGTGTGTGTGCTTGCTTTGAAAAGTTTTGTTTTACTTCATTTTAACCCTTGTTTCTGTCCTCAAGAGTGTTACAAAGTGTTTTGAAAACATTAGTTTGAAAAGTTTGTTTGAAAGTGCATGGTATAAAAGATTTGTTGTTTTGAGCAAGTACCTAACAGTTATCTACCTACTCGAAAAAAGGCGTTATTTTCCTCCTATCCTTTAGACTGTGTTATCCTACTATTAGTGAGTAGGTAACCCTAGTCGTTGGATGTTTGAGGGACTATCGAAAGGGACATAATGGTCATTGAAGGCAACATGTAAGGATACCTTTGCATTTTGAAGGAACTGTCATCATGTATTTGTAGGCAACATCGAGGGAAAAGATCATTTCTTGTAGGTAACTCGAGGGACGTTGAGGGACTATGATCTTTATGATGACTTTTAGATTGAGGGTCTTTTGCTAAGGGTATCCCTACGTTCGAGGGACATGACCATTATTTTCCGAGACAACCAAGTGAGGCATACCCTAAGAGTGGGCATGTGCATGTGTTTGATTTCAGTTATTTAATCTTTTTACAATTAAGGTGGTCGACTATTTTAATTTTCAGTTTGTCTTTCCATACAATCCTATTAACATACATCTAAGCAATTTATAGTTTGCGGAATTAAAAGCAAGAAAGTTTAAAGTCCTAGCTATTACAAGACTTTTGCAGATACATAATAGTGAAGAATGCGGAAAAGAAATCCTAATACTATTACATCCCGGAAGCAATTAAATAATTAGAAAAAATGCGAGAAAAGATAAATCTACGCTATTACATTGATAATGCGACCTATACAATTTTTCTAGAAATTAAAATGTAAAAGAATAAATAAAGAAAATAAGGAAGAATTAAAACCTAAAATTCTAAGTTAATGTTTTTGGTATTTTTTTTAGAAAATAATTTTAAGTTAATTAAAAAACCTAATTCTAACTAATTTTAATATAAAAAAAGGTTAATTAACTTAATTTATTAATAAATGAAAAAAAGCTAAAAATTCAGTTACTAACTAAAACAAAAACCTAATCCTAATTTGTTTGAATTATAAAAAAAAGGTTAGTTTTGAAAAAAATGGTTAATTAAAAAATCCTAAAATTTAATTAATTTTAATAAAAAAAAGTTTTAAAAAAAGTTTATGTCTAATGATTAATAAAAAAGATTAAGTTTGCCAAAAATAGATAGGGGGAGAAACATCAATAAAAAATAGGGTTAGAAAATAAAATAATGCAAATGTCATGGGTGGTTGTTGAACCAAAATTAATTTAAAACTTAAAATTAATTATTCAAGTTTATTATGAAAAATCAAAGGTTGGTGAAAAAAATTTGTGGTTAAGTGAATTTAAGATTAAAAAGGACAAATTGGTTAGAAACCAAAAACAAACAATGAAATTAAAAAGCCTAAAATTAAATTAAAAGCTAAAATTAAATTAAAAAAAAAAACCTAAAATTAATTATTCGAGTTTAGGAGGAAAAATCAAAGGTTTTTGAAAAATATTAAATTTTATGAAAAAGATTTTAAACAGAAAGAATAAAAATAGGTAAAAGAATAAATAGAAAGGAAGAAAGTCAATACCAATAGGGGTGGTTTTGAACCACGCCCTTAACCTTCTTAGGATATCTGCCTCGCCATGCATTTGTGGTTGTTCTATTTTGGCCATTAGTGTTTTGGCCTCAACGTTCTGTAACGAACCTGCATGGGACCCTGTCTAAATCTGTAGTGTTGAATCTCATGAACACATTAAATAAATTACTATATATCATGAAATACAAATAAAGCAAATATATGAAGAAAAAAAATTAATGTTAAAACCGATATGGCATGTGTGATCGGTGGAAATAGAACTGACTGTTTAACGCTGGTTCGCGAAATGTCGCGGAAGCAAGAGTCCCCACCGTCTTTTATTTTCTCCAACATGGACAGGACAAAAGCACAGCAAAATTCCTTA
The DNA here is from genome assembly GCA_948472305.1 of Vicia faba. Classification (NCBI taxonomy): domain Eukaryota; kingdom Viridiplantae; phylum Streptophyta; class Magnoliopsida; order Fabales; family Fabaceae; genus Vicia; species Vicia faba. Next base: position 1,115,170,092 of record OX451740.1, read on the forward strand.
TGAGATTGTCTCTCGGTTTGGGAGGTAGATTTATAGAAAGGGAAGGTGTTAGCACCCTTTCTATCCATGGTTATCCATGGGCTCTTAGATACTTGCTCATTGCGTTTTCAAAATGTTTTGCTTTTCAAATGTGAGTGGGTTTGAAAAAAGTTTCATTGAAAGATTTCTGAATGACTCTTGTATCTGTCCTCAAGAGTGTTTGAAAAAATTGTTTTGAAAGCTTTTTGAAAGTGTCGGTGTGAAAAGAGTTTTGATTTGTTTTTGAAGAGAGCAAGTATCTATGAGTCATCTACCTACCCTAAGGAATTAGGCTGTGTAAATGTCCTTAAGGTAGTGTCATCCCACCATTGAGAGATAGGTAAAACCACCGTTGGATGTGTTCGGGTCAATTCGTTTGTAGGGACAGTGTGGTCACCAGAGCAACAGTAGGACACCTTAGAAGCTACCCTTATGCCATTGATCCTTTTTTTTAATTCGAGGCAACTTTTCTGAGGCAACTGGATCATGGACATAAGGACTTACTAAAACGTCCTATACTCGACGACCACGTTTCGAAGGCAACAAGTGAGGCGTACCCTAAGAGTGGTGTGTGAATTTGTGTGTTGTTTTCAGTTTAGCATTTATCTTTTGATCATGGCATGGTGAGCTACGCATTGTTTATAATTAGTCATTCATTCTTTCATGCAATTAGAATTTAAGAGTGCGGAAATTTAAATGCGGAAAGATAAATCCTACGCTATTACAAGGCGCGGGTCTATACATCGCCAAATTACAAAGACCCGTTTGGTAAAAATGCGGAAAGTAAAAGACCTAATTACTATTACATGGCTTGAGCAGTTACATAATATCCGAAAAGAAAATAAGAATAAATGCGCGAAAGAATTAAAGTTGGACGTTCGAGGGCGTTGGACCCTTTTGAAATTAAATTGAATTAAAAGTTAATTAATTATTAAATTAAAGAAAAGAAATGTTTTTTAGGTTTTTTGTTTTATGAAAATAAAGAAAATTGAAAATCAAAAGAAACCCTAATTCTAAGTTGTTTTTAATTATTAATGAAAAATATTAAAGTTTAACCTAATTTACTAAATAATTAATGTACATGTTTATTTACAAAATATTTAGTAATTAATAATAATAATAATGATGAGAAAATTATTTATTAAAAAAAGGATGAAAATGCTAAAAAAAACCTAATTTCTACATATTTTAATTTATTAAGAAAAATATTAAAGTTTAAAACCTAATTTACTAAATTAATGGTTAGAGTTTATTTACAAAATAAATTAATAGTGAATTAAATATTAATTAAACATATTTTAGTTTCTGATTTTTTTTATTATGAAAATTAATTTATGAAATTAAAGAAAACAATTAAAAACAATTAAAAGAATTAAGAAAGAAAATCAAATAAAAATAAAAATGATGCAAACCATGGGTGGTATCAGGCCCATTTAGGAGGTAAATTGCAAGAAATTCAGGCCAACTGGAACAAGCCTTGTTTGACTTCTCTAATTGAGTGCACATGGGTTGACTAGCGTGTACTATGGACTGCACTATCTGGCCATTGGATGGAGCATCAGAGACACTTGGCAAGCTTAGGCATTAGGGCGTATGGTGCCCATTTGAATGAATGCTGCATAGAAACGCGTTAGGATAAAAAATATGGAATATGTGGGGGGACCTGGGAATCAAACCCAGGTCCCAGTGTTTACCAAGCGAATGCCTTGCCAAGTGAGCTATGAAGCGCGTTTGTATATGTGATAGATAACAAATAATATATATGAAAAAGGAACATTATGCTGGAACGTTGAAAAACCGCGCCAAGGTTTGAATTGTCCAACCACTCAAAGACACGCTAGCCTTCTTCTTCATCTTTGTACCTGTAATATAACCAAATAACGGGGGTTTTAAACCCCCACAAACTGCAAACTATGAAAATAGCGATTAGAGCATGCTATAATATAAAAAAGGCGCGAGGTCATGGTTTGTCTCGTCTTGAGGTCACGAATTCAGTGGCATAGGTTTTAAGGTCTAATTTTTCCATATGAGGAAAGCCCCAATTTAGAGCTTCTGAAACCCTAAAACACGTTAATGGTGAATCACGATACAGGGCCTGATAATGCAATTGAGTTATATCATTAGCTTCAGAAGGTTAATATTAGTACAAATCACTCAAGAAAAATGATTAAAAGTGCATGAATCATGATGTGGAATTCAAGAAATTGTTGCAAATCGTATGGCCTGTATTCTATGATTCTTGGCACGTTTTGTTTGATTCTTGATCGCAAAAGCTTCATGGATGGTCCAGCAATGTGTTGGAATGGATTTTAGGCTTTGAAACGTGCAGTAACTAGGATTTCAGTTTCCAAGTTTTTGATGAAATTTTGCAAATTGGTATGCCTTTTCTGAGCAGCTTTTTCGTGTCTCCCTTGATTCCATTAGGTCTTGCATATGTAAGTGAACGAAATTAGGTTAAAAAACCAAGCCCAATGTCCATGAATTTATGATTCCAATTTTTGATTTTCTCCATATCTTTTCCAATCTTTTTGCCATGAAAATCATGCCAATTATGGAAGATATTGTCCCCTTGAAATGGTGCACGAAATCTCTTGCATGTGTGGAAGATATTTGTTGCACAAAAAAGATTTAAAACCATGATTTGATATTTTTCTGATATTTAAATCTAATTAAATGAATTAATATGATTAAAAATTCAAATAATTAATTAAAAATAAGAAAATAAATCCCTTTGAGCTTAATGGGTCGTGCATATGCTTTGGGTAATGATTCATGGAAGAATTTGTGGCCCATTAGCAATTTTGAAGCTTTTGAAGCAAAGTTGACTTTTCAAAATTCCCAAAAATTTCCCAACTTCTCCAAGGCATATCTTGCTCAATTTTGAAGCTATGATCATGTTCTTGGACATTTTGGAAAGGTCTTGAAGTCCTCTAACCAATATCTTTTGTCCCATGTCATTTTGATTTACCAATCTCAAGTTATGGTCTTTGACTTAAAGTGCCTTTTTGTTGACTTTTGAAAATGACCTATAATGTTGAAATTGATAACTTTTTGTGAGAGCATTTCTTGGACTTGAAGTGTGAAGATGAGTTGTAGGAAATGTCATTCTCTTCAAAATGAGCTTTGGATGGTATTTTTCTGATAAACCATGAAGAAGTTATGCCTTGGTCAATTTGCAGTTGACTTTTCAACTGTCCAAAAATAGAAACTTTTGCATCTTGAGACTTTTTGAGCCATGCTTTGAGAATCATGATCAAGAATTGATCTAATGATGTTTTTGGCTTTAAAATAAGATGTTGACCAAAATTTTTGACTTTTGACTGTCAAATGACCATTTTGCCCCTGCAGTTGACTGTGAAGCATTTAAGGTTTTTGACTGTGCAATTTGATGCTGTGAGTCTTGAAACTTGACATATGAATGCTTGACAATGTATGTAGGCATGTGGAACTTGATTGGCCCCTTGAAAACTTCAATTTCTTTGCTAGAACCAAAACCCTAATTTTGACTGTGTTAGGAGGTAATTGGACTGTGCAACCTTTGGGAGATTTTGAATCATCTAGAGATTGATCTTGCCAAATCTTGAAGAATATGGGAGGGCAAATTTTGGGGTACAACAGTTGCCCCTGTTCAATCTTCTTAGACCTGAGGATGTAGATTGGCTGGCGTGCCTTTCGTAATCCGAAGGTGGAAGATGATTGGACACTAGAGTGCCCAGAAATTTGCACTCACATAGTAGAATGTCAGCAGTGTGATACAGGGAATGGGCTTACAGATTCCATTTGGAGGAAAGATGGATAGGGGGATGGGCTTATAGATGCCATCTGGAGGTGTGACAGAACCTTGTCGGAAATGGGCTTATAGATGCCATTTGGAGACTGTCGGTATGTGGAGATGGGCTTATAGATGCCATCTAAGTGTCGATCGCGTAAGAGATTCCTTAGCGAAAACTTGTGTACCTGAGAAAGAAAGATAATTACCTGGCCTGTTACAGGGGTTGATCTTCAAACTCTTTATGTAGATGTGCCCTGGCTGGATACAAGAATCGAATCTTTAAACTCTTCAGACGTGCCCTGGCAAGATACAGGAATCGAGTCCGGAGAATTAGTCGTCAACAGATACACCCTGGCAAGATACAGGAATCGGATCTTCGAACTCTTCAGACGTGCCCTGGCAAGATACAGGAATCGAGTCTGGTAATGTAGTCGTCAACAGATACACCCTGGCAACATACAGGAATCGGATCTTCGAACTCTTCGGACGTGCCCTGGCTGGATACAGGAATCGAGTCTGGTAATGTTAGTCGTCAACAGATACACCCTGGCAAGATACAGGAATCAGATCTTCGAACTCTTCAGACGTGCCCTGGCCGGATACAGGAATCGAGTCTGGTAATGTTAGTCGTCAACAGATACACCCTGGCAAGATACATGAATCGGATCTTTAGTTGCGACCGTTGATAGTAATCATCTTTGTACTGGCCTTTGTCCTGAAAAGACAAAACGTCAGTTGTATGCGATGTCATGATGTATGTCATGCGTGATGTCATGATGTTTAGAGAATAAATGAGATTGTATGTTCATGATGCGTATATGAACGCTATAATGTATGAAGATGTGATGTTTATGAAATGTGTTTTCGTCTTAGGAAAGTAAATCCTTGACGGGTGCCGGGAAATTAAATCTTGGGCTGATGTTGAAGAAAAGAGCTTCGTTGTTTCTGCTGGGGATGATGGTTGTAAGAATACCGGTAGGAGAAGATGGCTCCGTTGGGGAATAAACTTGGCGACGAGATTACTCTGCGGGGAGTGAACTCTGTGGGGAAAGAGAGGTTCTTTTGCTGAGATGTTGATGATGACTCCGCTGGGGATACCATAGATATGCTATGTTGAAGGAATTGATGAACTCCGCTGGGGGATAGGAAGACTTCGCCGGGGACGATCTTTCCGTGGTTATTGGCTGAGGATAACCCAATTATATCCTGGTGGGGAAATAACCTTTGAATAAAAAGTCTGGGATACGCGTTCGTGCTCTGCAGGGGTAAGCTTCCAGAATCTACTGGGGATAAGCTTCCTGCTGGGGAGTTTGATTCAACTCTCCTGGGGAAACCTTCAGACTGGACTCTCCTGGGGAAATTTTTGAACTGTACTGGGGAAACCGCCGGGGAACAATCTTAGATCAAGACTGCCGGGGATGCTTGTTAAGAATGTTTGTATACTCCGCTGAGGAATGTTGAGATCTGCTGGGGATACCCAATTTCCTTAAGGCTGTCAGTGGACTAACTCTGCTTGGGGAGAGTATCGCTGACTTGCTGGAGATATTGTGCCTTGTTAGGGCTGATGGGAGAACAACTGCTTGGGAGAGAATTGTTGAATCTTAGCTCACTCTCTGGGGAATTAAGGCATCTTGGTTACATTCTTCAGCCGAACTTACCATGGTACCTTGGTGGACAGAGCAATTAGATCGCTTTAGAAAACTCATTATTGCCCCTGTTTCTGATGTTACCTGTAATTAATCCTTTGTTTCGCATGCAAATATTTATGAGTTTAGCAATTAGTGTCAAATGCATATATCAAAAATTGAACATTGGACGTTCTTCGCAAAACAAAACAGGAAAAGTAAAAACAATTGGCGATTGGTCTGGAAAGTGAATTTGTATTGATTTTGAATTTGCCTAAAAATAGGCGTTTTATGTACAAGAGGCCGACGTCCTAGTAAGAGAACGCCGCCGAACGACAGAGTTTATACAATTTTGTGAAAAGGGAAAACAAAACAGCTTTGTGAAAAGAATAATCCCACTGGGTTCCCACTCTTCTATCGCCTTTATATCTTCGAGCGTCTCATCACTTTGCTGCTCAGTTGACGATGAAGCTAACTGATCGATGCCGTCTGAACCTGATGTCTGATACCGGATTCTGGATGCAAAGTGATCCAATGAGACATAGTATTACGCGTTAATCCCTAACTTTTGCCTGGACCGCCCTTTCGGGTTTTCAGTCCACCGGGATACCCATTTTTTCCCAAGACGCCTTTTCAGGTTTTCGACTTTCCGGGTGTACAGATTTTTTCATTTCATCCCTCATTTTGCCCGAACCCTTTTGGTTCGCCGGGAAGCCCTAATTTTTTCCTAGGTATGTCAACCTAGCGGGTCTTTTATCATGCGTAGTATCTTTTTACTATGTCTGCATTGGCGGGGTGAGGAAGGTCGTCACCATCCATGGTGGTTAGGATCATGGCTCCTCCTGAGAACACATGTTTAACCACAAATGGCCCTTCGTACGTGGGGGTCCATTTGCCCCTGGGATCACTTTGAGGAAGAATGATGCGCTTGATTACCAGGTCTCCAACTTGATACTCTTGTGGTCTGACTTTCTTATTAAATGCCCTGATCATCCGTTTTTGGTACTTTTGACCATGACAAATAGCAGCGAGTCTCTTTTCGTCAATTAGGTTTAATTGATCAAGTCGAGTCTGGATCCAGTCATCTTCGCTTAGATCTGCATCCTTCATTATCCGGAGATAGGGTATCTGGACTTCAATCGGCAAGACTGCCTCCATGCCGTAGACCAAGGAAAAGGGAGTTGCCCCAGTTGACGTCCTTGCTGAGGTACGGTACCCATGAAGAGCAAACGGTAACATCTCATGCCAATCTTTATAGGTCACTGTCATCTTCTACACAATCTTCTTAATATTCTTATTCGCTGCTTCTGCAGCCCCATTCATCTTCGGCCGGTAAGGAGAAGAGTTGTTGTGCTGTATCTTAAATTGCTCGCAGAGCTCAGTGATCATCTTGTTATTAAGATTGGTACCATTGTCTGTAATGATCCTTTCTGGGATGCCATATTGACAGATCAGGTTGTGTCGAATGAACCGTGCCACGACGTTCTTGGTTACTGTAGCATAGGAAGCTGCTTCAACCCACTTTGTAAAGTAATCAATCGCCACCAGAATGAAGTGATGCCCGTTAGATGCCGTAGGTTTAATCTCGCCGATCATGTCAATACCCCACATAGCAAAAGGCCAAGGTGCAGTCAGTACGTTCAGAGGAACTGGAGGAACATGCACCTTATCTGCGTATATCTGGCACTTATGACATGTCCGAGAATGTTGGTAGCAGTCGGCTTCCATTGTGGACCAGAAATATCCTGCCCGAAGGATCTTCTTTGCCATGGTATGTCCACTGGAATGTGTTCCGAAGGTACCTTCATGCAGATCTGCCATGATCCTTTTTGCTTTAGTCTTATCCACACAACGCAGTAAGGTTGAATCATGGTTTCGCTTGTATAGAATGCCATTGCTGAGGAAGAACTTCGCTGCGAACCTTCTCAGAAACTTTTTGTCGTTGACAGACGCACCTTCAGGGTATTCCTGAGCTTCCAGATACCTCTTTACTTCATGATACCAGGGTTTTTCAGTTACTGCCTCAGCCTCGAGGTCACAACAATATGCAGGTTCGTCCAGTTTCCAGATGATGATCCGGGGAGCCTCATTGTCCCATTTGACTTTGAACATGGAAGACATCATAGCTAACGCGTCCGCCAACTGATTCTCCTCTCTTGGGAAGTGTTCAAAAGTTATTTTTGTGAAATGGGGGATCAATGTCAACACACATTCTCTGTAAGGAATAAGATTCAGATGTTTCGTATCCCACTCGCCTTTAATCTGATTGATCACGAGAGCGGAATCTCCGAAGACACTCAAAAACTTGATCCTTAAGTCAATTGCAGCTTAAAGACCCATGATGCATGCCTCATACTCCGCCATGTTGTTGGTGCAGTTGAAACATAGCCGGGCAGTAAGTGGAGTATGAGTGCCTTGAGGGGATATGATCACAGCGCCGATACCGTTACCCAAAGCGTTGGAGGCTCCGTCAAAGTGCATAGACCATCGGGATCCTTCCTCGGGTCCTTCATCCGGTCTAGGTACTTCACAATCAGCCACTACCATGATGCTCTCGTCGGGAAATTCAAAGTTCATTGATTGGTAGTCGTCTACTGCCTGGTGTGCCAAGTGGTCTGCCAATACACTTCCTTTGATAGCTTTCTGAGTCGTGTACTGGATGTCGTATTCTGTCAAGATCATTTGCCATCTTGCTATTCTTCCAGACAGATCAGGCTTTTCGAATATGTACTTTATCGGATCCATCTTTGATATCAACAAAGTAGTGTGAGTCAGCATATACTGTCTCATCCGGCGAGCAGCCCGTACCAAAGCGCAACAAGTTTTCTCGAGCAGTGAGTATCGAGTCTCACAGTCGGTAAACTTTTTGCTAAGGTAATAAATGGCATGCTCTTTTCGGCCAGACTCGTCATGCTGCCCCAGCACACACCCCATTGAGCTGTCAAGCACTGTCAAGTATAAGATTAGAGGTCTCCCTTCAACCGGTGGCATAAGGATGGGTGGTTCTTGGAGATACTCTTTTATTCTGTCAAAGGCGGCCTGGCATTCATCATTCCAACGTACTACATGATCTTTCTTCAGCAGCTTGAAGATTGGTTCACAGGTAGCAGTTAGGTGTGAGATGAATCGGGCAATGTAATTCAGACGTCCCAGAAAGCCTCTGACCTCTTTCTCTGTCTTGGGAACTGGCATCTCTTGTATGGCTTTAACCTTGGCAGGGTCCACTTGAATACCTTTGTCACTTACGACGAAGCCTAGCAACTTTCCAGATCTTACCCCAAAGGTGCACTTGTTTGGGTTCAACCTCAGCTTGTACAATTTCAGACGGTCAAACAACTTTTGCAGATGGTCAAGGTGTTCCTCCTCAGTTTGGGACCTTGCAATCATATCATCGAAATACACTTCAATCTCATGGTGGATCATGTCATGAAATAAAGCAACCATGGCACGTTGGTAGGTTGCCCCAGCATTTTTCAACCCGAATGGCATGACCTTGTAGCAAAAGGTGCCCCACTGAGTAACAAAGGTAGTCTTCCATGTCTTCAGGAGCCATCTTGATTTGATTATAACCTGAAAAGTCGTCCATGAAGGAGAATACCTTGTGCTGAGCCGTATTGTCAACCAGAACATCGATGTGAGGCAGAGGGAAGTCATCCTTGGGGCTGGCCCTGTTCAGATCCCTGTAATCAACACACATTCTGACCTTACCATCCTTCTATGGTACCGGCACCACATTGGCAACCCACTGAGGGTAAGAAGTCACTGCAAGAAACCAGGCATCGAATTGCTTCATAACCTCAGCTTTGATCTTTTCAGACATCTCTGGACGCATACGGCGGACCTTCTGTTTAACCGGAGGGCATTCTTCCTTGGTAGGCAAGTGATGGACCACAATGTCGGTATCCAACCCAGGCATGTCTTCGTAGGACCAGGCAAATATTTCCACATAATCATGCAACATATGAATCAACCGTTGTTTCACGCTGAGCTATAGATTGGCACCAATCTTAACCTCCTTTCTGTCTGTCTCAGCACCCAGATTTACTGTTTCCACTAGCTCTTCATGTGGCTGAATGGCCCTCTCTTCCTGGAGTAACAGTCTTGCAAGCTCACCAGGCACTTCGCAATCATCTTCACCTTCGTCTTCGGCTAAGTTGATCGGATTTTCAAAGTCATAACTGGCAGTAGCAGAGTCGTTACCAGTGAGATGCAGAGTGGATTGAAACCTGTATGAGTGAGTGTGTGTAAATATAGCTGTTTTGCAATATATAAAGAAAGAAAGAAAGGGAGCACAAGATTTGAAATGCGAAAAACGTCCAATGTCTTTATTCATGATATATGGAAATGACAAGTAATAAGCCCTTACAAATGAAGCCACGGTGCCCCGGGTAAGACACCGGGCCATAAAGTTTCATTTTATTGTTTCATTACAAAATTAAAAACAAAGGAATTCATTAATGCGTAACAAAAGTAACAGGTATGTGATCTTTTGCCGTCCAATTGTTCAGTCCACCGTCGGTCGTCGGGTAGATCCAGCTATCAAACTCTGATTCCTCCGCATCGCCTTCAATAGCATTCACTCCCGGGTTGGTGATGATCACGGGAGGTCTTCCGATCCTAGCTTTGCGTACAGCCCTTTGAGCCTCTGCAGTGAAACCCAGCCCAAACTTGTCAGTCTTAGGAGTAAAATCAGGGAGCCTGCCCCAGTTAGCACATTCACCTTTCTCAATCACAGCCCGGGCATCCTTTAAGGAGGCCATCCTCAAAGGAAAGTCCTCTTCAATTACTGTCTCTGCTGACGCCAATGTGGGAGGTACCTCTTCAAAATGTTGAAAGGGGGTTTCAATAAACTCCCCGTCCATCTCAATGTACCGGAAGGAATTCAGATGACTAACCATGTATTCTTCCTCCCCCTGCACAGTAACGATCTTCCCTCTGACAGGGTATTTGAGCTTCTGGTGTAGGGTGGAGGTCACAGCCCCAGCTTTGTGAATCCAAGGTCGACCCAGCAAACATGAATAAGATGGACGGATGTCCATCACATAGAACGTTGAGTCAAATACTTGAGAACCCATACGAATCAGAATGTCTACCTCACCATGCACCATCCTCTTCGACCCGTCAAAGGCTTGGACAATGATGTTGCTAGGCTTCAACTCCAGGCCCTCACAATCCAACCGGTCTAAGGCCTTCTTGGGCAACACATTCAGGGAAGAACCGATGTCCACCAACACGTGAGCAAGAGTAGTGCCCCTGCATTCAATGGAGACATGCAAGGCATCATTGTCGTTCTTTCCCTTAGCGGTCAGATCAGCATCCGAGAAACCCAAACCATTGTCAGCTGTCAAATTGGCCACACAGTCAGTGAATTGATCTGCAGATGTCTCTTGTGGCACATGGGCCGTCTTCAGAAATGAAATCAGGGCCTTGGCATGGGCCTCTGAGCACAGCAGCAATGATAGCATGGAGATCTTGGAGGGGGTATGCCCCAGTTGTTCAACGACGTTGAAGTCACTCTTCTTGATTATCTTAAGAATTTCCTCCATATCCTGCTGGGAGGCTTCAACATTGACAGTCTTTGGTGCCTCCATCCAGGCAGGCTCATCATCAATCCCTTTGCCCCGAGTGTCAGATGACTCGGCAGCAGGGGAAGCAACTTGATCAGAAGGGGGAACAGGCGCGCTTGCAGGTGTTATTATAAGAGGTCTTCGGATGACTGGTGGCGTAATGTCAGGCAAGAAGAGCCTGCCACTGCGAGTTACTTTAGCGGGACCAGTGATGTTACTGATACCGGTATTGGTGTTGAACTCCTGCTTCACTCCAAGTACATACACATCTGCCCCATAGTGCCATGGGACAGCCTTGTCAGATTCATAGGGGAGGGGCCCCGGAACAGTAATAATGATGGGTGCAACAGACATGATTTTGACTGGCTTCCTCGGGGGAGCCTTGGTAGGATTTTTGAAAATTGTGACAACAGATACTTCTTCAGCGGGAACAAAAGGAACATCGGTCTTTTTGAACAAAATTTCCTTGCTATCCATCAGGCTTTGGATGCCTGACTTCAGCAACGGACAACCAGCAGGGGAAACGGCACACAGAAGGCAACCCTTGCTATAACCCGGAAATAAACCGGCTAGCAACAGGTTCCTCTTAACAGTCAACAGAGGGGTAGCAACATCATCCACAGAAACGGCATACAGGTCTTCCTCAATGGCATTTACTCCATGCTGGGGCATAGGAGCAGTCACAACGTTTGGCCTTTCGGGCGCCTCAAATTGTATTTCCTTCGCATCAATAAGGTCTTGAACCTTATTTCTCAGGGCCCAGCAGTTATCAGTAGAATGCCCCGGGCTATCGGAGTGATAAGCATAGCGGGAATTTGGATTATACTTCGGAGATGCAGTATTCACAACCTTCAGAGCCTCTCTGACGGTTACCAATTTGGTCGATAGCAATTGCGGCAAGATTTGTGACAAGGTCATACTAAGCCGAGTATACTCTCTTCTAGGTCTCTCACCCCTTGGTTGGTTAGGTTGCCGAGGAGCGGCAGCAGGCTTTGCAATAACCACCGCGTTGACAGCTTGGCGGCGTTCTGGTTTATTCTGCCTCCTAGGCCCATACACAGCACTGGCTTCCTTTTTGAAAGGCTTCTTCTCAGAACTTAAGGACGCACCTTTCTGAATTTTCCCTGATTTCATCCCGGCTTCTATCCTTTCCCCAGTCAGAATGAGATCTGTGAACCCTGCAGATGAATTGCCAATGAGATGATTGAAGAACGGCCCGGATAGGGTCCCCAAGAACATGTCTACTAATTCACAGTCGGTTAATGGTGGCTGCACCCTGCCAGCCAGGTCTCTCCACTTCTGCGCATACTCTTTAAAACCTTCTCCCGATCCTAGCGACATACCCTGGAGTTGGGTACGTGTAGGAGCGAGGTCGACATTATATTGATAATGCTTGTAAAAAGCAGTAGCCAACTCCTCCCAGTTACGAACCTTGGTCCCATCCAGCTGATAGAACCATTCGAGATGAGTCCCTGAAAGACTCTCCTGGAACAAATGGATCCACAAGTTCTTGTCCACAGTATATGGCTGAATCTTCCGCACATAAGATCTGAGATGTAGCTTAGGGTAGGACGCCCCGTCATACTGTGTGAAAGATGGTGCTTTGAACTTGTGTGGGATGACCACACCAGAAGATAGACCCAAGTCTCCAAAATCCAAACCAGGCACCTGTTGAATTTCCATGGCATTCAGACGATCTTCCAACTGCTTGTACTTGTCTTCAGCTGGAGGATACTGCTCCTCATTAAAATCAGTCTTGTTGTCAGAGACCACCGGACTAGGAACCCTTCCCCCCTGGGGACTGCCTTTCCCCACAGAAGAACCAGCTTGATCAACCTCATTCTGCAGCGTGTTACCAAACCTCCGGCCCGTGTTGAACATTACAGTTCTCTTCTTCTTCTTCTTAACCAGCAGAGCCTTCAACTCCTCTTGTCCTTGGGCCAGACTCATGATCAACTCTTGGAATTGGGCGTTCTGAGCCTAAAGGGCCTTGATGGACTGCTCAGTAGATGATTCAGGGTTCATGATGCTGAAATAAACAGCGAAGAACATTAAGCAACCTGAAAAGAAGAGTACTTGTTATGCACATGATGCATGATATGTGTTTATGCAATGCATTCAAGGGTTCGAAAGTTCAAATTTGTTGTAGACAAAAAATAACACACGTTATCATTAAGAAATAATTGTTCAGTACATCAAGGCCTCATGGGCAAAACATTACAAAAGTGAATCAATCCCAAAAGACACTGCGCATCCTCTTTGGAGCAATGTAAGTGTTGAGAGTCTTTTCCTCGTGCAGTAGGCGGGTGAGCTCCAAGACCTTCTTCTCACTAGCATGTAGACCGGACTCAAGAGAATTCCGTTCTTCCTTAAGCTGGATCCAGCTCTTCTGCATTTCCTCCCAGGATGTAGGCATGTCAGGATGTTGAATGATGTAGGACACCTCTCCTTCCAAAACTGGTTCTTTGATCACAGGGAGAACATGAGGATAAGGCATCACTAACTTCTGGGAGCGGGCTCGTACCCACTTGAGATAAGGCTCCAACGGGATGGAGTTCCTATGCCCCAGTGTCTTGCTGTCTATCTTGTTGGGCATCCTCCAAGCTCTGATAAATCTCTGGCGAAGTCCTTGTGCATCGTTGTCGAAGTCAAAAACTATGTCAAGAATTAACATGTCATGAGGGCCGTCCCTCTGAGCATAACCAAACTGTCTCCAAGCCAGACACGGGTTGTAAGTAATACCTCCTCTGATTCCAAGTAAAGGAACATTAGGAAACTCCCCGCAACGATCAATGATAGTGACATCCTCTCTGGACCGAGAGCACCAATGTATATCTGCATGTGTAAGAGTCATCAATCATTGTGACCATCTCAAACCCCGCTCATTCTTCAGAACTGATTGTGGAAGGTGCGAAATAAACCACCTTCCCAGGAGAGGAGTGCAGCACATAAGAACACCTTTTTTTCTCATGGTTCGAGTGTAACATGAGTGAAGGATGTCCCCAAGCAACGTAGGTATAGGATTCCTGGACATGAAGATCTGGACGGCACTGATATCTATAAGCTGATCTGGATTCGGGAACAAAACCAATCCATAGACAAGGAGAGCCACAACTTCTTCAAAGGCTTGTAGGTCAAGGGAATTCCAACATTCTTGAGCCTTCTCAAACAGAAACCTGGCTAAGAACCCTTTGATACCACTTCTAACTTCCCAATGCCCCTTGATGTCAGATGGTTGTAGGCGTAATGCTTTAGCAATCTCTTCAAGTTTGGGTTCCTTTTCCGTATTGTTGTAGGGTAGTTGACTAAGGATAGGGATCTTCAGAAGCCGGGAGAACTCTTCCAATGTAGGCACCAGTTGATAATCCAGGAAAGTAAAGCAATGGTGCAGAGGGTCAAAGAACTGGAACAGGACCTTTATCATATCTTCCTCAATGTTGGTTTTGACCAAGCTGATGAGTCTTCCATGCCTCTCACTGAAAGAAGAGCTCTCGGGAATCCTGGATATAAGCTCCTTAAGCTGAGGAGGGATCCTTACAAGGCTGATCTGAATTGTCTTTCTGCGAATAGTTTCCATGTCCTACAAAACAAAAACAAAGATGAAGATTCGAACCCCTGAAACGGTTAGTCAATGCACATGATGCTGTATGATGTTACGATGCTATGATAAAACACACCACAAATATTCACAAGAAGCAAGCATGATAAGGCACACAAGTCACACCACAGCCCTTAGAGTTTAGGCCAACATGGGGTCTAGATATTACCCTTTTGAAGTTGGTGGGCTCAACCTGTCCTATCAAAAGTAACCGTGTTCTAAGGGTCCCAATATCATTGGATTTCTTTCATTGTTCATCATTTCGATTTAGCCACTGAACTGGCGACCGAAATATTCTAAGAAAACAACCCTCAATTGAGTGTAGTATCGAGTATCAACCAACCTCGGACTGCACCAAAGTCAGTTATCTCACTACCCTAAAGAGGCCAAGATGGTTCAATTAAGGTTCCTAAGGTCAGTTGATGCTTCACGACACCACGCGGCGGCCCCGTACTCTCCTTGACTAGACTCAAGGGTTACCGGTACACACCAAAGTGCCACATCAACGTAGCAGACTGCTTCAACCATGTCGGTATACCCCGCACAGTTCCCTCACAGCCTTGTTGCTACTTTCTAAGAAGGTATTCCCCAGATCCGGGTTAGGATCTATAGAACTCCCAAGATAGGCCCACAATTTTAAGCAAATAATTCAGACGATTGAAAACACAAGTGATCTTAGTCCTAAGGTACACCTCACTTTAAAAGATCCCCAGCAGAGTCGCCAGTTCTGTGATAGGTGGAAATAGAACTGACTGTTTAACGCTGGTTCGCGAAATGTCACGGAAGCAAGAGTCGCCACCGTCTTTTATTTTCTCCAACATGGACAGGACAAAAGCACGACAAAATTCCTTATGAGATTGTCTCTCAGTTCGGGAGGTAGATTTATAGAAAGGGAAGGTGTTAGCACCCTTTCTATCCATGGTTATCCATGGGCTCTTAGATACTTGCTCATTGTGTTTTAAAAATGTTTTGCTTTTCAAATGTGAGTGGGTTTGAAAAAAGTTTCATTGAAAGATTTCTGAATGACTCTTGTATCTGTCCTCAAGAGTGTTTGAAAAAATTGTTTTGAAAGCTTTTTGAAAGTGTCGGTGTGAAAAGAGTTTTGATTTGTTTTTGAAGAGAGCAAGTATCTATGAGTCATCTACCTACCCTAAGGAATTAGGCTGTGTAAATGTCCTTAAGGTAGTGCCATCCCGCCATTGATAGATAGGTAGCACCACCGTTGGATGTGTTCGGGTCAATTCGTTTGTAGGGACAGTGTGGTCACCAGAGCAACAGTAGGACACCTTAGAAGCTACCCTTATGCCATTGATCCTTTTTTTAATTCGAGGCAACTTTTCCGAGGCAACTGGATCATGGACATAAGGACTTACTAAAATATCCTATACTCGACGACCACGTTTCGAAGGCAACAGGTGAGGCGTACCCTAAGAGTGGTGTGTGAATTTGTGTGTTGTTTTCAGTTTAGCATTTATCTTTTGATCATAGCATGGTGAGCTACGCATTATTTTTAATTATTCATTCATTCTTTCATGCAATTAGAATTTAAGAGTGCGGAAATTTAAATGCGGAAAGATAAATCCTACACTATTACAAGGCGCGGGTCTATACATCACCAAATTACAAAGAACCGTTTGGTAAAAATGCGGAAAGTAAAAGACCTAATTACTATTACATGGCTTGAGCAGTTACATAATATCCGAAAAGAAAATAAGAATAAATGCGCGAAAGAATTAAAGTTGGACGTTCGAGGGCGTTGGACCCTTTTGAAATTAAATTGAATTAAAAGTTAATTAATTATTAAATTAAAGAAAAGAAATGTTTTTTAGGTTTTTTGTTTTATGAAAATAAAGAAAATTGAAAATCAAAAGAAACCCTAATTCTAAGTTGTTTTTAATTATTAATGAAAAATATTAAAGTTTAACCTAATTTACTAAATAATTAATGTACATGTTTATTTACAAAATATTTAGTAATTAATAATAATAATAATGATGAGAAAATTATTTATTAAAAAAAGGATGAAAATGCTAAAAAAAACCTAATTTCTACATATTTTAATTTATTAAGAAAAATATTAAAGTTTAAAACCTAATTTACTAAATTAATGGTTAGAGTTTATTTACAAAATAAATTAATAGTGAATTAAATATTAATTAAACATATTTTAGTTTCTGATTTTTTTTATTATGAAAATTAATTTATGAAATTAAAGAAAACAATTAAAAACAATTAAAAGAATTAAGAAAGAAAATCAAATAAAAATAAAAATGATGCAAACCATGGGGGGTATCAGGCCCATTTAGGAGGTAAATTGCAAGAAATTCAGGCCCACTGGAACAAGCCTTGTTTGACTTCTCTAATTGAGTGCACATGGGTTGACTAGCGTGTACTATGGACTGCACTATCTGGCCATTGGATGGAGCATCAGAGACACTTGGCAAGCTTAGGCATTAGGGCGTATGGTGCCCCTTTGAATGAATGCTGCATAGAAACGCGTTAGGATAAAAAATATGGAATATGTGGGGGGACCTGGGAATCGAACCCAGGTCCCAGTGTTTACCAAGCGAATGCCTTGCCAAGTGAGCTGTGAAGCGCGTTTGTATATGTGATAGATAACAAATAATATATATGAAAAAGGAACATTATGCTGGAACGTTGAAAAACCGCGCCAAGGTTTGAATTGTCCAACCACTCAAAGACACGCTAGCCTTCTTCTTCATCTTTGTACCTGTAATATAACCAAATAGCGGGGGTTTTAAACCCCCACAAACTGCAAACTATGAAAATAGCGATTAGAGCATGCTATAATATAAAAAAGGTGCGAGGTCATGGTTTGTCTCGTCTTGAGGTCACGAATTCAGTGGCATAGGTTTTAAGGTCTAATTTTTCCTTATGAGGAAAGCCCCAATTTAGAGCTTCTGAAACCCTAAAACACGTTAATGGTGAATCACGATACAGGGCCTGATAATGCAATTGAGTTATATCATTAGCTTCAGAAGGTTAATATTAGTACAAATCACTCAAGAAAAATGATTAAAAGTGCATGAATCATGATGTGGAATTCAAGAAATTGTTGCTAACCGTATGGCCTGTATTCTATGATTCTTGGCACGTTTTGATTGATTCTTGATCGCAAAAGCTTCCTGGATGGTCCAGCAATGTGTTGGAATAGATTTTAGACTTTGAAACGTGCAGTAACTAGGATTTCAATTTCCAAGTTTTTGATGAAATTTTGCAAATTGGTATGCCTTTTCTGAGCATCTTTTTCGTGTCTCCCTTGATTCCATTAGGTCTTGCATATTTAAGTGAACGAAATTAGGTTAAAAAACCAAGCCCAATGTCCATGAATTTATGATTCCAATATTTGATTTTCTCCATATCTTTTCCAATCTTTTTGCCATGAAAATCATGCCAATTATGGAAGATATTGTCCCCTTGAAATGGTGCACGAAATCTCTTGCATGTGTGGAAGATATTTGCTGCACAAAAAAGATTTAAAACCATGATTTGATATTTTTCTCATATTTAAATCTAATTAAATGAATTAATATGATTAAAAATTCAAATAATTAATTAAAAATAAGAAAATAAATCCCTTTGAGCTTAATGGGTCGTGCATATGCTTTGGGTAATGATTCATGGAAGAATTTGTGGCCCATTAGCAATTTTGAAGCTTTTGAAGCAAAGTTGACTTTTCAGAATTCCCAAAAATTTCCCAACTTCTCCAAGGCATATCTTGCTCAATTTTGAAGCTATGATCATGTTCTTGGACATTTTGGAAAGGTCTTGAAGTCCTCTAACCAATATCTTTGGTCCCATGTCATTTTGATTTACCAATGTCAAGTTATGGTCTTTGACTTAAAGTGCCTTTTTGTTGACTTTTGAAAATGACCTATATTGTTGAAATTGATAACTTTTTGTGAGAGCATTTCTTGGACTTGAAGTGTGAAGATGAGTTGTATGAAATGTCATTCTCTTCAAAATGAGCTTTGGATGGGATTTTTCTGATAAACCATGAAGAAGTTATGCCTTGGTCAATTTGCAGTTGACTTTTCAACTGTCCAAAAATAGAAACTTTTGCATCTTGAGACTTTTTGAGCCATGCTTTGAGAATCATGATCAAGAATTGATCTAATGATATTTTTGGCTTTAAAATAAGATGTAGACAAATTTTTTTTACTTTTGACTGTCAAATGACCATTTTGCCCCTGCAGTTGACTGTGAAGCATTTAGGGTTTTTGATTGTGCAATTTGATGTTGTGAGTCTTGAAACTTGACATATGAATGCTTGACAACGTATGTAGGCATGTGGGACTTGATTGGCCCCTTGAAAACTTCAATTTCTTTGCCAGAACCAAAACCCTAATTTTGACTGTGTTAGGAGGTAATTGGACTGTGCAACCTTTGGGAGATTTTGAATCATTTGGAGATTGATCTTGCCAAATCTTGAAGAATATGGGAGGGCAAATTTTGGGGTACAACAGCATCTATGAATGATGATACCATTTTGATCATGGAGATCAAACCAGCCTTACCCTTATTGGAGAAGTAGTGAGATGAATGCTTCTATGCCCTTTTGATCATGGAGATCAAACCAGCCTTACCCTTATTGGAGAAATAGTGAGATGTGGGTTTGTAACAGGGATGACTTGTTTGTAGTGAGATGGGGATTTCTAATAAGGATTTCAAGGTTATAGGGTTCTTGAAAATTTTTGATATTTTGACAAGATTGTGGCAAAGGTTTTTTTTCCTCCACTTTTCTTTGTGTGAAAAGAATGAGATTATATAATGGAAATTAGAGCAAAGATATAGGCTTTGAATGTGCAATTAGGCCTCCAATATTCACTTGAGTTCGTCATATTCTAGGCTAAATCGTAGGGTCTTAAGTGCAATTTTTGAAGTTGAAATCTGAAAACAAAATGTATTTGACATCGAGAACTAACTCATGTCCGAAAATGGGCTCAATCGGATATACGGTGAATTACTTATGAATTTTTGAAATTTCAGCTCAGATAAACTTATTTTGGGCTCTAGTGTCAACTCTGACACGTTCTTCAATAAAAAAATGGTATTGATCGGAGCATAATCCGGTCTCGACTTTTGAAGAAAAGTTGTAGATTTCTGAGTCAGTGACCTTGTGTAAAAAGATGGGCCCGATCTGATAAAAATTGACCGAGTTATGAATTTTCGAAGTTTCGACCCAGATGAAATAATATTCAGCATTCAGGATTTTTGGCGCGTCACGCGTACTCTGAGCAAAAAACAAAGGCCTTTTGGACACCGTTCGAACTAAATACCTTATGTGAAAGCTTAGCCAACTCAATTTGTGAAATTTTGGCGTCGGAACCAGCTTGATACGATGAAAATCGACCAAGTTATGATTTTCTGAACATGACGCAAATAAACTTCTGTCACAAATTTTATGTACGAAAATACTTGATAAATCCGCTTTTTTGAAGACCTTCTGATCGAAATTGGCTTCCAGCCGTGAGAGATGAAAACGTAGATGATGTCAAGACGGAATTTTGGCCACCAGAACGGGTTCAAAAAGAGCCACGATCTTCAAGTTATGAATTTTTTAGTGCGTAAAAACTGCACTTTCAGCACACTTTTTCACCATATTTCTTCGAGAAAACTCACACATTCGGAGACTTTCTTTAAGGAATTGAATCTTGAGCCAAACCTGAATTTGAAAATATGTTATCAGAGATATCTTGGTGAAAGAACACCTGAATATGACGCGCCGGGTTGGACTTGTGAATCTTTGAACCCCGAATCGTTGCAAAACGGTGAATCGATCTTTAGCATGAAAAATACTCCGAGAATATCCATTGACAAAATAAACGTCACTTGTAACCTGAAGAAGCTTGATAAATATACCTTTATTCCATAACCATAAAACCAATAATATGCGTGTATGAAAAGATGGCAAATTTTGGGGTACAACAACTGCCCCTGTTCAATCTTCTTAAACCTGAAGATGTAGATTGGTTGTCTGCCTTTCGCAATCTAAAGGTGGAAGATGATTGAACACTAGAGTGCCCTGAAATTTGCACTCGTCTGAGATGGTGCTGGACTGTGTAGATAATTTCGAGAATGGGCTTATAGATGCCATTTGGAGGAGATGACGGAAGGTCACTAGAGATGGGCTTAAAGATGCCATCCGGAAGATATGACAGAGAATTGTAAGAGATGGGCTTAAAGATGCCATCTAGAGGATGTTGATTTCCCGAGATATTCCTTTGATGAGAATTCTTGTTCCTATCATTGAGGAGGAATCTGCTGAGGAATGTTGGTCTCTGTCTTGGGAGAAATAGAATTTTAGGAGCTTCAGTTGTCTGTTACTCTACTGGGGAATCATCTCTTAGTCGAGGAGGTGAAAATGAACTACTATCTGGTCGTGCTCCAGGCTTCACAGTGATTTGTTGAGGAAAATAAGACCGACTGCTATCTGGTCGTGCTCCAGGCTTTACAGTGACTTACTGGGTAGATGAGATTAAACTCGCTATCTGGTCGTTCTCTAAGCTTTGCAATTTCTTAATTCTTATCTGGTCGTGCTCCAGGCTTCAGAAGTAATTAGGTGGTTATTCGGTCGCATCCGGGCTTCCACTTGAATTTAAGGCATACTAATATCCAGTCAATTTTCAGGCTTCATAGTAATTGGCCGAGTAAACTGCTATTTGGTCGAATTCCAAGCTTCGTAGTATCTTATATTGTTATCTGGTCGTGTCCCAGGCTTCAGTGTCCTTTGTCGTTATCTGGTCATGATCCAGTCTTCACAACATCTTATACCATTATCTGGTCGATTCCAGGCTTCATGGTATCTTTTATTGCTATCTGGTCGATTTCCAGGCTTCACAATAACTTGCTGAGGGTTAAGCTGTTTTCCGGTCGATTTTTGGGCTTCATAGCTTGTATTTAAGATATACCACTATCTGGTCGATTCCAGACTTTGTAGTATTTTGGAGAAATCAAGATATTATACGGTCGATTTCCGGGCTTCATAGCTTGAACTGGAATAGAAATCTTAGTATTAATTTGACTGAACCAGAGACAACTTGTGAGAACTTCAATTGGGAGAGAAATCTTAGTGTCGATTTGACTGATCCCGAGAGAGGTCTCAGATTAACCTTGACTGGAATAGAAATCAGGGGAATCTTAGCGGCGATTCAGCTGACCCAGACGAAAGTCTTAAAACATCTTCAACTAGAATAGAAACCTTAGTGTCAGTTTGACTGAACCAGAAAAAATGTTAGAATATCTTTAACTGGAATAGAAACCTTGGTATCGGTTTGACTAAACCAGAGAAAACTCGTGAGAACATGATTGCATCCTTCCCTGAAAGGTAAAGGGTTAGTCGTATGCAATGTCATGATGTATGAAATGTATTGAGTAATGTTGTTCTCAAAATAAATGAGATTATGCTGTATAATATGTATGCGCATGCCATGATGTATGGATATGTAATGCCATTGTGATACTCTCTAGTCGGGGAAAATAAATCCTGGACTGATGTTGGAGAGTAAAAGGAGTTGAGTTCTCCGTTCTCGCTGGGGATAGTGACCGAAGATGATTAGCCGGAGACTTGCGCCCATTCTGCTCGAGAATGTTCCGCCGGGAGAGACTCTGTTTGAGAATAACCCTGTGGGAGAATGACTCTGTGGGGGAGAGAGATACTCTGTTGGATGATCTGCTGATTTGGAGAAATAACTCCGCTGGGGATGAATTTCC
Source organism: Vicia faba (assembly GCA_948472305.1). Taxonomy (NCBI): domain Eukaryota; kingdom Viridiplantae; phylum Streptophyta; class Magnoliopsida; order Fabales; family Fabaceae; genus Vicia; species Vicia faba. Next base: position 1,115,192,406 of record OX451740.1, read on the forward strand.
GTTGCTGGTGAATAAACTTTGTTAGGGATTGAGCTTTTGTATTCAGAGGAATAAACTATGCTCGGGAGAAAACTTTATGAACCGCTTACGATTACAGAATTCGGCTGCGGAATATAGACGTCGGCTCTCCGAAAGAGCTTGGCTGGGGAAAGTAACTCCTATTTGGGGAGGCAGAGATCAAAACTTTGGTTTCCTCTACTCTGTGGGGAGTGTAGATGTTACTGGGACGCATGCTGAGGATACGGAAATGACTTTGCATCAGGACTTTTCTGCCCCTGTACCTGCTGGAGAAAGTGCATGCGGAGGCCTTGTGGATTGAGTGTTATCCCAACTTATGAGGTGCTTGGTAACTTTCGATCGGAATGATAAGTCTTCTACTAATAGGAAAGTGACAAGATAACGGGACATAGTCGTACGCTTTAATCTCTAACTTTTTCCTGGACTGTCTTTTCAGATTTTTAGTCCACTGGGATACCCTTTCTTGCCCAAGCCGCCTTTTCAGGTTTTCAAATTGCCGGGTGTACAGATATTTTTTGTTTTTATCCCTAATTTTTGCCCGAACCCTTTTGGTTTGCTGGGATGCCCTTATATTTTCCTAGGCCAGTCAACCTAGCGGGTCTTTGTTCATGCACAATATTTTCTGACTATGTCCACGCTCTCAGGGTGTAGGGAGTTGTCATTGTTGGTTGTGTTGCCACACTACCAGAAGATGTTTGTTTGATCGTACATGATTCGTTGCTGGAATTCATGCCCAATGCCCCAAGTGTTTAGGATGGAGATTTGCCCCTGGATATCTGGCATCTTTGAGAGATTCCTTGAATCTTGACTTGACTGCCCTAGATGATGGACAACGATCATGTCGTGTCCCTTGTTCATCGAATATCTGTCGTGTGAATTTCTCTACTGTTGAACAAATAGTCATATGCAAACAATGGTATTTTAAGAATGCAAAGCTTATGTCTGTCTTGAAGTTTAAAAAATCATTTTTAGTAAAACAAACAAATTTTGTAAGAGAGGGATATCAACTCGTGATTTATGGCAAACCTTACAGGAGTCAGGATACCTTTTGTAACAGTATGCTTTTGAACTAACCCATGCTTCAGCTAGGACTTTTAAGGGTTATAACGTGGCCTAGTTCACGGTTCAAGAAACAAAGGATAAAGGCTCAAAATTTATTTGTACTCACCCTCTCTTCGTGATGTTCTTCAGTCCTATGCTCAGTTAATTGTGCATTTAGAATCCCAGTTGAGTTCTGGAATATTGTCCTTGATGTTCCGGTGATGGTTCGGATACTGATAGTTTATTTGGAAGAGGCAGTCATTTTGTAATTTTTTTTTTGTCGAGGATTGGTAGGACCTCTTTTTTTTATTATTATCCCTTCTTTTGCCTGAACTGTTTCTTTTGCGATTACAATCAGCCGGATGCCCTAGTTTTTTTCTTAAGTCTCCTTCATAGGTTTTGGCATAATGGGCTTTTATTTCGAGAGATAATGACTTCATGTCTTGAAGATTATAGGGAACCATCAACATCTTTTGTTTTGGAAGGACGTCTTTGATGCCATTCATTGTACACCTGGATTAACTGAGAAAACTACCCTGCCCCAGGTTATGATTAAGGGTTTTAATTTGTGTGAAAAAAAAACTCCTACTTCTTTGGCTTGAAGGGGTTGACGAGGGATTATCTTTCTTATAACTCCACTATTTAGGATTTGAAACAACGCATGTACCTCGTCATCAGGGTCTGTTCAAAAGCATACTGTAGATATTGTGGTATCGTTTTCGTCATCCTCCCTCTAAAGGCTTACAGCTCTTTAATCGAGAGTTGAATATCACAAAAAGGAAAGGAGTTTAAATATAGTGAATATGAATGAATTGATTCAGAACAGACATATGCAATGCATTGATAAAGTAATAAAGTTTGACATGAATAAATATTCGAACAATCAAAAGAAAATTACAAATTGAAAATTCTAATGAACGAAAAGCCCTCTTGTTAGAACTTGTCACTTCAAATGGTGAGCCTTGGAGGATTGACAAAAACATTTCAGTTGACCATCTTGTGTGAATTCCAATTCTCCTTCATCAATCAGGTCTTGAATTTTGTATTTCAACCTCCAACAGTCGTCAGTATCATGCCCCGGATTGTTGGAGTGATATGCACACCTTGCATCAGGGTTGTAGTTAGGGGAAGAAGTCTTGGGATTCGGATGAGTTCCTATCAACGTAAACAGATTCATCCTTAACAGGTGTTGCAAAGCTTGAGACAACAACATGTTGAGTTTGGTAAACTACCTTTTGGGCATATCCGGCTTACTCTGATTAACCCGTTGTTTTTGGCGAGATTGTTGTTGGACCTGTGAAGTAGTAGAAATTTGGAAAGGTCCACTCTTCACCAAACCAACTTTTTGTCTTCTTGGAGGTTGATCAATGACTTGGTCCCCGACCTCGACTGTTTGCTTCATACTGTTGTATCCGTCTTGATAAAGTTGGTTGATGATGGCTTTCAGCTCTTCTTATCTTCGGGCTAGGCCTTGGATAAGAGTCATCCGCCCCAGCATCAGGGTTCTCATTGCCCCTACCTCAGCTTGCAGTTGTTCCAGCCGTTCGTCCTTATTGTCTTTAGAACTTTTCTTGACCAAGTTCCCAACGAGGAGTGTTTTCAACTCTTCCTGCCCCTTGCATAGGTTTAGGAATATGTCCTTGAACTAAGCTTCTTGAGTTTGAAGATATTTGTTGTCTTGTTTGAGAGACATTGCTGAAATAAACAGCGAGAACATGAGAGACCTGTACTGGAAGACCTGTTATGCAATGATATGTATGATATATGTATGCAATGTTTTCAAGGATCTTACGGGGTAAATAAGAAAATATTATAATTTGGTTGCATCTTGATTGAAGAAACTTCGTGTCGTTAAGAGTCATTCTTAAAGAGTCAAGCTCACCATATCGAGTGGGTCATAGCCACTGACCCAAGTTATCGTGTTTTGATCTCTAGACGATATTGGCTAGAGGAAAATAAATCCCCTTGCTAGATGTCTGATTTTCCATAACCTGCATTACAAACCCTTGAGATCCTTGAAATGGTTAAGGAAATGTTAAGGCATGATATTATGATGTGTATGCTATACGTTTAAGAAAAAGTGCGAGGTGATGTAAGCAAGTAAACCCGGCAAGAAATCCAAGTTATTGGATAAGGATTGTAAACAAAACCTGCAAAGAACTCATGTTGTCAGATAATAAAACTGTGCAAGTAGTTCAAGTTGAAAGCATACAAGTCACACAAACAACCTTAGATTTAGGCTTGTATGGGTTTTAAGGTAGTACCCTTTTGAAGTTAACTTGGTTCAAACCTGTCCTAGAAAAAAGTAACCGGGTTCTAGAGGATCTCAATATCACTGACCATCCTCCATCGGTCATGGTTTCAGCTCACACAATCTTTTCTTGCGGCCGGAACTATCTCGAGAGTATGGTCTCAATGAGTGTAGCATTGAGTATCAACCAGTTCTCAGCTTTACACCGAGGCCGAATATCTCACTACTTTCTAATGGCCAAGTTGGTCGATTAAAGGTTCTAAGGTCAGTTAATGCTTAATGAAACCACGTAGCGGCCCCGTATTCTCCTCGTTTCTCCACAAGGGATACCAGTACCAACTAATGTGCCACATCAACGTAGCTACTGGTTCAACTGTATCGGTCTACGCTGTACAGTTCCCTCACAGTTTATTGCTACTTACCTAAAAGGTGTCCCCAGATCCGGGTTAGGATCTATAGTAACTCCCAAACAAAACCCTTAAAAGTAAAGCAATCAAGACAAACAAGAGAAGAATTATGATGAACTGGATCCTAAGGTATACTCCACTTATAACTCCCCAGCAGAGTCGCCAGTTCTGTGATACGGTGGTAGAACCGACTATTTTTACTGGTTTGCGTATTGTGATTTTTGTTTGCAAAATGTTGCGGTAAACAAGAGTCGCCACCGACTTTTATTTCATCCAATCTTGGAAAAGGAAAAAGAACAGAAAAAACCTTTTTTCGAGATATTCTGAGTACGGGGTAGATTATAGAAAGAGAAGGTGTTAGCACCCTTTCTATCCGTAGTTATCTACGGGCTCTTAGGTACTTGCTCATATTTTTAAAATTGCTTTTGTGTGTGCTTGCTTTGAAAATTTTTGTTTTACTTCGTTTTAACCCTTGTTTTTGTCCTCAAGAGTGTTACAAAGTGTTTTGAAAACTTTAGTTTGAAAAGTTTGTTTGAAAGTGTATGGTGTAAAAAATTTGTTGTTTTGAGCAAGTACCTAACAGTTATCTACCTACTCGAAAAAAGGCGTTCTTTTCCTCCTATCCTTTAGACCGTGTTATCCTACTATTAGTGAGTAGGTAACCCTAGTTGTTGAATATTTGAGGGACTATCGAAAGGGACGTAGTGGTCATTGAAGGCAACATGTAAGGATACCTTAGCATTTCTAAGGGACTGTCATCATATATTTGTAGGCAACATCGAGGGACAAGATCATTTCTCGTAGGCAACTCGAGGGACGTTGAGGGACTATGATCTTTATGATGACTTTTAGATTGAGGGTCTTTTGCTAAGGGTATCCCTACGTTCGAGGGACATGACCATTGTTTTCTGAGGCAACCAAGTGAGGCATACCCTAAGAGTGAGCATGTGTTTGATTTCAGTTATTTAATCTTTTCACAATTAAGGTGATCTACTGTTTTAATTTTCAGTTTGTCTTTTCATACAATCCTATTAACATACATCTAAGCAGTTTATAGTTTGCGGAATTAAAAGCAAGAAAGTTTAAAGTCCTAGCTATTACAAGGCTTTTACAGATACATAATAGTGAAGAATGCGGAAAAGAAATCCTAATACTATTACATCCCGGAAGCAATTACATAATTAGAAAAAAAATGCGAGAAAAGATAAATCTACGCTATTACATTGATAATGTGACCTATACAATTTTCCTAGAAATTAAAATGTAAAAGAATAAATAAAAATAAAATAAGGAAGAATTAAAACCTAAAATTCTAAGTTAATGTTTTTGGTATTTTTTTTGTAGAAAATAATTTTAAGTTAATTAAAAAACCTAACTCTAACTAATTTTAATTAAAAAAAAAGGTTAATTAACTTAATTTATTAATAAATGAAAAAAAACTAAAATTCAGTTACTAACTAAAACAAACACCTAATCCTAATTTGTTTGAATTAAAAAAAGGTTAGTTTTGAAAAAAATGGTTAATTAAAAAATCCTAAAACCTAATTAATTTTAATAAAAAAAAAGTTTTAAAAAAAGTTTATGTCTAATGATTAATAAAAAAGATTAAGTTTGCCAAAAAATAGATAGGGGAAGAAACATCAATGAAAAATAGGGTTAGAAAATAAAAATAATGCAAATGTCACTGGTGGTTGTTGAACCAAAATTAATTTAAAACCTAAAATTAAATTAAAAAAAAACCTAAAATTAATTATTCAAGTTTATTATGAAAAATCATAGGTTGATGAAAAAAGTTTTGTGGTTAAGTGAATTTAAAATTAAAAAGGACAAATTGGTTAGAAACCAAAAACAAACAATGAAATTAAAAACCCTAAAATTAAATTAAAACCTAAAATTAAATTAAAAAAACCTAAAATTAATTATTCTAGTTTAGGAGGAAAAATCAAAGGTTTCTGAAAAATGTTAAGTTTTATGAAAAAGATTAGAAATATAAAGAATAAAAATAGGTAAAAGGATAAATAGAAAGGAAGAAAGTCAATACCAATAGGGTGGTTGTTGAACACAAGCCCTTAACCTTCTTAGGATGTCTGCCTCGCCATGCATTGGTGGTTGTTCTATTTTGGCCATTAGTGTTTTGGTCTCAACATTCTGTAATGAACCTGCATGGGATCCTGTCTAAATCTGCAGTGTTGAATCTCATGAACACATTAAATAAATTACTATATATCATGAAATACAAATGAAGCAAATATATGAAAAATATATAATGTTAAAACCGATATGACATGTATGAATGATTATACCCTTTTGATAATGGAGATCAAACCAGCCTTACCCTTACTGGAGAAGTAGTGAGATGAATACTTCTATGCTCTTTTGATCATGGAGATCAAACCAGTCTTACCCTTACTGGAGAAGTAGTGAGATGTGGGTTTGTAACAGGGATGACTTGTTTGTAGTGAGATGTGGATTTCTAATAAGGATTTCAAGGTTTTAGGGTTCTTGAAAAAATTTGATATTTTGACAGGATTGTGGAAAAAAAAATTTTTCCTCCTCTTTTCTTTGTGTGAAAAGAATGAGATTATATAATAGAAATTAGAGCAAAGATATGGGCTTTGAATGTGCAATTGGGCCTCCAATATTCACTTGAGTCTGTCACATTCTAGGCTAAATCGCAGGGGCTTAAGTGCAATTTTTGAAGTTTAAATGTGAAAACAAAATGTAGCCGACATCGAGAACTAACTCTTGTCCGAAAATGGGCTCAACCGGATAAACAATGAATTAGTTATGAATTTTTGAAGTTTCGGCTCAGATAAACTTATTTTGGGCTCCAGTGTCAACTCCGACACGTTCTTCAATAAAAAACTGATATTGATCGGAGCATAATTCGGTCTCGACTTTTAAAGCAAAGTTGTAGATCTCTGAGTCAGTGACCTTGTGTAAAAAGATGGGCCTGATCCGATAAAAATTGACCGAGTTATGAATTTTCGAAGTTTCGACCCATATGAAATAATATTCAGCATTCAGGATTTTCGGCGCGTCACGCGTACTCTAAGCAAAAAACAAAGGCCTTTTGGATACCATTCAAACTCAATACCTTATGTGAAAACTTAACCAACTCAATTTGTGAAATTTTGGCGCCGGAACCAGCTCGATACGATGAAAATCGTCCAAGTTATGATTTTCTGAACATGACGCAAATAAACTTCTGTCACAAATTTTCTGTACGAAAATACTTGATAAATCCGCTTTTTTGAAGACCTTCTGATCTAAATTGGCTTCCAGCCGTGAGAGAAGAAAATGTAGATGACGTCAATACAGAATTTTAGCCACCGGAACAGGTTCAAAAAGAGCCACGATCTTCAAGTTATGAATTTTTTAGTGCGTAAAAACTGCACTTTCAGCATACTTTTTCACCATATTTCTTCGAGAAAACTCGCACATTCTGAGACCTTCTTTAAAGAATTGAATCTTGAGCCGAACCTGAATTTGAAAATACATTATCAGAGATATCTTGGCGAAAGAACACCTGAATATGACGCACTTGGGTTTGACTTGTGAATCTTTGAACCCCGAATTGTTGCAAAACGGCGAACCGATCTTCAGCACGGAAAATACTCTGAGAATATCCATTGACGAAATAAACGTTACTTGTAATCTGAAGAAGCTTTATAAATATACCTTTATTCTATAACCATAAAACCAATAATATGCGTGTATGAAAAGAGAGAAAATTTTGGAGTACAACAATTGGATACAGCTTAAAGGGGAGCGAGACACTTTCGAGACCCAATTCTAAGCCAGCGAGAAGAAGGTTCTGGAACTCACCAAGAAGCTTCATGAGGAGTGGAGTCTGGACGCCTACATCGCACCAAAGACGATGCGTTCAACTTTTTTATCTTAGATTTTTTGTATTTCTTTGTAAGGCCAAAGAGGCATGATGTACTCAAACTTTGATTTACTAATATGACGTGTGTTCCTTTTTTGTCTAAAGCAAATTTAAATCTCTAATTTCCTTGAAATCATTGCATATGCACCTTCATTCATCATAATATAAGCAGGCTTCTTACAACAGGTCTCCTTATCTTTCTACTATTTATTTCAGTGAGATGGACATGGAACAGACGATAAAAGATCTCCAGGCGCATAATGCTCAGTTTCAACAAATGTTTTTGACTTTGGCCAAAGGATAAGAGGATTCGAAAAATTTGTTGATCGAAGAAAATAAGAAAGCAAAGAAATCAACCAGTGTTTTGAATCTGGGAAGAAGGTTTCCGGGGCAATCCAGATGGACCCTAGACTTCGCAACATCATCAGGTGAAAAGGATAATCAAGAAGGGAAAAGCAAGGAAGTGACTGGCCATCCAGAATTTGAAGAGGAAGAAGAAAATGATTACTCTGAAGAGCAGTATCCTCCGGCTGACGAAAAATACAAACATCTGGAAGAACGTCTAAGTGCAATGGAGATTCAGAAAGTTCTCGGGCTGGACTTTGAAGAGCTGGGTTTGGTGTCTGGGATTGTTATTCCACCAAAGTTCAAGGCACCAGTGTTTGCTAAGTACGACGGGTTTTCATGTCCCAAGATGCACTTTCGATCTTATATGAGGAAGATACAGCCTCACACTGGTGACAGAAATTTGTGGGTCCACTTCTTTCAGGATAGTCTATCCTGGACTTAGCTAGATTGGTTCTATCAACTGGAGAGGGCCAATATCCATAATTAGGAAGACCTAGCCGCTGCTTTTTATAAACAGTATCAATACAACGCAAACCTTTCTCCCACCCGTACTCAACTCCAAAGTCTGACTATGGGTTCGGACGAGGGTTTCAAAGACTACGCTCAGAAATGGAGGGACTTAGCAGGAAGAGTCCAGACTCCCCTGTCTGATAGGGAGATAGTAGACATGTTTTTGGGTACCCTGTCTGGTCCTTTCTTTAATCATCTAATTGGAAGCTCCTCAGCCGGCTTCACTGAATTAATCTTGAGCGGGGAGAGAGTGGAAGATGGGATTAAGAGTGGGAAGATCTAAAAGGATGCATCCTCCAGTGCCATGAGAAAACCATTCATTAGGAAGAAAGAGGTTGGTGCTGCATACCATCCAAAGGAATCAGGACAAAACTGAACGCCGTCCAGCGGTAGGGGCCGTTTGACCCCTAAGCCTGCACCTACTCAACAAAGGAACAACCAGCCTAAAACAAAAAGACCAGTAAGACACTTTACCCGAATAAATATGACGTTATCTCAAGTCCTGCCACATTTGTTGAGATCTAATCCGTAAACTTTGAAGGAAGCTCTGAAGAATCCCAACACCGCCTCCCCTCATTACAACCCTAATGCTCACTATGCTTACCATTCAGAAAGTCCAGGCCACGATACCAACAACTGCTGGGCTTTGAAAAACAAGGTGCGAGACCTTCTCGAGGCAAAAGAAATTAAATTTGATGCTCCTGAGATCCCAAATGTTATCACCGCTCCTATGCCCAAGCATGGTCGTGATGTTAACGCTGTTGAAGATGATGTGTTTTTTACTGTTGTTGATGAACTTGTTACTCCTCTCCTCATTGTCAAGAGGAACCTGTTGAAGGCCGGTTTATTTTCGGGTTATGGCGAAGGATGCCACCTCTGTTTATACCTACCAATTGGTTGTCATTTATTAAAAGCAGGTGTCCAGCGCCTAATGGATGACAAAGAGATTTTGTTTGAGAAGACTCCCGTTCCCACTATTTCTTACAAAGATGTTTCAATAGTAACCATTTCCGCCAATCCTTCCAGGGTCTCCACCAAAAGACCCGTTAGGATTACATCTGTTTCTAAGGTGACTCCACTGATAATTACTATGCCAGGTCCGATTCCGTATTGTTGTACCCTAAAATTTTCCCTCCCATTTTCTCAACATTTTCTCATCACAAGACCCCTAGAGCTCAAGATCCAGTTAGGGTTTCCTCTGCTCAAGACTTCTCCTTGCACTGTGGACCCAAATTAGGGTTTGTGTTTGAACAAAGATGTTTTGACCCAAAATGCCTAAGATGACTTTCATGCTTCATGTTGGACTCCCAAGTTTATCCATACCAAGTTTCAAGTCTTGATTCCAAATTTTGCCCAATCAATTGGACAGTTGACCTAGAAATCAGCTGTATTGGGGAAAAAGTCAATTGTGGCTAATTGACAGTCAAATCTCATGAAAATTGACCCACATCAACATTATGAACTCACATGGACCATTTGATCAAGTTTGGATCACAATTCCACAAGAAATTTGATCAGATCACCAAAAGGGCAAAATGGTCATTTTTAGGGTTTTGACTGCACAGGCAATTTTTGACTGTTTGACCTAGCCAATGGCAAATCAAGCTCACATATGGACTCAAGGACCCCATGGAATTGTCTTGACATGCTCAACAAGTTCAAAAGATCCCAAATACACAAGATTGACAGTTGATTTTCCCAGTCAATTGATCAATTTTGACTGTATACTGAAAAGTCAAACTTTGACTTTTTGGTCAAAATCAAGTGTCAAGATTCATTTTTCATCAAAACATGCCAAATCATGAAACTTGTTCATCAAGAAATCAAGAATTGCAAATTAGGGTTTGAAATGAAGATTTTTCATAACTTAGAATTTTTCTAAGTTATGAAAAATCCTAATTTTTTCCTAACTTTGCCCCACTTTCTCATCAAGATGCATTTGGATTCAAGGAAAAGTCAAAACATGAAAGTTGTAGTCTATTGCAAAATCTACAACTTTGATTCACAAAGTTTTCCCAAAAGAAGCTTGTAGCTCAAATTACAAATTTTGGAACAAGGGTACCAAACCATTCTTAACTTAGAGAAAATTTGACCTATTTTAGCCAGGATTTTTGCCTAACTTCAAGACCATTTTTCACATGCTTCCACTTGGAATTTCAATTTGAATTTCAAAGATGGATTGTATTACACATTCCAAGCTTTCCAAAATGTCCAAGAACTCATCAAACAACCTCATGGTTAGGGAGAATCGAATTTGGCAAGTTGGGAAAACTCAATTTTGATTTGGCCAAGTTACATGTTCATACATCTAGGCCATTTTGAAATCAGCTTTCACAACTTGATTACAGGTCCTATATACCTTTTGCACTCATAAATTTAATGCAAACTCATTGTTCCAAGACCATATTTTATGTGTTCAAGCATTACATAAAGGTTTAGTCCCAAAATAGAAAAAGCATAATGTCCATTTTTGCAAAAGTGAACTTTATGTCAATTAGCAATCCAAGCAAGTACAGGGCAAATCTCTTTGGCACAAGTTTATGATCTAATTACACTGATCAAGGCCAAGGTATGCAGCACATTAGGGGGGCCTCTATCAGTCTAAAAACTCAAGTGGACATTTGTTGCTTAAAGTTGAAGAAACCTAACATAACAATACACAACTCTCATCTCAGCTAACACAGGCTTAAGAAAACTTGTCAAACATATTCTAAACATCCATTTTGATCTAGAACACGAGCCAACCATCTCCAACACCTTCTCAAACACAGAATCACCCTCAAACTGCCAAAACAGGGGACCTGCTGCAGATTGAGTTCCATAACTCATTCCATTCGTGCATTCTTGCTAAAAACACTTCAAACACATCCCACAACATCCCTTGAAGCTATTCCAAACCTCAAACACGACCTGTAACACGCCCAATCAACATCACCATTTTCATTTTTCTGATTTGCAGGTGGAGTTCTATAACTCGATTCAGCTAGTTTCAAAGCAAAGTAAAACTTGGAATAGCATCCCTGGACATCAAGGAAGTTGTACCAATCATCACCTTGCACTGAAAGTACCTCCACTGCCAGATACGATTCAAGCTGAACAGGTAAGTTCATGAACTCGTATCTCTCTATCCAGGCATTGTTAGCTTTAGGTTTGTGAAGAAAATATGTCACATTCATAGCCCTGAACATGCCCATATAATTAGTTTTCATTTATATTATGTGTGTTGTGAGAATTTAATGTCTGAACATGGAACAAAAACTAGGTCAGGAATTGGGGGAGAAGAAATTCTCTCTCATCTTAGAGAGTTAAGTCAAGTTCTTTATATGTCTGGATTCGTCTCTTAATGCACTACATTTTTCATGTTGTGAGTTTTGCTTGAAAGTCCAGGAATTGGGAGATAGAAAACGCGTGTTGATTGTTGTTCATACAGGTTCAGAGGTTGAAGAAGGACTTTTTGGGTTGGGCTCTGTTTCATATTTCTATTTGCACCCTTTTGTTACTTTTAAACCCCCTTGGCCCATTATGCTTATTTTTATGATTTTTTGACCTTTTCTTTTTTGTTCTGACTTATTTATTTTTCCTCACAATATTAAAAATATAAAAAAATATTTTTACACCATTTTTATATTTATTAAGCTTTTATTTGTTTAAATTGATATTTGTACATAAATAAATACTTATATACTATTATTTAAAAATACTAAAATTAATACCAATACATTTTATTTTTCTGATTTTTATTTTATTTTATCTTGTGAAAATATTTTATGAAAATATACTTTTTCTTGTAAATATTAAATATTTTATTTTTATACATGTTTAATATATTTTGTAAATAATATAAGTACATATATATTTATTAGTATATTTAGGTTAAAAAATACAAAATATACACATTTTTATTCTTATTAATATTTAATATTAAAAATACCTTTTTTTACAAATATACTTCATTTTTATTTTATTTTTGTATATAATAAATAAATATTGTATATATTAAATAATTAATACTTTTATTTAATAAATTAGGGTTTTGCCCTAAATACATAAAAAATCCAAAAATTAATACTTTTTATTTTTGTTTGTTTGACACATAAAAAATACCTTTTTTCATACACATAAAAAACATTTTTTGCATCTTGCATATTTATTCCATTTTTATTTAATTATTGTATATTAAATAATTTGTATAATTCAATATTTGATGTAATAGTCTAGGTTTAAATTCCTTGTCAAAATACCCCCATTTGAACATTTGTACCCCCCCTTCCCATATATTGTGTTGTAATAACTTAGGAACTTTATTTTTCGCACTTTAATGCTTTCTAATTATACCATGCTAGAATTAGGGTTTGTATGCGAATCAAAAATAACAAAAATAGTTTGACCTAAATTCAAGATAAACAAACATGAAAATGGACAACACTAATCACACTTGCACCCCTAGGGTATTCCACTTGTTGCCTTCAATAATGGGCCATATTGCATGTTAGGTCTCTTTGGGCAAAACAAAACAATTCAAATGATCATAGTCCCTCGATGACGCTTTCGAAAGTTGCTTAAAAATGATCAAGTCCCTTAAAGGAAAAATTGCCCAAAGATACTTGGCACCATTGCAATTATGGTCTAAACGATGACCCGCGCCCGTCCCTTTCACATCCTAACACAAGATTGTCCACCAAATGCAATGGTGGAACAAAATTGTTAAAAGGGTTAAAAGCATAGGAGAAATCTTTGAGAAATTTAGGAGTAGACAACCTCTTAGTTACTTGAATCAAACTTGCAAAACAAAACACTTGCCTATTTTTAAACCACACCTCACAACACTTTCAAAACAAACTTTCAAAAACAAATGAAAACCTTTTCAAAAGACGTACACCTTTGTATACATCCCAACATGGATCATTACAAAGGTTGCCACCACATTGGCCTATTTTCAAAAACATTTTCAAACCCACACACAAAGCACCATTTCAAACAATTGAAAATTAAGGCAAGTTGATCTAAGCAAGTAACTAAGAGCCCATGGATAACTGTTGTACCCCAAAATTTGCCCTCGCATTTTTCCACAAGAAATCACAGCTTCAGGCGTTTCCTGATTTTTCAGATTGGCTCAAGAATCGGTCAAACAGACTTTTCTCGTCAATCAGACACAATTAGGGTTTTATTGATTTTCAAGGCTCTAGAATGTTTCAAACAGTTGGCTTAGGGTTTTGATTGGTTTTGGCTCAACTTCGATCAAGCGAAAGTTTCTTTGGCATTTAATCGGGAATTAGGGTTTTCGTGCGCGGTTCTTCAGAAAGATTTAATTCTACGGTGCTTTGCAAGTTATTCCGAGATTTGGTTTGAATTCACATTTATTTGACTGGATCGGTAAAAGGTTGCATTGGGTTTGAATTTGCAGTGTTTGGTATTAAATCAGTAAAAAAGGGAATGCGTCTGATCAGTTATTGTGTTTGACTGTGTTTTGCTTTGAATGTTGGAAATGCCAGGTTTAACTGATCAAATACTAAAGCATTGTTTATTTAAATTATTTATTATTCTAAGATTAAATGATTGGAATTTATTTTCAATTATTATAATTAAAGAATTATAAATAATAAATAAACAAAAGGAGAAAAAAGAATTAATTGGATAATAAAAACTTTTATTTATTTTTAAATTATTCGTACAATTATTGTTTACAATTTATTTACAACAATGATTTTACAAGTAATTTAAACCTAAATAAAACTATCCTAAACATTTTTTCTAATCTTCATTTGTTCATCTGCTATCCCTTGCTCCAATGCTCCATTTTAATTATTCATCTGCAAAAGAAAAGAAGAAAAGTCAAATAGCAGATAAATAGATTAAAAAAAAGAGACAAATTACAAGTTCATCATTAAGGGCCACTGATTGGGATCAGTTAGCCCTCTCTGCAAATCACGGGATTTCTCCCGGTTCACAAAGAGGGACGAATATTTATTTGCTAAACTTTGAATGCACAAATTTAAAAATGCACAAGTCAAATTGTCAAACTGCATAGTTCAAAAGCAAACAGCATGTACAACTAAAAGTCCAAACTCAAACTTTCTGCCAAAAGTACAAGTTACTGTCACAAGGCTATTCAAAGCTATCAAAGAAGAAGATTTGGAAAGATATCAAAAGCATAAAATCTGGAGGAAAAGAGACAAAAATGCAGAGAAAGCATGATATGCAAGCAACATGGTTCATTTTCATCATTTCCCAAGAGTGGCCCTTTCAGATAAAGTACAAAGCATAAATAATATTTTAATGCAAACTGTACTGAAGAGAGAGAGAAGAGAAAAAGAAAGCAGGTTTACAAGGCTTTAGGCAGGAAGAAAAAATATAAAACAAACTGAACACAGTACAGTAGGAGGAGGAGGCAAACCAATACACCAAAAAAAATATACAAAACTGCATAAGCCTCCAGTCTCAAAAGCTGGAACCTGTTTGTTTACAGGCATAAGCACACAAAGCACCAGTCTCAAAACCTTGAGACAAGCTGTCAAAAGGCCAAAACCTGCTAATAACCAAAAACCTGCATCAGACCTGCATAAATCTCACCACAAACCAGATAAACACCAAGCCTTGGCTGATAAGAAAAATATACAAAACCTGCATATGCCAAACCCTGCTAAAGGCAAGACAGTTCCTAACCTGAAGCAGAACTCCAAGGCCATAACCTGTCAAAGGCCTAACCTGAAGCCTGAGCCTCAAAGCCATTAACCTACTAAAATCTCCCAATCCTCAAACCTGCTTGAAACACCACCTAACCAAAACCAGAAGCAGCATAAACCTAAAACCTTAAAGCTCAAACCTGTACCAAATACCTGCCTGAACGACCCAAGCATAAAATCTGCTAGGCCTCACCATTCCAAAAGCAAACCCTGTCAAGACTCAAACCTGCCTGAAGCCTTAACCAACTCAAGCAAAGAAGCCAACAACTCAAAACATACATCACGAGCCCTCAGAATTGCATCATCATAGGGCATTTCAACAACTAAGCACAAGGCAGCTCAAAGAAAGGCAAAGAGAGACGAGATAAAGAAGCATCTCAAGGCAAATCAGTAAGGCAACACAGGCAACACATGCATCAAGCATACAAAGGCATCAATCTCATCATACAACAAGTGTTCCAAGAGGCAACTCAAAGCAAAGCAAAGGGAGAAGAGAAAAAAAGAAGCATATTAAGCAACGAGCATACAGTAAAAGAGAAGAAGAAAGAAGTGAAATTTACAAAAAGGCTCAGTTCATCATCATCACCAAATAAAAGGGCAACAAAAATAGAGACAAAGAGTACCAGGGTTACCAAAAGCCAAAGCCCAGCATCAAAGCGTCTTCACCCCCTTCGTCGTTAAGCCTCCAAGCACCTCCGCGCTCGCCTCCTCCTTCGTCAAGGTAGTATTCCTTTTTCCTTCATACACTTCAATAATAAACGACCACGAAGCTTAATCAAGATCAATGAATCACATAATCATGATATGTAAAAAGGAACCAAACCCTAAACGCGTTTAAAAAAGACAAGAGGATTACCTTTTAAGTTGTGCTTCACTGAACCAAGGAAGAAGGAAGGGCGAAGGAGGCGCTGATGGCTTAAGCAAAGGGGAGAGTCAGATCCATGGAAAGAAAGGACGAAGGCAAACGGAGAAGACGAAGCAAGGGCTCCGTTTCTGTAACCCTAAAGCGTTATCCCAATTAAAAACAATTCTCACAACCCTAAACGAAAACCCAATCACAATGGGCTTTGCCCCATCAAGCGCCCAAGCCTTTTCTGTTTTCCCTTCATACACCCCCCTCATTTCTCTTCTGTTTGGGCCATAACCTCCCAAAGGCCCATTCAAAAACTTTAACTTTTTATAAAACAGATTTTATCTTCTTTTCATTAATAAATCAACTTAACCCTTTTTTTTTTGTTAATAAATTAACACAAACTTTTTATATAACATAATTTTAAACACAATATATTTTTCTCTAACTTAATATATATTTTTTACATTAATATCTTAATGCCTTAATACATAAAAATACATTATTTAAAAACACTTTTTTTTATTATTTAAAGTTATACATAAATTTTCACTAAGTTGATACATTTCTCTTTTTAGAAATATTTGTACATAACCAAGACAAAATACTTTTTTTAATAAACATAATTTAATTAAGATTAAAACATTTTTCTTTTCTTTTAGTAAATAAATATTTGTACATATCAAAGAAAATACAAGATTACAAATGATTAATTAAACAAACATTTAATTCTTTTCATCTTCGTACAAATACAATACTTAATAATACCTTTTAAATTCACATTTTTCGCACCTGTAAATAATTACATACATGAACACGTACACTTACACAATATACTTACATTTGATACATTATACATTTGCTTATTTTGTATATTCGTTACATTTACATTTGATCGCAAATTCGATTTGGTTGTAACTTATTGGACACTATATTCCTAAAGTCTCATCCCCATTTGTGAATTTGTACCCCCACTCCCGGATACTATTTGTAATAGCGTAGACTTTAAATTCTTGCAATTTATCGCTTTCCAATTATACCATGGTTAGACCTAGGGTTTGCATGTACATAAAACCAAACGCTAGATAACCTAATACAAGACAAATACATGAAATCAATACACAATCACACTTGCACCCCCTAGGGTAATCCCACATGTTGCCTTCCAAAATGGGCCATTCTTGCACGTCGAGTTTCTTTGGCAAAACGAATTCAAATGATCATAGTCCCTCGATGACGCTTTCGAAAGTTGCCTAAATGGAATGATCATAGTCCCTTCAAAGCAAAATTGCCAAAGACACTTGGCACCATTGCATTCATGGTCCATACGATGACCCGCGCCCGTCCCGTTAAACTTCCTAAATGCAAGATTGTCCACCAAATTCAATGGTGGAACAAAATTGTTAAAAAGGGTTGAAAACATAGAGAAAACCTTTGAGTACAATAGGGGTAGACAAAACTCTTAGTTACTTGAGATCAACTTGCAAAAACACTTGCCTTCTTTTCAAAAACCACACTCCACAAACACTTTCAAAACAAACTCTCAAAAACATTTGAAACATCTTTTCGAAAAGATACACACCTCTGTAAAATATTCGAGTAAAGAATTGTTACAAGGGTAGCCTAAGACAAGGCATCTCTTCAAAAACATTTTTCAAAACACATACACACACCATTTTCAAGCAATCGAAAATCAAGGCAAGTGATCTAAAAAACCAAGTAACTAAGAGCCCATGGATAACCATGGATGAAAAGGGTGCTAATACCTTCCCTTTTCATAATCTACCCCCCGAACCCACGAAATATCTCAAAAGGTTTTTGCTGTGCTTTTTCAACCTTTCCTTTAGGATAAAATAAAAAGTCGGTGGCGAATCTTGCTCAACCGAACAAGTGCGAATACAAACGCAAAACACTAGTCAGTTCTCCCACCGTATCACAGAACTGGCGACTCTGCTGGGGAGTACTACTCAAAGTGGGGTTACATTAGGGTTTAGATCACCTTTGTTTTTCAATTGATTGGTTTGTTTGCTTTTACATTTGTGGGCTTTGTATCGGAGTTTCATAGATCCTAACCCGGATCTGGGGAATACCCTTTTAGGTAGCATAATCTGTGAGGGACCTGTCCGGCGTATACCGACATGGGTGAAGCAGTGGCTACATTGGTGTGGCGCCTTGGTCTGTACCGATATCCCTCGTGTTGAAACGGGGAGAATATGGGTCTTCCAAGGAGTCATTAAGCACCAACCGACCTTAGAACCCTAAATTGACCCAACTTGGCCATAGAACAGTAGCAGTATGCTACACTCATTGAGGCTAAACTCTCGCGATGGTTCCGGCCGCAAGAAAAGATAGCGATGTTGGAGTTATGACCGATCGAGGGTAGCCAATGATTTGAGATCCTCTAGAACCCGGTTACTTTTGATAGGACATGTTTTAACCAACGAAACTGAAAGAGGGTAGTACCTGAACCCCATGCAAGCCTAAACCTAAGGACTTGTTTGCTTTGTGTGAATATGTTTGCCTGTATATACACTCACTTGCTTTTTGCATACATGTACATGACATCATGACATCATACCATAGCATTTTCAAATAACCATCTCAAGGTTCTCGAGGGTTCTTTTGATGCAGAGTTACGTTGAACCAGACGTCTACCAAGGGGCAAGGGGTTTCTCCTCTAAACAAATGCCATCAAAGATCAAGTACAACAACTTGAATCAGTGGCTATGACCCACTCGACATGGTGAGCTTGATTCTCGTGGAAAGACATCCACCGATACAAAATTCTCCAGTCAAAGATCAAGTACAACAACTTGAATCAGTGGCTATGACCCACTCGACATGGTGAGCTTGATTCTAGTGGAAAGGCATCCACCGGTGCAAAGATCTCCAATCAAAGATCAAAGTTCAACCTCTAACATTTTCTTGTGTCTACCCCAAGAGATACTTGAAAGCATGCATCCACATATCATGCATTGCATTTTGACAGTCTTTCCTTTTTCAGGTTTCCTTACTCTCCTGCTGTTTATTTCATTAAGAGATGGCTCTAGAAAGGTCTGTCAAAGACATCCAAGACCAGACTGCTCAGCTGCAGGAGATGTTCCTGAACTTGTCTCTGAGGTAAGAAGAAATGAAAGCTCTCCTCACAAAGAGCTTGGAGAATTCAAACAATGCCAGGAGTGATCAGCTTGTGGAGCTGCAGTTTGATCTGACAACATTAAGGACCCAAGTGATGGGACAGTTGGTGGGCCAGATGGCTCTCATCCAAGACCTATCTCAAAGACAAGAGGAACTCAGAGTTCTTGTCCGCCAACTGCTTCCAAACAACCAATTGGGGAAAACATCTGAGGTTGAAGAGCAAGTCACCGCTCAGCTTCCATCTACTCAAGAAGACAAGGGGAAAGCTCCTTTGCTTGCTTCGAGGTCACAAGCCCATCAACAACCTCGCCAGCGTCAACGGGGTAATCGGCGTAAGCAAGTAACGTCGGGAAGACAGTTCACGGAGACTGAAATACCATCATTCTTCATACTGAAGCGCCTGTTGGAGGTCAACTTGCTCACCCTAAGGGATCCTCCTCAGAAGCTCAATATCTCCTCTCCTAACTATCGTCCCGATGCATTTTGTGTTTACCACTCCTACAGCCCGGGACACGACACCAACGACTGTTGGGCCTTGAAGAACAAGATTCAAGATCTGATCGACATTGGAGTGCTGGAATTCATGCCAGACGGCGAGATGAAAATCTTCCGTTAAAGGGTTCTCCACCTGAAGTGACGAAGCTCAAGCTGAAAGACTTTTGCTTCTTTTTGAATTTTCAAAGTTGTAATTTCTTTTGCTGTCAAACAATTATCTGTTGATGTTAAAACTCTATTTTCATTAACGCATTGCATATGTTTGTCTTGAATTCATCCATTTGTTTCACTACTCTTATGCTTTTCTTTATGACATCTGACTCTTGATAAAAAGCTGCAAGCCTTTAGAGGGAGGATGACGAAACAATACCATGATCTTATACAGTATGCTTTTGAACAGACCTTGCTGATGATGTACAGGCATTTCTTTCAAATCCCAAACACTGGAGTTATAAGGAAGATAATCCCTAGTCAACCCCTTCGAGCCAAAGAAGTAGGAGTTTTCTGTTCTAAACAATCGAAACCTTTGATATAAACCTGGGGCAGGGTAGTATCTCAGTTAATTCGAGAGAAACGCACATTGAAGTCGCAAACTCTCAGTTCGTAATACAACGAACGACGTCAAAAAAAAAAGAGAAAAGCATTCCTTTGGAATCAAAAGACAAGGGTGGTTCCCTATCACATAGACAGTCAATCTCTCAAAAGAGAAAAAGCCCACTGAGCCAAAACCTGTAAAGGAAGCTCAAGAAAGCTGGGGCATCCCACTGATTGTAATCTCGAAAATGGGAACAGTCAGGCAAAAGTTAGGGATAACAAATCAAAATCAAAATAGTGAGGTCGTTACAAAATCCACAACAACATGGAAAATGTTGAAAAAGAAAAACGAGATGATGACTGTCTCCCAAATTCAACTGGTGAACCATCGCCCGAAAGTCGTTCCAAACTCAAAACAGAGTGTGACGCACAATTAACTGAGCTTAGTTATGAAGAACATCACGAAGAGCGGGTGGGTACAAATATACTTTGAGCCTTTATCCTTTGTTTCTTAAACCGTGAACCAAGCCACGTTACAACCCTTCAAAAGTCCTAATTGAAGCATGGGTTAGTTCGAAAGCGTACTGTTACAAAAGGTATCCTGACTCCTGTAAGGCTTTGCTCTAAAATCTTGTGTTGATCTGTCTTATAAAAAAAAGTTTTCTGCTAAAAACGCATTTTTCAAAACTTCGAGACAAACATAAACTTTGCATTGCTTGAATATCACTGTCTGCATTTGGCTTTTTGTTTGACAGCGGAGAAATTCATACAGCGAATGTTCGGAGGAACGAAAACTCTCTCAGTGAGCAAAATCACTTCAAAAGGATAACACTTCCATTACAAATCTCCTATCAGCAAGGGGCATGACATAGCACCATCCAATTAACCTGGGGCAGTCCAGTCAAGGTCCAACAGATCTTTCAAAATCCAATTAACCTGGGGAAGTCCAGTCAAGTTTCAACAGATCTTTCAAAATTCAGTTAACCTGGGGCAGTCCAGTCAAGATTTCAATAAATCTCTCAATATGCAGGGTAATCTGATCCAAGACTCCTTCATCACCACTTGGGGCATTCGAATGTCAAAAGTGTTCAACAAATCAACTATCACATTTCCAGACGCGATTCCTGTATCTAGCCAGGGCACGTCTGAAGAGTTTGAAGATTCAATTCCTATATCCAGCCAGGGCATATCTGTTGACGACTATTTCCAGACTCGATTCCTGTATCTAGCCATGGCACGTCTGAAGAGTTTGAAGATTCGATTCCTGTATCCAGCCAGGGCATATCTGTTGACGACTATTTCCAGACTCGATTCCTGTATCTAGCCAGGGCACGTCTGAATAGTTTGAAGATTCGATTCCTGTATCCAGCCAGGGCATATCTGTTAACTATCACATTTCCAGACTCGATTCTTGTATCTAGCCAGGACACGTCTGAAGAGTTTGAGGATTCGATTCCTGTATCCAGCCAGGGCATATCTGTTGACAACTATTTCCAGACTCGATTCCTGTATCTAGCCAGGGTATGTCTGAAGAGTTTGAAGATTCGATTCCTGTATCCAGCCAGGGCATATCTGTTGACGACTATTTCCAGACTCGATTCCTGTATCTAGCCAGGGCACGTCTGAAGAGTTTGAGGATTCGATTCCTGTATCCAGCCAGGGCATATCTGTTGACGACTATTTCCAGACTCGATTCCTGTATCTAGCCAGGGCACGTCTGAAGAGTTTGAGGATTCGATTCCTGTATCCAGCCAGGGCATATATGTTAACTATCACCTTTCCAGACTCGATTCCTGTATCCAGCCAGGGCACGTCTGAAGAGTTCCAGATTCAACACCTGTAACAAGCCAGGGAAATATCTGTGGACAACTGATTGTGGATCAACACCTGTAACTAGCCAGGAAATTATCTACATCGCCACTTGGGGCATTCGAATGTCAAAAGTGTTCAAAAACCCGATGCAGTTTTACACGGACTCATCATCAGGAAATCCTACATAGATCTCCTCAAAACAGGAAGACCACAGTAGTTTGGCATACAACCCAAGCTTCTGATTTCCCCAACAGTGGTCCCAAGACTTCTCATTTTTAACAATTGAAGATTCTTGCCCTCCATAGCAGCAGCCCATGAGTTGTTCTCCCCGGCAGCAGTCAAGATTCTTTTATCTTCAGCCATCCAGGATTTATTTATCCTCAGCAAGATAGCTCATCAACTTACATGCACATTCATCACATTCATGTCATAAACATTGATGTCACATACATTGCACCATGCATCATAACATTGCATACAACTAACCCTTTACCTTTTCAGGTAAGATCAGTCGACAGACACAGATCATCTTCCGAGATTCATCCAGGAATAGTTCAGATGTGACCCGGACACGGAAACATTCTGATACTTATTCCGGATTCACTCAGATGCAGTTTTACATGGACGCATCATCAGGAAGCCCTACACCGGTTCATATTCAACTTCAAGACTTCTGAAAACAGTTCACGGGTTCTCCAGTAACGGATGTTAACCTATCGCTTGTTCAGATTCTTCTCAAGACTTCTGAAAACAGTTTATGGATTCTTCCCAACAACGGATGTTAATCTATCACTTGTTCAGATGCAATTTTTGAAAACAGTTTACGGACGCTTCCCAACAACGGATGTTGCTCTATTGCTTAATTCAACTTCAAGACTTCTGAAAACAGTTCACGGGTTCTCCAGTAACGGATGTTAACCTATCGCTTGTTTAGATTCTTCTCAAGACTTATGAAAACAGTTTATGGATTCTTCCCAACAACGGATGTTAATCTATCACTTGTTCAGATGTAATTTTTGAAAACAGTTTACAGACTCTTCCCAACAACGGATGTTGCTCTATTGCTTATTCAACTTCAAGACTTCTGAAAACAGTTCACGGGTTCTCCAGTAACGGATGTTGACCTATCGCTTGTTCAGATTCTTCTAAAGACTTCTGAAAACAGTTTATGGATTCTTCCCAACAACGGATGTTAATCTATCACTTGTTCAGATGCAATTT
Organism: Vicia faba; assembly: GCA_948472305.1. Taxonomy (NCBI): domain Eukaryota; kingdom Viridiplantae; phylum Streptophyta; class Magnoliopsida; order Fabales; family Fabaceae; genus Vicia; species Vicia faba. Next base: position 1,115,215,603 of record OX451740.1, read on the forward strand.
TTGAAAACAGTTTACGGACGCTTCCCAACAACGGATGCTGCTCTATTGCTTATTCAACTTCAAGACTTCTGAAAACAGTTCACGGGTTCTCCAGTAACGGATGTTAACCTATCACTTGTTCAGACTCTTCTCAACTTTTGAAAACAATTTACGAACGCTTCCCAACAACGGATGCTGCTCTATTGCTTATTCAATCTCAACTCCTGAAAATAGTTTACGGATTCTCCAAACATGGATGTCAAACTATTGCTTGCTCAGACCCCCAGTTCAGAGATGTTCCGAAACATGGAGGCCTTTCTGATACTCGTCCACTCACCAATGACATACAGTTCAACATAACCATATGGCATCTTTAAGCCCATTTCCAGATGGCATCTATAAGCCCATCCTCCTACCAGCAGTCACTAAATGGCATCTTTAAGCCCATTTCCAGATGGCATCTATAAGCCCATCCTCCTACCAGCAGTCACCAAATGGCATCTTTAAGCCCATTTCCAGATGGCATCTCTAAGCCCATCCCCCAACAAGATTCTATCGCATCAGATGGCATCTTTAAGCCCATCACCAAATGGAATCCGTAAGCCCATTCACCTCTACCATCACATCGCCGAGTGCAAATTTTCTGGGTACTTTAGTGTCCAATCTTCTTTTACCTTCAAGTCGCGAAAGGCAAACTTGCCAATCTAACTCTTCAGGTTCAAGAAGATTGAACAGGGGCAACTGTTGTACCCCAAAATTTGCCCTCGCATTTTTCCACAAGAAATCACAGCTTCAGGCGTTTCCTGATTTTTCAGATTGGCTCAAGAATCGGTCAAACAGACTTTTCTCGTCAATCATACACAATTAGGGTTTTATTGATTTTCAGGGCTCTAGAATGTTTCAAATAGTTGGCTTAGGGTTTTGATTGGTTTTGGCTCAACTTCGATCAGGCGAAAGTTTCTTTGGCATTTAATCAGGAATTAGGGTTTTCGTGCGCGGTTCTTCAGAAAGATTTAATTCTACGGTGCTTTGCAAGTTATTCCGAGATTTGGTTTGAATTCACATTTATTTGACTGGATCGGTAAAAGGTTGCATTGGGTTTGAATTTGCAGTGTTTGGTATTAAATCAGTAAAAAGGGGAATGCGTCTGATCAGTTATTGTGTTTGACTGTGTTTTGCTTTGAATGTTGGAAATGCCAGGTTTAACTGATCAAATACTAAAGCATTGTTTATTTAAATTATTTATTATTCTAAGATTAAATGATTGGAATTTATTTTCAATTATTATAATTAAAGAATTATAAATAATAAATAAACAAAAGGAGAAAAAAGAATTAATTGGATAATAAAAACTATTATTTATTTTTAAATTATTCGTACAATTATTGTTTACAATTTATTTACAACAATGATTTTACAAGTAATTTAAACCTAAATAAAACTATCCTAAACATTTTTTCTAATCTTCATTTCTTCATCTGCTATCCCTTGCTCCAGTGCTCCATTTTAATTATTCATCTGCAAAAGAAAAGAAGAAAAGTCAAATAGCAGATAAATAGATAAAAAAAAGAGACAAATTACAAGGTCATCATTAAGGGCCACTGATTGGGATCAATTAGCCCTCTCTGCAAATCACGGGATTTCTCCCGGTTCACAAAGAGGGACGAATATTTATTTGCTAAACTTTGAATGCACAAATTTAAAAATGCACAAGTCAAATTGTCAAACTGCATAGTTCAAAAGCAAACAACATGTACAACTAAAAGTCCAATCTCAAACTTTCTGCCAAAAGTACAAGTTACTGTCACAAGGCTATTCAAAGCTATCAAAGAAGAAGATTTGGAAAGATATCAAAAGCACAAAATCTGGAGGAAAAGAGACAAAAATGCAGAGAAAGCATGATATGCAAGCAACATGGTTCATTTTCATCATTTGCCAAGAGTGGCCCTTTCAGATAAAGTACAAAGCATAAATAATATTTTATTGCAAACTGTACTGAAGAGAGAGAGAAGAGAAAAAGAAAGCAGGTTTACAAGGCTTTAGGCAGGAAGAAAAAATATAAAATAAACTGAACACGGTACAGTAAGAGGAGGAGGCAAACCAATACACCAAAAAAAATATACAAAACTGCATAAGCCTCCAGTCTCAAAAGCTGGAACCTGTTTGTTTACAGGCATAAGCACACAAAGCACCAGTCTCAAAACCTTGAGACAAGCTGTCAAAAGGCCAAAACCTGCTAATAACCAAAAACCTGCATCAGACCTGCATAAACCTCACCACAAACCAGATAAACACCAAGCCTTGGCTGATAAGAAAAATATACAAAACCTGCATATGCCAAACCCTGCTAAAGGCAAGACAGTTCCTAACCTGAAGCAGAACTCCAAGGCCATAACCTGTCAAAGGCCTAACCTGAAGCCTGAGCCTCAAAGCCATTAACCTGCTAAAACCTCCCAATCCTAAAACCTGCTTGAAACACCACGTAACCAAAACCAGAAGCAGCATAAACCTAAAACCTTAAAGCTCAAACCTGTACCAAATACCTGCCTGAACGACCCAAGCATAAAATCTGCTAGGCCTCACCATTCCAAAAGCAAACCCTGTCAAGACTCAAACCTGCCTGAAGCCTTAACCAACTCAAGCAAAGAAGCCAACAACTCAAAACATACATCACGAGCCCTCAGAATTGCATCATCATAGGGCATTTCAACAACTAAGCACAAGGCAGCTCAAAGCAAGGCAAAGAGAGACGAGATAAAGAAGCATCTCAAGGCAAATCAGTAAGGCAACACAGGCAACACAGGCAACACAGGCATCAAGCATACAAAGGCATCAATCTCAGCATACAACAAGTGTTCCAAGAGGCAACTCAAAGCAAAGCAAAGGGAGAAGAGAAAAAAAGAAGCATATTAAGCAACGAGCATACAGTAAAAGAGAAGAAGAAAGAAGTGAAATTTACAAAAAGGCTCAGTTCATCATCATCACCAAATAAAAGGGCAACAAAAAGAGAGACAAAGAGTACCAGGGTTACCAAAAGCCAAAGCCCAGCATCAAAGCGTCTTCACCCTCTTCGCCGTTAAGCCTCCAAGCACCTCCGCGCTCGCCTCCTCCTTCGTCAAGGTAGTATTCCTTTTTCCTTCATACACTTCAATAATAAATGACCACGAAGCTTAATCAAGATTAATGAATCACATAATCATGATATGTAAAAAGGAACCAAACCCTAAACGCGTTTAAAAAAGACAAGAGGATTACCTTTTAAGTTGTGCTTCACTGAACCAAGGAAGAAGGAAGGGCGAAGGAGGCGCTGATGGCTTAAGCAAAGGGGAGAGTCAGATCCATGGAAAGAAAGGACGAAGGCAAACGTAGAAGACGAAGCAAGGGTGCCGTTTCTGTAACCCTAAAGCGTTATCCCAATTGAAAACAATTCTCACAACCCTAAACGAAAACCCAATCACAATGGGCTTTGCCCCATCAAGCGCCCAAGCCTTTTCTGTTTTCCCTTCATACACCCTCTCTTCTGTTTGGGCCATAACCTCCCAAAGGCCCATTCAAAAACTTTAACTTTTTATAAAACAGATTTTATCTTCTTTTCATTAATAAATCAACTTAACCCTTTTTTTATTTTGTTAATAAATTAACACAAACTTTTTATATAACATAATTTTAAACACAATATATTTTTCTCTAACTTAATATATATTTTTTACATTAATATCTTAATGCCTTAATACATAAAAATACATTATTTAAAAACACTTTTTTTTATTATTTAAAGTTATACATAAATTTTCACTAAGTTGATACATTTCTCTTTTTAGAAATATTTGTACATAACCAAGACAAAATACTTTTTTTAATAAACATAATTTAATTAAGATTAAAACATTTTTATTTTCTTTTAGTAAATAAATATTTGTACATATCAAAGAAAATACAAGATTACAAAAGATTAATTAAACAAACATTTAATTCTTTTCATCTTCGTACAAATACAATACTTAATAATACCTTTTAAATTCACATTTTTCGCACCTGTAAATAATTACATACATGAACACGTACACTTACACAATATACTTACATTTGATACATTATACATTTTCTTATTTTGTATATTCGTTACATTTACATTTGATCTCAAATTCGATTTGGTTGTAACTTATTGGACACTACATTCCTAAAGTCTCATCCCCATTTGTGAATTTGTACCCCCACTCCCGGATACTATTTGTAATAGCGTAGACTTTAAATTCTTGCAATTTATCGCTTTCCAATTATACCATGGTTAGACCTAGGGTTTGCATGTACATAAAACCAAACGCTAGATAACCTAATACAAGACAAATACATGAAATCAATACACAATCACACTTGCACCCCCTAGGGTAATCCCACATGTTGCCTTCCAAAATGGGCCATGCTTGCACGTCGAGTTTCCTTGGCAAAACAAATTCAAATGATCATAGTCCCTCGACGACGCTTTCGAAAGTTGCCTAAAAGGAATGATCATAGTCCCTTCAAAGCAAAATTGCCAAAGACACTTGGCACCATTGCATTCATGGTCCATACGATGACCCGCGCCCGTCCCGTTAAACTTCCTAAACGCAAGATTGTCCACCAAATTCAATGGTGGAACAAAATTGTTAAAAAGGGTTGAAAACATAGAGAAAACCTTTGAGTACAATAGGGGTAGACAAAACTCTTAGTTACTTGAGATCAACTTGCAAAAACACTTGCCTTCTTTTCAAAAACCACACTCCACAAACACTTTCAAAACAAACTCTCAAAAACATTTGAAACATCTTTTCGAAAAGATATACACCTCTGTAAAACATTCGAGTAAAGAATTGTTACAAGGGTAGCCTAAGACAAGGCATCTCTTCAAAAACATTTTTCAAAACACATACACACACCATTTTCAAGCAATCGAAAATCAAGGCAAGTGATCTAAAAAACCAAGTAACTAAGAGCCCATGGATAACCATGGATGAAAAGGGTGCTAATACCTTCCCTTTTCATAATCTACCCCCCGAACCCACGAAATATCTCAAAAGGTTTTTGCTGTGCTTTTTCAACCTTTCCTTTAGGATAAAATAAAAAGTCGGTGGCGACTCTTGCTCAACCGAACAAGTGCGAATACAAACGCAAAACACTAGTCAGTTCTCCCACCGTATCACAATAACCATGGATAGAAAAGGTGCTAATACCTTCCCTTTCTATAATCTACTCCCCGAACCCAAGAAAACATCTCAAAGGTTTTTTGCTGTGCTTTTTAACCTTTCCTTAGGATAAAATAGAAAGTCGGTGGCGACTCTTGCTCAACCGAAACATTTGCAAATACAAACGCAAAACCATAGTCAGTTCTCCCACTGTATCACACGTACTCCTCAGATAAAACTTTCCCCTGGAACTATGGGGGTGACGTCTACTATCACGACGTCAAGCAGGATTGTTTGGCTGATGAAGACTCGATTTTTGAGAAGGCTGACCCCGACATCGGCAACATCGCGGCAACCAGCAAAATAACCCGAAGTAGAAGAGTATTCTCCCCTGAGATTTCTCCTCCGAAAACTGTTATTGGTCCTGTGATCATCCCTACTTTTGTTCCTATTGACACTACTACTACAGTCCCTATGGCTACCCCTACTGACACCCCTATCATCAAATCGACCGAGACTCGAGGCAAAGGCATTTTGGTTGAGCCTGTCCGTATGAAGACACAATCAGTATCTATCCCAAAAGCCTCCAAAAGGGAGATGGAAGAAATTCTAAAAATTATAATGAGAAGCGACTACAATGTAGTCGAACAGCTAGGGCAGACTCCTTCAAAAATCTCTATGCTGGCTTTACTGTTGTGCTTCGAGGCTCATGCGAAGGCCTTGGTGAAATTTCTTAAAATTGCCCATGTGCCACAGGAAACCTCTACTGACCAATTCCAAGACTATGTGGCCAGTTTGACCGTCAATAATGGTTTTGGCTTTTCCGATGCTGACTTAACACCTAGAGGGAGGAAACACAATGAGGCGTTGCATGTCTATGTCGAATGCAGGGGCATAACTTTGGCCCATGTCCTGGTTGATACTGGCTCATCTTTGAATGTTCTGCTTAAAAAAGCCCTAGATAGACTCGACCGTGAAGGTCTGACCTTAAAACCCAGCAACATAGTGGTAAGGGCCTTCGACAGTTCAAAAGAATGGTGCATGGGGAGGTGGACATCCCCATTAAAGTTGGAACTCTAACCTTTGATTCAACTTTCTATATGATGGACATTCACCCTTCCTATTCCTATTTATTGGGCCGACCTTGGATTCATAACGCTGGTGCCGTCACCTCTACATTACATCATATGCTGAAATACCCAACCAAGGGAAAAATCATCACTGTCCATGGAGAAGAGGAATATATGGTCAGTCACTTGAACTCCTTCAGATACGTGGAATTGGATGGTGAATTCATTGAAACTCCGCTTCAGCATTTCGAGGAAGTCCCACAAACAGTGGCAGCTACCAAGACTGTTTCCTAAGTTCTGAATATTACAAAACCTCCGCTAAAGATGTCTTCTCTGAAAGATGCCAAGGCAGTAATCGAAGAAGGTGATTGTACTATTTGGGGATATTTCCTAGACATTCCCTACAAGTCTGACAAATTTGGTTTGGGTTTCACCTCAGGAGCCCAGAAAGCTGTTCGTCGTGTTCGTGCCGGGGGACCACCTTTGAGAATCAGCAACCATGGAATCAACACAGTGGAAGATGGTGATGACAACTGTGACCTGGAAGAATGGATTTTCCCAACTTTCAATGGAGTACTCAGCAATTGGGAAGCCAAAGATTTTGTTCCAATTACTTTTATCCAACAGTAATTGTCTTTAAATTTTTATCGGACTTGTAATAATTAAACAATTCAGACCTTTAAAGCCTTGTGTCTTACCCAAGGCACAACAGTCCATTTGTAAGGGTTATTACTTCATTTTCATATGTCATCAATGAATCATGGACGTTTTTGCATGCAAACTTTACGCTCTTTGTTTTTATTTTTCTACATTTTTATTTTTTCAATGATATATATGCTCTTACACACACTCACATATCAAATGCAGATCTACATCCACTCAGGATCCCATGGGTAACGATTCTACTATGGCCTATTGTGACTTTGAAAATCTAATCTACCAAGCCGAAGACGAAGGTGAGGAAGATTGTGAAGTGCCAGGGGAATTAGCTAGGTTACTACAACAGGAAGAAAGGACCATACAGCCCCACGAAGAACCGGTGGACACATTTAACTTAGGTACCGAAGAGGACAATAAAGAAGTCAAGGTAGGAGCCAATATGGAACCTAGTGTCAAGAAGCGCTTAACTTAGTTACTACATGACTATGTTGAGGTCTTTTCCTGGTCGTACAAAGACATGCCAGGACTTGATGCTGACATCGTGGTCCATCGTCTACCGACAAAAGAAGACTGCCCTCCAGTAAAACAGAAAGTCCGTCGCATGTGACTTGACATGTCAGAGAAGATCAAGACTGAAGTCATGAAACAATTTAATGCTGGATTCTTAGCCGTCACCTCCTATCCACAATGGGTCGCCAATGTTGTTCAAGTTCCTAAAAAGGACGACAAAGTATGCATGTGTATGGATTACCAAGATTTGAATAGGGTAAGCCCTAAGGATGATTTCCCACTTCCCCATATCGATATTTTGGTTTACAATACCGCACATCATAAAGTGTTCTCATTTATGGATGGTTTCTCAGGCTACAATTAAATCAAAATAGCACCTGAGGACATGGAGAAAATGACCTTCGTCACACAGTGGGGCACTTTCTGTTACAAGGTTATGCCATTCGGGTTGAAGAATACTGGGGCAACTTATCAGCGCGCCATGGTAGCTCTATTTCATGATATGATCCATCACAAAATAGAGGTCTATGTGGATGACATGATAGCCAGATCTCAAATTGAAGAGGAACATCTTGACCATTTGCAGAAACTATTTGAAAGGCTAAAGAAATACAAGCTAAGGTTGAACCCGAATAAATGCACATTTGGGGTGAGGTCCGGTAAACTCCTAGGCTTCATCGTCAGCAGTAAAGGTATCGAAGTGGACCCTTCCAAGGTGAAAGCAATACAAGAAATGCCTGCTCCTCACACCGAGAAGAAAGTCAGAGGATTCTTAGGATGGCTTAACTACATCGCCAGATTCATTACTCACCTAACCCCTACTTGTAAACCAATCTTCAAATTACTGAAGAAAGATCAAGTAGTCAAATGGAATGATGAATGCCAAACCTCCTTCGAAAAGATCAAGGAGTATCTAGAAGAGCCTCCTGTTTTGATGCTGCCAGTCGAGGGAAGACCTTTAATCATGTATCTAATTGTTTTGTAAAATTCAATGGGGGGGTGTGTTGGGGTAGCATGACGAGTCTGGCCGAAAAGAGCATGCTATTTACTACCTGAGCAAAAAGTTTACCGACTGTGAAACAAGATATTCACTGCTCGAGAAAACTTGTTGCGCTCTGGCATGGGCTGCTCGCTAGCTAAGACAGTATATATTGACCCATACTACCTTATTAATATCCAAGATGGATCCAATTAAATACATATTCGAGAAGCCTGCCCTCTCAGGGAGAATAGAGAGATGGCAGATGATTTTGACTGAATACGACATTTAATACACGACCCAAAAAGCAATAAAGGGTAGTGTGCTAGCCGATCACCTTGCTCATCAGGATGTGGATGACTATCAGTCCATGAAATTTGAGTTCCCATATGAAGACATCACGATGGTAAATAATTGTGAAGAACTTATACCATATGACGGACCTGAACAAGGATCCCGATGGACGTTGGTTTTTGACGGAGCCTCCAACGCACTCGGCAATGGCATAGGTGCTGTAATCATATCCCCTGAAGGATATCATACTCCCTTCACTGCAAGACTTTGTTTCAACTGTACCAATAAAATGGAAGAATATGAAGCGTGTATTTTTGGTCTCAAGGCTGCCATAGATTTGGGAATCAAATCCTTAAGTGTATTTGGAGATTCAGCCTTAGTCATCAGTCAGATCAAAGGAGAATGGGACACGAAGCACCCTAATCTCATCCCCTACAAAGAATATGTGTTGACATTAATCCCATATTTTGAGGAAATTACCTTCGAGCATTTTCCACGAAAGGAAAATCAACTAGCGGACGCGCTAGCCACTATGTCATCCATGTTTAAACTCAAGTGGGGTAATAAGGCTCCCCAGATCACCATTGAATGGATGGATAAACCAGCTTACTGTCACGAGATCGATACTGAAGAGATAGTGGACAAGCCTTGGTTCCATGAAGTTAAGAGGTATCTCGAGGCTCAAGAGTATCCGGAGGGAGCTTCAGTCAATGATAAGAAGTTCTTAAGGATATTCTATGCTAAATTCTTCCTCAGTAACAACATTCTCTACAAGCGCAACCACGACTCTATTTTGCTTCGTTGCATAAAAAAGGTTGAGGCAGAAAAGATCATGGCTGATCTACATGAAGGCACTTTTAGTACCCATTCTAGTAGGCATATGATGGCTAAAAAGATCCTACAGGTAGGGTACTACTGGTCTACCATGGAAGTAGATTGCTATCAGCATTCACAAACCTGTCACAAGTGTCAAATCTATGCTGACAAAGTGCATGTGCCTCTAGTGCCTCTAAATGTCCTGACTTCTCCCTGGCCATTCGCGATGTGGGGCATCAATATAATTGGAGAAATCAAACCTACAGCTTCTAATGGGCACCGCTTCATCTTAATGCCCATTGACTATTTCATAAAATGGGTTGAGGAAGCTTCTTTCACTTCCGTTACCAAGAATGTTGTAGCCCGATTCATCAAACAGAATCTCATCTGTCGATATGGCATCGCAAAGAGAATCATCACAGACAATCGTACGAATCCCAACAATACTATGATCATTGCACTATACGTGTAATTCACGATCCAGCACCATAATTCTTCTCCTTACCGACCAAAGATGAATGGTGTTGTCGAAGCCACAAATAAAAACATCAAGAAGATCATACAAAAAATGACAGTAACCTACAAGGACTGGCATGAGATGTTACCATTTTCTCTACATGGTTACCGTACCATGGTGCACACATCAACAGGGGAAACTCCCTTCTCCTTGGTATACAGCATGGAAGTTGTTCTACCAATTGAAGTTCAAATACCTTCTCTGAGAATCATAAAGGATGCAGGATTGAATGAAGATGATTGGATCCAAACTCGACTTGACCAGTTGAACTTAATTGATGAGAAGAGGCTTAAGGCCGTCTGTCATGGTCAGATGTATCAAAAACGTATGATCAAAGCTTTTAACAAAAAGGTCAGACATCAGGTATATCAGGTCGAGCAATGATCTTTGGTATCCAAGGGGAAAATGGACTCCTACATACGAGGAACCATTTGTGATCAAAAGAATATTCTCTGGTGGAGCAATGATCTTGACCACTATGGATGGCGACGACCTTCCGCACCCTGTGAACGCGGACATAGTCAAAAGATACTACGCATAAGACACCCGCTAGATTGACACACCTAGGCAAAACAAAGGCATCCCGGCGAATCAAAAAGGTTCAGGCAAAAATTTGGGATAAAATACAAAAAAATTTGTACACCCGGCAAGCTGAAAACCCAAAAGGGCGGCTTGGGAAAAAAAAGGTATCCCGGTGGACTGAAAACCCGAAAGGGCGGTCCAGGAAAAAGTTAGGGACTTAAAGCGTATGACTATGTCCCATTGGATCACCTTATAGACAACCTTTAGCATCGAATGACAAGCTCAAACAGGTCTAATCAATCCAATTAACTTCGGACAAGAAAGCAAGTGGACAAGACGCTCAGAGACACGAAGGCTATAGCAGAATGGGAACCCCACATGATTATTTCACATAGATATCTTTTCTTTGTATCAAATTTTCATTTTTCTACGATGACATTCTCTTACTAGAATGTTCGTCTCATTGTACAAACATACTTATTCAAGTTAATACAAAGATATTCCTTTGAAAGTGCAAAACTATTTGTTTTTCTTTATCTCTGTGTTTTGTTTACAAAAACGTCCAATGATTTACTTTTGAACATATGCATTTGAACGTAACTACTGTTTACAAATGAGCAAAAAAGGGAACAAAAAATAGAAAGACAATCACTAATGGCTTTAAGAAATAGGATGATATCTTTAGACTATTCCATAAAATTCCCCACAGGTACTCTTTCCAAAAAGAACGGAAATCTGAGACATCCCACTACAGGATCACTAGCATATCTCCAGTATGAAGCTTAATGATATCAAGCTATCTCACATCCCAGATAGAACAAAACTTCCAGTTACCGCTCCTAAGATTCCCATGTGAAAGTCGCCCAGTTTCTCAGGGTTCCCAAGTAGGATTTTACAAGGTCTATAAGCAATACACGGTGTTTCCCTTACACAACAGAGTTTATTTCTCTAATAAATGGAAACTCATCAACACTTCAAAACATGAAGACTCGCACTCCTCATTCTCAGTAGTGCTCAAGGGTTTATTTTCCCCGACTCTAGCAATACTGCGACATAACAATTAATGTGTCCATACATTACATCCATACGTCATAGCATTAATAACACAGATGCATATGACACAATCTCATTTATTTTGATAACACCATTGCGCCATGCATTTCATACATCACGACATTACATGCAACTAACCTTTCATCTTTTTCAGGAAAGATCAATCAACAGAAAATTATCGCCAAATTTTCAAGCAAGTCAAATACAGATCAATTCCCAAGAAAGGATTGGTCAACCATCTACGTAGCAGATGCTATCTCTGGTTTAGATAAACCGCTCAAAGATTTACTCTGATCCTTTCCAGTTAAAGAATATTCAAGATCTCTTTGGTTCAGTCTAAATCCCTCAATGGTTTATCCTGATACTTTCCAAAGGAACACTTCGGGTTCAGATTAATCTCTCAACGGTTTATTCTAATTCTTTCCCGCAGAAATCTTCTCTGGTTCAGATAAATCTCTCAATGATTTGCTCTGATTCTTCTCCAGATCCCTATCGGTTCAGATAAGTGTCTCAATGATTTGCTCTGATTCTTCTCTAGATCCCTGCCAGTTCAGATAAATCTCTCAACGGTTTATTCTGATTCTTTCCCGCATACGTCTTCTCTGTTTCAGATAAATCTCTCAATGATTTTCTCTTATTCTTCTCTAGATCCCTGCCGGTTCAGTTTAAATCTCTCAATGTTTTATTCTGATTCTTTCTCGCAGACGTCTTTTCTGGTTCATATAAATCTCTCAATGATTTGCTCTGATTCTTCTCCAGATACCTGTCGGTTCAGTTTAAATCTCTCAACGGTTTATTCTAATTCTTTCCCATAGACGTCTTCTCTTGTTCAGATAAATCTCTCAATGATTTGCTCTGATTCTTCTCCAGATCCCTGCCGGTTCAGTTTAAATCTCTCAACGGTTTATTCTGATTCTTTCCCGCAGACGTCTTCTCTGGTTCAGATAAATCCCTCAATGATTTTCTCTGATTCTTCTCCAGACCCCTTCCGGTTCCACTTAAATCTCTCAATGGTTTAATCTAATTCGTTCCCGCAAATGTTTCCTTTGGTTCAGATAAATCTCTCAATGATTGATTTTGATTCTTCTCTAGATCCCTGTCGGTTCATCTTAAATCTCTCAAAGGTTTATCCTGATACTTTCCAAAGGAACACTTCTGGTTCAGATAAATCGCTCCAAGGTTTATTCTGATTCTTCCCCAGTCAAATGACATACAAGACTTCTTCTGGTTTATATAAGTTTCTCCAAAGATTTATTCTGATTCTTTTCCAGTTGAAATCAAGTTCAGACCTAGTCCATTTTCTGTCAACAGTCACCTTTGGATGACATCTACAAGCCCATCTCCAGCAAATCTCCATCATTCATCCAAATGGCATCTATAAGCCCATTCGTAATTCATCTTCAAGTGCAAATTTATGGGCACTCTAGTGTTCAATCATCTTCCACCTCCGAGTCACGAATGGCAGACCCACCAATCTAACTCTTCAGGTTAAGAAGATTGAACAGGGCAGCTGTTGAACCCTTAAATTTGCCCTCTCATTTCTCAAAGGATCATCCTGGACCTCATGTTTGCTTCTATCAAGTTTCAAGTCTTGAATTACAATTTTCCAAGAAAATCATTCACAAGGGCAAAATGATCAAAGCATACTAAAAAGTCAATCTTTGACTTTTAGATCAAAAATCAAGTTTCAACAATTATATTTCATCAAGACATGAAATTGGTTCATAAAAAATCAGAAGTTAGAAATTACTTTGAAAAATCTAAATTTCTAAACATTTAGAAATTTTTCTAAGTGTTAAGAGAATATGGTACTTCAGAACTTCTGAGCCAGCCTCCACGCAAGTGCAGTCATAATTTGCAAACACGGTTCAGAGCATGATGCTTTAATCAGAACATATGGAAGAGATGCTCTTCAATCAGAACATGATTCTTCAGCATATGAAGGCTATGTTCAACGCTTCGGTCAGAACATCAGCCTTCGAGTCTCACTCTGGTCTTCTGCGATAAGAACATCACCAAATCCCAAAACCTCGTTTGAGAAACCTACTGCACTGCTATAGCACAGTCCTTCCACCAGCTGCCATAACACTCCAAGGTGCTGCTGATCCAGTCCACGCCTGCGTTTTTATCAAACCCCATAATTGCACCAAATTAGCATACGAAAACTGTGTTTAAAAAGAAATGGAACAGTATGCTAAAAATGTTTAAATCCCATTTTCTCCATCACACTTTCAAGGGGCTGGTTTTGGAGAGAGAGAATTGTCAAAGGAGAGAAAAGAAAACTGTGAAACCTTCGTAAAAATCTAGAATCACCAAACAGAAAACCAAACCTTTGTTCTCCCCTTTGAATCAAAGAACTTAGCATTTTCTCTTCCGTTCTTCCTACTGACTCCAGAACATCTGAAGTCAGCAGTTCAAGTTCCAAGCACACGCTCCAGATTCAAGGTAAGTCTTTCTGACTTTGCATCTTTTCATTCAGAACATCATTAAATATGTAAATATCATAGTATTGATGTTGTCCATATCATTGCATAAGTAGAAAAATTGTGGATCAGAATTTCTTGATTAAGGCTAGGCTCAGAATTAGGATTAGAACTTATATAAACTGTTATACTTTTATCCTTCTGATTTGCTGTTTGTTAAGAACTGAATAAATTGCTGATATACTGATTAATATGAGGAAGGAGTTGAAATGTAACACAGAATTTCTGGGTTTTCTTTCCCACTATTTTAGCACAACACAGAACTTCTGAGTTCTCCTCACTGTTTTTTTAACATGTACAGAACTTCTGATTTTCACTCACTGTTTAACACAAACACAAAACTTCTGAATTTTACTCACTGTTTAACACAAACACAGAACTTCTGACTTTTACTCACTGTTTAACACAAACACAAAACTTCTGACTTTTCACCTACTATTTAATACGATGCAGAACTTCTGACATTTTGCTCACTGTTCAAACATCATCCAGAACCTCTATTTACTTTCCCTCTAACGCTTCTTGCAGGACCTCAGAGTATATCAGCCCAGAACTTCTGATGCCCATTGAAGTTTCTTTCTGAGTCACAACGCGTCTGGCATCAGAATTTCTGATCCCCTTTGTTTTGCTTTCAGTAGCATGCTAATTCTGTCTCTCATTATCTCCATTTTTTTTATCATTTTCAATATTAATACCCTTTTTTATTAATATAATAAAAATACATCAAAATATTTTCTTTTCATTAATTAATTTATTTCTTTTTCTTAATTCATTAAGACAAAAAACCATTTTCTAAACAAGTCCTTTTTCTTTCTGGCATTGTAGATTTCAATATGGTTGTAATAGTTAATTAGGATTTAAATTCTTGCAACCCCCCATTGGTAAATTTGTACCCCCATCCCTAAATGATGTAATAGCGTAGGACTTTATATTTCCGCAATTTATCGCTTTCAAATGTAAATGCTAGCAATTAGGGTGTGTATGGAAAGATATGAAATCAACAAATAGATAACCCTAATCAAGACTAAATGCATGTAAATAAAACACACTTGCAAACTATCACCCTTAGGGTAATCCCACTTTGTTACCTTTCGGAAAATAGTCACGTCCCTCGAATATGGGAGTTTTAGCAAAGACCCTCGATAAAAGATTATAGTCCCTCGATGACCCTCAATGACCCTCAATGTTGCCTTCGGTAAACGATGTAGTCCCTAAAATGACATTGCTAAAACGTTCCATAGGCTGCCTTCTATGACTATACAAACATCCCACGCCTGTCCCTTCACATCCAACGATGGGGTTTCTTACCAAAAACAATGGTAAGATAACAACATCTAAAAGATGAGGAAAAGAACACCTAAGACCTTTTGAGTAGGTAGATTCGCCCCTAGTTGCTCGCTTACTTACAACAAAAACATTTTATACACCAACACTCTCATTTTGAAACATTTTCGAAAGATAAACACTTTGTACGCTTTCTTATAGAGACGAGAACCATTACAAAAACATCTTTTCAAGAACACTTTCAAAAAACACACCACACGAACACTTCTTTAAACTATTTTCAAAACAAACACTTTGTATGTGTTCTTATAGAAACGAGAACCATTACAAAGACATTTTCAAAATACTTTCAAAACTCACACCACAAGCACATTCAAACAAAATAAAGTGATCTAGCAAGCAACTAAGAGCCCGTAGATAACTACAGATGAAAAGGGTGCTAATACCTTCCCTTTTCATAATTTACCCCCCGAACTTAAGAAAACATCTCTAAAGGTCTTTCCTGTTCTTTTCAGCCTTTCCTTTTGGATAAAAGAAAAGTCGGTGGCAACTCTTGCTAACTGCACAATTGCGATAAAATGCAAAACAACCAAGTCAATTGTCCCACCGTGTTACACATGGAATATGTATATGCAAATGATTTCAAGGATTAATGAGATTCAAATTTGTATAGACAAAAGTAATGAACAAACGTATATTTTCATTAAACAAAACAAGAAAGATTACATCATGCCTTTTGGGCTTACAAAATAACGTTCTAAGATAAAAATACTAAACGCATCCTCTTCGGCGCAAGGTAGGCGTTCACAGTTTGCTCTTCTTGTAGCTGCTTCGTAAGCTCCAAGACCTTCTTCTCACTAGCATAGAATTGAGCTTCAAAATTATCTTGTTCTTCCTTAAGATGAATCCATCCTTTTTGAAAGTCTTTGAGAGAAGTTGGCATGTCGGGGTGGAGGATAGTGTAGGGAACATCTCCTTCAATCATAGGTTCCATGATGACTGGTAAGATGGAAGGATAAGGTATCACAAGTTTCTGAGCACGAGCTCGCACCCACTTAAGGTAAGGCTCAAGGGGAATGGAATTATTTTGTCCTAATGTCTTGATATCCACCTTGTTCAACATCCTCCAGGCTCGGATAAACCTCTGACGGCAACCTTGATTGTTATACTCGTAGTCAAATACCATTCCTTGGATAAGCATCTCATGTGGACCATCTCTCCGGGTGTAATCAAACTGTCGTAAGGCTAAACATAGGTTGTAAGTGATACCTCCTCTAATGCCAAGCAAGGGGACATTAGGGAATTCTCCACAATGGTCGATGATACTAACATTCTCCAAAGATCGGGAACACCAATGAATATCTGAATGTCTGAGCGTCATCAAGCTATGAGACCACCTTGAACCTTGCTCATTCTTTAATACAAATTGGGGAAGATGAGAAATAAACCATCTTCCCCAGAGAGGAGTGCAACACATGAGGATACCTATTTTCCTCATAGTGCGAGAGTGAAAAGAATGTAGGATGTCTCCTAACAAAGTAGGCACCGAGTTACGAGACATGAAGATTTTGACGGTGTTTATATCTATGAGTTGGTAAGGATTTGGAAACAAAATCATCCCATAAATGAGAAGGGCCACAATTCCCTCAAAAGCTTTCAAGTCCAAGGAGTTCCAACAATCTTGAGCTTTCTTAAATAGGAACTTGGCTAAGAAACCTTTGACACCACTCCTTGTTTCCCAATTAGTTGTGACATCAGATTGTTTCAAGTGTAGGGATTGAGCAATCTCTTCTGGATTTGGATCTCTTTCCGTACCATTAAAGGGTAGTTGATTGAGAATGGGAATCCTCAAGAGTTGGGAGAATTCTTCCAAAGTTGGCACAAGTTGATAATCGGGAAAAGTGAAGCAATGGTGTAGAGGATCAAAGAATTGGAAAAGCACCTCCATCATATCTTCATCAGTGTTGGAGGTAACCAAGTTTAGGAGGAGACCATGTCTTTCGGTAAATGGAGAATTCTCAGGCACCCTTGATGCTAACTCTTTGAGTTGAGGAGGGATCCTTACGAGATTGACTTGAATGGTTTTCCTGCGAATAGAATCCATGTCCTACAAAACAGAACAAAGATAAATCCCAAAAATACTTGAAATGGTTAGTGAGTACGAGTATGATGTTATGATGTTTATGATGTTATGTACAAGTAAATATATACAAACAAAACAAACAAGTCCTTAGGTTTAGGCTTGCATGGAGTCTCATAGGTAAGTACCCTCTTGAAGTTTAGTTGGCTCAAACCTGTTCAAGCAATAGTAACCGGGTTCTAAGGGAGCTCAATATCACCGATATGTCTTCTCGGGCATTGTTTCAGCGCAAGCCTCTTTAATAGCGACCGAAATATCCCAAAAAACCAAACCTCAATGAGTGCAGTATCGAGTATCTACCAACTTTGGACTGCACTGAAGCCGGTCATCTCACTACGTCCTAATGGCCAAGTTGGTCAAGTAAAGGTTCTAGAAGTCAGTTAGTACTTCATGACATCACTCAGCGGCCACGTATTCTCCTTGACTACTCAAGGGCTACCAGTACCCACAAATATGTCACACTAACGTAGCTATTGCTTAGACCATCTCGGTATACCCCGCACAGTTTCCACAATGTATTACTACTTACCTATAAGGTATCCCAAATCTAGGTAGAGGATTTAAACCCAAATAAAGAACCAAAATGTAAAGCATACAATTCAAACAATGAAAGCACATAAAGGGGATCTAGCCCTAAGCTAACCACACTTTTAAGTTATTTCCCAGCAGAGTCGCCAGTTCTGTGATACGGTGGGAGAACTGACTTGGTTGTTTTGCGTTTTATTGCAAAATGTTGCGGTTAGCAAGAGTTGCCACCGACTTTTCTTTTATCCAAAAGGAAAGTCTGAAAAGAACAGGAAAGACCTTTGAGATTATTTCTTGAGTTTGGGGGTAGATTATGAAAAGGGAAGGTGTTAAAACCCTTTTCATCCATAGTTATCTATGGGCTCTTAGTTGCTTGCTAGATCACTTGCTTTTGTTTGAAAATGTGCTTTGTGTGGTTTTAGAAAGTATTTTGAAAAGGTGCCATCGTTTAGGCAAACTTTATAATAGTTCTCGTTCGTAAGAACGTATACAAAGTGTTGAGCTTTAGAAAATGTTTCAAGTTTGGAAGATGTTTTAAAAATATTTTTTAAAGTGTTGGTGTTTGTTTTAAAAATAAGCAAGAGTGTTTGATTTGAAATTGAGCAAGCAACTAGGAACAATCTACCTACTCAAAAGTCTTAGTTCATTTCTTCCTTTCCTTTGATATTGCTATCTTACCATTGATTTGGTAAGAAGCCCTATCTTTGGATGTAAAGGGATGGGCGTGGGTCATTTTACAACCATGATAGCAATTTTGTGAAATATCTTAACAATTCTCTTTGAGGGACTAAGATCATTTTGAAAGGCAACTTTGATAGCGTCATCGAGGGACTATGATCTTGTATTTTTTGATTGCTTTTGCTAAGATACTCCACATGCATAACATTGCCATTTTTCATAAGGCATCAAAGTGGATTTACCCTAAGGGTGTAAGTGTGCAAGTGTGTTTATTTACATGCATTGTTTTGTCTTGATTTAGGGTTTGCTAACTTGTTGATTTTAATCTTTTCAAACAAACCCTAATTTACTAGCATTTATATATGAAGCATTAAATTGTGGAAAATAAAAATACTAAGCTATTACATCATTAGGGTAGGGGGTATAAAAATTTACAAATGAGGATTTTGCAAGAAAATTAAATCTAATTAACTATTACAATCATATTGAATTAAATATACAAAATTGAAGATAAAATGCAAGAATGCAAAATGGAAAAAAATGATTTTTGTTTGGATTTTTATGAAAGATTCTAATCTTGACCAAATTAAGAAAATGATTAATTAAAATTAGCTAAAACTAAAAACTAAATTAATTAACAAAGAATAATAAGTTAAAAATGATTTTTTAGGGTTTTTCATGAAAAGGTTTTTAATTAAAAATAATAGGAAAATTAATTAATTAGAATAAACCTAAGTCCTAAATTAATTTTAATTAAGAAAAGAAAATAAGGTAATAATTAATCCTAAGTCTAAATATTAATTCATAAAAATAAATTAATTTGTTAAAAGAAATGTTTTTGTTCTTTTTAGTTTTCATAAAAAAATATAAAATATGAGTGTAAAAATAATAAAATAAATATTTTTTGGATTTTTCTATTAATAAAAAAAATATTAGTAATACAAATAATAAAAGAAAATATGAAAGTAAAATAAACTAAAATAAAAAATGAAAATAAAATAAAGAAATAAATGGGCCAGGGTGTATGAAAATAAAACAGGGAGTATGAAATGAATAAAATACCAAGCCCAACAAGGGGAGCCCAGCGCCTGCAAACAAGGAAAAAAAGGAGTGAAAATATGAAAAAGAAACAAAAGGGTACCACTAGGGCTCGAACCCAGGTCCCTCGGGTTACAGACACGCGCTGTAACCATTGGGGTGGTGATACATCCATTAACTTGTGCACAACAATCATAACACAAATTTTTCCCTGACTGTACTTCATCTTCAACCTCCATCCAAAGGATTTCAAACTTGTTCATTTCTCAACTATTTTCAAAAGTGTAAACATGAAACTTGTGCATTTTTTCACCATGAATCCAACCATGTAACTAACATAAGCTAACAATCAAAGATAAGGATGAATTTATAAAAGTACCAAATTTTTACCTAAATGTTTCAGCAAATTCAAACTCAAAAATCTCCATGCTCAAGCCACAGTAATGAAATCAATGGACATGTATAATTTCAGGGAAATGATACCTACATTCTATCTTCACAAATGCAAGCCTAACAATGCCTAAATAATGAGATAGAAGTTCAAGAAAAATACCTCAAAAACTGAAATCGTGAAATGAGTTTGAGCTTGTTTCAAGTGATGGTGATGATCAGGTTAGCTTCCTTGGACCTCTAGGAAGCTAATGCACTGGATGGCTTGAACTGAAGGTGGATGGAATGGTCTGGAGAAGTGCAACTGTGATGCCCTATTTTTGAACTTGGAAGTGGGTGAATATGGTGTTACAGTCGTGTAACAGGGAAAGGGATGGCTTATGTAGGATGTTTGGAAGCTTTTGGAAGCAAAAGGCCAAGAAATGCACGAGTATTTTTTTTTATTTTGGGATTTCTGGCAAGAATATGCAACAATGGAGGTTTGTTATGCAAATATGACTTTGGGGGAGTTTTATAGCTTGTGTATTCATCTTTTAGCTTGCAAATAACTTGTGAATATGTATGGAAAAGATTGTAGCACTTGAGAGGGTCATAAGCACAAGATATAGACTTATGGCTATGTTACTTGATTTTGAAGAAAAGTGGAAATATAGTTCCAAGGCAAAGTAAAAGCATGGCCTGAGTTGTTAGAGGCTTTTGAAAATTTTCTTATGGCTTTTACATTGTGTGTGATCAGAAGAAAACAAGTTCAAAGCTCAACAATTGACTTTGTGCATAAAAGCCACTTTTCCAAAATGGCAATGTTGCCTTTCTTCCTAAAATGGTATTAAGCATGGGCAATGCATTAAATGTTTGGATTAAAGCTTCTAACAGCTGTGCAAACATTTAATTATGGAGTGTCAAACAAGTTTGAGGTCTGCAAAGAAAAGATTATGTAGCCTAGGCTTGGATTTGAATTCTTGTTCATCATGGAAATGGCTTGTAAATCAAGAATGAAACCCTAACTTCATCTATTCGATTCTCTTTGCTCAAACATGATCTCAATGAGTTCTTGGACATTTTTTAAAGCTTGTAACATCCTATACAACCTCTATGTTGGTCACTTTTGAAAATTCCCCTTGGAACTATGTGAAAATTTTCCATAAAGTTAGGTCAAAATCCTGCCTAAACTAGGGCAAAAATTCACTAAGTTTCCAAGTTTCATGAACATGTATTCACAAAATCATAACTTGAAATCCATGAATTTATAGGAGAAGTTGTGTTATACAATGTTTTATATCTCATTGATATCTACAACTTTCATGTTGAAAGTTTCCTTTGAATCATCTTGCATCATGGTGAAAAATTTGCTCAAAGTTGTGAGAAAATATGAAAATTCCAACATTTAGAAATATTTCTAAGTTTAGAAATTTTGACTTTTCAAAATGAAATCTTGAATTTTTGATTTCTTGATGAACAAGTTTCATATTTTGACATGTTTTGATGAATTGTGATCCTTGACACTTGATTTTGACCAAAAAATCAAAGTTTGACTTTTTAGTATGCAGTTGACTTTTGATCAGTTGACTGAAAATCAACTATCAATCAATTGACCTTGAGCAATGTTTTGAGTCATGCAATTAGGTCAAAATGATGAAATTGAATCCTTAAGATCATGTCTCCAACCAATCACCCATTTTCTAGGTCAAAAATCAGAAATTGCCCTTTCTCAATCAAAACCCTAATTTTGACCATTTTGCCCTTTTGATGATCTGATCAAATTTCTTGAGGAATTGTGGTCCAAACTTGATAAAATGACATATATGAGTTCATAATGTTGACATGGATAAACAATTATGAGGTTTGACTGTAAATTGACCATATTTGACTTTTCCCCAATACAATTGATGTTTAGGTCAATTGATCAATTGACTTAGCAAAAATATGATCTAAGACTTGAAATTTGACATGAACAATCTTGAGGGTACAAAATGATCCATGAAAGTCATATGAGGCATTAAAAGTTCAATTATCCTTGTGCAATCTCAAACCCTAATTTTCAGTCATCAGTGCTTGAGGAGGTGTCTTGAGCTTATCAACCCTAGTGCAGTCTTGAACCAAAAGAGATCTTGTGAGAAATTACTTGATAAATGAGAGGGAAAATTTTGGGGTACAACAATATACAATCAAATACAGTCCGGTTATGCAACAAGTTTCAAGATATTCTCAAGCATTCAAACAAGATCAAGGCTAAATCAAACGTATAACAGCTACAACGTGTTCATTCACCAACAAGAAGTTAAACTCAGACATGGGCATTCAATACATGGCACATACAAAATATGCAAACAGAAAATCAAGTAACAATGAAAATTTGCTAAAAAACTAGAATACCTACATATTGCAACTCAACTGTTAACTATCCTATCAATGCAAACTCAAGCCAGGAACGAATGCAGGCTAAAATAGCACCAATAGCTAACAGAATTTTTGACGAATCCTAACTATCATAATCTTACCACTGTCCAAAAAAAGCCTCCTAACCATTCCATTTAACTAAATTCCAAACAGATCTAATAACTCTCTAACCGCTATCTAACAACCCCTTAATAACCTTATAACAGCTCTTAACAGAAATTACAAACAGCTATCAAACTGTCCAAACAGAAAATATCTCTTAACTAACTTTCTAACCCCTGGCAGTTTCTAACCAAACTCTAACTAACTTTGCAATAGAAACTTAATTGTCAAATAACAGTCCATAACAGAAATTCCCAACTGCTTCAACCTCTTAACTGTTTTCTAAACATAAGTTACCAACATCAAACTTCATAACTAACTGTTAACTTCTTAACCAACTAATTTTCTAGCTCATTCAAACAGAAATCAAAAACCAATTTAATAGAAAACTAACTAACTTCTAACAGTTTACAACTAACTATCATATTCCCTAACTATCCAGCAGAAAAATAATTCAACCCATTTCCTAACCACCTCTAACATAACTCCTCAACCAATTCCATAACGAACTCAATAGAAAAATTTATAATAGAACACCGGAAAGAAAAGAGGGATAGCAGATCATAACAAAAGAGAGGAGAGGCAGAGATTCAGCAAAAAGATGATTGATAACAGAAAGAGGAGGAGGATATGATAAATAGAAAAAGTCACAGAAAAAGGACCTCACCTTTTCTCGGCAAAATTCCCCTTCACCCTGCTCAATCTCAATCATCACTTTCTTCAATCTTCTGCAACCTCATCTTCTTCGGATTCTCTCTGCATCTGTAACTGAACCTTCATTTTCATCTCATCAGTGTTCGTTATTCTTCATCACCACCTTCATACGACCTCATACATCATCAATATCATCTTCAATCCTCTACAAGCCTCATCATCTTCTAAATCAACATCGCAACCGCATTGTATCTGTCATAATTATTCTCGTTTTGCTTCAAAACCGCAAGAACAACAACTCTTTGGTTCACTCATCTTCGTGCATCATCTTGCAGACAACAACACCATTCATCACTGTCACGTACAACAACAAACAAAAAAGAAAAAGAGGCTAAAGAGAAGACCGAGACTCAACGGAGAACTCCGTTGTTGCTTATTCGTGAGAAATGATGAAGAGCGAAACTGAATCGCGGAGAAGAAGAATGAGTCGGAATTGAGATCGAAGCGAGATGACGATTCACGACACCTGAAGCCTGAGATTGATGAACGAAGTACAAAGCCACAGTGTGCGAACCGAAATTGGAGCAAACAAGGATCACCATTTGCAATGGAGAAGAAATGCTTTCTGGCGGTGATTCAGATGGGAACGAAGACGGGGAAAAGAGAAAGAAGGTTGAGGCGTTGATGGTGGTGAATCGCTGGTGTTCGTCGGAGAATGAAGTCGGGATTTTTGCAAGGAGAAGAAGAAGAAAGTATCACGTTTGAAGAGGAAGTCAGATCGTCATACAAACTTAACCCTAACCTCACAAGCTGCAAGATACACTGTATCCTCCATTATTTTTGCTATTTCATTTTCTTTTATTTTAATATATTGTAAATAAAAATAAATAAGGCTGGATATACTTGGGTTGGGCTTAATGTCACATTTCAAATCACACCATACAGATCTATACACCACCCTGCTTTTCCTTTTATTTTCATTTGGTTATTAATTTTGTGCAATTAATTATTAATGATTCTTTCATGACTTTTGGCTGAAATCTTGTATGGATATTAATATGTTGATTCCTGACTTTGTCCCGTTTTTTTCGTATTTTTTCCATTAGTTTAAGAATCAATTGGTTAATAGTTGAATGTGTGGCTAAAGTAAGGTTTTAGGTTTGATTCTTGTAGGTTCTTCGTATTTGATTCAATTTCTTGGCATGTCGATTGATTTAGTGACAAGCTCTGGTCCAGAAATGCTTGATTGAAGTTCCTTAGATATGGTAACAAGCGAAGAAATGTTCCACCCTCATGGGGACTCTATGTAGAGTTTTCTTATCATCAAGAGGATTCCACCATTCGAGGAAGCTTTCAATAGAGTTTTCTTATTGCTTCCGTGGTTTTGAAGAGGCAATGGACTTTCTCCATTCGGTATCATCGTGGCCTTATTTTATTCCTCATTTTCTCACTTTATCATACTTCCTTACCGCTTTTCTATAAATCATGAGAACTAGGAATCTACTACTTTCTAGATACCATGAGAAGTAGGAAATAAAGAGCGTGCACTCAAAGTCTCTTTTTAAAGACCTGTAGCAGGCATTCCACACTTCATTTGCTATATGTGGTGTGCTTGTGTTTGTTTCTTTGGTTGTTGATCAATGAGTCACTCAATTTAGGAATTGAGATTAAGACTTCGCTCTCAGTGCATGCTCCCTATAGGATTTTATCGCTTTCCTTTATTTCTTGGTGATCGATGATTCACTCAATTTAGAAATTGAGATCACGACTTCGCTCTCATTGCATGTTCCCTATAGGATAGTTTTGTTAGAATTTCTTTGGCATGCTAACTTAGATAGGATCTCTCTAGGTGTGTTCTCTTGAGCTTATTAGCTTGTTTCTTTATCCTTGTACATACCATGTTCCCTTAGGACGTGTTTGCTCCTTTCGGATGCAATTTAGACCTTAGGTTGTAAACCATGCATGCTAACATTAGGTAGAAATTTCCCCTTTAATCCTTGACGTATGGCTACCATCGTATGATAATGTTAGGTTATAAATAGGCTAGTCTCCCTTAGACTCTTTTCTTCCCCTTTTGCATCCAAGCACTTAAAACTAAAACCTTTTCTTTAGCAAATCATAAAACATGCTAATCTCACTTAAACCCTTTTTCAAGGTAACAAAAACACACCCATAAGATTAGAACAACAAGAGTGGATACCGTAGAGTACTACGGGCATGTGTGGTGCTAATACCTTCTCCTTGCGTAACAAACTCCCTTACCCGATCTCTTGGTCGCAAGATCGTGACTTCTCCCTTCTCAGGTTTTCTCGATGTTTACCTTTCCCTTCATGTGGGATGAAAGACGTTCTATCGAGACTTCATTATTTGATGATTTTCAACCGGTTGTTTCAGCTGGCGACTTTACTGGGAATAGGTTGAACAAATACTGGTCCATCCCAGAGTCGTTCCTAGCTCTTGTTTTCTTCTCTTTGGGTGTTTATTTATATGCTTTATAGCTTATTCATTTTGTATATACCTGAGCATATGTATGCATTTACTTTTACTGTTTTCCATATACTACTGTTGTACTGGATCTGTTTCTTGTTGGGTGGGTGTTACAAGAGGTAAAAGGCCCAATACCCAGGCCAAAGTGCACCAAAGGAACACTACGAATAAAGTGGAACACGTCGGATGGGGTATGTAGATTACCCTAGACGGTTGTGTCGTCCATGCTCAGATGAGGTTTTAATAAGGTTCTATCATTATCACGTAGGTGTACAATGATAATACTCTCACGCGAACCCATGATTTTGAGTTACCATTGCCTTACCCTGACCTAGTCTTCACTCGTGAGTGGGGCAGGAATTATTATCACAGGTACAAATGGTGACTATGTTCATATGGTGACTATGTTCAGATCGTAATTATTTGTTATGATGATTATGTTCTAGATTTCTGTTGGCAACTTATTCAAATGCTATATTATGTTGTTGACTATGGGGTGCTCAAATTTATTTTCTGAGTTCCTGAATTGTTTGCTTGGAGGTTCATTCGGGCCTTCGATCTTGGTATTCCCAACATGTTCAGAAAAGGCTCAGCAATATTCGGTGTCCCAGAAGCCTTCAGTTGATAATCTATAGGGTACTTGGTTCTTGTATGTGCGGAAGTTGTGTCAGACCTTTAATATGGTAATATTCATATGATTCAGAAGCAGTGCAACAATCATATTCAGAAATGATGGAACCTCGACCCCATTTGATCCCATGTCTTTGCATACATAACATGGTTACCACATGCTTAACATACATGTTCCATTATTTCTAGGGAATCATATTTGTAAGCCTTGTGTTGAACTTTTCCATCCCTTACTTGCGTAAAATCAAAATCAAAGCACATAAATTCCTTGGAAATGATAGAACATGACATGGCATCCATTCATGCACCCCATGCATATTCATGCATTCATAATAGATACTCAGATTGGGGATTCTTATTCAGACCTGGTGCTCTCTTTAGAGGTTAAAACTTGATTTCTTACTGCACATGTTTGGAGATCAGTATGGGATAACTCTGTGGGGATTGACTGATACAAAGATCCTAATGGGATTGATTATGGTATACATACAAGCTTTGGCCTGTGGTCGGAAATTCTTTGAGAAGGAAGATAATCAATTAAAGACTCAATGAGCCAGGTCATGAAAGCTCTAATGACGATGTCAATAATCTTGAACCTACCACCGCAGCAGAGGTTCTCTCTTCTTCTCATCTTTTGGGGATTGATTTCAACCATGAAGTGTTACACAATCTATAGTTCTTGGAAAATCTTATCAGTAGATGGTTCCAATTTACTATGGGATCTTATATCAGTGCTTTGTTCTTATTGATCAACGTCAGATGTGGTTACCACGCTGAGGCATTTGACTATTTGATCGGGGGGCATTCTCCACAACTTTGTGTTCCCTGATTTGTTCGACATCAGCCAGTCTATGTTCCCCTAGTGAATTAATTGGGCTAGGCTTTTAAGAAAAAACAGAAGAGGATTGATGAGCATGCTGATGCGACCCTAGTGCATTATATCCAGTTATTTCCTCTCCTGGTGGAAGTTCGATTGGCAATGCTCTGATTTTCAGGGTCTTCCTCCCATAAACATATCTTCTGATTATGATACACAGGCTAGATGTTTCCCCTATTCTAGGGCACCCGGTTTTGATATCGACGACTGTAAAGGGTTTGAAGCATAAAGCCCAACAGCTGTCTGGCGTCTCTTCCAGAAGTCCAAATCCTATTCGGCCAACTGCCACACTCTTTCTCACTAGTTGATGTCTCTTCTGTTGTGATAGAAGAATTGTATTGTTTCTTTGTGACATAATATGCTTGGTGAGGCAGTTTATACTGATTCTCTTGATAAAGCATTCATTCGCTCTCCTGAAATAATCTTCTATGCATATTATTCTGTGGCACTTGGCCATTCGATTGAAGATGGTATGTCATCCAGAGGAAAAGTCCAAGACGAAATCAATCTAGAGACTGTTGTGTTCACATCATATCAGAAGGAGAATTCTCTCGCCCATTCAAGCATCAAGACTGCAGAAAGTCATCAAAATCAAGAAATCCATACGGAGTCAAGTTTCCTCAATGATGGCAATCATTGGTTTCTTTATTTCACTTACATTTGTGCTTGTTTGTTTAAACATTGCTTGCATGTAGAAACATGTCTATTTTTGAATGAAAATCTTAATGCAATAAGTATGCTTGTCTTGAAGTGTTCCTTTCATTTTTATTCATCCATTTGTTATCACTCTTTAAATGTTTTACTTGCATATTAATGCCAAGTTTCCAAGTCTTATGCTTAGGTAAAGAATTCGAAGGAGGATGACGATAATCTAAAAACGCAAAAAATCTCTGGTTGGTACGCTTTTGAGTAAGACCCTACTGATGATGTACATGCCTTGTTTCTATTCCTAAATAATGGAGATATAAGGGAGATATACCCTCGTTAACCCCCTCCGAGCCTTCGAAGTAGGAGTTTCTTTTCTACTTAGAAAAAACCCTCATTTTAACCCTGGGGCGGATAGTGTTCATTTAATCTGATCAAGCGTTCAAAACTCATCAAGAGTGTGCATCCAAGGATACAACAATGGTTATCCATCCAAAGGTTGAGGAAATTCAAAACCACAATGGTTAACCCTCATCTATTAACAACGTGCATCAACTAACGATATCCCAATGGGTATCTCTCGCACATCAGGAGGTCAATAAATGACGATACAACAATGGTTATCCCTCATCTACCAAAGACTCAGACAATCATGACCACTTCCAACAAATCGAAGACGACGCAAAGATCAATGACTTGTTCCAAAAGGAAATGAATAAAAAGAAACAAAATGCCCTGCTAAGTCCAACTTGAAAACAAGTCGCTTAGGCAAAAGTCGGGGCATCCTACTGGACTTCTGAACCGAAATTCAAAAGAATTTGTCCGGGAAAAAGCAAGAAAGAAGCTGAAAAGCCTAAAAGGCGATAAAAGGATTACCAATAAAAACCCTTATCAAAGGACAAGGTCGTGTGATCAAACACCAACATCAGAAGTTAGTGATTATTGTGTCTAAGAAAACTCATGTGGTTCCTCAACCATCAGAAACTCTTCTCGAGAGATAAATGCTTATATCTGGCCAACTGAACGTAGGAATGGAGAACATCATAGAGAATAGGTGGGCACCAAATAACTTTGAGCCTTAAATCCTTTTTTTCTAAAACCGTGAACCAAGCCATGTTACAACCCTTTCAAAGTCCTAACTGAAGCATGGGTAAATTCGAAAGCGTGCTACAATGAGATAGCGTTTGACTGACTCCTAAGAGGTATGTTTGAATATATGTGTTGGCGTCATATGCTTGTATTATCTTTCATAAAAAAGAATTTGCAAATGTTGCTCTCTAGCTAGTGACTCGTTCACAACAGAGTTGTGACATCATTTCATTCAAAAAAATTCAAACTTCAAGACTTACATATGTGTTGCATTAGAATTATCATTTTCATAATAAACATTCTTCTGCATATAAAACAACTGATCGACATCAAGTAAGTTTACACAATGAAAAATCGATAAAGAGCTCAATCTTGTCAAAGAAGAGAGGCTTAAATACTCTGTTGAAGTAAAAGTCAGCTTCCACAAGAGAAATAACTTATCCAGGGGCATGTTAACCAGTGATTCTCTTAGAGAAAGTATCTTGGTGCTTCATAGTCTGAGTACCCTTTAGGGATGAAGTTAGCAGATTCCGCCAATCTGGGGCAATCAAGTCGAGAGTCGATCTCTCTGAGGTCAGCCAAATCTGAGGCATTCTATCAAGCTATCAATAAGAGGCTATCACGTCGATAAATCTCTTCAAGCTAATATTAATCAGAGGCTATCACATCGATAAATCTCTTCAAGTTGTCATCGATCAAGGGATGTCACATCGATAAATCTATTCAGAATTTATTCAACCTTGGGTAGTTACATCGAGATTCGACAAATCTCTCCAAGAAAGTTGTAATCAAGAGTAGTTTATTTCGTGATTCAGGAGATTGGGGCAGGCAACCTCATATTGCATTGTGGCACACAGACAGGAGCATTCTTCATTCTTACTTGTAATGTTTCTCAAGCCAATTATGTTGTACGAGACAAATCAAGCTAAAAGCGTCATAGCGGTCACCCTGACCTAGCCAGCGCACGAAGCTGCCTTCATCTGCTACATACAATTTTAAACCTGATTCCCCAAGTGAAATCAGAAAGTTCAGAGTCGCCATTTGACTCGGCACGCGCAAGTGCATCCCTAGTGGAGCTAAACTGGGGCACTCACAGAGCTAAACCAGGGAATTCGTAGAGCTAAAACGAGGCATTCACAGAGCTAAACTGGGGCATTCATAGAGCTAAACTGGGGCATTCACAAAGCTAAACTGGGGCATTCGTAGGTGTCCTTGCCCATTTTTTACCCCCAAGTAATTTAAGAGGTAACTCCCCGGTGTGGTGTAAACTTGGGGCATGTATTCAAAGAGATCCACATGTGTTCAAATACCCATTCTTCAGCATATTCAGTCCTACCATCCTCTCAACAGTTTAGGATGTATGGAAGCCTAGCCAAAGTATCTCCTCCCCAACAACGCAATTCAGAATTCAGTGGCATACTTGTAAACTAGCTTCATCAGCAATTCAATCTTCAGCAGAATCATCGATAATCTTTGGTATCACGAGTTCCCTAGTGGAAATTCTTACCAATATCCCAAGTGGTCTCTGATATTGCAAGTTTCCAGCTCTGATATGTATTGGCATCCTCGGTGATGAGCAACAGTTCCCAACGAGCCTTCACTTATCCTCTTAAAGTCTATTTCTTTACATTGCATATAGTTATCATTACATAACATTGCATCTTCAAAAGTGCATAGCAGATCCATCGTAATAGGTCCTTGCGGCTAAAGAAATTCAAACATCCATACGAAGCATAAGCCATACCAGTTACCCTATACGAAAGACCTGAATCATTCAAAAACAACAATACGTCTCTAAAAGAGGATATCGCTCCCAAACCTTCAGCTAACATCATTCCCCTTCATAATTCCCAGCAAAATCAATACATCTTGTCATTCTAATACCCAGTTCTCGTCTAGTAGCAAGTTCCCGTCTGACAAATAATTCAGTCTTCCAACACTCGTCTGTGTCAATTCCCTAAACACTCGTGTCAATTTCCTAAACACTCATTGTGTCAATTTCAAAACACCCATCGTGTCATTATCGATGTCTTCCTTTTGGTTATCATGTCATGATCGATACCTCCCTTGAGAATCATTGTGTCCTGATCGATGTATTCCTATTAGCCATCGTGTCCTGATCGATGTCTTCCTTTTGGTTATCGTGTCCTGATCGATACCTCTCCCATGAATCATCGTGTTCTGATCGATGTATTCTTGTTAGACATCGTGTCCTGATCGTTGTCTTCCTTTTGGTTATCGTGTCCTGATCGATACCTCTGTTGCGAATCATCGTGTCCTGATCGATGTATTCCTTTTAGCCATCATGTCCTGATTGATATCTCCCTTTTGGTTATTGTTTCCTTATCGATACCTCTCATGTGAATCATCGTGTCCTGATCGATGTATTCCTGTTAGCCATCATTTCCTGATCAATGTATTCCTGTTAGCCATCATGTCTTGATCGATGTCTTCCTTTTGGTTATTGTGTCCTGGTCGATACCTCCCTTATGAATCATCGTGTCCTGATCGATGTATTCCTATTAGCCATCATGTCCTGATCAATGTATTCCTGTTAGCCATCGTGTCCTGGTCGATGTCTCCCTTTTGGTTATCATGTCCTGATCGATACCTCTCTTGGGAATCATCATGTCCTGATCGATGTATTCCAATTAGCCATCGTGTTCTGATTGATGTCTTCCTTTTGGTTATCGTGTCCTGATCAATACCTCCCTTGTGAATCATCGTGTCCTGATCGATTTATTCCTATTAGCCAACGTGTCCTGATCGATGAATTACTGTTAGCCATCGTGTCCAGATCGATGTCTCCCTTTTGGTTATCGTGACCTGATTGATACATCTCTTGCGAATCATCGTGTCCTGATCGATGTATTCTGTTAGCCATCATGTCCTGATTGATGTCTTCCTTTTGGTTATCGTGTCCTGATCGATACCTTCCTTGCGAATCATCGTGTCCTGATCGATGTATTCTTGTTAGCCATCATGTCCTGATCGATGTCTTCCTTTTGGTTATCGTGTCCTGATCGATACCTCCCTTGCGAATCATCGTGTCCTGATCGATGTATTACTTTTAACCATCGTGTCCTAATCGATGTCTCCCTTTTGGTTATAGTGTCTTGATCGATGTCTCCCTTTCAATCATCGTGTCCTGATCGGTGTTTTCCTCTCAGTCATCGTGTCTTGATTGATGTATTCTGATTTCATCGTGTTCTGATCGACGTATACTTCCGGTTTAGTCCCACCTTTTTTTAATTCCCCAGCAGATATCACAAAAAATAAAAAAACTTACACCATCTCTCAGAACAAATTTTTGGCATTGGTATTTAATCCTCTTCAACCTTGAACTTCCGAAAGCCACGCGCCAATCGTACTTTCAGGTTTAAGACGATTAAATAGGGGCAGTTGTAATACCCCAAATTTGTCCTACCCTTTTATCGAATCATCTGGCTTACGCATTCCATTCCCATTTCATCTATATACCCTCCATTAGGTCAATGAACATCTCATGCATCATTAACCAATAAATTTAGCACGGGATCAAGGATATTAAAGAATTAGGGTTGTTGTACGGCTTTAAGGTTCTCATCTTCCCTCAATCTTGAACCAACTGATTCTTTCATCAATCAGAGTTTGTTTGAAGCTAGGTTTTTAATTTATGAACCCCTTTATCAACAAGCTACTAGGACAACTTCATCATGGGCTTTTAAGCCATCAAGGTTCATCTCAAGGAAGCTTAAGTTTTTGTGATCACCATCACTCATATGCTTCTAATCGCTCCTACCTACAAGGGTTTCCTCAAGACATTTTCTCCAAGATCATTAGTCATCAAAATGAGGTGCCTTTGTAAAGTGAATTGCAAGATTTAAATCATGGTACAAAGGTGATGTTGTGGATGCGTAATACAATCAAGGCATTATCATTGGAAATTCAATCGTGAGAATAGGGTCTCTAATAAGATGCGGTCACAGAAGGAAACTTAGTTTTGAATGTGTTGTACCCCAAAATTTTCCCTCCCATATTCTTCAAGTTTGACAAGCATCATCTCAATTTGCTCAAGCCTACTCAAGGGTTACACAGTTCAAACACCCTCCTAAGGCAGTCAAAATTAGGGTTTTGGTTCTTGCAAGGAAGTTGAGGTTTTCAAGGGTTAAATCAAGCCCCACATGCCTATAAACATTGTCAAGCATCCATATGTCAAGTTTCAAGGCTCACAACATCAAGTTGCACAGTCAAAAACCTTAATTGCTTCACAATCAACTGCAGGGGCAAAATGGTCATTTGGCAGTCAAAAGTCAAAATTTTTGGTCAACATCTTATTTTGAAGCCACAATCATCATTTGATCAAGTCTTAATTATGATTCCACAAGAATGGCTCAAAAATCATCAAGATGTCAAAAGTTTCTATTTTGGGATAGTTGAAAAGTCAACTGTAACTTGACCAAGGCATAACTTTTTCATGGTTCATCAGAAAAATCCCATCCAATGCTCATTTTGAAGGGGAGGACATTTCCTACAACTCATCTTCACATTCCAAGTCCAACAAATGCTCTCCCAAAAAGTTATCAATTTCTACATTATAGGTCATTTTCAAAAGTCAACAAAAAGGCACTTTAAGTCAAAGACCATAACTTGAGATTGGTAAATCAAAATGACATGGGACCAAAGGCATTGGTTATAGGACTTTAATACCTTTCCAAAATGTCCAAGAACATGTTCATATGATCAAAATTGAGCAAGATATGCATTGGAGAAGTTGGGAAATTTTTGTGAAATGGCAAAAGTCAACTATCCTTGAAACTTCAATTTTTGACAAAAGGGCCCACTTTTTTCCACTTGATTCAGCCTTGTCATGCCACCCACTTGTCCCATGATCAACTTCAAGACCAAATAATTATTTTTCTATTTTTATTTAATTTTTATGGATTTAACTCATTTTAATCCATAATAGTTTAAGTAAAATCAAAAAAATTGATTAAATGGTATCTTGTGGTTTGATTAGCCTTCATGAAGCATATTCTAGTTGCCAAATTCGTGTAAAGTCCATTTTAAGCATGAAAATTCAAAATTTGGACAAAGCTTTCAAAGGCCTTTAATGGTGGTTAAGAAGAAATCCAAAACTTCAATGCACAAGTTTAAGGCTCCTAATGCTGACTTAAATCCCTTGATACATACATATGTAAGCCTCTCCAACCTCAAGCACGACCTAGAACTCATTGAAACGAAAAAACCAAATTCCAAAAACTTGAAGAAAAATTGAAAACTGAAATCCATATTCCAGCGCAATTCAAACACTTTTCTTGATTCTAACACATTCCTAACACTCCTAGGAATCTTTTGCAATCAAAAACAAGCTTTAAAGCTCCAGGAAACGCCATTCACAGTCATACGGTTCATCACTTTTTTTCAAAATCATAATCATCGATTCATGCATTTTTAACAGTTTTTATTGATTGTATTGTGTTCACAGGACCCATACGAAGCTATTAGTGTAATTGAATTGCATTATGGCGCCCAGAATTGCAAAACACCATTGTTAAGTTCTAGGGTTTCAGAGCTTTTGAATTAGGGATTTTCACATATGGTAAAATCAGACCTCAAAACGCACATGGTTGAAACCGCCTGAGTGAGACGAACCCATTGCAACCATCGCGCCTTTTTTATATTACCTGTAGCCCTAATCGCTATTTTGGACATTTGCATTTTGTGGGGGTTTAAAACCCCCGTTATTTGTGTGTTTTTGTTTCAGGAAACGCGAAGAAGATGAGATGTGGAAGCAGGCCATTGGTCAGTTCAAATGATATGCGCGCGTTTTTTATTTTGCAGCATTGGAATTGGTTATTGCATATATTAATTCTTGTTTGTTTTATTGATGACTGAAACAAAGTGGTGGAGTGGTTAAGGCAAGCGTGTAAAAGGTATTGGGACCTGGGTTCGATTCCCAGGTCCCCCCAAAACCCAATATCATTTTTTCTATTACGCTCATGTGCAGGCCCTCAAATAGCTTCCACCATAAACCCTCACAGATCAGCATGCCAAGTGTCTCAAGCGCCAATCCAGTGGCCAAAGCATGAAGACCATGGTGCTCAGGAGTCAACACAGGCGTAGGCAACCAGGAAAGTCAAAAGGGGCTTTAAGGTTCATGGGCCTCAGAAAGTCCAGACCCACCTCCATTTTTATTCACACCCTTGGTCTACTCTCTTTCTTTTTTCATTTTTTCTTTTTATTTTCTTTATTAATTATTCTTAGTATTTAATTAATTAACATAATTAACATTTTCACAAGTAAAAATTCAGAAAAAATAAAAAATGTAAATATTTTATTTTTATTAATTTCACTTAGGTAATTATTTTGTAAATAAGCATTAAATCAAATTAATTAGTTTAATTAGTTTAATTTTCACCTTTTCTATAATAAATAAAAACAATTTAGAATTAGGACTTTCAACTTTTAATTTCTTATTTTTATTTTATTAAAAAACATAAAAACACAAAAAATATTTTCTTAATTAATTAATTAATTAGTAATTAGGCTTTATTTAATTAATTGCATTTAATTCAAAAAAAGGACAAAATTCAATTTCTTTCTCAAAAGGTCAAAACCGTTAGGACGTTCCCGATTTAATTCTTTCACGCATTATTCTTATTTCGATTATTTATGTAACTGTTTCCGGATATGTAATAGTAATTAGGTTTATCTCTTTATTTACTATTTCTCGCACTTTATTTCCAAACGGGTTTTGTTTTTTTGGCGATGTATAGACCCGCGCCTTGTAATAGTTAGATTTACATTTCCGCAATTTATTTTCCGCACTCCTAACTGTTAACAATGCATGAAAGAATGTATGTAAATAAAATTAATCTGTATCTCACAAATAACATGTACAAAGACAATTAACTGAAAAACAACACACAAAGCACATGCCACTCCTAGGGTACGCCTCACTGGTTGCCTCGAACGTGGTCATCAAGTATAGGGTGTCTTAGAGGTCGCCCTTCTGTCCAAAAGATCCAGTTGCCTTAAAACGGTTGTCTCGGATACAAAGGATCTAGGACATTAGGGTTACTTATAAGGAGTCCTACCATTGCTTCGGTGACCACACATGTCCCGATCATCGAATTGACCCGGATACCTCCAACAATGGTGCTACCTACCTCTCAATGGTGGGATAGCACTATCTAAAGGACTCTTACACAGCCCAATTCCTTAGAGTAGGTAGATTTCTCTTAAGTACTTCCTCTTTTCAAAACAAACAAAAATACTTTTCGCATCTACACTTTCAAAAGGTTTTCAAACAAATTTTTCATACACTCTTGAGGACAGATACAAGAGTTACTTAGAAATTTTTCAAACGAAACTTTTTCAAAACCCACACATACTTGAAAAGCAAACAAATTTTGAAAACATAAGAGCAAGTACCTAAGAGCCCGTGGATAACCACGGATAGAAAGGGTGCTAGCACCTTCCCTTTTTATAAATCTACCTCCCGAACCGAGAGACATCTCGAATAAGGAATTTTGTTGTGCTTTTGTCCTTTCCATGTTGGAGAACATAAAAGACGGTGGTGACTCTTGCTTACCGCGACATTTCGCGAACCAGCTAAAAACAGTCAGTTCTATTTCCACCGGTCACAGAACTGGCGACTCTGCTGGGGACACTTAAAGTGAGGTGTACCTTAGGAATAGTTCATCATCATGTTTTCAATTGCTTGCTTTGATTGCTCTAAATATTGTGGGCTTGCCTTGGGAGTTTCATAGATCCTAACCCGGATCTGGGGGATACCTTTTTAGAAAGTAGCAACAAACTGTGAAGGAACTGTGCGGGGTATACCGACATGGTTGAAGCAGTTTGCTACGTTGATGTGGCACTTTGGTGAGTACCGGTAACCCTTGAGTCAAGTCAAGGAGAGTACGGGGCCGCCGCGTGGTGTCGTGAAGCATCAACTGACCTTAGGAACCTTACTTGACCATCCTGGCCTCTTTAGGGGTAGTGAGATGACTGACTTTGGTGCAGTCCGAAGTTGGTCGATACTCGATACTACACTCATTGAGGGTTGTTTTATTGGAATATTTTGATCGCCAGTTCAGTGGCTAAATCAAAACAATGAACACATAAAGCAACCCAATGATATTGAGCTCCTTAGAACCCTGTTACTTTTGATAGGACAGGTTTGAGCCCACCAACTTCAAAGAGGGTAGTACCCAAAATTCATGTTGGCCTAAACTCTAAGGGCTCTTTTGTGTGACTTGTGTGCCTTCATACTTGAACTACTTGCATACTTGTTATCTAACAACATGGGTTCCTTGTAGGTTTTGTTTACAGTCCTTAATTGGGACTCATTACAGGGCCTACTTACATCACTCCATGCATAGCATAACATCATACCATTGCATGCATCTTGCATAAAAACTAATCCATTTCAAGGATCTCAAGGGCTTGTGATGCAGGTCATGATGAATCAAAGTGTCTAGCAAAGGGCAAAGGGGATTTATTTTCCTCTAGCCGAGGTTGTCAGGGGCTATGACCCACTCGATATGGTGAGCCTTGACTCTTGAAGAAGGACTCTCAGCAACATGAAGTTCCTTCAATCAAGCTACCCAAATTCCAATTCTAACAAGTTTCTCTGGTTACCCCGCGAGATCCTTAAAAACATCGCATGCATACATACATATCATTGCATTACAGGTACTCTGTTCTACATGTTGCTTAATATTCTTCGCTCTTTATTTCAACCATCATCATGAATCCTGAATCATCCAATGAACAAGCTATCAAGGCCCTCCAGGCCCAGAACGCCCAGTTCCAGGAGCTGGTCATGAGCTTAGCCCAGGGACAACAGGAATTGAAGACTTTGCTTTTGAAGAAGAAGAAGAAAAGGACTGTTTTGTTCAACCCTAGATGCAAATCCGGGAATGGATCACAAAATGAGGCTGAGCTGACCACCCCATCTGCTGGGAAAGACAGCCTACAAGGGAGAGAGGTTCCAAGTCTCGTGGTCTCCGACACCGAGACAGATTTCAATGATGAACAATACCCTCCTGCTGAGGATAGGTACAAGCAACTAGAGAACCGTCTAAATGCCATGGAGATTCAACAGGTGCCCGGGTTGGACTTTGGAGACCTAGGCTTATCTTCTGGGGTGGTGATCCCTCAAAGGTTCAAGGCACCTGCCTTTGCAAAATACAACGGGGCTTCCTGTCCTAAGTTGCACCTCCGTTCATATGCAAGGAAGATCCAACCCTACACGGCAGACAAGAATCTATGGATCCATTTCTTCCAGGAAAGTCTTTCAGGGACTCAGCTCGAATGGTTCTATCATCTGGATGGAACCAGTATTCGTAACTGGGAGGACTTGGCAACTGCTTTTTATAAGCAGTATCAGTATAATGCCGACCTCGCTCCTACACGTACCCAACTCCAGGGTATGTCACTGGGGACGGGTGAAGGTTTTAAGGAGTACGCGTAAAAGTGAAGAGACCTGGCTTGCAGGGTGCAGCCACCGTTGACTGACCGTGAGCTTGTTGACATGTTCTTGGGAACCTTGTCTGGTCCATTCTTCAACCATCTGATTGGGAATTCTTCTGCTGGGTTCACAGATCTGATCTTAACTGGGGAGAGGATAGAAGCTGGTATCAAGTCTGGGAAGATACAGAAGGGTGACTCCTCGAACACTGAGAAGAAACTATTCAAGAAAGAGTCCAATGCTGCGTACAGTCAGAAGGATCATCGTGACCAACACGTAGGGGTAGTCATGATCTCAGGTTCTGCGTCACACCGTCAACTGCCAAAGGGAAATCAGCGAAGGCCAGACGAGCCTAAAAGACAATTCACCAATATCAATATGCCATTGTCACAAGCATTGCAGCACATGTTGAAAATGAATCTGATTGCGGTGATCAACCCTCCTGCAAATCCCAAGACCTCCTCTCCAAACTACAACCCAAATGCGAGGTGTGCTTATCATTCTGGAAGCCCGGGGCACGATACTGAGGATTGTTGGGCGCTGAAATACAAGATTCAGAACATGATTGACGCCAAGGAGATCGAATTCGAGCCTGCTGAGACTCCCGATGTGATCACTGCTCCCT
The DNA here is from genome assembly GCA_948472305.1 of Vicia faba. Classification (NCBI taxonomy): domain Eukaryota; kingdom Viridiplantae; phylum Streptophyta; class Magnoliopsida; order Fabales; family Fabaceae; genus Vicia; species Vicia faba. The sequence goes on from OX451740.1 coordinate 1,115,254,669, forward strand.
TGCCAAAATATGGCTAGGATTGAGAGACTCTTGTTCATTTAAATTCTGATATTGTATTTTTCTATGCTTATTCAAACAATTATTATGTCAAACTCTATTATTTCATTAATGCATTACACGTGTCTGTTTTGAAGTAATTGTGTTCTCTATATTCAAAATTGCTTTTATTTTTTCTTGATGTTCAACTCTCGATTAATAATCCTAAGCCTCTTGAGGGAGGATGACGAAAACGATACCATGATCTTTACAGTATGCTTTTGAACAGACCCCGCTGATAAGATACAAGCATTGTTTCAATTCCTAAACACTGGAGTCATAAGGACGATAATCGCTCGTCAACCCCTTTGAGCCAAAGAAGTAGGAGTTTTTTTTTCGAAAATTAAAACCCTTAATCATAACCTGGGGCAGGTTAGTTCTCTCAGTTGATCCAAGTGCACAACGAGTGGCACCAAAGAAGTCCTTACAAAACAAAAGACAGTGATGGTTCTGAATAATCATAAAGACAGGCAGTCATCATTTCTCAAAATGAAAGCCCATTAAGTCAAAACCTATTAAGGAGACCTACAAAACTGGGGAATCCCGCTGACTGTAATCACAAAAGAAACAGTTCAGGCAAAAAAAACAGGGGTAACGAAATCAAAAAAGAAAGAGGTCTTACAAACCCTCAACCAAAAAAAGGAATGACCGCCTATTCCAAATAAATTGTCAACATCCGAACCATCACCGGTATATCAGGACAAAGACTCAAACAAGGTCTAACGCACGATCAGCTGAGTTTAGGTTTGAAGAACATCACGAAGAACGGGTGGGTACAAATAAAATTTGAGCCTTTATCCTTTGTTTCTTAAAACCGTGAACCAGGCCACGCTACAACCTTTAAAAGTCCTAGCTGAAGCATGGGTTAGTTCGAAAGCATACTGTTACGAAAGGTATCCTGACTCCTTAAGGCTTGTGGTAAAATAACGAGTTGACATCACAGTTTACAAAAAATTCACTTGTTTTATTGAAAACTGCATTTTCAAAAACTTCAAGACAGACATAAGTTTTGCATTTTTAATATAACATTGCTTGCATATGACTATTTGTTTGAACAGCATAGAAGTTCGCACGACGAATGTCTAATGAACAAAAGAACCTCCAATCAAGGGGCATGGCATGATCATTGTCCAACATCTGGGGCAGTTAGGTCAAGATTCGGAGAATCTCTCAAAAGGCCAACCAGCTTGGGGAAAATCTCCATCTGGATCACTTGGGGCATTGGACGATCAAACGAAGATCTTCTGGTGGTATGGTAACACAACACTACTGACAGTGACAACTCCCTGCATCCTAAGAGCACGGACATAGTCGAAAAAATACTGCGCATAATCAAAGACCCGCTAGGTTGACACACCTAGGCAAAAATAAGGGCTTCCCGGTGAACCAAAAGGGTTCGGGAAAAAATAAGGGATGAAATAGAAAAATCTGCACACCCGGCAAGTCGAAAACCTGAAAAGGCGGCTTGGGCAAAAATAGGTATCCCGATGGACTGAAAACCCGAAAGGGAGGTCCAGGCAAAGTTAGGGATCAAAAGCGTACGACTATGTCCCGTTATCTCGTCACTTGCCTACCAGAAGAAGATTTTTCAATCGGCAGTTATCAAGCACCTCCACAACGTATCTTCTTCTCCCACATCAGAAACATGGGCAATAACGAGTTGTCCAAGCGATCTAGTTTCTCTGTCAACCAAGGTACCAAGGTAGGTTCGGCTAAAGAACATAACCAAGAGGCCTCCACTCCCTGGGAGTAAGACAAGGTTCAACAATACTCTCCCCCGAGCAGAGTTGGTCTCCCGTCATCCCTGAACAGGCACAATATCTCCAGCAAGTCAGCGACACTCTCCCTAAGCAGAGTTAGGTTACTGTCAGTCTTAAGGAAGTTGGATATCCCCAGCAAATATCAATATTCCCCAGTGGAGTATACAGATGTTCCTAAGCAAGCATCCCCGACCGTCTTAATATAAGATTATTCCCCGGCGGAATACAGACATCTAGTGGAGCCACTTCCCAGTGCAGTCCAAAGTCTCCCCAGGAGAGTTGAATCAATCTCCCCAGTAGATTCTGGAAGCTTATCCCCAGTAGGTCCTGGAAGCTTATCCCCTGCAGAGTACGAACGCATCTCCTCGGCTTTATTTAAAGGTTATTCCCCACCAGGGCTTATAACTGGGTTATCCTCAGCTAATTACCACGGAAAGACCGTCCTCGGCGAAGTTCTTCCTACCCCCAGCAGAGTTCATCAGAATCCTCAAACAAAACATATCAACGGAATCCCCAGTGGAGTTATCATCAAAACCTCAGCGAAGTATCTCTTCCCACAGAGTAGATTCCCCTCAGAGTAATATCTTCACCAGAATTATTCCCCAACGGAGTCATCTTCTCCTACCGGTTTGTTCTTGCAACCATCATCCCCAGCGGAAACGAAGAACTCTAATCTTCAACATCAGCCCAGGATTCAACAAACTCCCGACATTCGTCATGGATTTATTTTCCCAGACGAGAATACATTCATAAACATCACATCTTCATAAATTATAGCATGCATACGCATCATACAACACAAATCTCATTTATTTTTGAGAACATCTTAAAATCATGCAGTTCATGCATCATGACATTGCATACGACTAAGACTTTGCCTTTTCAGAAAAAAGTCAATCAAAAGATGATTACCATCTACCTTTACAGTTCCAGATCAACACCGGTAACAAGCCAGGAAAATTCTGGGGACAACTGATCGTGGGTTAATATCCGAAACCGAACAGGACAATTATCTACTTGATCATCCTCAGGCAACCCTACACCGGTTCCTTTTCTTTCAGAAGAAGTCTTACACGGGCTAATCAACAGGCAACCCTACACCGGTTCCTTCTCAACCTCAGATGTAGTTTTACACGAACTCATCATCAGGCAACCCTACACCGGTTCCTTCTCAATTTTCAGACGAAGTCTTACACGGACTTATCATCAAAGTAACCCTACATCGGTTCCTTTTCTTTTAGAAGAAGTCTTACACGGACTTATCTCAAGATGACCTTACCCCGGTTCATCAAGAAGTTTTACACGAACTTATCCTGCAGTAAACTTACCCCGGTTCCTCCAGAAGTCTTACACGGACTTATCTCAAGATGACCTTACCCCGGTTCATCCAGAAGTTTTACACGAACTTATCCTGCAGTAACCTTACCCCGGTTCCTCCAGAAGTCTTACACGGACTTAACTCAAGATGACCTTACCCTGGTTCATCCAGAAGTTTTACACGAACTTATCCTGCAGTAAACTTACACCGGTTCCTCCAGAAGTCTTACACGGACTTAGCTCAAGATGACCTTACCCCGGTTCATCCAGAAGTCTTACACGGACTTATCCCGAAGTAACCTTACCCCGGTTCCTCCAGAAGTTTTACACGAACTTATCCCGAAGAAACCCTACACAGGTTCTCTCTCTCCAGACGTAGTTTTACACGGGCTCGTCGTCAAAAAAACCCTACACAGGTTCTCTCTTCCCAAAGATGCAGTTTTACACAGACTCGTCATCAGAAACCCTACCCAGGTTTTACTTCTTCCAGGATGCAGTTTTACACGGGCTCATCATCAAAGTAACCCCACACAGGTTCCCTTCTCAAACTCCAGACGTAGTTTTACACGGACTCGTCATCAGTAAACCCTACACAGGTTTCCTTCTCAGCTCTAGATGCGGTTTTACACGGACTCGTCATCAAAGTAACCCTACACAGGTTCCTTCTCCATTTCAGATGCAGTCTTATACGGACTCATTATCAGTAAACCCGACACAGGTTTCCTTCCTCCAAAGATGCAGTTTTACACGAGCTCATCATCAGTCAACCCTACACAGGTGTCCTTCTTTCCAAGATGCAGCTTTACACGAGCTCATCATCAGGCAACCCTACACAGGTTCCCTCTTTCAACTTACAAAAATTAACGTTCAACAGACCACCTCCAGATGGCATCTATAAGCCCATCCACCTATCAACAGTCTCCAAATGGCATCTATAAGCCCATTCCCGACAAGGTTCTGTCACATCTCCAGATGGCATCTATAAGCCCATCCTCCCATACCATCTTTCCAAATGGCATCTATAAGCCCATTCCCGACAAGGTTCTGTCACATCTCCATATGGCATCTATAAGCCCATCCTCCTATCCACCATCTCTCCAAATGGCATCTGTATGCCCATTCCCGACATTACGTTGCTGATATTCTACTATGTGAGTGCAAATTTCTGGGCACTCTAGTGTTCAATCATCTTCCACCTTCGGATCACGAAAGGCACACAAGCCAATCTACATCCTCAGGTTTAAGAAGATTGAACAGGGGAAACTGTTGTACCCCAAAATTTTCCCTCCCATATTCTTCAAGTTTGACAAGCATCATCTCAATTTGCTCAAGCCTACTCAAGGGTTGCACAGTTCAAACACCCTCCTAAGGCAGTCAAAATTAGGGTTTTGGTTCTTGCAAGGAAGTTGAGGTTTTCAAGGGCTCAATCAAGCCCCACATGCCTATAAACATTGTCAAGCATCCATGTGTCAAGTTTCAAGGCTCACGGCATCAAGTTGCACAGTCAAAAACCCTAATTGCTTCACAATCAACTGCAGGGGCAAAATGGTCATTTGATAGTCAAAAGTCAAAATTTTTGGTCAACATCTTATTTTGAAGCCACAATCATCATTTGATAAAGTCTTGATCATGATTCCACAAGAATGGCTCAAAAATCATCAAGATGTCAAAAGTTTCTATTTTGGGACAGCTGAAAAGTCAACTGTAACTTGACCAAGGCATAACTTTTTCATGGTTCATCAGAAAAATCCCATCCAATGCTAATTTTGAAGGGGAGGACATTTCCTACAACTCATCTTCACATTCCAAGTCCAATAAATGCTCTCCCAAAAAGTTATCAATTTCTACATTATAGGTCATTTTCAAAAGTCAACAAAAAGGCACTTTAAGTCAAAGACCATAACTTGAGATTGGTAAATCAAAATGACATGGGACCAAAGGCATTGGTTAGAGGACTTCAATACCTTTCCAAAATGTCCAAGAACATGTTCATATGATCAAAATTGAGCAAGATATGCATTGGAGAAGTTGGGAAATTTTTGTGAAATGGCAAAAGTCAACTATCCTTGAAACTTCAATTTTTGACAAAATGGCCCACTTTTTCCACTTGATTCAGCCTTGTCATGCCACCCACGTGTCCCATGATCAACTTCAAGACCAAATAATTATTTTTCTATTTTTATTTAATTTTTATGGATTTAACTCATTTTAATCCATAATAATTTAAGTAAAATCAAAAAAATTGATTAAATGGTATCATGTGGTTTGATTAGCCTTCATGAAGCATATTCTAGTTGCCAAATTCGTGTAAAGTCCATTTTAAGCATGAAAATTCAAAATTTGGACAAAGCTTTCAAAGGCCTTTAATGGTGGTTAAGAAGAAATCCAAAACTTCAATGCACAAGTTTAAGGCTCCTAATGCTGACTTAAATCCCTTGATACATACATATGAAAGCCTCTCCAACCTCAAGCACGACCTAGAACTCATTGAAACGATAAAACCAAATTCCAAAAACTTGAAGAAAAATTGAAAACTGAAATCCATATTCCAGCGCAATTCAAACACTTTTCTTGATTCTAACACATTCCTAACACTCCTAGGAATCTTTTGCAATAAAAAACAAGCTTTAAAGCTCCAGGAAACGCCATTCACAGTCATACGGTTCATCACTTTTTTTCAAAATCATAATCATCGATTCATGTATTTTTAACAGTTTTTATTGATTGTATCATGTTCACAGGACCCATACGAAGCTATTAGTGTAATTGAATTGCATTATGGCACCCAGAATTGCAAAACACCATTGGTAAGTTCTAGGGTTTCAGAGCTTTTGAATTAGGGCTTTTCACATACGGTAAAATCAGACCTCAAAACGCACATGGTTGAAACCGCCTGAGTGAGACGAACCCATTGCAACCATCGCGCCTTTTTTATATTACCTGTAGCCCTAATCGCTATTTTGGACGTTTGCATTTTGTGGGGGTTTAAAACCCCCGTTATTTGTTTGTTTTTGTTTCAGGAAACGCGAAGAAGATGAGATGTGGAAGCAGGCCATTGGTCCGTTCAAATGATATGCGCCCGTTTTTTATTTTGCAGCATTGGAATTGGTTATTGCATATATTAATTCTTTTTTGTTTTATTGATGACTGAAACAAAGTGGTGGAGTGGTTAAGGCAAGCGTGTAAAAGGTATTGGGACCTGGGTTCGATTCCCAGGTCCCCCCAAAACCCAATATCATTTTTTCTATTACGCTCATGTGCAGGCCCTCAAATAGCTTCCACCATAAACCCTCACAGATCAGCTTGCCAAGTGTCTCAAGCGCCAATCCAGTGGCCAAAGCATGAAGACCATGGTGCTCAGGAGTCAACACAGGCGTAGGCAACCAGGAAAGTCAAAAGGGGCTTGAAGGTTCATGGGCCTCAGAAAGTCCAGACCCACCTCCATTTTTATTCACACCCTTGGTCTACTCTCTTTCTTTTTTCATTTTTTTCTTTTTATTTTCTTTATTAATTATTCTTAGTATTTAATTAATTAACATAATTAACATTTTCACAAGTAAAAATTCAGAAAAAATAAAAAATGTAAATATTTTATTTTTATTAATTTCACTTAGGTAATTATTTTGTAAATAAGCATTAAATCAAATTAATTAGTTTAATTAGTTTAATTTTCACCTTTTCTATAATAAATAAAAACAATTTAGAATTAGGACTTTCAACTTTTAATTTCTTATTTTTATTTTATTAAAAAACATAAAAACACAAAAAATATTTTCTTAATTAATTAATTAATTAGTAATTAGGCTTTATTTAATTAATTGCATTTAATTCAAAAAAAGGACAAAATTCAATTTCTTTCTCAAAAGGGTCAAAACCCTTAGGACGTTCCCGATTTAATTCTTTCGCGCATTATTCTTATTTCGATTATTTATGTAACTGTTTCTGGATATGTAATAGTAATTAGGTTTATCTCTTTATTTACTATTTCTCGCACTTTATTTCCAAACGGGTTTTGTTTTTTTGGCGATGTATAGACCCGCGCCTTGTAATAGTTAGATTTACATTTCTGCAATTTATTTTCCGCACTCCTAATTGTTAACAATGCATGAAAGAATGTATGTAAATAAAATTAATCCGTAGCTCACAAATAACATGTACAAAGACAATTAACTGAAAAACAACACACAAAGCACATGCCACTCCTAGGGTACGCCTCACTGGTTGCCTCGAACGTGGTCATCAAGTATAGGGTGTCTTAGAGGTCGCCCTTCTGTCCAAAAGATCCAGTTGCCTCAAAACGGTTGCCTCGGATACAAAGGATCTAGGACATTAGGGTTACTTCTAAGGAGTCCTACCATTGCTTCGGTGACCACACATGTCCCGATCATCGAATTGACCCGAATACCTCCAACGATGGTGCTACCTACCTCTCAATGGTGGGATAGCACTATCTAAAGGACTCTTACACAGCCCAATTCCTTAGAGTAGGTAGATTTCTCTTAAGTACTTGCTCTTTTCAAAACAAAAAAAAATACTTTTCGCACCTACACTTTCAAAAGGTTTTCAAACAAATTTTTCATACACTCTTGAGGACAGATACAAGAGTTACTTAGAAATTTTTCAAACGAAACTTTTTCAAAACCCACACACACTTGAAAAGCAAACAAATTTTGAAAACATAAGAGCAAGTACCTAAGAGCCCGTGGATAACCACGGATAGAAAGTGTGCTAGCACCTTCCCTTTCTATAAATCTACCTCCCAAACCGAGAGACATCTCGAATAAGGAATTTTTCTGTGCTTTTGTCCTTTCCATGTTGGAGAACATAAAAGACTGTGGCGACTCTTGCTTACCGCGAAATTTCGCGAACCAGCTAAAAAACAGTCAGTTCTATTTTCACCGATCACATAATGCATTTCTTATGGAGAGAAAACATAAATATAAGGGCTAATGCATTAGGGATTCAACATATTATAGGTCATTCAAGGCATGGTTCAGGTTATCACTTTCAATACCATTCAAAATTATTTTTGATTCTAAGTTTACCAAAATTCATTCAACAATACTCAAGTTGTGATTCAAGATGTGATTCATTCAAGTGGAGTTCATTCAGAATTCGAGAAGCAAAAATGTCCAAATTAAACTAGTTCATCCATTGACTTCATTAAAAAATGATTCAAGTTCGTTTCCGTTTCAATTATCATACATCATGTTCACTACACCACTGCCTTTACATAAACCATTACCATTACAAGGTAACCTCGTGTCAAAAACATTACAACTCAAAAATAATTACAAAAAAGAAGTTTTCATATCTATCCTAAAGCCTATATCTTCATACTTCAAAGTCTTCCATGATAAGCCTCCATGTTTCAAACTCTTTGTCGTCTACCATAATTTCATTCTCTTCAAGCCTTGAAATGAGCCAAAAGAGTACTCTACCATGCCATTATCTTCCTTGCTAACACCCAATTCCATGCTTGAAAATCACAATTGAGTCGACATAAAACCAAGCATACCATGTCAGTTTCAGCATAAGCGGCAATCCAAACATCATTAAGCCCCTTTAATTCTAAGCATTCAAACATACGTCGTCCAAAACAACATGAAAGCAATGTGGAAATCTGAATTCTCAGCATATACAATCAAATACAGCCCCGTTATGCAAAAATTTTCAAGATATGCTCAAGCATTCAAACAAGATCAAGGCTAAATCAAACGTCTAACAGCTACATCATGTTCATTCACCAACAGGAAGTTAAACTCAGACATGGGTACATGGCACATTCAAAATCCGCAAACAGAAAATCAAGTAACAGTGCAAATTTGCTAAAAAAAACCAGAATACCTACATATTGCTACTCAACTGTTAACTATCCTATCAATGCAAACTCAAGCCAGGAACATATGCCGGCTAAAATAGCACCAATAGTTAACAGAATTTCTAACGAATCCTAACTGTCATAATCTTACAACTGTCCAAAAAAAGCCTCCCAACTATTCTAGTCAACTAAATTCCAAACAACTCTAATAGCTCTCTTACCGCTCTCTAACAACCCCTAAATAACCTTCTAACAACTCTTAACAGAAATTACAAACAGCTAACAAACTGTCCAAACAGAAAGTATCTCTTAACTGACTTTCTAACCCTTGTCAGTTTCTAACCAAACTCTAACTAACTTTGCAATAGAAACCTAACTGTTAACTAACAATCCATAAAAGAAGTTCCCAACTTCTTCAACTTCTTAACTGTTTTCTAAACATAAGTTACCAACAGAAAACTTCATAACTAACTTTTAACTTCCTAACCAACTAATTTGCCAGCTCATTCAAACAGAAATCAAAAACCAATTTAATAGAAAACTAACTAACTTCTAACAGTTTGCAACTAACTGTCATATTCCCTAACTATCCAGCAGAAAAATAATTCAACCAATTTCCTAACCACCTCTAACATAATTTCTCAACCAATTCCATAACGACCTCAACAGAAAAATTTATAATAGAACGCCAGAAAGAAAAGAGGGATAACATATCATAACAAAAGAGAGGAGAGGCAGAGATTCAAAAAAAAGATCATTGATAAATAGAAAAAGTCACAAAAAAAGGACCTTACCTTTTTTCGGCAAAATTCCCCTTCACCCTGCTCAATCTCAATCATCACTTTCTTCAATCTTCCACAACCTCATCTTTTTTGGATTCTCTCTGCATCTTTACTGAACCTTCATTTTCAACTCATCAGCGTTCGTTATTCTTCATCACCATCTTCATACGACCTCATACATCATCAGTATCATCTTTAATCCTCTACAAGCCTCATCATCTTCTGAATCAACATCGCAACTGCATCGTATCTGTCATCATTATTCTCGTTTTGTTTCAAAACTGCAAGAACAACAACTCTTTGGTTCGCTCATCTTCGCGCATCATCTTGCAGACAACAACACCATTCATCACTGTCACGCACAACAACAAATGAAAAAGAAAAAGAGGCTAAAGAGAAGACCAAGACTCACCCAAAAACTTCGTCGTTGTTGATTCGCGAGAAATGATGAAGAGCGAAACTGAATCGCGAAGAAGAAGAATGAGTCGGAATTGAGATCGAAGTGAGATGACAATTCATGGGGCCTGAAGCCTCAAATTGATGAGCAAATTACAAAGCCACAGTGTGCGAACCGAATTTGGCATAAAAGAGGATCGCTGTTTGAAATGGAGAAGAAAGGCTTTCCAGTAGTGATTCAGACGGGAATGAAGGCGGGGAAAAGAGAAAAAAGGTTGAGGCATTGACGATGGCGAATCGCTGGTGTTCATATAAGAATGAAGCCGGGCTGCTTGCAAGGAGAATAAGAAGAGAGTATCGTGTTTGAAGAGGAAGTCAGATCGTCATACAAACTTAACCCTAAACTCACAAGCTGCAAGATGCACTGTATCCTCCATTTTTTTGTTATTTCATTTTATTTTATTTTAATATATTGTTAATAAAAATAAATAATGTTGGATATACTTGGTTGGGCTTAATGTCACGTTTTAATGCACACCATACAGATTTATACACCACCCTGCTTTTCCTTTGATTTTCATTTGGTTATTAATTTTGTGTAATTAATTATTGATGATTCTTTCATGATTTTTGGCGGAAATCTTGTGTGAATATTAATATGTTGATTCCCGACTTTGTCCCATTTTTTCGGATTTTTTCCATTAGTTTAAGAATCATTTGGTTAATATTTGAATGTGTAGCTAAAGTAAGGTTTTAAGTTTGATTCTTGTAGGTTCTTCCTATTTGATTCAATTTCTTGGCATGTCGATTGATTTAGTAACAAGCTCTGGTCCATAAATGCTTGATTGAAGTTCCTTAGATATGGTAACAAGCAAAGAAGTGTTCCACCCCCATGGGGACTCTATGTAGAGTTTTCTTATCATCAAGAGGATTCGACCATTCGAGGAAGCTTTCAGTAGAGTTTTATTATTGCTTGTGTGGTCTTGAAGAGGCAACAGACTTTCTCCGTTCGGTATCATCGTGGCCTTACTGTATTCCTCATTTTCTCACTTTATCATACTTCCTTACCGCTTTTCTATAAATCGTGAGAAGTAGGATTCTACTGCTTTCTAGATACCATGAGAAGTAGGAAATAAAGAGCGTTCGCTCGAAGTCGCTGTTTAAAGACCTGTAGCAGGCATTCTGCACTTCATTTTCTATATGTGTTGTGCTTGTGTTTGTTTCTTTAGTTGTTGATCGATGAGTCACTCAATTTAGAAATTGAGATCACGACATCTCTCTCTGTGCATGCTCCCTATAGGATTTTATCGCTTTCCTTTATTTCTTGTTGATCGATGAGTCACTCAATTTAGAAATTGAGATCACGACTTCACTCTCATTGCATGTTCCCTATAGGATAGTTTTGTTAGACTTTTTTTGGCATGCTAACTTAGATAGGATCTCTCTAGGTGTGCTCTCTTGAGCTTATTAGCATGTTTCTTTTATCCTTGTACATACCATGTTCACTTAGGATGTGCTTTCTCCTTTCGGACGCAAGTTAGACCTTAGGTTGCAAACCATGCATGCTAACATTAGGTAGAAATTTCCACTTTCATCCTTGACGTAGGGCTACCATTGTATGATAACATTAGGGTAGAAATAGGCTAGTCTCCCTTAGACTCTTTTCTTTCCTTTTTGCATCCATGCATTTAAAACTAAAACCTTTTCTTTAGCAAATTATAAAACATGCTAATTTCACTTAAACCCTTTTTCAAGGTAACAAAAACACACCCATAAGATTAGAACAACAAGAGTGGATACCATAGAGTACTACGGGCGTGTGGGGTGCTAATACCTTCCCCTCGCGTAACAGACTCCCTTATCCGATCTCTTGGTCGCAAGACTGTGACTTCTCCCTTCTCAGGTTTTCTCGATGTTTACCTTTCCATTCATGTAGGATAAAAGATGTTTGATGGTGTAATACGGTGGGAGAACTGACTTGGGTGTTTTGCTTTTGATCACAATTGTTGCGGATAGAAAGAGTTGCCACCGAATTTTCTTTTATCCAATAAAGAAAGGTTGAAAGGAACAGGAAATACCTTTAGAGATGTTTTCTTGAGTTCGGGGGGTAGGTTATGAAAAGGGAAGGTGTTAGCACCCTTTTCATCCGTAGTTATCTACGGGCTCTTAGTTGCTTGCTAGATCACTTTCTTTTGTTTGAAAATGTGCTTTGTGATGTGGGTTTGAAAATATTTTGAAAACGTCTTTGTAATGATTCTCGTTTCTATAAGAATGCGTACAAAGCGTTGGTTTTGAAAATAGTTCAAAGATGTGTTTGTTTGTGGAAGATGTTTTTGAAAGGGATTTTGAAAAGTGCCTTTGTAATGATTCTTGTCTCTATAAGAATGCGTACAAAGTGTTTTAAACTTTTGAAAATGTTTCAATTGAAAATGTTAGTGTGTAAATGATTTTTTAGTTATGAGTGAGCAAGCAACTACGAGCATCCTACCTACTCAAAAGGTCTTTGTTCTTTTCCTCCTCCTTTAGATGTTGCTATCTTACCATTGATTTGGTAAGAAGCCCCATCATTTGATATGAATGGACGAGGGTGGGTCGGTTGTATAGTCATAGAAGGAAACCTATGAGACGTTTTAGCAATTTCGTATAGGGACTAGATCATTCACCGAAGGCAACATCGATGGTCATTGAGGGACTACGATCTTTTATCGAGGGTCTTTCTAAAACACCCATATTTGAGGGACATGACTATTTTCCGAGGCAACAAGTGAGATTATCCAAGAGGTGCATGTGTGCAAAGTGTGTTTGATTGCATGCATTTAGTCTTTGATTAGGGTTGTCTACTTATTAGTTTTATCTTGCCATACACCCTAATTACTAACATTTGTATAAAGCAATAAAAATACAGAAAATAAATATCCTACACTATTACAACCATATTAAATAACAAGAAAATATAAAGACAAAACAAAATAAAAGAAGTAAAAAACAAGTTCTTCGATCCAGGAAGAATACAACCTTTGATTCTGCTCTTCCTGGCTCCTTTTGATTTGGGCCTAGCAGCCAGTGTGAGATGGAGCCTTCGATTATGCTTTTATGCTTCCTTCAATTGTAGGAATGTTAGGGTGAGCAAGTAACCTTCGATCATGCCCTTTGTCCTTCTTTCAATTGGGGCCTGGAAGTCAGTATGGTCAACCTTCATTTCTCCCCTTCTTGCTCCTTCATTTGGACTGTGAAGCAATATGGTCCTGCAAAGAAGCATGAGAGTGCATCCTCCATTCACGCCCTGTTTTTCTTTCGTTTGGGACTGTGAGACACTAAGGGTGCGAAGCTTGAGGCTTCGTTTCACACGAGACTTCTTCTTTTGTTTAGGGTCTATACAACTTAGTTCTACCATACACTTGGACAAGAAAAACAAACGAAAAGGGCATAAAATAAAAGTAAACAAATGGCGTGTACATGCTTAAAATGAAAGGGTTAAGGTCAGGGGACTTACCTTGCTTATGAAGTTAGTGCTTTTGGACCTTGAGTGATTGGATGGATGCTCCTGGATTCGAAGGAAAGAAACAAGTGTGGTGTTCCTTTAACTGGATTCGAAGGTCAAGAAGAGTGGGGTTGTGTTTGTTGTTTCTGGATTTAAAGGAGAAGAACAGGTGTAGTGTTTCTTCTGCTAGATTCGAAAGAAAGAACAAAGCTTGGGGTTGCTCCTGGATTCGAAAGGGAAAAGAAACAGGTGTTGTGTTTCTAGTGTTAGATTCGAAAGGGACAGAAACAAAGGTATGGTCTTTTGATTCTGGGTTTGAGAATGTGTTAAGTGTTGGATGGTTTTAACACAATCAAAGTTTCCAACTATCAAAAACCTCTAGATATGTTGTCCAGCCCCCTAAGATGTATTATGGGACATCTTATTTATAGATGAAGTTGGTTGAGGTTTAGGAGGGAAAACAAAAGAATTTGAACAAATTGGGTATACTGTTCTTGTAGTCTTCGAGGTGCAGTCTTGTATGCCATTTTGGTGCAAGAATAGGGGTTATATTGCAGGACTGCTGTGCAGCAGTTTTGGAGCGTTGTGGCCAGTATAGCAGCACAAGCATCTTTGAATATTTCCAATGTTTCGTTTGACTTCATAAGTCCAACCTTCGACCAAATCCTCTCTTTAGACAACAATATGTGCCTTTCGAATGGCCCATTTTTGTGCATCCTTCGAAGGGGCCAAATGTATGCCCCTTGAATGGGCCACCAAAATATGTCCTTCGAATGGGACATCCACGTGTGTCTTGCAGGTCCTTAGAATAGGCCACCAAATATGTCCTTCGAATGGGACATCTAGGTATGTCTTGCAGGTCCTTCGAATGGGCCACCAAATATGTCCTTCGAATGGGACATCCAGGTATGTCTTGTAGGTCCTTCGAATGGGCCATCAAAGTATGTCCTTCGAACGGAACAACAATTGTGTGTCATAGTGTAGAAACTGTGTGTTGAAGATTTTCAAGGGTGGAATCGAAGCAAGCTATTTCAAAGGGAGATATTATCCATTCGAAACTAGTATTAAAATAGCCAATGCATGAGGGAAGTTACTGCCTTGTGATTTGAAACAAGTAGGAAAGAAACCTTTGCTTCCTGAATTAAAACAAACACTGTAAGGGGTCATTGCTTTGTGAATCAAAGCAAGCATGTAAGGGGTCATTTCTTCAATCGAAGCTTGCATGCAGGAGGCCACTTGATTTGTTGGTGCTAGCATGAAGGGAAGCTATTACCTTGTGCAGGCAGGCATGCAGGAAGCCCTTGCCTTGTACTTCATGTAGGAGGCGAATGTTGAAGGTGGATTCGAAGCAGACATGAAGGGGAATTCGAAGCAAGCATGGAGGGAGTTATTTTTCCAATCGAAACAGGTATGTAGTCAAACATTTACCCAATCGAAACTTGTCTAATGCAGGAATCAAATGTCCAATCGAAGCAGGCATGCATGAAGCCATTTGTCTAATCGAAACAAGGGAAATCGAAGCAAACTTGTTATTCCTTAAAAAAATCTGTTTTCCCTTTTTACAGTTTCCTCTTTAACTTGATGCTGAAAAATCCAATTGTGCTTGTGCAAGCTTGGATTTTTGAGAATCCTTATGAGCAATGCCTTGAGAAAAGAGAGGGAAAATTTTGGGGTACAATAGTTGCCCCTGTTCAATCTTCTTAAACCTGAAAAGCAAGTATGACACGTTGTCGTTCCTAGCTTGAAGGTAGAAGATGATTGAACACTAGAGTGCCCAGAAATTTACACTCAATGATGTGGTGTTTGATTATGTAGAGAATGAGCTTAAAGATATCATTTGGAGAGATGATGGAAAGTTGTCGGAGATGAACTTATAGATGTCATCCAAAGGTGATTGTTGATAGAAATTAGACTAAGTCTAAGTTTTACTGTAACTGGGAGGAGTGTCAGAATAAAACTTTGGTTAATTTAACTCTGAATGATATACTGGAATGGACCCGTGTTAAGCCGTGTCTGGAAATGTATTAGAAGGAACCTGTGTAAGATTTCTTTATGATGAGCCTGTGTAGGGCTTCTTTAGGAGATATATGAGAGGGAAGCTTGGGTAGGGCTTCTTCAGGATGAATCCATGTGAAACTTCATCTCAAAATGATAAGGAACCTGGGTAGGGTTGCTTCAGGCTGAGTCCGTGTGAAACTGCATCTGAAAATGAGAAGGAACCTGGGTAGGATTGCTTTAGGATGAGTCCGTGTAAAACTTTATCTGGAAATGTATGAGAATGAACCTGGGTAAGGTTGCTTCAGGATGAGTCAGTGTAAAATTTTATCTGGAAATGTATGAGAAGGAACCTGGGTAGGGATGAGTCAGTGTAAAACTTCATATGGAAAATGAGAAGGAACCTGGGTAGGGTTGCTTCATGATGAGTCAGTGTAAAACTTCATCTGGAAATGAGAAGGAACCTGGGTAGGGTTTCTTCATGATGAGTTTGGGTAAGACTGTATCTGGAAATGTCTGAAAAGGAACCTGGGTAGGGTTACTTCATGATGAGTGTGTATGAAACTCCATCTAGAAAATAAGAAGGAACCTGAGTAGGGTTGCTTCATGACGAGTCCATGTAAAACTTCATCTAGAAATGAGAAGGAACCTGGGTAGGGTTGCTTCATGATGAGTCCGGGTAAGACTGCATCTGGAAATGTCTGAGAAGGAACCTGGGTAGAGTTGCTTCAGGATGAGTCAGTGTAAGACTGCATATGGAAATGTATGAGAAGGAACCTGGGTAGGGTTACTTCATGATGAGTCCGTGTGAAACTTCATCTGGAAAATGAGAAGGAACCTGGGTAGGGTTGCTTCATGATGAGTTTGTGTAAAACCTCATCTAGAAATGAGAAGGAACCTGGGTAGGGTTGCTTCATGATGAGTCCGGGTAAGACTGCATCTGGAAATGTCTGAGAAGGAACCTGGGTAGGGTTACTTCATGATGAGTCAGTGTGAAACTTCACCTAGAAAATGAGAAGGAACCCGGGTAGGGTTGCTTCATGATGAGTCCGTGTAAAACTTCATCTAGAAATGAGAAGGAACCTGGGTAGGGTTGTTTCATGATGAGTCCAGGTAAGACTGGATCTGGAAATGTCTGAGAAGAAACCTGGGTAGGGTTGCTTCAGGATGGCCGAGTAGATAGTTGTCTTATCTTGTTTCAGGTGTTAATTTCTAATCTTAGAAAGAAAGATAGTTTTCCTGGCTTGTTATAGGTATTAATCTGGAACTTGTTTTTTGTTGGCCGTAGAGATAGTTGTCCTATCTAGTTTCAGGTATTAATCTATGACCTTAGAAAGAAAGATAGTTTTCTTGGCTTGTTACAGTTATTAATCTTCAATCCGCTCATGTAGATAGCTTTCCTGGCTTGTTACAGGTGTTGATCTACAATCGGTCGTCCACAGATAGTTTTCCTATTTTGTTTCAGGTATTAATCTGGAATTTTCTTTTTGTTGGCTGTAGAGATAGTTGTCATGTCTTGTTTTAGGTATTAATCTTTGACCTTTTGAAAATGATTATGGTATTCACCAAAAAGGACTTTTGTTGGTTGAATTTTCCCTGCAAGGAAAAAGGTTAGTTGCATGCAGATGTATGCATGGCTTGATGATGTTCTCAAAATAAATGAGATTATGTTGTATGCATTTATCATGTATGTAATATGATGCATGAAATGTGAAATGTTGTTTGAATGTATCTTTGTCTTGGAAAATAAATCCTTGACAAATGTTGGGGAGCTTTGGGAAGTTGAATCCCAGACTGCCGTTTGGGATGAAGAGTATGCACACCTTCAGACCTTGTTTTAGAATGTTTCCACTGGGAATTCCTGTTTTGTGGTTTGAGGAGAAATCCGCTAGAGGATGTTGGCTTTGCTTGAGAAGAAAACTTTGTGGAGAGTGTTGATTTCCGCTTGGGGAAAGGAGTTCAGGAGTCTTGGTTGTTTGTTGCTCTACTGGAGAGTTATCTCTTGATGGAATATAAAGGAAATTAGAAACTTGTTGGGGACAAAGAAGTTAACTGTTATCTGGTTATCTTCTAGGTTTTGCAGCAAATCACTGGGAATTATAGAAAAGTATACCTGGGAAGAGGGGTTGTGGTCCCCTGAATTGTGATAGTTTGGGAGGCAAATTCAGGCTGGGGAATTTTTCCGTTTGTTGGGGAAATAAACCCTATTTCCAATCTGCTGGAGAGGTGTTTTCTTTTGGCAGCACTCCTTGAGGATTCTTCTTGAGACCAACTCAGTTGGGAAGAAGGTTTTCCAGAGATTGAAACTTTGGCTGGGGATTGCCTGGATCCAACTTTGTGGGGATATCCATGAATTTGGCCTGGATGGGTTTGTACCCTTATCCGTGAAGATTATTCTATGGGGATAACCTTATAGAGATGACTTTGTGGGGACTTGACTGAGGATCACCCTATGAAAAGGAATTTGTGAGAATTTGTCATTGCCTCTAGTAGTAAGGGTTGTGTTCAATGCCCCAAGTGATTCAAATACAGACCTGCCTCTGATTATTCAGCATTTCTTGAGAGATTTCTTGTAATCTCAACTTGATTTCCCCAAGACGACTTGGATAGTGACATGTCATACCCCCTTGCTTATAGGAGATTTTTCATTGGAAGTTGTGATACGGTGGCAGAACTGACTGTTTTTTGTTGCTACTGGTTTTGTGTTTTTTGTTTGCAAATGTACGGTAAGCAAGAGTCTCCACCATCTTTTATTTCATCCAACAAAGGAAAATGGAAAAAGAACAGAAAAAGCCTTTTTCGAGATGTTTCTGAGTACGGGGGGTAGATTATAGAAAGGGAAGGTGTTAGCACCCTTTCTATATTTGGTTTTCTACGGGCTCTTAGGTACTTGCTCATTCTTAAATTTCTTTTGTGTGTTTGTGTGCTTTAAGAAATTTCACCAAGGCCTTCGCATGAGCCTCAGAGCATAATAATAAAGCCAGCATGGAAATCTTTGAGGAGTCTTCCATAGCTGTTTAACTACGTTGTAGTCGCTTCTCTTTATAATTTTTAGAATTTCTTCCATCTCCTTTTGGGAGACCTCAGGGATAGATACTGATTGCGCCTTCATCCGGACATGCTCAACCAGAATGCCTTTGCCCCGAGTTTCAGTCGACTCGGTGGTAGGAGTATCAGCAGATGTAACTATAGGAACAATAGTAGTAGTAGTGTCAATAGGAAAAGGAACAAGGATGATCACAGGACAAGTAACAGTCTTTGGAGGAGCAATCTCTGGGGATAATACTCTGCCACTTCGGGTTATCTTGCTAGTTCCTGCAATGTTGCTGATGTCTGGGTCAGCCTTCTCAGAAATTGAGTCTTCAACAGCCGACCAATCCTGCTTGACGATGTGATAGTAGACATCGCCCCCATAATTCCATGGGACAATTTTATCTGATGAGTATGGGATTGGTCCAGGCATAGTAATTATCAGTGGAGCCACTTTAGGAACTAATGTAATCCTAACGGGTCTTTTGGTGGAGACCCTAGAAGGATTGGTAGAAATGGTTACTATTGAAACATCATTGTAAGAAATGGTTAGAACGAGAGTCTTCTCAAACAAAATCTCTTTGTCGTCTATTAGGCGTTGAACACCTGCTTTCAATAAATGACAGCCAGTTGGTAGGGATAAACAGAGGTGGAAGCTTTTGTCACATCCTGGAAATAAACCGACATTCAACAGGTTCCTTTTGATATTCACGATAGGAGTAACAAGTTCATTAACAAAAGTAACAAACATATCATCTTCAACAGCGTTAACATCACCGCCATGCTTGGGCATAGGAGTGGTGATAACATTCGGGATTTTAGGAGCATCAAATTCAATTTCTTTTGCTTCAAGAAAGTCTTGCACGTTGTTTTTCAAAGCCCAACAGTTGTTAGTATCATGGCCTGGACTTTCTTAATGGTATGCACAGCGAGCATTAGGATGGTAATGAGGAGAGGTTATGTTAGGATTCTTCAGAGCTTCTTTCAAAGTTACCAGATTAGATCTCAACAAATGTGGCAGGACTTGAGATAGTGTCATATTAATCCGGGTAGATTGTCTTACTGGTCTTTCTGTTCTAGGTTGGTTGCTTCTTTGTTGAGTAGGTGCAGGCTTTGCGATCATGACAACCCCCACCATTGGACGATGTTCAGTTCTATTCTAATTCCTTTGAGGATACACAACACCAACTTATTTCTTCCCGATAAATGGTTTGCTTACAGCAGCGGAGGATGTGTCTTTTTGAATCTTCCCACTCTTAATCACAGCTTCCACTCTTTCTCCGGTCAAGATTAATTCAGTAAAGCCTGCTGAGGAACTTCCAATTAAGTGATTAAAGAAAGGACCAGACAGGATACCCAAAAACATGTCTATTAGTTCTCTTTCAGAAGGGGAGGCTGGACTCTTCCTGCTAAGTCCCTCCATTTCTGAGCGTAGTCTTTAAAACCTTCATTTGAAACCATAGCCATACTCTAGAGTTGAGTACGGGTGGGAGCAAGATCTGCGTTTTATTGATATTGTTTATAGAAAGCAGCGACATGGTCTTCCCAATTATGAATGTTGGCCCTTTCTAGTTGATAGAACCAATCTAGCTAAGTCCCAGATAGACTGTCTTGGAAGAAGTGGACCCACAAATCTCTATCAGCAGTGTGAGGCTGTATCTTCCTCACATAAGATCAGAGATGCATCTTGGGACATGAAACCCCGTCGTATTTAGCGAACACTGGTGCCTTGAATTTTGGTGGAATAACAATCCCAGATACCAATCCCAACTCCTCAAAGTCCAGCCCGAGCACTTTCTGAATTTCCATTGCACTTAGTCATTCTTCCAGATGTTTGTATTTGTCGTCGGCCAGAGGATATTGCTCTTCAGAGTAATCTTCTTCTTCTTCCTCTTCAGATTCTCGCTGGATAACTGCTTCCTTGCCCTTCACTTCTTGATTATCCTTTTCACCAGATGACGTTGGAAAGTATATAGTCCGTCTGGCTTGTCCTTGGAACCTTCTTTCCATATTCAGAACTCCGATTATTTTCTTTGCTTTCTTCTTCTTTTCTTCAACCAGCAAAGTTTTCAAATCCTCTTGTCCTTTGGCTAGAGTCGAGAACATCTTTTGAAACTGAGCATTTTGTGCCTGGAGGTCTTTTAATGTCTGCTCGAGATCCATCTTACTGAAATAAACAGTAGAAAGATGAGGAGACTTGTTGTAAAAAACCTGCTTATGTTATGATGAATTATAGATGCATATGCAATGATTTCAAGGAAATTAGAGATTTAAATTTGCTTTAGACCAAAAAGGAACACATGTTATATTAATAAATCAAAGTTTAAGTACATCATGCCTCTTTTGGGTTTACAAAGAAATACAAAAAATCTAAGATAAAAAAGTTGTACGCATCCTCTTTGGTGCAATGTAGGCGTTCAGGCTCCGCTCCTCATGAAGTTTCTTAGTGAGTTCCAAAACCTTCTTCTCACTGGCGTAGAATTGGGCCTCAAAAGTGTCTCGCTCCCCCTTAAGCTATATCCAATCCATTTGTAAGTCTCCCAGAGAGGTGGGCATGTCAGGATGTAGGATAGTGTATGGAACATCTCCTTCCACAATAGGGTTTATGATTATCGGGAGAATGGAGGGGTAAGGCATTATAAGACTTTGAGCACGAGCCCATACCCACTTAAGGTTAGGCTCAAGAGGGATGGAATTATTATGCCCCAATGTCTTGCTATCTACCTTGTTCAACATCCTCCAAGCTCGGATAAATCTCTGGCGATGACCTTGATCGTCGCTCTCGTAGTCAAATACCAAACCTTGAATGAGCATCTCATGTGGGCCATCCCTTCGAGCGTAACCAAATTGTCTTAAAGCTAAACAGAGGTTATAGGTGATACCTCCTCTAATTCCAAGTAAAGGGACATTGGGAAATTCTCCACAACGGTCGACAATAATAACATTCTCTATAGATCGGGAACACCAATGAATGTCTGAATGTTTGAGTGTCATCAACATATGTGACCACCTTGGACCTTGCTTGTTCTTCAATACAGATTGGGGAAGATGCGAAATAAACCATCTTGCCAAGAGAGGAGTACAACACATAAGGATTCCTCTTTTCCTCATAGTACGAGTGTGAAAAGAATGTAGGATGTCCCCTAGCACAGTAGGCACCGGGTTACGAGACATGAAGATTTTGACGGTGTTCACATCTATGAGTTGGTCAGGATTTGGAAGCAAAACCATCCCATAGATGAGGAGAGCCACGATTTCCTCAAAAGCTTGCAAATCCAAAGAGTTCCAACAATTTTGGGCTTTCACAAACAAGAACTTTGCTAGGAAACCCTTGACACCACTCCTTGTTTCCCAATTGGTTGTGATATCAGATGGTTTCAAGTGTAGAGCTTGATTAATCTCTTCTGGATTTGGATCTCTTTATGTACCGTTGAAGGTAGTTAATTGAGAATGGGAATCCTCAAGAGTTGAGAAAATTCTTCCAAAGTTGGCACAAGTTGATAATCGAGTAATGTGAAGCAATGATGTAGAGGATCAAAGAACTGGAAGAGCACCTTCATCATGTCCTCATCAATGTTGAAGGTCACCAAGTTTAATAGGCGACCATGTCTCTCGGTAAATGAAGAGTTTTCAGGAATTCTTGATGCTAGCTCTTTAAGTTGAGGAGGGATCCTTACAAGGTTGACTTGAATGGTTTTCCTGCGAATAGAATCTATCTCCTACAAAACAGAGAAAAGATAAATCCCAAGATCCTTGAAATGGTTAGTGAATATGAGTATGATGTTATGATGTTATGATGTTTATGATTTTATGTACAAGTAAATATATACAAACAAACAAACAAGTCCTTAGGTGTAGGCTTGCATGGAGTCTCATAGGTAAGTACCCTCTTGAAGTTTAGTTGGCTCAAACCTGTCCTAGTAATAGTAACCGGGTTCTAAGGAGCTCAATATCACCGGTTTGTTTCTTTGGGCATTGTTTCAGTTCAAACCTCTTTAATGGAGACCGAAATATCCAAAAAAAAACAAACCTCAATGAGTGTAGTATCGAGTATCTACCAACTTCGGACTACACCAAAGTCGGTCATCTTACTACGTCCTAATGGACATGTTGGTCAAGTAAAGGTTCTAAAAGTTCATTAGTGCTTCATGACATCACTCTGCGGCCCCGTATTCTCCTTGACTACTCAAGGGCTACCGGTACCCACAAATATGTCACACTAACGTAGCTATTGCTTAGACCATGTCGGTATACCCCGCACAGTTTCCACAACGTATTGCTACTTACCTATAAGGTATCCCAAATCCGGGTAGAGGATTCAAACCCAAACAAAGAAACATAAAGTAAAGCATACAAGTCAAGCAATGAAAGCAAGTAAATGTTATCTAACCCTAAGGTAACCCCACTTTAAGAAGATTCCCCAGCAGAGTCTCCAGTTCAGTGATGCGAGGGGAGAACTGACTTGGGTGTTTTGCATTTGATCGCAAATGTTGCAGTTAGCAAGAGTCGCCACCGACTTTTCTTTTATCCAAAAGGAAAGGTGAAAAAGCACATGAAAGACCTTTGAGATGTTTTCTTGAGTTCGGGGGGTAGATTATGAAAAGGGAAGGTATTAGCACCCTTTTCATCCATGGTTTTCCATGGGCTCTTAGTTACTTTCTAGATCACTTGCTTTTGTTTGAAAATGTGCTTTGTGTGGTTTTTTGAAAGTATTTTGTAAAGAGGCCTTTGTCTAGGCAAACTTTGTAATGATTCTCGTTCGTTAGAATGTATACAAAGATGTTGATATTTTGAAAATGTTTTCAAGTTTGTAAGATGTTTTGAAAGTATTGGTGTTGCTTTTTTAAAAATAGCAAGGATGTTTTTGTTTTGAAATGGAGCAAGTAACTAGAAGCATTCTACCAACTCAAAAGTATTTCATATTCATTTCCTTTTTCCTTTGATATTGTTATCTTACCATTGATTTGTTAAGTAACCCTATCTTTCGATGTAAAAGGGACGGGCGTGGGTCATCGTATAACCATGATTAGCAATGTTGCAAGATATCTTAGCATTTTTCTTTAGGGACTAAGGTCATTTTGAAAGACAACTTTTGATGGCGTCATCGAGGGACTATGGTCTTATATTTCATTTGTTTTTGCTAAGATATCTCACATGCATAATATTTCCATTTTTGTAAGGAAACCAAGTGGATTTACCCTAGGGGGTGTATGTGTGAAAGTGTATTTATTTACATGCTTGATTTGCCTTTGATTAGGGTTTTCAATTGATTGGTTTTAGTCTTTCCATACAAAACCCTAATTACTAGCATTGTGTATATAAAACGATAAATTGTGGAAATTAAAATTACTACGCTATTACAATACTTAGGGGAGGAGGGTGTACAAATTACAAATGGGGAATATTTCAAGAAATTAAATCTAAATAATTATTACAACCATATTGAATTTGAATAAGTGTACAAAAATAAAGATAAAAATGCAAGAATGTAAATGTAAAGAAATATGATTTTTGTTTGTTTTTTTATGAAAAGGATTTTTTGACTTAATTAAATAAAATAATTATCTAAGAAAAATAAGGAAATTAAGATTAAAATAGTAAACTAAATTAATTTAAAGAAAACAAGTTTTTTTAGGATTTTTTGCGAATTTAATTAAACTAGTAAAATAAAAATAATTAAATAAAAATCCTAAGTTCTAAATTGATTTTAATTTTACAAGAAAAATAAATAGTATAGTATAATAATAATTAAAATTAAATTATCTAAGTAAAAAAAGAGAAATTAATTAAAGAAAAGGTTTTTGTTCTTTTATTTTTGAAAAGAAAATACACTAAATTTCTATAAATAATAAAAATAAATATTTTTGGATTTTTTTCTTATTATTGAAAGTAGTAATAATAATAATAATATTAATAATAGTATTAATAATAATAATAAATAAAAGATAAAAAAGTAAAAAAATAAAATAAAATAAAAATAAAGTCAGGGGGTTAAAAAATAGTCAGGAGTGTGCAAGTGTAGCAAAAATCCCAAACCCAATGGAGGAAGGCCCAAACACTGTAAAAAGCCAGAATATGTCAAAAAATAAAAAAAGGTCACGATGGGGCTTGAACCCATGACCTCATGGTGACAGATGCACACTTTAACCACTGGGTGGTGATACATTCGTTAACTTATGTGAAAGAATAAATACATAATGTAAAACATCTCCATGACATGTACTTCGTCTTCAACCTTCAGCCAGCCAGACCCTGTATATCTCATTCATTTCTCAGTAAAAATGGAAAATGTGAACATGAAAATTGTGCTATTTTTCCTCACGAATCTAACCATGTAAACAAATAAAGCTATAGATCAAAGATTAATGAGAATTTCCCTGGCCCTAAATTGAACCCTAATTTTTTCAGAAACTTCAAACTTAAAATTCTCTAAGCTCAAGCCATGTAAATGAAAACTAAGGATATGTACAGCTTTAGGACAATAATGTCTACATTTAATCTTCACAAATGCAAGCCTAACAATGCCTAAGTAATGAGATAGGAG
The DNA here is from genome assembly GCA_948472305.1 of Vicia faba. Lineage (NCBI taxonomy): Eukaryota > Viridiplantae > Streptophyta > Magnoliopsida > Fabales > Fabaceae > Vicia > Vicia faba. The sequence goes on from OX451740.1 coordinate 1,115,279,831, forward strand.
TTCAAGAAAAATACCTCAGAACTGGAAATCGTGAAATGCAAATGAGCTTGATTCAAGGTGCTGCAATGATAAGGTTAGCTTCCTCAAGTTCCCATGAAGCTAATGCAATGGTTAGCTTGAGTTGAGAGTGGCTGAAATGGCTTGGAGAAGTCAATGTGCATACTCTGTTTTTTGGTTATAGAGGTTATGGTAAATGGAGTTACAGTTCTGGAATAAGGATGGGGATGAGTAGTATTTGATGTAAGGAATCTTTAGGAACCAAAAGGCCAAGAAATGCACGAGGGAAATATGAGTTTGGTGTTCAAGGTCAGAAAATGTGCAACAATGGAGTTTTTGGGCAATTTCTGATTTGAGAGAGTTTTGGTGTGTTTTAGGGTGTTTCAGCTCGTGTACTTTCTTGCAAATGACTTGTTTTTGTGTACGAAAAAGGTTTGGATACTTGAGGTGGTCAGAAGTACAAGATCACATGTTTTGGCTTCTTGACTTGTTTTTGAAGTAAGGTTCACAAACATGGTTTCAATGCATAGTACAAGGCTATCTAGAGTGGTTACCAACTTTAAACATGTTTATCTGACTTGGTAGAGGAAGTTCATGCAGAAGGAACAAGTGAAAAGCTTAATGCAAGTTGACTTTGCATAAAGCTTTCTTTATGTAAATAGCAATGGTGCCTTTGTGCCATTAATGGAAAATTAACTTGGATAAAGCTTGAATCAAGTGGATAATAGCTCAAAAGCAAGTGTAATATTCTGATTATGGAGAGATCTTGAGGTTTAGAGGCCTATAAAGTAAGATTGTGCAGTATAGGTTTGAGATTTAAATTTTGTTCATCACAAAATTTGCCAATTAAAACAACTTGAAACTCCAACTTCTGACCTTCGATTCTCCTTGCTCACAAATGATCTAAAGGAGTTCTTGGAAATCTTGTTATGTGCTCTACAACCCCTCTTTGAATAAATTTTGAAAATCCCCCTTGGAACTAGGTGAAACTTGGGTCAGAAGTTAGGTGAATATCCTGACAATAAATGTTCAAAATTTCACTAAGTGTTTAGTTTCAAGACCATGACTTCATGAATTAATAACTTGAGATCCAAGAATTTATAGGAGAAGTTGTGTAAAGAAATGTTGTAGATCTCATGGATATCTACAACTTTTATGTTTAAAGTTTCTTTTGAATCATCTTGCATCATGGTGAAAAATTTGCTCAAAGTTGTGAAAAGACATGAAGTTTTCAACACTTAGAAAAATTTCTAAGTTTGAAAATTTGACTTTTCAAAATGAAATCTTGACTTTTTGATTTCTTGACGAATAAGTTTCGTATTTTGACATGCTTTGATGAATTGTGATCTTCGACACTTGATTTTGACCTAAAAGTCAAAGTTTGACTTTTCAGTGTACAATTGACTTTTGATCAGTTGACTGGAAATTCACTATCAATCCAATTAATTTTGAACAATGTTTTGAGTAATTCCATTAGGTAAAAATGATTCCATTGAACTCTTGAGATTACACCCCAAACCAATTAACCATTTGCTAGGTCAAAAATCAGAAATTGCCCTTTCTCAATCAAAACCCTAATTTTGACCATTTTGCCCTTTTGATAATTTGATCAAATTTCTTGAGGAATTATGGTCCAAACTTGATCAAATGATACATATGAGTTTATAATGTTGATGTGGATAAAAAATTATGAAGTTTGACTGTAAATTTGCCATAGTTGACTTTTTCCCCAATACAACTGATTTTTAGGTCAATTGCTCAATTGACTGAGCAAAAATGTGATCCAAGGCTTGAAACTTGACATGAGTAATCTTGGGGGTCCACAATAATCCATGAAAGTCATATTAAGCATTGAAATTTCAATTATCCTTTTGCAATCTCAAACCCTAATTTCAGTCATCAGTTGCTTAAGGAGGTGTCTTGAGTTGATCAACCCTAGTGCAGTCTTGAACCAAAGGAGATCTTATGGGAAAATACTTGATAAATGAGAGGGAAAATTTTGGGGTACAACAATATGCAATGCATTAATGAAACAGAGTTTAACATTAATAGATAAGTGTTTAAATAACAAAATAAATCACAATTGAAAATTCAAAATGAACTGGAACGCTCAATGATTTGGCATGGGAGCAGTGATCACGATGGGAGTCTCTTGAGGATCAAACTCTATCTCCTTGGCGTTGATCATATTTTGAATCTTGTACTTCAGCACCCAACAATCGTTAGTATCATGCCTAGGACTGTCGGAATGATATGCACATATTGCATCAGAATTGTAGTTAGGAGAAGAAGTTTTGGGATTTGGATAAGGTCCTATCAACGTAATCAGATTCATCCTCAACATATGTTGCAATGCTTGAGACATTGGCATGTTGATGTTGGTAAACTGTCTTTTGGGCTCATCTTGCCTTTGCCGATTTCCCCGTTATTGTTGTCACCGGGATGCAGGACCAGAGATCAGGACTGCCCCCACATGTTGGTCGTGGTTACTCTGGTTACAACCTTTTTGATAGTACGCAACATCAGACTATTTCTTTCTATTGAAAGGTTGTTTCCATGCACTTGAAGATGCACCCCTTTGGATTTTACTGCTTTTGATTCCAACTTCAACTCTTTTTCCAATCAGTATTAGCTTGGTGAACCCGGCCGAGGAGCTTCCGATTAGGTGATTGAAGAAAGGTCCTGTCAAAGTTCCCATGAAGATATCAATCAGCTCCCTATCAGTTAATGGGGTTTGCACCCTACCATCCAGGTCTCTTCACTTCTGGGCGTATCCTTTGAAGCCCTCGTTGGAACTCATGGTCATATTCTGCAACTGCATATGAGTTGGTGCAAGATCAGCGTTGTATTGATACTTCTTGTAGAAAGCATCAGCTAGATCCTCCCAGATGTGGATGCGAGAACCTTCCAATTGATAGAACCAATCGATTTGAGTCCCAGCTAGACTCTCTTGGAAAAAATGGACCCAGAGTTTCTGATCAGTAGTGTATGGTTGAATCTTACGGACATAAGATCTCAGATGCATCTTAGGGAAAGATATCCCATCATACTTGAAAAAAGCAGGAATCTTGAATTTCGGTGGAATGACCACTCCATAAACCAAACCCAAATATTAAAAATCTAGACTAGGTACCCTCTGAATTTCCATGGCATTGAGACGATCCTCCAGCTGTTTGTATTTGTCGTCCGCAGGAGGATACTGTTCTTCAGCATAGTCAACCTCTTCTTCGTTAGACCCCAGACTGTGTTCCCCCTCCTTTGTCTGATTGTCCCCCTCAGTTGACGGAGTTGCAAATCCTAGAGCTTGCTTTGTTGGTTCTTTGAACCTTCTTCCCAAATTCAGGATGCCCACTGACTTCTTTTTCTTCTTGTCTTTAAGAAGAAGAGTCTTCAGATCCTCTTCCCCTTTAGCCAAAGTCAGGAATATTTATTGGAATTGGGCATTTTGTGCTTGAAGGTCCTTCACTGTTTATTCCATATCCATCTTACTGAAATAAATAGTAGAGAGATAAGGAAACCTGTGTGGGAGAGACTTGTCATGATATGATGCATGGTATATGGATGCATGTTTTCAAGGATCTCGCGGGGTAAACACAAGAAGATGTTAGAAGTTGAGCTTTGATCACAACTTTGATTGAAGAACTTCGTATCGTTGGATGTCCTTCTACAAGAATCAAGCTCACCATGTCGAGTGGGTCATATCACTTGACTCAAGTTATCGTACTTTGGTGTTTGACGGTGTTTGATTAGAGAATGAATACTCTTGCCCCTTTATAGGCGTATGGTTTAACACGACCCTGCATCATAGGCCCTTGAGATCCTTGAAATGGTTATTGAAAATGCTATGGTATGATTTCATGATGTTATGTACAAGTATGCAAAGCAAGCAAGTTGCTATGTACAAATAGCCATATACACACAAAACAGACAAGTCCTTAGTTTTAGGATTGCATGGAGTTTGTAGGTAAGTACCCTCTTGAAGTTTAATTGGCTCAACTTGTCCTAGAAAGTAATCGAGTTCTAGGAGATCTCAATATCACCGACCTTTATTTTAGGCATTGTCTCAGCTCAATCAATCTTTTCTTGCGGCCGAGATATCCCAAAAGTCCGATCTCAATGAGTGTAGCATCAAGTATCAACCAATCTTCAGTCAGAACCAAAGTCGGCTACCTCACTACTTCGTAATGGACAATTTGTTCAATTAAAGGTTCTAAGGTCATTTAGCACTTAATGATACTATAAGGAAGCCTAATGTTATCCTTAAATGACTCAAGGAACATTAGTACAAGCCAGAGTATCACGCTAACGTAGCTAGCACTTCGTCCATATCGGTCTATGTTGTACAACCTCCATGATTTATTGTTACTTACCTAAAAAGGTTCCCCAGATATGGGTGTAGGATCTTTAACAATAACCCAAACAAGGACCCAAAAAAATGTAAAGCAAGCAAGTAAAGGTGATCTAGCCCTAAGGTAACCCCACTTTTAAGTTTTTAGTACCCAGAAGAGTCGCCAGTTCTGTAATACGGTGGGAGAACTGACTTGGGTGTTTTACGTTTGATCTCAATTGTTACGGATAGCAAGAGTCACCGCTGACTTTTCTTTTATCCAATAAGGAAAGGTTGAAGAGAACAGGAAATACCTTTAGAGATGTTTTCTTGAGTTCGGGGGGTAAGTTATGAAAAGGGAACGTGTTAGCACCCTTTTCATCTGTAGTTATCTACGGGCTCTTAGTTTCTTGCTAGATCACTTGGTTTTGTTTGAAAATATGCTTTGTGATGTGGGTTTGAAAATATTTTGGAAACATCTTTGTAATGATTCTCGTTTCTATAAGAATGCGTACAAAGTGTTGGTTTTGAAAATAGTTCAAAGAGGTGTTTGTTTATGGAAGATGTTTTTGAAAGGGATTTTGAAAAGTGCCTTTGTTTTAAACTTTTGCAAATGTTTCAATTGAAAGTGTTAGTATGTAAATGATTTTTTAGTTGTGAGTGAGCAAGCAACTACGAGCATCCTACCTACTCAAAAGGTCTTTGTTCTTTTCCTCCTCCTTTTGATGTTTCTAACTTACCATTGATTTGGTAAGAAGCCCTGTCGTTGGATGTGAAGGGACGGTGGTGGGTCATTTGTATAGTCATAAAAGGCAACCTAGGAGACGTTTTAGCAATTTCGTATAGGGATTAGATCGTTTACCGAAGGAAACATCGAGGGCCATTGAGGGACTACGATCTTTTATTGAGGGTCTTGCTAAAATGCCCATATTCGAGGGACATGACTATTTTCCGAGGCAACAAGTGAGATTACCCTAGAGGTGTATGTGTGCAAAGTGTGTTTGATTGTATGCATTTAGTATTTGATTAGGGTTGTCTACTTGTTGGTTTTATCTTGCCATACAATCTAATTACTAACATTTGTATAAAGAAATAAAAATGTAGAAAATAAATATCGTACACTATTACAACCATATTGAATAGCAAGAAAATATAAAGACAAAACAAAATAAAAGAAGGAAAAAACAAGCTCTTCGATCTAAGCAGAATGCAACCTTCGATTCTGCTCTTCCTGGCTCCTTTTGATTTGGGCCTAGCAGCCAGCGTGAGATTGAGCCTTCGATTCTGCCTTTCTGCTTCCTTCGATTGCAGGAATGTTAGGGTGAGCAAGTAACCTTCGATAATGCCCTTTGTCCTTCTTTCAATTGGGGCCTGGAAGTTAGTGTGGTCAACCTTCATTTCTCCCTTCTTGCTCCTTCATTTGTACTTTGAAGCAATATGGGCCTGCAAAGTAGCATGAGAGCGCATCCTCCATTCACGCCTTCTCTGTCTTTCATTTGGGACTGTGAGACAGTAAGGGGGGAAGCCTGAGGCTTTATTTCACATGAGTCTTCTTATTTCGTTTGGGGTCTATACAGGTTACTTCTATCATACATTTGGACAAAAACAAACAAACGAAAAGGGCAGAAACAAAAAGTAAACAAATGTCATGTACATGCTTAAAATTAAAGGGTTAAGGTTAGGGGAGTTACCTTGCTTCTAAATTTGGTGCTTCTGGACCTTGAGTGATTGGACTGGATGCTCCTGGATTCGAAGGAAAGAAACAAGTGTGGTGTTTCTTTGACTGGATTCGATGGTCAAGAAGAGTGGGGTCGTGTTTGTTGTTTTTGGATTTGAAGGAGAAGAATAGGTGTAGTGTTCCTTCTGCTGGATTCGAAAGAAAGAACAAATCATGGGGTTGCTCCTGGATTCGAAAGGGAAAAGAAATAGGTGTTATGTTTCTAGTGTTGGATTCGAAAGGGACAAACAAAGGTATGGTCTTTGATTCTCGGTTTGAGAATGTGTTAAGTGTTAGATGGTTTTCACACAATCAAAGTTTCCAGCTATCAAAAACCTTTGGATGTATTGTCCAGCCCCCTAAGATGTGTTATGGAACATCTTATTTATAGATGAAGTTGGCCTAGGTTTAGGAGGGAAAACAAAATAATTTGAACAAATTGGGTATATTGTTCTTGTAGTCTTCGAGGTGCAGTCTTGTATGCCATTTTGGTGCAAGAATAGGGGCAGTATTGCATGACTGTTGTGCAGCAGTTTTGGAGCGTTGTAGCCAGTATAGCAGCACAAGCATCTTTTAATATTTCTAACCTTTAATTTTGACTTCATAAGTCCAACCTTAGACCAAATCCTCTCTTTAGACAACAATATGTGCCTTTTGAATGGCCCCTTTTTGTGCATCCTTCGAAGGGGCCAAATGTATGCCCCTTGAATGGGCCATAAAAATATGTCCTTCGAATGGGACATCCAGGTGTGTCTTGCAGGTCCTTTGAATGGGCCATCAAATATGTCCTTCGAATGGGATATATAGGTATGTCTTGCAGGTCCTTCGAATGGGCCACCAAATATGTCCTTCGAATGGGACATCCGGGTATATCTTGTAGGTCCTTCGAATGGGCCACCAAAGTATGTGCTTCGAATGGAACAACAATTGTGTGTCAGATGTAGAAACCGTATGTTGAATATTTTCAAGGGTGGAATCGAAGAAAGCTATTTCAAAGGGAGATATTGTCCATTCGAAACTAGTATGAAAATAGCCAATGCATGAGAGAAGTTCCTGCCTTGTGATTTTAAACAAGCAGGAAATAAACCTTTGCATCCTGAATCAAAACAAACACTGTAAGGGGCCATTGCTTTGTGAATCAAAGCAAGCATGTAAGGGGTCATTTCTTCAATCGAAGCTTGCATGCAGGAGGCTACTTGCTTTGTGGGTTCTAGCATGAAGGGAAGCCATTGCCTTGTGCAGGAAGGCATGCAGGAGGCCCGTGCCTTGTACTTCATGTAGGAGGCCAATGCTAAAGGTGGATTCGAAGTAGACATGGAGGTGAATTCAAAGCAAGCATGGGGGACTTATTTGTCCAATCGGAGCTTGTCCAATCGAAACAGGCATGCAGGCAAACATTTGTCAAATCGAAACTTATCCAATGCAGGCATCAAATGTCCAATCGAAGCAGGCATTCAGGCAGGCATATGTCCAATCTAAAGAAGGGAAATCGAAGCAAACTTGTTGTTCCTTAAAAAATCATTTTTATCTATTTTTCCCTTTTTACAGTTTCCTCTTTAACTTGATGCTGGAAAATCCAATTGTTCTTGTGCAAGCTTGAATTTTTGAGAATCCTTGTGAGCAATTCCTTGAGAAAAGAGAGGGAAAATTTTGGGGTACAACAGATGACAACTTCATTGTTTGATGATTTTTAGACAGTTGTTTCACCGAAGACGAAGATTATTTTGATGAGAAATATCCTCCGGCTGAGGATAAATACAAGCAGTTGGAAGATAGACTAAAGGTTGTTGAAATTCAAGACGTGTCTGGCTTGGATTTTGGTGATTTGGGCTTAGTACCTGGGGTCGTCATTCCCCATATGTTTAAAATACCAGTCTTCGCCAAGTATGATGGGGTTTCCTGCCCGAAACTTCATCTAAGGTCTTACGTGCGCAAGATACAGTCGCACACTATCGGCAAAAAGCTCTTGGTCCATTTCTTCTAAAAGAGTCTGGATGGGAATCAACTAGAATGGTTTTATCAATTGGAGGGTTCCCGCATCCACACATGGGAAGATCTAGCCACTGCTTTTTATCATCAGTATCAATATAATGCCGATCTAGCACCATCCAGAGTCCAACTTCAAGGTATGACGATGGGTACTAATGAGGGGTTTAAAGAGTACGCACAAAAATGGAGGGATCTTGATGGAAGGGTCCAACCACCACTAACTGACAGAGAACTAGTTGACATGTTCATGGGTACATTAACTGGCCCATTTTTCAACCCATTGATTGGGAGTTCTTCGTCTGGTTTTACCGAGTTGATACTAACTGGTAAAAGGGTAGAAAGTGGCATTAAGAGTGGGAAAATTCCCATGACATCTACTTCCGCATCCAACACTATAAAGAAGCCCTTTACTTGCAATAAAGAAGCCAATGTTGTTTATGGATCAAAGGCTCATACCAAGAAGGATCACTATCCATTTGTTAATGTTGTTTTGATCTCCAACCCTCCATCTGCCCAAAGACAATCATCCAGCCATCAACGATCTAAAGTTCCACGAAGACAGTTCACAAGGATTAGCATGTCACTGTCCCAAGCTCTGAAACATCTGTTGAAGGCCAATGTAGTGGCATTGCGTGATCCACCATTAAATCCAAATACCACATCACCGAAGTACAATCCAAATTCCAAGTGCGCGCATCATTCCAACAGCCCTGGGCATGAAACTGATCAATGCTGGGCTCTGAAGAATAAGATTCAAGATATGATAGACAACAAAACTATTGAGTTTGATCCACCTACAACTCCAAATGTGATAACCTAACCAATGCCTAACCATGGCAAAGGTGTCAATGTGATTTATGAAACTAATTTTGTTTCCTCCATTGAGGAGTTGAATACTCCATTGACTACTGTGAAGGGAAATTTGCTGAGAGGTGGGATATTCCTTGGTTGTTTTAAAGACAGTAATTTCTATGCTAAACAAATGAACGGATGCAAGTGGATGAAAGAAGGTGTTTAACGCCTGATAAATAGTCACGAGATCCTGTTTGAAAAAGTTCCTACCATCAAGACTTTGACCAACAAAGTTGAAGACCTTGCCATAATAACAATCTCCAACAAGCCTCTTAGGATCTCCTCAAAGGGTCCTATTAGGATTTCAAATGAATTAACAATTTCTCCTTTAATAATCACTACCCTTGGGCCGATTCCTTACTCCTCCGATAAAGCAGTTCCATGGAACTATGGTGCCAAAGTTTACTATCATGGAATAAAGCAAGATTCATGGATTAATGAAGAAAAGACCAACAATATTATAAATATTGTAGGTTCTAGTAAAGTAACAAGAACGGAGAGGATCTTCTCCCCTGTCATCTCACCTTCGATTACTACAATAACTCATGTTTGCATAACCAATGACAAGTATAATGCCAACACTAGAGGAAAAGAAAAAGTAAGTGAGCCTGCTAAAGTAGAGGCACATGCGAAATATGTTAATGCTGAAGAACCCTCCACTCAAGAGATAGAGGAAATCTTGAAAATCATAAAGAATAGTGACTTCAAAATAGTGGAGAAATTGGGGAAAACCCCCTCCAAAATCTCCATGTTGTCATTGTTACTCTGTTCGGACGCTCATGCCTAAGCTTTAATCAAGTTCTTGAAGAAAGCCCGTGTGTCCCAAGAAACCACAGTTGACTAGTTCAAGAATTGTGTAGCAAGTTTAACGACTGACAATGGATTAGGTTTCTCCGACGCTGATTTGACTCCTATGGGAAAGAACCATAACAAAGCCTTGCATGTCTCTATTGAATGCAAGGGAACCACCCTGGCACATGTCTTAATTGATACTGGCTCATCTCTAAATATGTTACCCAAAGGTTCTTTGGACCGGGTAGATTGTGAAGGACTGATATTGAAACCAAGTGATATAATTGTAAGGGCTTTCAATGGGTCTAGAAGGATGTTGCATGGAGAGGTGGACCTCCCCATTCAGGTGGGATCACAAATTTTCAACTCCACTTTTTATACAATGGACATACGTCCCGCCTATTCTTGTTTGCTTGGTCTCCCTTGGATCCATGGGGCAGGGGCAGTAACATCCACCCTTCATCAAAAGTTAAAATATCCAGTCAAGGGGAAGATTGTCACTGTTTATGGTGAAGAGGAATTCATGGTGAGCCACCTCATTTCCTTCAAGTATGTGGAAATGGATGGTGAATTCAGGGAAACTCTGTGCCAGGCTTTCGAAGTTGTTCCTCCTATGGTTTCCGACACCAAAATCTCCTCCAACATATAAAAAGATGATGAAATTATACCAAGAATGGTTTCACTTAAGTATGCTTGTACCATGGTCGAAGATGGAAAATGCACTATCTAGGGATAACTTCCCGACATTCCGTTTAAAGTAGACAAATTTGGGTTGGGTTTCACCATCAAAGTTCAGAAAGAAGTCAGGTGTGCTCGTGTGGGAAAGCCACCTTTCTGCATCAGAAATCATGAAGTGGACGTTGTGGAAGACTCTGATGATGAATGTACTTTTGAAGATTGGATCTACCCTACTGTCAGAGGAAAGCTCAACAACTAGCATGCAAAGGATTTCACTCCTATCTCCTTCATTGAGGAGTAATTACTGTTTACTATTTTCTGTCAATTCAAGAACTTTTGTCTGTAATCTTAAATTCCAAACAATGACTTTAAGCCATGTTCCTTACCCGGGGCACTTTGGTCCATTTGTTAAGGGTTTTGTTCATGATCATTTATCGTATGATCATTTAGTATCAACCATTGGATCTTTTGCATTCAAATTTTATGTTCATTGTCTTTCTTTTCTTTTATTACAATTTTTCAATAACCATGTATCTTACATGCGCGCACACACACACACACACATACACACACACACACACACACACACACACACACACACACACACACACACACACACACTTGCAGATCCTAATCCACTTCGGATCTCATTTTCAACGACTCTACTATTGCCAGTTATGACTTCGAACATCCAATTAACCAAGCTAAAGACGGAGGTGAGGAAGATTTTGAAATACAAGGAGAACTAGCCAGACTTCTAATGCAAGAAGAGAAAGCTATTCAACCTCATGAAGAGCCAGTCGAAGTTATCAACTTAGGTACTGAGATAGATAAGAAAGAAGTCAAGATCGACGCCAACCTAGAAGATGGTATCAAGAGAAGATTAGTTCAGATGTTACATGACTATGTTGAAGTGTTTGCTTGGTCATATGAAGATATTCCAGGGTTGGATACCGATATTATGGTTCATCGTCTACAAACAAAGGAAGATTGCTCTCCTGTTAAGCAAAATGTTCGTCGTATGCGGCCAGACATGTCTGAAAAGATAAAGGCTAAGGTAATGAAGAAATTTGATGCAGGTTTTCTGGCTGTCACATCTTATCCTCAATGGGTTACGAATGTGGTCCCCGTGCCAAAGAAAGATGGAAAGGTCCGTATGTGTGTAGATTATAGGGATATGAATAGGGAAAGCCCCAAAGATGATTTCCATCTACCACATATTGACGTCTTGGTTGACAACACCGCTCAACATAAAGTCTTCTCCTTCATGGATGGATTTTCTGGCTACAATCAAATCAAGATGGCGCCCGAAGACATGGAAAATACCACCTTTGTTACACAATGGGGAACTTTATGCTACAAAGTCATGCCTCTCGGATTAAAGAATGCAGGGGCAACATATCAAAGAGCTATGGTAGCTTTATTTCATGATATGATCCATCATGAAATAGAGGTATATGTGAATGATATGATTGCAAGGTCACAATTTGAAGAAGAGCATCTCGATCACCTACACAAGCTATTTGAGAGGCTAAATAAGTACAAGTTGAGGTTTGTGATATGGTGGGAGAACTGAATTTGGATGTTATCTGTTTGATCGCAATTGTTGCAGTTAGCAAGAGTCTCCACCGACTTTTATTTTATCCAATGAAGGAAATGGTGAAAAGAACAGGAAAGACCTTTGAGATTATTTTCTTGAGTTCGGGGGGTAGATTATCAAAAGGGAAGGTGTTAGCACCCTTTTCATCCATAGTTATCCATGGGCTCTTAGTTGCTTTCTAGATAATTTGTTTTGTTTGAAAATGTGCTTTGTGATGGTTTTTGAAAGTATTTTTGAAAGACGCCTTCGTTTAGGCAAACTTTGTAATAGTTCTCATTTTGTAAGAACGTATACAAAATGTTAGACTTTTGAAAATATTTTATGTTTTGAAAGTGTTTGTTTGTTTTGAAAGTGTTTGGTGTGTGTTTGTTTTGAAAGTGAGCAAGCAACTAAGAACATTTCTACCTACTCAAAAGTCTTTTGTTCATTTCTCTCCTTTCCTTTGATATTGTTATGTTACCATTGATTGGTAAGAAGCCTTATCTTTGGATGTAAAGGGACGGGCGTGGGTCATCGTATAATCATGATAGCAATGTTGTGAGATATCTTTGCATTTCTCTTTGAGGGACTAAGATCATTTGAAAGGCAACATTTGTAGCGTAATCGAGAGACTATGATCTTGTATTTTTGATTATTTTTGCTAAGAAATCCCACATGCGTAACATGACCATTTTTAGGCAACAAGTGGAATTACCCTAAGGGTGCATGTATGAATAGTGTGTATTTTTCATGCTTGGTTTATCTTGAATTAGGGTTCTCTAAGCATTGATTTTATCTTTCCATACAAACCCTAATTTACTAGCATTGATATGAAAGCAATAAATTGTGGAAAGTAAATTTACTACGCTATTACATCATTTGGGGATGGGGTATACAAATTTACAAATGGGGATTGCAAGAATTTAAACCTAATTATCTATTACAACCATATTGAAATTTGAATAAGTACAACAATTAAAAGGAATATAATATACAAGGATATAAAAGGAAAAGAAATGGATTTTTGTTTAGATTTTGTTAAGGAAAAGCCTTGGTTTTAACCTACTTATCTAAAATAAAATAATTAATTAAAATAAGTAGAATTAAACCCTATTTTAAAAGAAATAAAATTAGTCAAGAAAGCATTTTTAGGTTTTTTAGAAAAGGTTTTAAGTTTAATCAAAATAGTATGGAAATTAATTAATTAAAAGAAAATCTAAATTCTAAGTTAATTTTAATTAAAAAAAAGAAAATAACTAAATCTAAATCTAATTATTAATTTATTAAGAAAAAGAAATTAAGTTTTTTTAAGAAAATATTTTTTGTCTTTTTTAGTTTTAGAAAAGGAAATAAAAATAAAACTATAGGTATATTATAAATAAATAAATAAATAAAGTTTTTTTTTGGATTTTTATTAATAAAAATAGTAATAATAATAATAGAGAAAAATAAAATAAAATAAAATATAAAAATAAAAGTCAGGGGGTGTGAAAATGACTTGGATGGTTTAAAAGTAAAAACAATTTTTAGTCTGGCCCATTAATGATTTTTGTTTGGAAATAAAAAAAGAATAAAAATAATGGTTTGTGTTGTGCAGTAAAGTGGGGGTGTTGTGCAGTAAAGTGAAGCAGGCCCATCAAAGGAGACCTAGGTGCGCTGGCTTGTTCAAACAAAGAAAAGATGAAAAATGTGAGAAAAAAGTGGCAGCGCTAGAGCTTGAACCCATGCCCTTGACCATAAATGCGCGCTGCCTTACCACTGGGGTGGCTATACATTCGTGTATTAAACTGAAACCATGTTATTATATTATAAAAAAATTCTAGGCCTTCACTTCATCTTCTTCCCTGCGCGCATTTACAGTGAGAGCAACAACATTTTTGAATTTGTGAACTTGTTCATTTCTCAACCATTCTCAAAACTTCAAACATCAAACTTGTTAAAAATCTCACCATGATTTCAAATATGTAAATAACTTAAGCAATGGATCAAAGATGAATACGAATTTTAAATGGTACCAAATTTGACCTAATTTTTTCCAGATATTCAAACTTAATATTCTCTAAGCTCAGGAAAAATAAATGAAAACTATGGATATGTACAGCTTCAGGGCAATGATATCTACATTTTGTCTTTAAAAATGCAAGCCTAACAATGCCTAAATGAAGAGATGAAAGTTCAGAAAAATACCTCAAAAACTGGAAATCATGAAATGAGTTTGAGCTTGTTTTAAGTGATGGTGATGATCAGGTTAGCTTCCTCAAGTTCCCATGAAGCTAATGCAATGCTTAGCTTGAGCTATGGATGGCTGGAAAGGTCTGGAGAAGTCAAGACGCAAGCTTTATTTTTTGGTTATTGAGGAAGGTGATGGAGATGTTATAGTCGTGTAACAGGGTGTGGTATTGTTTGTAGATGATGTTTAGGAACTTTTGGAATTGAAAGGCCAAGAAATGCACGAGTGGATTAGGAGTTTGGGATTTCTGGCCAGAAAGTGCAACAATGGATGTTGTTTATGCAATCCTGACTTTGACGGGGTTTGAGGGCTTAAGCATTCGTGTGTTAGCTTGCAAGTAGTATATGTATTTATAGGTAAGAGGTTTTGTGTGCTACAACAAGTCAGTATTTGAAATATCAAGTTGTAAAACCTTTACTTATTTTTTAAGAAATCATGACAAACACCTTGCCAAAGCGTGTACCATGCTATTGTAGAGTACTTAAACTTTAAACAAGCTTGCTTCTGACTTATAGATGTTGTGTGTGAAAAAGGAACAAGTGCAAAGCTAAAGACAAGTTGACTTTGCATAAAGCTTGCTTTTTCAAAATGGAAGTGGTGACTTTCTTCCTTAAATGGCAAGGTGTATTGGACCAAGCTTAAATCAAGTGGTTCATAGCTCAAAATCTTGTGAAATCTTCTGATTAAGGATAGATACACATGTTAGAGGTCCTGAAAAGTTGGATTATGCAGCATTGCTTGGAATTGGATCAAATGTTCATCATGAAAATGACTTGAAAAACAAGTTTGAAACCCTAACTTCTTGCCTTCGATTATCTTAGCTCAAGTATGATCTCAATGAGTTATTGGAAATTTTGGAAATCTTGTAACATCCCCTACAACCTTCATTTTGGAAATTTTTGAAGATTCAATTTTTAACTAGGTGAAAAGTTGCCATGAAGTTAGGTTAAAATCCTTCCTAACTAGGGCAAAATTTCACTAAGTCTTTTAGTTTCATGAACATGTCTTCATAAATTCATAACTTGAAATCCAAGCATTTCTAGAAAAATTTATGCCCTAAAATGTTTTAGATCTCATTGAGATCTGCAACTTTCATGTTGAAAGTTTTCCTTGAATCATCTTGCATCATGGTGGAAATTTGGCACAAAGTTATGAAAAATGTTAACTTTCCAACACTTAGAAAAATTTCTAAGTCTTAGAATTTTGACTTTTCAAAGATTACTTTGACTTTTTGATTTCTTGATGAACAAATTTCATATTTTGACATGTCTTGATGAAATATGATTTTTGAAACTTGACTTTAATAAAAAAAGTCAAAGTTTGACTTTTCAGTGTACAATTGACTTTTCATCAGTTGACTGAAATTCATATGTCAGTCCAAATGACCTTGAGAGGTGATTTGAAATATCAAATTAGGTCAAGATGGTGCATTTGAATCCTTGAGATCATGTCTTAAACCAATAAGTCATTTTCCTGGTCAAAAGTCAAGAACTAGTCCTTCTCAAACAAAACCCTAATTTTGACAATTTTGCCCTTTTGCTACTCTGATCAAATTTCTCGGAGGAATGGTGATCTCATCTTGATAAATTGACATATGTGAGTTCATAATTTTAATATGGATCAAAAATTATGAAGTTTGACTGTAGGTTGACCAAAATTGACTTTTTATCCAATACAGCTGATTTTAGGTCATCTGATCAAATGATTGAGCAAAAATGTGATCCAAAGCTTGAAACTTGACATGAGCAATATTGGGGATACAAAATGATCCATGAATGTCATATAAGGCATTAAAAGTCCATTTGTCCTTGTGCGAACTCAAACCCTAATTTGAGTCATCAGTGCTTGAGGAGGTGTCTTGAGCTGAGCAAACCTTGTGTAGACTTGAATCAATGGAGATCTTATGAGATATTTCTTGAGAAATGAGAGGGTAAATTTTGGGGTACAACATCCTCCCCTGTTCAATCTTGTTAAACCTGAAGAGTTAGATTGGCGGATCCGCCATTCGTGACTTGAAGGTGAAAGATGATTGAACACTAAAGTGCCCAAAAATTTGCACTCGAAGATGTATTGGGAATGGGATTATAGATGCCATTTGGAGAAATGATGGAAAGTTGTTGGAGATTGGATTATAGATTCCATCCAAGGTGATTGTGGAAGGTATCAGGATAAATCTTTTGGTTGATTTATACTGAAACAGTAGAAAAATGTCTACGGGAAGGGGATCAATATAAACCATTGGGAGGTTTAAATTGAAACAACAGATGTAGTGGGATGAATATCAAAATATTATCCATAAGTGGATTATATCTGAATTGTGTCCGAAATATATATTGAATGAGCGTCAGAATGACATCAGTATTTGGATCGTATCTGGAATGTATTTGAAAGGTATGCTGAATGAGTGTCAGAATGACATCCGTATCTGGACTGTATTTGAAAGGTATGTTGAATGAGTGGCAGAATGACATCCGTTTCTAGATCGTATCTGGACTGTTTCTAGAAGAGTGTATGAGAAGGATCCCGTATAGGATTTCTTCAGGTGGTCGTGCATATAATTGTCCTGTTTGGTTTCACGTATTAATCTGGAACTTTAAAAGGTTGGTCATTGAGATAGTTGTCATGTCTGGTTTCAGGTATTAATCTATGACCTGAGAAATAAAGATAGTTTTCCTGGCTTATTACAGGTACTAATCTTCAATCTATTCATGTAAATAGTTTTCCTGGCTTGTTACAGGTATTAATCTACAATCAGTCATCCACAGATAGTTTTCCTTGCTTGTTACAGGTATTAATCTGGAACTTGAAAAGGTTGGTCATTTAGATAGTTGTCCTGTGTGGTTTTAGGTATTAATATTTGACATGAGAAAGAAAGATAGTTTTCCTGGCTTTTTACAGGTATTAATCTTCAATCTCTTCATGTAGATATTTTTCCCGTCTTGTTACAGGTATTAATCTACAATCAGTCGTCCACAGATAGTTTTCCTGGCTTGTTACAGGTATTAATCTGGAACTTGAAAAGGTTGGTCGTTGATATAGTTATCCTGTCTAGTTTCTGGTATTAATCTCTGACCTGAGAAAGAAAGATAGTTTTCCTGGCTTGTTATAGGTATTAATCTTCAATATCTTCATGTAGATAGTTTTCCTGGCTTGTTAAAGGTATTAATCTACAATCAGTCGTCCACAGATAGTTTTCCTGGCTTGTTACGGGTATTAATCAAGAACTTGAAAAGGTTGGTCGTTGAGATAGTTGTCATGTCTGGTTTCAAGTATTAATCTCGGACCTGAGAAAGAAAGATAGTTTTCCTGGCTTGTTACAGGTATTAATCTTCAATCTTTTCATGTAGATAGTTTTCCTTGCTTGTTGCAGGTATTAATCTACAATCAGTCATCCATATATAGTTTTCATGGCTTCTTACAAGTATTAATCTGGAACTTGAAAAGGTTTTCTTTAACGATGAGTAGGAATCCATGTAAGATTGTTTCATGATGAGCCTGTGTAAAGTTGCATCTGGTCACATAGCTAGTTTCTCTATCTTGCTTCAGAAACTAAACTTGGACCTGTTGAAAATTGTTGATGATAGCCATCTGTTGATTGACCTTTTCCTGAAAAGGTAAAACATTAGTTGTATGCAATGTCATGATGTATGAAATGTATGGTGTCATCAAAATAAATGAGATTATGCCGTATGCATTTATCATGTATTTAAATGTGAAATGTTATTGAAATGTATCTTTGTCTGGGAAAATAAATCCTTGACAAATGTTGGGGAGCCTTGGGAAATGAAATCCCAGACCGCTGCTGTGGATGAAGAGTAAGCTCCTCTTCGTACCTTGTTTTAGGATGTTTCTACTAGGGATTCCAGTTTTGTTGATTGAGGAGAAACTTCGTTGGGGAATACTGGCTTTGCTTGAGAAGGCTCTGTAGAGAGTGTTGATCTCTTTTTGGGGAAAGGAGTTCAGGAGCCTCAGTCGTATGTTGCTCTACTGGCGAGTTATCTTGGGGAAGATTAAATTAACTGTTATCTGGTTGTATTCCAGGTTTTGCAAAAAATTTATTGGGGAGAGTGAAGTTAGGTTGTTATCTGGTCGGATTTCAGGCTCTGCAGTAACCTGTTGGGGATTGTAGAGCAGTCTACTAGGGGAGAGGAGTTGTAGTCCCTTGATTTGTAGCAATCAGATAGGCAAACTCAAGATGGGGAATCTGTAGTTTGTTGGGGAAATAAACCTTGTCGCCAGTTTGTCGGGGAGGTGTCTTCTTTTGGCAGAAATCCCCGAGGATTCTTGAGGTTGACTCAGTTGGGAATAAGTTTTCAGAGATTGAAACCCTGGCTGGGGGTCATCCTATGAACAGGATTTTGGGGGAGCTTTATCATTGTTCCTAGTAGCAGGTGTTTGTGACACTACCGAGAAATGTTTAACTGTACGTAACCCTTTGTTGGGATTCACATTCAATGCCCCAAGTGATTCAGATAGAGACCTGCCCCTGGTATATTCAGCATTTCTTGAGAGATTTCTTGGAATCTCGACTAGACTGCCCCCATGTATGTTGGATAGTGACACGTCATGCCCCTTGCTTATAGGAGATCTGTTATTGGAAGTGTCTTCCCACTTAAAGTGAATTTGCTCATTGAGAGGGTTTTTGTTCACTGGATATTCGTCGTGTGAATTTCTCCGCTGTCAAACAAATAGCCATATGCAAACAACGATATTCAAATGATGCAAAGTTTATGCTTGTCTTGAAGTTTTGAAAATTCGTTTTAGCAGATACAAAAATTTTGTAAGAAAATTCAACTCAGAATTTGGAGTAAAGCCTTACAGGAGTCAGGATGCCTTTTGAAACAGTATGCTTTCGAATTAACTGATGCGTCAATTAGGAATTTTGAAGGGTTGTAATGTGGCTTGGTTCACGATTTAAGAAACAAAGAATAAAGGCTCAAATTTTATTTTTACCTACCGTTCTTCGTGATGTTCTTCAATCCTAAACTCAGTTAATTGTGCATTCATACTCTAGTGACATTTTGGTGATGATTCAGACAAGTTTAGTTTATCGGAAGACAGTCATTTTTGAAATATATTTCATGTTGTTGAGGATTTGCAGTGACCTCCTTTTTTGGTTTATTATCCCTGATTTTTCCTGACTGTTCCTATTTCGAGGTTATAGTCAGCGGGATGCCCCAGTTTTTTTCTCAAGTCTCCTTTGTAGGTTTTGACTTAGTGGGCTTTTCTTTTGAGAGATAATGACTGCCTATGTGATAGGGAACCATCACCGTCTTTTGATTCCAGAGGAATGTTTTTGATGTCATTCGTTGTATTACGAAATGAAAGTTTGTGATTGAACGCACATTTGAATTAACTGAGAGACTACCCTGCCCCAGGTTTTGATTAAAGGTTTCAATTTGTGTAAAAAGGAAACTCCTACTTCTTTGGCTCAAAGGGGTTGAATAGGGATTATCTTCCTTATAACTCCAGTGTTTAGGATTCGAAAGAATGCATGTACATCGTCGGCAAGGTCTATTCAAAAGCATACCGTTTGAGATTAAGGCATGGTTTTCGTCATCCTCCCTCTGAAGGCTTGTAACTTTTAAAACAAGAGTTGAATGTCATAGAGAGAGTAAAAGCATAGTTTAAATATAGTGAAAACGAATGGACCAATTCAAGACAAACATATGCAATGCATTAATGAAACAAAGTTTGACATTAATAGATAAATGTTCGAATAAACAAAGAAATTACAACTGAAAATTCAAATGAACAAAGGCCTCTTTGTCTGGACTTGTCATTTCAGGTGGTGAGCCTTTGAGGGATGGTAGAAGAATTCAATCTGACCATCTTGTGTGAACTCTAGCACTCCTTCTTCGATCGAATCTTGAATCTTATTTTTCAATGCCCAACAGTTATTCGTATCATGTCCAGGACTATTGAAATGGTATGCACACATTGTATCAGGATGATAGTTATGAGAGGAGGTATTGGGATTTCTAGGAGGATCCCTCAATGTAATCAACTCCATCTTCAACATGTGTTGCAATAATTGAGCCAATGACATGTTGATGTTATTAAACTGCCTCTCAAACTTATTTTGTCTTTGCTGATATTCCTGTTGATGTTGATGAGGTCGTTGTTAGGTTCGTGACGTGGCAGTAATTCAGAAAGGTCTGTTCTCCCCTGAACCAGATTCTTGTCTCATGGGCGGCTGAGTAGTGACTTGATCCCCAATCATGACTATTTGTTTCATACGGTTGCAACTGTCTTGATGAAGTTGTTTGACAAGGGCTCTCAACTCTTCTTATCCCTGAGCCAAGTTTTAGATAAGAGCCATTTGGCCCACTAGTTGTCCCATCATTTGGACCTTCATTATGGCTATCTCGGTTTGTATCTGCTCCACCTGGTTATCCTTGTCGTCCTCAGGATTTCACATGATCATGCCCCTGGTTAGGAGCGCCTTCACCTCTTCTTGTCCCTTAGACAGGTTCAAGAACATCTCTTGAAGTTTAGCGTTTTGAATATGAATGTTCTTGATGGTCTGTTCTAGGGCCATCCTTACTAAAATAAACAGTAAGAAGATAAGGATATCTGCATGGGAGAAACCTATCATGATATGATGCATGTTATATGGATGCTATGTTTTCAAGGATTTATGAAATTTAAATTTGTCTAGACAAAGAATGAACAAACGTCAAATTGCATTAATCAGTTCAAAATGGTTCCAACGTGCCCCTTGGGCTTACAAAATAAATCTCTAAGACAAAAAGGTCGAACGCATCCTCTTCGGTGCAAGGTAGGCGTTCAAGCTCTGTTCTTCCTGGAGTAGCTTTGTAAGCTCAAAAACCCTTTTCTCACTAGCGTAGAATTGAGCTTCGAAGGTGTCTTGTTCTTCTTTTAACGGAATCCAACCCTTTTGTGTATTCAAGAGAAGTAGGCATGTTGGGATGGAGGATAGTATACGAGACTTCTCCTTCAACAACAGGCTTCACGATAATAGGTAGGATAGAGGGGTAAGGCATTACCAACTTCTTAGAACGATCTCGTACCCACCTAAGATAAGGCTCAAGGGGAATAGGATTCTTGCATCCCAGTGTCCTACTATCCACTTTGTTTACCATCCTCCAAGCTTGTACAAACCTCGGATGATAGCCTTGATCGTCGCTCTCGTGGTCGAATATCACTCCTTGGAAGAGCATATCGTAAAGACCATCTCTTCGGGCATACGCAAACTGTCATAAGGCTATGCAATGATTGCAAGTGATACCTACCCTAATTCAAAGCAAAGGGACATTAGGGAACTCCCCATAACAGTCAATGATAATAACATTCTTTAAGGATCGAGAACACCAGTGAATGTCTGAATATCTGAGTGACATCAGCCTATGGGACCATCTCAAACCTTGCTCGTTTCTTCAACACGGATCGAGGGAGATGCGAGACAAACCACCTAGACAATAGAGGAGTGTAACACATGAGGGTCCCTCTTTTCCTCATAGTGCGATAGTGGAGTGAATGTAGGATATCTCCCAACAAAGTAGGCATCGGATTGCGAGACATGAATATTTTGATAGCATTCACATCTATAAGTTGGTCAGGGTTTGGAAATAAAACCATTCCATAGATGAGAAGGGCCAATATTTATTCAAAATCTTATAAATCCAGAGTGTTCCAACAATTTGAGCCTTTTCAAACAAAAACTTGGCTAGGAACCCTTTGACACCACTCCTTGTTTCCCAATTAGTCGTGACATCGGATTGTTGCAAGTGTAGCGCTCAGGAAATCTCTTCAGGGTTTGGATCTCTTTTCATACTATTGAAAGGTAGTTGATTGAGAATGGGAATCCTCAAGAGTTGAGTGAATTCTTCTATAGTATGTACGAGCTGGTAATCGGGAAAGGTGAAGCCATGGTGCAAAGGGTCGAAGAAATAGAAAAGCACCTTCATCATATCTTCATCAGTGCTCGAGGTAACCAAGTTTAGGAGGCAACCATGTCTTTCGGTGAATGAAGAGTTATCATGGAACCTTGATACTAACTCTTTGAGTTGAGAAGGAATTCTTACGAGATTGACTTGGGTAGTATTCCTGCGGATGGAAGCCATGTCCTAGAAAACAGAACAAAGATAAATCCCAATAATCCTTGAAATGGTTAGTGAGAATGCTTATGATGTGTATGATGTGTATGATGTGTATGATGTGTATGATGTTATGTACAAGTAAGCATATACACACAAGGAAAACAAGTCCTTAGGTTTAGGCTTGCATGGAGTCTTATAGGTAAGTGTAAGTGTTTAGTTATTGGCATGTATTTTTGGTAAAACCAGGTGTGTGAATGTCATGACTAATGTCATAACATTCTGGTTTATTAGGTACTTTATGCATAAAAATTATGGCATACAGTAGCTACTGTGTATGAGTGTGTATCTGAGCATTTTGCAAAAGATCACATTTATTGCCTTCTACCAAAATCAGTAAACAGGAATTTTGATGTCATAAAAAATGTTAAGACATCCTGTACTGATCTAACAGTAGTGCAGTTTGGTTAATTCTGAGATTTTTCAGGAAGTTGGCTCATTCCTTCCAGAACAGAATCTCCCGTTGTCTTTGGGTTAACCTAGCTCAACCCTAAACTGGTTGATAAAGTCTTGTGACCAAGTCTTATGGTTAAACCTAATTAACCCTAGTTTTTTGTGGAAACCCTAACTGAAGAAACAGCTGCTATATATTCAACAGGATTGCTGTTTGGAAAACATCCCTTTGGACTGAAGATCAATCAGAAACTGTATAGTTTTAACTGCTGTAATCCAAGCAATTATCATTGTGATAAGTGACTTGGAATAGGTTTTGTTTGTAAGGGTTTTTGTACCACTCAAAGCTTTGAAGCAAGAGTGTTTTGTGTCTCTTGACTAAAGCTTTGAAGCAAAGTCAAGTTAGGGTTATGTATCACTCAAAGATGTGAAGCAAGAGTGTTTGTGTTACTTGATTAAAAAACTGTGAAGCATAATCAAGTGTATGTTCTGAAGAGTGTCTTCATTAATTCATTAATCAATTGTTTTAAGTATCACTGCTGTGATTGAGGGGGAGTGAGTAGGAACTCAGGTTTAAGTAGAACTTAGATTGAAGTTGCATTGGGTAGATCTTAAGTGAAGGAGATAAACTGGTTGGTTTATTCCTAAATTAATATCTCTTATAGTGGATTTCCTCCCTGGCTTGGTAGCCCCCAGAGTAGGTGTTGTTTCACACTGAACTGGGTAAACAATTGATTGTGTTCTTTACTGTTTTTATTTACTGTCTTATAGAAAGTCAGATACGGTGTCATAACATTCACTGTGACATTGAGTATCTGCTGCCAGAATTTTCAATTGGCATCAGAGCAAGCACCCTTCCTGTATTACTGGGTGAGATATAGGGATATCACTTTATGGCACTATGGACAAAGAAGGAGTTTTTGGAAATAGACCACCCATTCTGGATGGAACAAATTATGACTACTGGAAACCTCGTATGATTTCCTTCTTAAAATCTCTGGACAAAAAGGCTTGGAGAGCTGCTGACAAAGGATGGAACCATCCCACCATAACTGAGAAAGATGGGACAATCAGTCTGAAGCCTGAGGAAGAATGGAGCAAAGAAGAAGATGAGTTGGCCCTGGGAAATTCCAAAGCCTTAAATGCCTTGTTCAATGGAATTGATAGAAACATTTTCAGACTAGTACATCAATGTGAACTGGCCAAAGAAGTGTGGGACACTCTCAAAACTACCCATGAAGGCACATCCAAAGTAAAAATGTCAAGGCTTCAGATGCTGACTACAAAGTTTGAGAACTTAAGGATGAAGGAAGATGAAACCATTCATGAGTTTCACATGAACATATTGGAGATTGCCAACACCTCAGGAGCATTGGGTGAAAAGATGTCTGAAGAAAAACTGGTGAGAAAGATTCTCAGATCCCTGCCTAAAAGATTTGCAATGAAGGTAACTTCTATAGAGGAAGCCCAGGACATCAGCAACTTAAAAGTGGATGAACGTATTGGGTCTCTTCAGACTTTTGAGATGGGGATCAGTGACAATGTTGACAAGAAAAACAATAGCATAGCACTTGTATCCAACACTGAAAATGAAAACAAGGAGGATGAAGAAGAAAATATTTCAGAAGCTATTGCCATGCTTGGAAGACAATTCAACAAACTCATCAAGAGAATGGATCCAAAGTCAAGGTCAAATGTTGATAACATTCCCTCTGACATTAACAGATCTTATGACTCCAGCAGAAGACCAAGGTCTGAAGAGAAGGGAAATCAAGGCAGAGGTATTCAATGCCATGGTTGTGAAGGATATGGGCATATTCGAGCTGAATGCCCTACCTTTCTTAAGAAACAAAAGAAAGGAATGACTGTTATCTGGTCTGACTGTGATTCAGAAAGTAATTCTGAAGAAGAATCTGCCAAACTTGTTACTGCTCTAACTGGTGTTTGTACCTCTGAAAGTGACACCAGTGATGAGGAAGTGACATTTGAAGAACTGGCTGATACTTACAAGAAATTGTGTATCAGAAGTGCTGAAGTTTGTGTGCAAAATGAGAGACAAATAAAGCTCATCATAAAGTTGGAGGCTGAAAAAAGGGCAGACCTTAAAACTATAAGTCATCTAGAAGGGGAAGTTCAATTGCTGAACTCACAACTGAACCAGATGACCAAATCTGTCAAGATGCTGACAAATGGAACTGACAAATTGGAAGAAATCCTTCAGGTTGGACAAAATGTGGGAAACAAGTCTGGACTAGGATTTGTGGAAGCAAAGAAATCTGGTACAGACAAGAAGATCAGGTCTGATAAACAAATGTCAAAGCAGATGTCACAACATAACACTCAACATCGGGAACATAGAAATATGAAAAAAAAGTACCAAAGATGGAGGTGTCACCATTGTGGGAGGTTTGGTCACATAAAGCCTTTCTGCTTCAGATTGTATGGATACCCTAATCAGAACCCAGGTGTCAAACCTAAGGCTAACAAGGTACCACATACTCCTCAATGGAAGAAAAAGGCTACTGCTCTGATCGCCCACACTTCCCTGAGAGTCTCTACAAAGGAAGACTGGTACTTTGACAGTGGGTGTTCTAAGCACATGACTGGAATCAAGAACATTCTCAATCATGTTAAACCTCACACCACTAGTTATGTGACCTTTGTAGATGGTGCTAAAGGTGAAATCAAAGGAGTTGGTAATTTGGACTTCCCTGGAGTTCCAAATATGAATGAAGTACTATTGGTAAAAGGCCTGACTGCTAATCTCATTAGTATCAGTCAATTGTGTGATCTAGGATTCAAGGTCAACTTCTCAAAATCTGAATGTCTTGTAATAAATGAAAAACAAGAAGTTGTAATGAAAGGAGTCAGATCTAAAGATAACTGTTACTTGTGGGAGCCTGAGAACACTAATAACTCCACTGTGTGTTCTATTGCCAAAGAAGAAAAAGAGGTGAAACTGTGGCACCAAAAACTTGGCCATCTTCATCTAAGAGGAATGAAAAGAATTATCTCCATGGAAGCAGTCAGAGGGATTCCAAGACTGCAAATTGATGAAGGGAGAGTTTGTGGTGAATGTCAGGTTGGTAAGCAGACAAGGATGTCACATCCAAAGTCAAGACATCTGACCACCTCTAAGGTTCTGGAATTTCTACATATGGATCTGATGGGACCAATGCAGGTGGAAAGTCTTGGTGGAAAGAGATATGCCTATGTTGTTGTGGATGACTATTCCAGATTCACCTGGATTAACTTCATTAAAGAAAAATCTGATGTGTTTGAAGTCTTTAAAGGACTGTGCAGAAGAATTCAAAGAGAAAAGGAAGGGTGTATTGTCAGAATCAGAAGTGATCATGGCAAGGAATTTGAAAACAGTAAGTTTAATAAGTTCTGTTCCTCAGAAGGAATTAGTCATGAATTCTCTTATCCTATAACTCCCCAACAAAATGGAGTTGTAGAAAGGAAAAATAGGACCATACAGGAATCTGCCAGAGCTATGATACATGCCAAAAGACTTCCTATTCATTTTTGGGCTGAAGCTATGAATACAGCCTGTTATGTCCATAACAGAGTCACTTTGAGAAAGGGAACCTCATCCACCATTTATGAACTCTGGAAAGGAAGAAAGCCAACTGTGAAGTACTTCCATGTTTTTGGAAACAAATGATATATTCTGGCAGATCGTGAACAAAGGAGAAAGCTGGACCCTAAAAGTGATGAAGGTATATTTCTAGGATACTCCTCCAACAGCAGAGCTTATAGGGTATTCAATTCCAGGACCAAAGTCATGATGGAATCAATAAATGTCATAATTGATGATTATCATGAAGAAACAGATGTCCCTTGTAATGTTGAGACATTCTTTGAGACTCCAACTCAACAGAATGACCTTCCTGACACCACTACAGCAGACTCTGAATCCAAGGAAGCTAGCAAAATCCCTTCCATTGGAATTCAGAAAGATCATCCTAAAGAACTCATTATAGGGGATCCAAATAGTGGAGTCATTACAAGATCTAGAGAAATCATCTCAAACTCTTGTTTTGTGTCTAAAATTGAACCAAGAAATGTTAAGGAGGCCTTAACTGATGAATACTGGATTGGTGCAATGCAAGATGAATTGAACCAGTTTAAGCAACATGAAGTTTGGGAGTTAGTTCCTAGACCTGAAGGAACAAACATCATTGGCACAAAATGGATATACAAAAACAAATCAGATGCTGAAGGAGTTGTCACTAGGAATAAGGCAAGACTTGTTGCCCAAGGATACACTCAAGTTGAAGGGGTTGATTTTGATGAGACCTTTGCCCCTGTAGCCAGACTGGAATCTATCAGACTCCTGTTGGGAATTGCTTGTCTCCTGAAGTTCAAGCTGTTTCAGATGGATGTAAAAAGTGCCTTCCTAAATGGGTACTTAAGTGAAGAAGTTTATGTGGAACAGCCTAAAGGTTTTGTGGATCCAAACCACCCTAATCATGTCTACAAATTGAGGAAAGCTCTGTATGGCCTGAAACAAGCTCCTAGAGCATGGTATGACAGGTTAACAAAATTTCTCTCAGACAAAGGATACAGAAAAGGAGGCTTGGATAAAACCCTCTTTGTCAAAAATGAAGGAGGGAAGTTAATGGTAGCTCAAATATATGTTGATGACATAGTGTTTAGGGGAATGTCAGAACAAATGCTTAAACATTTTGCTGACCAGATGAAGGCTGAATTCGAAATGAGTCTCATGGGAGAACTGACTTATTTTCTTGGACTGCAAGTCTCGCAGATGGAGGACTCTATCTTTCTATCTCAAAGCAAGTATGAAAAGAATATTGTCAAGAAGTTTGGTATGGAGAATGCCAGTTACAAAAGGACCCCTGCACCTACTCATTTAAAGCTATCCAAAGATTCAAGTGGGGTTAAGGTGGACCAAAGTCTATACAGAAGCATGATAGGAAGTTTGCTGTACTTAACAGTCAGCAGACCTGACATTGCTTTTGCAGTTGGAGTTTGTGCAAGGTACCAAGTTGATCCTAAAGTCAGTCATATCAACCAAGTAAAGAGAATTTTGAAGTATGTAAGTGGAACTTACAACTATGGCTTGTTGTACTCTCATGGTTGTGAACCAACTCTGACTGGTTATTGTGATGCTGATTGGGCTGGAAGTGCTGATGATAGAAAAAGCACCTCTGGAGGATGTTTCTTCTTAGGAAATAATCTGGTCTCCTGGTTCAGCAAGAAACAGAATTGTGTGTCTCTCTCTACTGCTGAAGCTGAATACATTGTAGCTGGTAGTAGCTGTTCTCAAATGATCTGGATGAAACAGATGCTTACTGAGTATAATGTCACACAAGATGTTATGACATTGTACTGCGACAATCTGAGCACAATCAACAATTTCAAGAATCCTATTCAGCATAGCAGGACCAAACATATTGACATAAGACATCACTTTATCAGAGACCTTGTAGAAGAGAAGACGATTAAACTAGAACATGTTGCCACTGAGCTACAGCTGGCTGACATCTTTACCAAGGCACTTGATGCAAATAAATTTGAAAACTTGAGGGGCAAGTTAGGTATTTGCCAACAGGAAGAATTGTAGCAATTAACTTTGCTTGAAACAAGGGTAGAAGGAGTTATTTTTGTTAAGTCTATTTTAATTGGGTTAATCATATGCTTTCCCATTTCTTTCATAAATATTAAGAATAGACACTCATTTTCCTCCTTCCTCTCTCATCTCTGCAACAAATCCCATTCTCTCAATCAAAGTTCTCTCTCTAGTTGGAACAGGAGGAGACTGAACGAATCAGAAGGGAAGAGGTTGTTGCTGAAGATCAGCTCAATGCTGAAGAAAGTAGCTCCTCTGAAAGTGACAGTGCTTAAAGTCTGGTGGAATTGTCAAGCCTGATGTTGATGTTGTTGATGCAAGTGTCTTCAGATTTTATTTGTTGTTTTTTTATTTTGAATAACTGTATGTTTCTTTGCCCCATTTGTGGCTAAAGAAGGGGAGATAATTTCTGTGTTAATCACTTGGTAGACCTCATATATTTTCTGCAGTCATATTTATTCTGCTGCTCTATATTCTCTGATTGCTTAGGGGCTTTAGCCAAAAATCTGCCAAAGGGGGAGTTTGTAAGTGTTTAGTTATTGGCATGTATTTTTGGTAAAACCAGGTGTGTGAATGTCATGACTAATGTCATAACATTCTGGTTTATTAGGTACTTTATGCAGAAAAATTATGGCATACAGTAGCTACTGTGTATGAGTGTGTATATGAGCATTTTGCAAAAGATCACATTTATTGCCTTCTACCAAAATCAATAAACAGGAATTTTGATGTCATAACAAATGTTAAGACATCCTGTACTGATCTAACAGTAGTGCAGTTTGGTTAATTCTGAGATTTTTCAGGAAGTTGGCTCATTCCTTCCAGAACAGAATCTCCCGTTGTCTTTGGGTTAACCTAGCTCAACCCTAAACTGGTTGATAAAGTCTTGTGACCAAGTATTATGGTTAAACCTAATTAACCCTAGCTTTTTGTGGAAACCCTAACTGAAGAAACAGCTGCTATATATTCAACAGGATTGTTGTTTGGAAAACATCCCTTTGGACTGAAGATCAATCAGAAACTGTATAGTTTTAACTGCTGTAATCCAAGCAATTATCATTGTGATAAGTGACTTGGAATAGTTTTTGTTTGTAAGGGTTTTTTTTACCACTCAAAGCATTGAAGCAAGAGTGTTTTGTGTCTCTTGACTAAAGCTTTGAAGCAAAGTCAAGTTAGGGTTATGTATCACTCAAAGCTGTGAAGCAAGAGTGTTTGTGTTACTTGATTAAAAAGCTGTGAAGCATAATCAAGTGTATGTTCTGAAGAGTGTCTTTATTAATTCATTAATCAATTGTTTTAAGTATCACTGCTGTGATTGAGGGGGAGTGAGTAGGAACTCAGGTTTAAGTAGAACTTAGATTGAAGTTGCATTGGGTAGATCTTAAGTGAAGGAGATAAACTGGTTGGTTTATTCCTGAATTAATATCTCTTATAGTGGATTTCCTCCCTGGCTTGGTAGCCCCCAGAGTAGGTGTTGTTTCACACTGAACTGGGTAAACAATTGACTGTGTTCTTTACTGTTTTTATTTACTGTCTTATAGAAAGTCAGATACGGTGTCATAACATTCATTGTGACATTGAGTATCTGCTGCCAGAATTTTTAGTAAGTACCCTCTTGAATTTTAGTTGGCTCAACTTGTCCTAGTAATAGTAATCGGGTTCTAAGGGATCTCAATATCACTGATCTTTCTTATCAGGCATTATTTCAGCGTAAGCCTCTTTAATGGCGACTGAAATATCCCGAGAAGTTCGATATCAATGAGCATAGTATCGAGTATCAACCAACTTCATGCTGCACCAAAGCCGGCTATCTCACTACTTCTTAATGGCCAAGTTGGTCAAGTAAAGGTTCTAAAGTCAGTTAGTGCTTCATGACACCACGCAGCGGCCCCGTATTCTCCTTGACTACTCAAGGGCTACCGATACTAACAAATGTGTCACACTAACATAGCTATTGCTTAGACCGTGTCGGTATACCCCACACAGTTTCCACAATGTATTGCTACTTACCTATAAGGTATCTTAGATCCGGGTAGAGGATCAAAATAAGCCCAAACAAGGAACCTAAATGTAAAGCAAGCAAGTCAAACAATGAAAGTAGATAAAGGTGATCTAGCCCTAAGGTAACCCCTCTTTTAAGTTTTCCCCAGCAGAGTCTCCAATTCTGGGATACGGTGGGAGAACTGACTTGGGATGTTTTACGTTTGATTGCAATTGTTGCGGTTAGCAAGAGTCGCCACCGACTTTTCTTTTATCCAATGAAGGAAAGGGTGAAAAGAACATGAAAGACCTTTTAGATTATTTTATTGAGTTCAAGGGGTAGATTATGAAAAGGGAAGGTGTTAGCACCATTTTCATCCATAGTTATCTACGGGCTCTTAGTTGCTTGCTAGATCATTTGTTTTGTTTGAAAATATGTTTTGTGATGGTTTTTGAAAGTATTTTTGAAAGGCGCCTTCGTTTAGGAGAACTTTGTAATAGTTCTCGTTTTGTAAGAACGTATACAAAGTGTTGGACTTTTGAAAATATTTCATGTTTTGAAAATGTTTGTTTGTTTTGAAAGTGTTTGGTGTGTGTTTGTTTTTAAAGTGTTTATTTTGAAAGTGAGCAAGCAACTAAGAACGTTTCTACCTACTCAAAAGTCTTTTGTTCATTTCTCTCCTTTCCTTTGATATTGCTATCTTACCATTAATTGGTAAGAAGCCTTATCTTTAGATATAAAGGGACGGGTGTGGGTCATCGTATAGTCATGATAGCAATATTGTAAGATATCTTTGCATTTCTCTTTGAGGGA
Source organism: Vicia faba (assembly GCA_948472305.1). NCBI lineage: Eukaryota > Viridiplantae > Streptophyta > Magnoliopsida > Fabales > Fabaceae > Vicia > Vicia faba. The sequence goes on from OX451740.1 coordinate 1,115,310,895, forward strand.
CTAAGATCATTTGAAAGGCAACATTTGTAGCGTCATCGAGGGACTATGATCTTGTATTTTTGATTATTTTTTATAAGATATCTCACATGCGTAACATTACCATTTTTTAGGCAATAAGTGGAATTACCTTAAGGGTGCATGTGTGAATAGTGTGTATTTTTTCATACTTGGTTTATCTTGAATTAGGGTCCTCTAAGCATTAATTTTATCTTTCCATACAAACCCTAATTTATTAGCATTGATATGAAATCGATAAATTGCAGAAAGTAAATTTACTACGCTATTACATCATTTGGGGATGAGGTATACAAATTTATAAATGGGGATTGCAAGAATTTAAACCTAATTATCTATTACAACCATATTGAAATTTGAATAATGTACAAGAATTGAAAGGAATATAATATACAAGGATATAAAAGGAAAAGAAATGGATTTTTGTTTAGATTTTGTTAAGGAAAAGAAATGGATTTTTGTTTAGATTTTGTTAAGGAAAAGCCTTGGTTTTAACCTAATTATCTAAAATAAAATAATTAATTAAAATAAGTAGAATCAAACCCTGGTTTAAAAGGAATAAAATTAGTCAATAAAGCATTTTTAGGTTTTTTTTAGAAAAGGTTTTAAGTTTAATCAAAATAGTATGGAAATTAATTAATTAAAATAAAATCTAAATTCTAAGTTAATTTTAATTAAAAAAAAAAGAAAATAACTAAACCTAAATCTAATTATTAATTTATTAAGAAAAAGAAATTAAGTTTGTTTAAGAGAATATTTTTTGTCCTTTTTACTTTTAAAAAAGGAAATAAAAATAAAACTATTGGTATATTATAAATAAATAAATAAAGTATCTTTTTGGATTTTTATTAATAAAAATAGTAATAATAATAATAATAATAATAATAATAGAGAAAAATAAAATAAAATAAAATATAAAAATAAAAGTCAGGGGGTGTGAAAACGACTTGGATGGTTTAAAAGTAAAAACAATTTTTAGTCTTGCCCATTAATGATTTTTGTTTGGAAATCAGAAAGAAAAAAAAGAATAAAAATAATTGGTTGTGTTGTGCAGTAAAATGGGGGTGTTGTGCAGTAAAGTGAAGTAGGCCCATCAAAGGAGACCCAGGCACGCTGGCTTGTTCAAACAAAGAAAAGATGAAAAATATGGGGAAAAAAGTGGCAGTGCTGAGGCTTGAACCTACGCCCTTGACCATAAACGCGCGTTGCCTTACCATTGGGGTGGCTATACATCCGTGTATTAAACTTAAACCATGTTATTATATTATAAAACAAATTCTAGGCATGCACTTCATCTTCTTCCCTGCGTGCGTTTATAGTGAGAACAACAATATTTTTGAATTTGTGAACTTGTTCATTTCTCTACCATTCTCAAAACTTCAAACATAAAACTTGTTAGAAATTTAACCATGATTTCAAATTTGTAAATAACTTAAGCAATTGATTAAAGATGAACACGAATTTTAAATGGTACCAAATTTGGCCTAATTTTTTTCATATATTCAAACTTAAAATTCTCTAAGCTCAGGCAAAATAAATGAAAACTATGGATATGTACAGCTTCGGGGCAATGATATCTACATTTTTTCTTTGAAAATGCAAGCCTAACAATGTCTAAATGAAGAGATGGAAGTTCAGAAAAATACCTCAAAAACTGGAAATCGTGAAATGAGTTTGAGCTTGTTTCAAGTGATGGTGATGATCAGGTTAGCTTACTCAAGTTCCCAGGAAGCTAATGCAATGCTTAGCTTGAGTTATGGATGGCTGGAATAGTCTGGAGAAGTCAATATGCAAGCTCTGTTTTTTAGTTATGGAGGAAGGTGATGGAGATGTTCAGTCGTGTAACAGGGTGTGGGATTGTTTGTAGATGATGTTTTAGAACTTTTGGAAGTGAAAGGCCAAGAAACATACGAGTGGATTAGGAGTTTGGGATTTCAGGCCAGAAAGTGCAACAATGGATGTTGTTTATGCAATACTGACTTTGAGAGGGTTTGAGGGCTTAAGCATTCGTGTGTTAGCTTTCAAATAGTGTATGTATTTATAGGTAAGAGGTTTTGTGTGCTACAACAAGTCAGAATTTGAAATATCAAGTTGTAAAACCTTTACTTGTTTTTGAAGAAACCATGACAAACACCTTCCCAAAGCTTGTACCATGCTATTGTAGAGTGGTTTAACTTTAAACAAGCCTACTTCTGACTTATAGATGTTGTGTGTGCAAAAGGAACAAGTGCAAAGCTCAAGACAAGTTGACTTTGCATAAAGCTTGCTTTTTCAAAATGGAAGTGGTGATTTTCTTCCTTAAATGGCAAGGTGTATTGGACAAAGCTTAAATCAAGTGGTTCATAGCTCAAAATCTTGTGCAATATTATGATTAAGGATAGATACATAAATTAGAGGGCCTGAAAAGTGGGATTATGCAACATTGCTTGGAATTGGATCAAATGTTCATCATGAAAATGACTTGAAAAATAAGTTTGAAACCCTAATTTCTTGCCTTCACATTTTCTAAAGCTTATAACATCCCCTACAACCTTCATGTTGGACATTTTTTAATATTAAAATTGGAACTAGGTGAAAAGTTTCCATGAAGTTAGGTCAAAATCCTGCCTAACTAGGGCAAAATTTCACTAAGTCTTTTAGTTTCATGGACATGTCTTCATAAATTCATAACATGAAATCCAAGAATTTCTAGAAAAAGTTATACCCTATAGTGTTTTAGATATCATTGATATCTACAACTTTCATGTTGGAAGTTTTCCTTGAATCATCTTGCATCATGGTGGAAATTTGGCACAAAGTTATGAAAAAATGTTAACTTTCCAACACTTAGAAAAATTTCTAAGTCTTAGAATTTTGAATTTTCAAAGATAACTTTGACTTTTTGATTTCTTGATGAAAAAATTCATATATTGACATGTCTTGATGAATTATGATTTTTGAAACTTGATTTTGATCAAAAAGTCAAAGTTTGACTTTTTAGTGCACAATTGACTTTTCATCAGTTGACTGAAATTCATCTGTCAATCCAAATGATCTTGAGAGGTGATTTGAACTATGCAATTAGGTCAAGATGGTGAATTTGAATCCTTTAGATCATATCTTAAACCAATAATTCATTTTCCTAGTCAAAAGTCAAGAATTGAATTCTTAAATAAAACCCTAATTTTGACCATTTTGCCCTTTTGGTACTCTAATCAAATTTCTCTGAGGAATTGTGATCTCAACTTGATCAATTGACATATATGAGTTCATAATGTTGATATGGATCAAAAATTATGAAGTTTGACTGTAGGTTGACCATAATTGAATTTTTATCCAATACAGCTGATTTTAGGTCATCTGTCAAATGACTGAGCAAAAATGTGATCCAAAGCTTGAAAATTGACATGAGCAATCTTGGGGATACAAAATGATCCATGAAAGTCATATAAGGCATTAAAAGTCCATTTGTCCTTGTGCGAACTCAAACCCTAATTTGAGTCATCAGTGCTTGAGGAGGTGTCTTGAGCTGAGCAAACCTTATGTAGTCTTGAATCAATAAAGATCTTATGAGAGATTTCTTGAGAAATGAGAGGGTAAATTTTGGGGTACAACAAGGTTGAACCCTAATAAGTTCACATTCGGAGTAAGGCCTGGAAAGCTTATAGGTTTTGTCGTCAATAGTAAAGGCATCGAAGTTAATCTTGCAAAGGTAAGAGCCATTCAAGAAATGCCAGTTCCCTGTTTGGAAAAGGAGGTTACAGGATTCTTGGGTCGTCTTAATTACATTTCCAGATTCATATCTCACTTAACTGCTACTTGTGAGCCGCTCTTCAAGCTGCTAAAGCAAGATCAAGTAATCAGATGGAATGACGACTACCAAATAACTTTTGACAAGATTATGGAGTACTTACAAGAACCTTCTATTCTGATGCCTCCTGTTGAAGGAAGACCTTTGATCATGTACTTGACTGTGTTGGAGAATTATATGGGGTTGTGTTGGGCAACATGACGAGTCTGGCGGAAAAGAGCATGCAATATACTACCTGAGTAAAA